>BOPP01000001.1:12181578-12254377 GCA_017312745.1 Gryllus bimaculatus
CCTTCCAAACACCAAGGCCGACGGGGCGTAAAAAAACATAGTAGTAGTGAGTAAGTAGATAGTAAGTAGTCAGTAAGTAGTAGTAATAGTAGTAATAGTAGTAATAGTAAAGTCAAATAGTAAGTTAATAGTCCAGAATAGTATAATCAGCGAAGTAGTAGCTAGTAGTAGTTAGGTATAGTCGGTAGCTATGGTAGTAAGGTGCGTAGTCAGTGCGTAGTAGTGCCGTAGTAGTGGATAGTAGTAGTAGTGTAGTAAGTGGTAGGGGTAGTAGGTAGTAGTGGAGTTTAGTGGTAGGGTAGTAGTGGTAGTAGTGTATAGTCACGCGTACAGTAGTCGCCGTAGTATGTGGTAGTAGTAATCTCATCTCTTGTGTGTGTGTTTTGTAGATGGCGAGAAGAATGTGAGGAGGTAGCAGAGGGTGGAGAGAGGGCGTGAAGGTGGTGAGGTGAGGGGGCGGAGGCGGTGTGACATAGACGTGGCGGAGCGTGCGTGTTAGACGGTGTAGCTGTCGGACCAACCTTGCGAGGGGCGGAGAAAGGGGAGGAGTGAGGAGTGGATTAAAGGGTAGGAGAGGGGAAAGGGATGGGGCGGAGGGGAGAGGGTCCCCGTGTCGGCGGCGTGCGGCACTTGCGGGTGAAGTAGCGAAGGGCTGCGAGTCGTCACAAGGGGCCCTTCAGGCAACGGATGGAGGGCGGAACGGAAGAGAAACTAAGGGGAGGCCCTGAGCTGCGGCTCAAGCTGCACTCGACCAACATACGAGCACAGGAACAACTAACGCAACAACACCTCCTCACAAAGAAAATTAAGGCAGCTTCAGAGCAAAGGGGCGTTTACTACGAGTTCTATCAACTGTAGCAAAAAACCTCCTTAGCTCAAATGTTTAATTTAACTTCTCATGTACTACTGTTCTATAGATATACATCAACACATAAATTCAAACCCTTGACGCCAATGAAAGGAAATCAGACAAATTTGTGCAATATATACAAAATAATTCACTACTTCCCTTAACCCTTTTGAGAAACTGACAAAAATGTCAAGTAACGTACAGCTGATGTTACTATATACGATAAATTTGCCTCAAAATGAATGAAATAGCCTTATATTTTTTCTAATTGTTGAATTAAAATTAATAACTTAATTACTTCAAGCAGTGAAGACAGAAAATATTTTTAATTGCTTCTCAGCAATGCTTATTTTATTTTATCTTTGAGTTAAAGAACACAGACACTTGCTATTCCTACTCACCCACACACAAACGTACGGATTTTCCTCATCTAATTTTCGCTTTCTCTGCACTGTTTTCTGTCTCATCTATGCTGACAATGTTGAATAAATCTACCTTATTGCACTGAAGATGAGTGACTAAATGAGCCAACGTTCCAAGACAAAAGACAATTTTATTGGAGTAGCCGTGATATTGTCTGATACATATATTAAACGGAATTTGACGCCATTAAAAAATTAAGACTGCGAGAGTGTATACGCCACTTTTCAAAGTCCTTCTAGCATGGACAAATAATTTTCTTTTATAGCTTCTTTGTATTAGAATTTCAAGACTTCGCAGTTCAGTAACGAAACTAGTTACTATAAAATTGCTTGCAAATTCCAAGGTTGAATTGACGCCAATATGGTTTCTACACAATTTATGAACATAAAACTGACCAGAGTGCCTTTCTAAGACATTCTGTATCTTTTGAATATGTCAAAGTGAACACAAAAAAGAATGCATGATTATCGAAAAAACCAGCAACCACTTCCTTTTGATGCGAATTAATATTTGCCTTAAGGCTGGATGGTTGTAGAAAAAGGTCTTGGAGCTCTTTCAAAATTGACTGCTGTATATAAGAAAAGTTATTTTTGGAGACACTCGTTATTTTTGGAGACATACATCATACGATAATTTCGATAAGCTAAAAAATGTAAGACTAATTCAAGATGAATGTGATGGAATACGCTGTTGCTGTCTTTATATGCTGATACACTTACGATCTTTAAGTTTAACAATTTCTAATTTGTGGCCGTTTAAATAAGCTATATAAGCTATAAGCTGTAAAATAACTTTTACATATACATTTTATTTCCCTTCAAACTGTTTAATGAAATTAATGAAATAAATGAGCATAAACTATAAAAGTTAAAATAAAATTAGATACAGTAAATTAAATCCTACAGCAAGTTCGATTTTTTAACTTAGATTTATTTTTACAGTGGATTATTTCAAAGTGTGTGCCAACTGTAGGCTACGTTCAAATAATACACAATGTCATTGAAATCATCAATGAGATTTCAATGAATCAATCAATGAAATTCTCTCTTTTCATGCACGCATCAAAATAACTCATGCATGTAAGTTTTCATGCATGCATCAAAGTAACTCATTTGTATAATTAGAAATTTCCGCATCAATGACAGGTGCGATATTGAGTTAATTCTTCGCTTTAACTGTACATAAATTGAAATCCTTAACACCAATTAGACACATTTTAAAGGTCGAATATCTAATGCTCCAACAAAGAAATGTGTATTTTTCAGCACTATAAATGTGATTCATTGATAAAGTAAAATTATAAAATGAGTTCAAAATTAATATCATCTTAATTTCATAACGGGGCGCAGGTATCGTAGAAATATCCAAAGCCTGTTTATTACCTCATTTTATTATTTTTATCATGTGCCTCCGCAGTGGTGTGGCGTGATCTGCTCCAAGATGTAAGAAATTTTATTATTAATTCGCGACCACTGTTGGCAAGAATCAACTCCTACATCGCCATTCAGAACACCATTGGACTCGTGCTGTCGAATATAGTATTGCAAACGTCTATAAACATCCGCAGAGGTCCCGGCTTACCTAAGTTTTATCTCTCTTGTTCCAACTACACGTGTTCTTGTCGTCGTACTCAGGCGACCAAGACATCCTCTTCAAAGGTAGGTCAAAAAATGCAAAGGTAGAACAAACATAAGATTTTTAAAATACCACCTAAACTACGGTTATACGAACACTTAGCGATAACCTCGAATCTCATAAATTAGGTGCTCATAAATTAGACGGTGAGTAAACTGTAAAATTGCCTTAAAAATGTTAAAATTGGGTATAAATTTTCTAAGATGTTTTCTAAACGAAGAAACATCATAGGATTAAAATTGACAAACAATGGATCAGTGCAAGACAATATACAATAGACACCGGTTTTACTAGACCTATGGCGACTGATGCTTTTTGTTTACCATATCCAGTAATCCCAAAATATAATTCAGTCAATATGATCGATTTTATTAATAAGAAGACACGGTAAAATATTCTGTAGTCACGAGTTCAAATTTTATATTTTTTGTGCTTTCTTCACATTTAATTCTACACACTCAATTCTACATCTATATCAAATACAGTCTTAACACACTTCAATTTCTCTTGGCATTTTATTATTATCTTCTTCACATCGTTTTATGCTTTTTTTAAAAACGCTTTCATGGTATTCACAAAGTTCTAGGTAGATCCGGTTTTATTAGTCTTCAGACTCGCCAGAACTGTCATTGATGAGCTGAAGCATTATAATAATAAGTGTTAGAATTGCAACTCACGAATCCTATAGTTAGAACCGGATCAAGTAGTACTTACGTGTTACATTTGTGGATTGGAAACAGACTACAGTCTACTTTAACCGAACATTCACTGCGCAATTCAGCAGAGTTGTCTGAGTAATTCAGTGTCAACTGCGTTATCAAGGCTGTCCGAAACGAGCCACGTCTCTGCCGTAGTGGCTAACGTTTCGGTCAACATGTTGTGGCTTTCGACACTACAACACTGGCTCAAGGATAGCCTCGACAATGCAAACACCGGCCGTGGAAGCCTACACAATCAGAGTCAACTGCATTCTTACTTTTTTAAGCACTGCTTACATAGTTTAGATGGACGCCACACCGCTATGTCAATGCTAAACATACGTTGTTGTGACAGTGTAAGGGGCTAGTTTGCAATGGGTTAGTTTACGCAACCGCTTTCGATGACCTCATTCGCCTCCTTTTCTAAGCACTGCTGACATTGCTTAGACACACGTCACACCTCTCCCCCGATGCTGAACGTTCGCAGTAACGGCAGAGTTCGCGAGTTTACGCGCTGCTTCACACTCCTCCGGATCGCGCACCAAGCGGCGACAGTGGTGCCGCGCTGCGGCAGCGCGAAACAACGAGCTTCTCCACAATCTCCCTCCTCCTCTCCCCCTCCCTGCTCCCGCTCTCAATCACCTCGCTCGCCTGCGCCCTCGCTATTCACCCGCGTTCACCCGCTCGGAAAATACAGCTTCCGCAATGGGGAATAAACAATACGAGACGCGCCTCGGCGTTCGTGAAGTTGATGTTCTCGCTTTTTACCTTCGAGGAAATCGTGCGACAGAAAACGTCGAGCCGCTTTCCGCGCGATCATGAATTGGCAGTTTCAGTCGAAAAAAGCCCCCTAAAAGGAAATGCGAAAGAAGCACGTCTTTTGTTGACGGCACCATCATTGTGCAAAATTTTCGAACTAGAAAGAGATGGAGGGAAGGATAATGAGCGAGCTCGAGACGAAAAGCAAATGGAGATCGGAGTTTATAGAGCGCCAGAAGCAAATAAAACCGCAATAGTAGGAATGAATGTGTCTATACACTCACGAGAAAAGAATTGCAATGAAGAGGTAAAGGAAGGGGGAGATGAGTAGGGACGGAAGGGAGAGGAAAGAGCGAGCCAAGAGAGGACGTGATTCGGAGAGGAGGTATACGAGAAGTGATGAGATCTGATAAAAGCGAGTTTAAGAGACATGGGCTGGGGTATGGAGAAAGAATTGAGTTAGAGTTCAATGATGGTCTAGCAAGGGTTAAACGGGGTAGAGGCTGATTGGGAAATGATTAAGTGAAGAGAGCTTTGCCGATCTTCTCTGACGCTTCGTTTGTTGCATTGTTCCCTAAACAGCAGCTCTCTAAAATAGTCCTGAGAAAGTACTACTCCGTACCCTCATACTCAAAACTACATTTAGTCACGTATCGAACTGACGGATATATTGTAGTCATAGAAATGTTTACACTTCCAGAAAACATGATTTTGCTTCGAGAGAAGATGAATACTTTTCCTATGGTTTACCTATATTTGAGCGATAGCGTAGAACATAGTTAAAGACATACATAGGTTGACAAACGGGTACTTCTACAACCATCGATCAAATACTCTTTGGGTTTGAAAAAAGTACTAAATCAATTAAAAATGATCTATTTCGAATTTTCACGCTTCCCATTATTCAGAACAGTCTGCGGTCTGAGCAGTCATGAAGTAATCAATTTTGGCTGTAGGAAACTTCACGTTCCGTGCTACCACCTTGAATGTTAACAACCCTATAATTACCTTAATTATGATACGCTGAAACCACGATCACCTTGTTATTTATACTCACAGACTTTCTCACCAGAAGATTGCAGCAATTTCTTTTTCTCATTTATTCGACTTTCGCGTGTTCCGTGCCGTTTATCAAACGCTAGATTATGTACTTCTTCACTAACTCCTTTCCATATCTTCTGCAAAATCTGGTGAACGAAATATGACCTCTTTCCGCTCTAGAAAAATCTTAGTTTTTAACAGTGTTTTGAAGTAATAGATCCTACAAAGAGAAGAAATAGAGCGCTACATCACACATCACACTTCCTTGTTTTCAGAAGTGAGGGATAAATTTACTCTAAATTTACATTCTCATGGTTTAAAAATAATATTTTGAAATACCTATGAGATACATGACAGTTTCAAATAAATCAGAATTTGGTTATATAAATCAGCTGTTTTTAAACTCCCAAGTTAGAGTGATAATATTCCCCTCATTATGTTGAAGAGAATCGAACAGGCACATTGACAAAGATTTTTCCAAAATTTGCATGAATATTTAATTCTCGATAGCAACTGTATTCCAATTACCTGCCACTATTTTATTAGTAAAATTAATTAATTTACAATATTCTCTAAATTACTATAAATGTCACCTTTTAGTTTTATCATCAATACACTTAAGGCTATACGAAAACCAAATTTGTATGTAGTTATAAAGTAATTCTCTACCTAATGACACAAAAATTGTAATATTTACGAGTTTTACCGAAATTTGTTCATTTCTTGTAATGTATTTCAAATTTAATATTTTATTACAAATTTTAATTTTCATAAACCATCTTTTTCCATATAGATATTTACATATTTACACATACAGTGGTAATGCGGTAATACAAAATTTAGGGATTTACTCAAATTAAGAGTTGAAAAAGGAGATGAAGTTCTATTGTTTGCACTTTACACTAGGCGCTGGCACACATTTTGATACTGATGATGACTCAACATAATTATGAATTTTAAATAGAATTAATAATTCTATAATAAAAAATAATATATATTAGCGCATTGAACGAATACATTTAAAAGTAATATTGCAATTTACGAATCTAACTAGAAGAATACTGAAAACGAATAAAAATGCTGAAAAATTATGAAACGAAGAAAGCTGTCTCATTTCTACCGTCACCTTATCACTCCTACATTCCCGATTCCACTCCAGCACTTCCCACGTGGACGCATTTACACCCAATGGAATTAATCCTTCATCACTTGCATTGCCAGTTTTTCTTTTCTTTCTCCTACTCTTCCTCCGCTGTGGGAGGGTAGCATATATTTCGTTTTATTTGTCACCACCTGCGTTTGAAGGCTTCAGCCGTAAAAGTCGGGTCACGCCCCTCTCTTCTTTTCTCCCTCCTATCCTTCCCTTTCTCACTCTTTCCTTCTCTCTTTTTCACCAACACACATACACATACATCGGCAACTCGCGGAGGGAAAGCGGGAAATCGTCAGCAAGATTTCTCTGAACTCCAACTCAAACTCGAACTCAAACTGGTTTTATTCTCTTTCACCTTTAAAGCCAATAAGGCGCGTGCTGCAACGAAAATCTACCGCAATTTCCCCGCTTTTGAAGTTCAACCTGTTACCTATCGATTGCAATGGCCAATGACAGTGTCGACTTGTTCATTACCTCAATGGCAACAGCTACTGAATGGATGGTCAGTAGCACGTACGATCAAACGAATGATAACTGCTTAGGTGGGATAACTGTTGCGGAACTAACAGTCTGAGAAGCAAACCACAATTATTATTTTTTGAGGCAGTTATTTGTAAACGCTGTACACATGTTCTTAGAGATATACAGGTCATTTAATACAAGTAAATTGAGGGGAATAAAAATGCTACCGACTTCGCCTCAATTACATGAATAAGTTCTTGGAGAAATCGAATTGTTACTGCACAACTAGAAATAGATAGCGAGATCAGACTTGAAATATTTGAATCATGATGAATTGCAAAATAATAAATTCAAATATCGAACAATAAAACTAATTCTTATAAATACGAAAACAAGATTGATTACGAGAATGATAATGAAGGAGGAGAAAACGTAGCAGATGACTGTGACGATGAATGCTACACTCATTACTGATAGGGCGTAGTAGGGGCCTTGCACCATTATAATTTTTATCTTGACAGGAGTTTTCTTTGGTAGTTTGCATTTGCTTCCGCTGTGTACATTATTATTACTATTATTTAGGGTTAAATACGTGAAAAGAATGATGAGCGATAAATGCTTATATATGGAATGACGCATTAGATGAGATCTCTGATGGTATGAAAACAAACCACGCCTCAAACACAAGGTAAACACAAACACATTCATGACCTTTGTGGAATGGCAGCACTCGATTACAAGTTCTGGAACACCACTTCAAGCTTCTGCACCCATGATCGACAGACATTAGCTTCGACTTGTGGCTAGAGACTTGTGCAGCAGCAATAACCCTGTCGAGAGGTCGGAAAATGGAATTCTAGAACATCAAAATTCTGCTTTTTGAAACGGCAGGCGTGAAACCTACAACAATTTTGAGAGTGGCGAGAGTCAGGAGCTACTTGTGCTGTCCGGGAGACTCAGCGTCCTAGGCACAGTGGTTAACGTTTTGCCGCCATTCTGTGACATTCCTCAGGGCATTGGTATTGCAAAATTATAAATATATAGCATTATCAGATAAATTCCTTGAGAAAGATGGCAGACTGACGGCCGAGACGTTGGAATCTGAGACTAAGATGAAGCGTCTCCCGGACAGACAAGTAGCTACTGATGCATTTTTCTTCCTCGCCGTATGAAGTCACCTGTGTTGTAAACTGTGACACACTGTGTATAAGAATATAGTCGTAAAACCAGGTATGAGGAATTGTAAATAGCACAATTAAAATATACATTACTCAGTAAAAATATAAACTCTTCTATTGTATTTATATTTCTCCCATATACCTGGAGATCAAAGAACAGCATTATCTGTGAATTTATGTGTGTATTCAGAATTAGTATTATAGATTTGGATTTAATGCAGATTAATTCTTGTGTGATAAGGAAAATTCGTAGTTCAGTTATTTGGATATTATTTGGGTATTAACCGACAATGTGCAGGGCAATTCCATTTCTAGTTGGAGGTCTCTTTCCTGCTCTAAAAATGTGTGACCCCGCCGTTCCTAAAATCAGAGATTCAAATGACGTTGTGTTTGCACATTTGTAGGATAATGAATGGCGGTCATCAATTGATACATTGCCGCACATTCATGAAAACATGAATATAAAATGAAGAATTGATTGCCACACAGGATTGACCTGATTCTATTCATATGCGATCCGCAATCGGACAATTCAATTTTCTTTGACAAAAAAATCCTTCCATTTATCTTTTAAATCAATGGTCTTCAAACATTTTTGACTCCAGGGAAAATTATAGATTGCTACCGAGTAATATAATAAATTATGACACAAACGAACTGAAGAATGCACTCCGTTTTACCAGGCGGTAGAAGCGACTTTTTCGAAACAGGCCAGGAGGAAAAAGTGAAACTTTTTAAATTCTGAAAATAAGAAGTCTCCCTTTAGAAATGGAGCGCATCCCAATGTACATGATATTTATAGCGTTATAAACACTTTACTAAACGTCTGTAAGAATTCGAATTGGTGGAGAAAAAATATTTGATTTTGTATGTTGCACTATGCAAGTTCTCTTCGATCTAAAAGGTGACAATAATATGAGAGGTAGAGGTAACTGAAGCCTTCCTTCGACAGGGATTTGAATACTGATTTTTGGAAGTGGATGGTGAGATTTATAACATTTCCCCAAACACATGGAAGACAGCTACACAGAATTCAGCCGCTCGAGAATACTTCTAACGGCCAGCTGCTCTAATCGATAGTTTCTCCTGGCTTCTCTGCTGAAAACCAGGCGAATGCCAGAGCCGTACCTTAGAAAATGGGTTATGGATCGCGCGGAACCTTTCATTCCTCTTTCTTTTCCCGTTCTCTTCTCTTAAAGACACACAACTTGTACGGAGCAAGCCGGCATGAAGATCGGCGGTGTCACTTTCTAGCTGCGCAAGAACTCCGACATCCATCGGAATATGGCATACATTACACTTACAGGGCTAATAACCATAGAAGTTGACGCCCCCGAAAACAAAATCATCAAAATTTCCCCCATAGTATGTGCAAGGTAGAATAAACTGCTTGTTCATATCACTGACGCAGCCTAATGACAGCAACATTCCCTCCTGCCCTTCGGCTCTTCCCCCCCTCCCCCCGTCATCCTATCGTTGAGGCATTCTTCATCTCGGACTCCGCTTCGTTTGGCAAAAAATGACCTCCCCCCTACCGACGCCGCAAATATTTCATTTCCTCCCGTCGGTCGCTTACAGCGCCGAAGAGGGCAGCTCCCAGGCGAACATATGCGCTGCGCTGCGTTGAGAATTCGTCATACGCTCGGAACCACACACGAAAATATGCGAGAGCAGTTTGTGTTTCAGCCTGAGGAGGTGTTGTGACGTATGGTCCAGTGGCGCCAAAGAAGAACCACACACGAGAATATCCGAGTGCAGTTCGAGTTTCAGCACAAGGAGACGTTGGTCCGGTGGCGCCGAAGAGGAACTACGGGGCTTTGGTGCTGTCCGAGCACGGCCAGAGGCGCGGAAGCTGGCCTTCCTTCCTTCCTTTTTTTTGGGGGGGGGGTATTTAACGTCGTATCAACATTTGGGTCTGACTGCATCTGCACGGGACTGAATAAACCGCTCAGAGTGGAGGAGGCTGGTCTTTGCTTCACCTAAAAATTTGGCAGAGTTTCTGGTGCGTTCTAACAAACTGTCTAGATATAAATACGTCTCTGTACTTGGCCGATTCTTTCTGTATATCTTGTATGTAGGTGACAGTGCCTGTTGTCTTGTTATCGATCTCCTTTTCGTGCGGTTTTCCTTGATGTTGGCGGGTCACGAGTTAATAGTGCTGTTGGCAATTGAATTGTAAACATTAGCGGTGAAGGTTGCTTTCATCATTTTGCGTTCATTGGGGAGGCTGCCCTGGTCTAAGATCCGGTCCACGCAAATGACAAGGGATTTTAGGATGCCGTTCATTCTCTGTTGGGTGATAGTACGATTTGACTTGGAGATAGCAGTTAGAGCAGCTAGTGTGAGTAGATGCCTGTAAACCATGTGTCATAGGCCGCCGTCAGCCTTTGGAACATAGTTTACTCACTTACTCAACAAGAGTTCAGGAAAAATAGACGGCTCTTCCTTTTGTAACCACATGGTAATTTAATATTGATATGAGCGATGTATAGATTTTCAAAAATTCATTAAGGATGTCTTGCTCACGAAAACGTGCCACAAAGGTGCCGTCGACAAAATGCACCTACAACGTGGGTTTTGCACAAGTTTTTTTCAATACCTCGGTTTCAAGCGTCAATGTAAAGAGCTTGGTGGCGATAGGTCACAGGGGTAAACGCATAGCAGCACCATCTACCCGATCATAACACTTCCCCTAAAATGGATGAAAGTAGACGCCAGGCAGAACTGCACAAAGTCAGTTGGCTCTGCTATTAGCTCGATGCGAAGCCTTTTGGTTGCTGCGTTCAAGGATGCCGAAAGAAATGTGGCCTGTCCGAAAGATGGGAAAAGGTAGAGCATTTTTTTGCGTCTTTTACATTACATTTTTCCATGCAATCATGGCAGGACTACCACTAAGACAAATATTTTTTACAGAGAGTAAATTGCAGATAAAAGTTACAATCTTCAGAAACGATGCGCAGTTTTCTGTTGCATTTGGAGCGACCTACTGAAAGAAGCGCCCTCTGCCGGAGCCATTGGAGTAGAATATGATTCTTGCCCAACGAAGTTCTCGTGACAGTTCTTTTAAATCAATAAAGCGAAAACAGGCTTACTTTGAACTCTACTGTAAACAGGCATAACAAAGAATGGACAAAACGAATCAACGGATCCAGAGAGAAAGAGAGAGAGAGAGAGAGAGAAAGAGAGAGAGAGAGAGAAAGAGAGAGAGAGGAAGAAAGAGAGGAAGAGAGAGAGGAAGAAAGAGAGGAAGAGAGAGAGAGAGGAAGAGAGAGGGGGAAAGGGAGGGAGAGAGGGGGGAAAGAGGGCACTACAGACAGCTTTCGTGAGGATGATATCTCAGTGAACTGATATCTTCCATTTGTCATCCTTTGTGTCACCTTTGAGAGAGTGCACCAAAGTATCAATATGGCGTGGAAAAAGAATGAGAAAACGGTTTGAAAAACAATGTAGATGAAAACACTGTCACATTTGTGAATGATCTGGCGATTATCGGGCTCGAGCGAATCATGACTGAGAGATTCCGTAAGTGAATCGTAACTGCAGGCAAAGAACCTCCAGAAAACGTGAGGAAATATGAAATAGGACATGACAGATACAAACACTGTCCCTTTGGAGACAATATAAAAATATAACAAATAATTTTAATATCTATTTCTAAAAGCATTTTTTCTAATAATGATATTCCATGAAATCAGATATATTTTACTTTGTTCTCCCTTTTTGAACAGATTACACTCTTCTCATTTCTTTGTTTTTCCGTTACTTTAAGGCGATGATGTTACTGGTTTTATGTACCGACGGGCACGATAAGAACTATTACGAGTATATAATTGTAACTTTCATTCTCTTACCAATATTTAGGTACTAATACATTTGCAGATACGACCTCTGAAACCAATATCTCGTATACTTGCTTTCACTGATCGGCCAGTGATGATTACAATAGAATCCAACAAAATCCATGGAATATGACTGCTCTTTTGATTTCTTACTGAGGTTTGCATTGTTTTGTAGACATGTAGATTCTGCGAAGTCGAAAATATTTCCCTAGTGAATCACTTTGATAACACTAATATATTAATGTTGTTATGTTTTGTTTCGCGAATCTGTCAGAACGGGGCCACACAATACGTGCGTCCCACCGTCAAACTTAATTATCGGGGTAGGTGCACGTTACTTTTCTATACTTAAATGCTAATCCCATTTTTACACTCCAGGGTTGTAAGCCCTGGGGGATTGGGTGAAAAGATGAAATAGACATACACAAACATACAGAGACACACACACTATTATTATTATTATTATTATTATTATTGCTATTATTGTTGTTATGATGATCTTTACTATTGTTATTAATATTGCTGTTTAAATTGTCGTGGATGTCATTCTGAAAGAGGTTACAATGCGGTCGGGAGAAAAGTAGCTGACAACTGACCACAACCTCACAAAATAGTGCACACATTTATATGTTTCCTTTTCCCACGCACCATTGTCCAGAGACAAAAAAATCCCCTCTGCAAGCACCCAGCTCAGTTCCTCGGTTGCACAGCGGAAGCGCTACTGTGGTGCCTCTCGCGGTTTCACGCTCAACTAAAGCTCGCATGAAGCACGTGGAGCGCAGTTCCAGGATTTGTGACGAGTCATTGACTTCACGATGATTGCAGTGCTTTTTTATTCATTTCCGCAGCACGAATGAATCACTCGACTTGAAGTTATGGCTTCATAAAGCATACTGTGCACTACAGTGAGTTTGACATCAAAGAGGAAACAAAATCTGTCAGCTCTGAAAACATCCGCTGTTTTTAGTTTATTGTTGCAAACATAACGTGGGTGGTGTCGCAGAGATGATTGTTTGAAGTTAATCAGGCGTATTCTGATGGTTACTAAATAATTTGATCGCTTTTCTGCTTGGTAGAGAAAATTTAAATTATATTTTTTGCTGTCTTTAGAAATAACTGGAAAGCACTGGAGAAATAAATGTAATTATTTCTAGCTCGACAAATTAGGAAAAGGTTGCGTAGGCTTCCCCGGCCGCAGTTAATGTTGTCTAGGCTATCCAGAACGAGCCGCGTTACTGACATGGTGGATAACGTTTCAGCCAGCGTATTGTGGTCTTCTTCAGAGCGTACTGCTGACGCTCTGAAGAAGGCCACAATACGCTGGCCGAAACGTTAGCTACCATGTCAATGACGCGGCTCGTCCCAGATAGCCTAGATAACACAACTTAAGAAAAACCCATCATCGCATTTCTCTGACCCAAAAGCCGTAGAGTTTGGCAGGATAAATACAGATACGAGCCTTCAAGATTCCTGTGTTCGAAACGGTTGTCAAGGCCAGGCTATCTTACCTCCGCTCACCCGAGCAGCGGCGGCGACGGCGGTGACGGCGGACATGGCTCCTGAGGCGAGGAAGTTTGGCAGTGAAGAGAGGAAACTTTCTCCCTCTGCCATTTTCGCGCATGTACAGACCAATTTTTTTCTAAGTTGTCGAGGTATTGTAATAGTTATTTATGTATCCAAGAGTTGAGGAGAATTTTCTTAACTAGGGATAGTTAAGTATTTTTTGCTA
Organism: Gryllus bimaculatus; assembly: GCA_017312745.1. Taxonomy (NCBI): domain Eukaryota; kingdom Metazoa; phylum Arthropoda; class Insecta; order Orthoptera; family Gryllidae; genus Gryllus; species Gryllus bimaculatus. The sequence goes on from BOPP01000001.1 coordinate 12,195,346, forward strand.
TCGTGCTTGAGATTTTAACATTGCCATCGTAAATAAAGTTTCAATACATCTCGGGTAACTGACAATATTTTAATTTATAACGATTTTGTTCTTTAATTTTCGTTTTAAAACCGATAACATACCAAAGCAAAACATATTCACAATTCTCGACACAGATTAACACGATAAAGTAGAACACATTGACAGCGAAACGTAGTAGTAGTTTTATATTTTTGCATGGCGATGGTCGAATTCTGCAGATAAGACACCCGAGGTGGTCTATGTGAATATTCAATATTTACATGATTCTTAAGATATTTAAAAATGAAGGGAATGTACAGTGTAAAAACTGTATCGTGAGACATCTAAACACTTCTTATAAAGTAGAATTTAAAAACAAAACGCAAATGCAGAAATGTTCAGAAAGTGGAAAGCAATTCGGAGGATATTTTATCCCCATATTCAAATAGTTCAAAATATAATCACCTTGTAAAATTAAGTAATTATGGAGTTATTCTTGTCAACTTTAAGAGTAGCAGAAAACTCCCATATCCCCCAGTACTACTTAGTTATTCGTGCAAGGAATACATGGATACTGTTATTATAAAAAAAATTAAAATCTCCGGAAAAGAAGTTGAACTTAAATCACGGTGAAAATATAAATGGTTCAATGGCATCCATTAGAATGAATCTATTGTGTCTGCCACTCTCTATTAGAATTCACTCTCCATTAGAATGAATCTACTGTCTGTGTCGTACACTCTCCTTCCGGTGCATTCTGTGAGGACTTAACGCCTCTGAGACTCTCTACTCACTCGACGGCAGACCCAGAGAGAGACTCGCATGGTGCAAAGCTTCGAAGAATACTATTTCATTCTATAATATATCCACAAATAAAACACCCCAACAAATGAAATAAGATATTTAATTTTCGTTTTATAGAAAATTAGTTCTAAATATCAAAACAAATTTTATTGATTAACATTAAATTGAATAAAAAAGTTTATTGATTGTTATATTACATTTAAAATCTCTTAAAATCAATGAAATAATTTGTAAGATCTACTATTTTCACGATTCTTTGTGTTTTAAAATTTCTCCTTGGCTAGTGGTTAACAAAAAGGTAATAATGGTTGTTACAACTACTATGCAAGGGTGAGAACAACAAAACGCTGAAGGAACAAAAAGTAATAAACGTTTGGGCAAACTTATTTTGTATAAAAAATTTATTTTTATAATCACAATATGAATGACCAAAATACATCAAAGAAATGTAAAATACAAGATATGAAAGGAGTCTAATATAATTCTAGAAAAAAATTAGATAACTTAAACAGGGTAGAAACACAGCTGGAAACTTGTGATTAATTACTAGAAACTTCATTAATGAATTATTTGGACAATGTTACAGATTAACAGCAAAAACAATTATTCTACTTCTAAATGAACAATATAAATTCTCACAATTCTCATGTGCAATTACCTGCCTTTTTTAAAAAAGCTCAGAGTTTGATTTAAATTAAAGAAAACGGTAAAGACACGATTATAGTATACAAAAAAGTCACCCAAAGAGCATTACATCAAACGGCAAAACCAAAATATTTTTGTTATTATATGTTGCATCATTTGTATTAAGCGGGCTGACTTAAGAAGCGTTGCTATTTCAAAAGTCACTTCTCTTCACTGTCATCAATGTGACCATCAGCGACAGCCAGGGCCTCGAAATAACTCGTTCATAAAGGTTAACGGGTTGACGCGTTCACTAACGAAATGGGAAGAGTTCAATACACTGCGACTCCCTTTGCTACGGTACATTGCATGATACAGCAATTGGAAAACAATTTGCACGAAGAGTTTTCAGCACCAATGTCCTCAATTATGAAATGGCGTTATAGAATTTGAGAGGATGTTTTGTCCCTCGGGAGCTCGGCGTGACAGATAGAGGGAAAGAGAAGTAGCTTCGATGAACTCGCTAAATATTAGCCTATATAGTTTTTGGAAAGCAAACACGAAGCGGCCTTCGTAGAGCGAATTTTGCCAGCTATTTACAAGGGATTCAAAATAGTTGAAGTGTAGTCCGTGCACGCCGTTCTGGATTTGGTCGAAGCGACAGTTGTTTCAATCTGTTTTGTTATGCTGCTAAATTATACGGCTAGAGCCCTCCAGAGCATCAAAATATTTTTTTCTCTCGAAAGCTTCAACTTCAACTTCAGCTTGCTTTACACCGGACTTTTATGCGACCACACATATATCGCAGTCAAACACGATTTTAGAAGCTTCTAATACTTTCTCGTACGGTTCTCTGGGTTCCTTTGCATGAAAAGAAGGGAAAATAAGAAGGAAATTAAGATGGAGGAGAATAAGCAAAATTTGTAGGTGTAAGGAAGGAGATAAAAATGTAGATAAAAAATTAAAATGTTGACAATTTTGACCTCTCACCTACGACATGCCTTAATGTTCCAGTGACACGAATTGAGGCGTGTCCACATCTACGTCACGTCGCCCACTGTGTCTGTAGGCCGAGGCCTGGGACTTGGGGGGGGGGGCAGAGTGCTCCGGAAAACTTTTATCTCGCCCCCAGGGGGCGCTGGCGCCTTAAGGATTCCGCTCGCGCTATCTATCCCGGTTTGACCTAAACACTCCCCCAACTTTGTTACCCGCTACATCACTTCGTTTATCTCCATTTGTAAATTCTTCTGCCCGCGACCTCCATCGAATATATTTTCTTCTATTTACGGTGAGGCACGCAAACCAGGAGATGATGTCGCAGCGGACGATCTGCAAGACTTCTGGCAGAGTTATCTGTAAAACGATAAACACCAGGCCACGGACCACCAGGACCGGACCACGGACCGCGCGCAATCTGACCTACATCTTCGATGACACATCCTCATACCATACTCACACACCTTTCAACTAACATGCATTACTCTACCACACATGCCGGGAGACTGTCGGGAGCTTAGAGCTTGTCCCGACTGGGGTGGTGTACCACTGGTGGAAGATATCTGGTTGGGGGAAAATACTGCTAGCTGACGGTAGGTTGGCGCCGGATTTCGCCATCAAGGGGGGGGGAGATGATAACTGCCTCCTCCAAAGGAAGAACAATCACTACACTTACTAATGATCTCAGCAGTTGACGCTCCCGGAATCACTAATAATAAATTATCTCCATGGCAGAAATATTAACTGCTTACCAGAATATACCGAGTGAATAATTCTTTTTGCGTGACCGCCATTATTTTTTCTCGTTAGTTTCGTGTAAAACACATCCGTGAGGCGGTTGGTATTCTTTTTCTCTTAGACCATTAAACCGGTGTTGTTACACACATCGGCTGTTCCCATCTAGGTGCCTCTCACACTGAAGAACAGACCCAGCCGAGACACTCCCGACGCTCTCGAGTTGTCTCTCGCCACGAAGGATTGTGTATTACGTTTAACTGTATCTAAAAAGAGAGGATGAGAGAATAATAAGAAATGAAATATCCGGTGTGGCCTGTGGAGCGTTTGTTAAGGCACTGCGTTGGCATTCGCCTGATATTCAACCGAGAAGCCATGGAAAATTATAGACCGGGGTATCTGGTCCTTAGATACCCAACCCCACTAGGCAGCGACAGAATTATACCTAGCTGTGAAACTAGTGTAAAACATCGGCTACCGTATAGACTCAAATTCCACGACCTGACTTTCAAGCCGATCGTTGTCATTGTCCCATCTTATCCGGTAGGAGCTTCTCAATAAAATTATCTTATATATGGGTGTTGGTATTTTGGGTATGATGGGTCTATATTATGGGTGATAAAGATCAATCGTGTTAATCAAAACACATCACACCCATTTCAAGGAAATAATGGTACTTATTGTTCTATCGGTTTTATTTGTTACATTATTTCATGTTCCTCGTGTTTACGGACAAATGAATTACTACAATAATTACTGCCGGAAGTGTAGTGCAGTATTTAGCATGAGAGGTGTGAGGTGATGTGATCCCTTGCCAAAGGCGCGATCCGTGGCCGTCGGATAGCGAAGTTTCTACGTCCAGGTATCTTCCACGAAGCATCACCGAAACCGAGAGAAGCTCTAAGCTCCCAAAACGGTGAAGAAATGTCGTCAATGTAAGAATTGTAAGTGTTGCAAAAGCACAGGACAAGGAAGAGGAAAGAAAGATCGCGCGTGATCCGTCACAAGTTTGTTAGGGTAATACTCCGACATTTACCTGACGTTGATCGGACAAACACAACATATTGATCACAGCAGTCGGCTGCTAAAATTATTTTCCAGACAGCGAATTTACTCGGACTTGCGAAAATTCTTGTGTCGAAAATTCTGCCACCGTCGGAACTCGAGTTGTAGGATCTCTTTGTCAGAGGCACTAATATGTTGAAAGAGAATACAAGGTGTGTCACGAATTGATTTTTCCAAAGAAAACTCACATTTTCCCCGTCTTATTCCTTTGACAGTACACCAACATAACTTTCTTGAAAATGGAGGTTAGAATATCAAAGTTTCTCAAGTATTCACCGGACCCCTCAAATAGATTGAGTAATCTTCCAAAAAGAATATCATAGTTTGAAAAGTATAATTGCTCGACAATGTTAAAATTATAAGACACGTACTTTCATTTCGGCCGTTTGCATCTGTGTGATTCTGGCTTTGTTAAGAACATTTTACAAAATCTTGATATTTTTTTCGTTTTCATTGTTACTTCTCATATTTTAATTTACCGTCTTGACAGACAGCCACACTACGCTTTTCCCTGCACTAAACGAACCAAAAAATCTGAATGAGGAAATCACTATATCTTATTTACTACGTATCTAATGAAGGCTGCCTTATTGATCTAGGTTTATTACAATCGTGTTGGGGGAAAAATCGTTTTCTTGTATCCGTGCTATGGAAGAATGACATCTGTACTCACTTTGGCAGAAGAATTTTTCCTACTCTTCCAGTCCGAAGAAAATGTCATCAATTTGTGAACAATTCTTTCAAAAACGAAACAAATCAATATAATGAGTTCTTAATTTTTTTAAATTAATTTAAACGACATATTATTAATGAACTACTGTATCAAATTATTATACGTTACTATGAAAAAGTGTCTTGTCTAAAATTGTGACAAGAATTAAAATATTTAAAACCACAAAGATCATACATTCCTAATTATCAATATTCCTAATTATTTGTAGAAACCGACCTGGTTTATCTCATTGTGTTCTAAAGTCTGACAAACCGCAACTACTATAACTCTTAAAAAGATTCTAAATTTACCCTTGTATTTGTGTTCTATAATAACGACAATGTGTTCACGAACGTTTTTGAAGAACCTGATAATTTACTCATAGCGAGTGACAAACGGAATTTTTTAGCAAAGCAATATTTAAATTTGCTCCTCCGCTGCAGTCTGCAAAAAGAAACCTTGAGTTCAAATAAGTGCAATACAAACCGATTTCTTTCTCGCGCAAAATAAACAAAAGCGACCAGCCAGACAAAACCAGCAAACAAGCGAGTGCGCGAATCAAAATCCACGTGAAATATGAAGCCAATACCTCTTGCTTTCCCCTAGTTGCATATTCACTTTTCTATGCTTACATAGCGACCCGGTTATTTACATAAGCAAGAATTCGTAAAAAACCTTGATTGTTGAATATCTGAATGTAGGAGCTTAAAAAATTGAGTAATGAAATGTGGAAAACGGGTCCAGTTTCTGAGGTACTCATGATACAAAAATAAATAATTTATAACAAAGGAAAATATTATTGTACTACTTTAAAAATATTGTATTGGAGGACTGTATTGGTATTCTGAATGTTCTACGTCATAAGCTTCCATTCATTAAGTATGATTTACACTTTTAAATTGATTATTTGCCTATTATAATATCATATTCAACCTGTTTTGCTTTCTCAAGTCAATATATTTCAATTAATTCAATACGTTTCTTTCAATGTTCTTTATTTATATTTACTTCCTATTTATACTAACTGGGATATAAACATTAGATCATAAATTAATATGTTCTCTTACATCTTCAATACCACTCATATTGGAAAACAGAAAGAAAATAATGTTATTCGAAAAATCTTTCACAACATCCACTCTCAACACAAATCGAATTTCGAAACATAAAAAGAGAAGATTTTGATTAAATTTCTGGTTTACCGAACCGAACCCCTTTTCCTACTCCCTTTGCAGAGGTTCAATTTTCGACATGGCGGATGGAGGGACATCAAAGGAAATTCCGTCCCCAAATTGATCCCCGTAACGGATAGGCAGGAACTGTCAGCCCATTCCATGCGCTCCCTGCTGGTCCCTGACTTTCCGCCACCAACCCCTCTCTTTTTTACGTGAGCAGCAGCTATCTGGAACTTCACTCGGGATGAAAGGGCACTTATTATCTCTCTTTCATTTGCCGAATATTAGCATACATGTCACAACAATGGGCGTTTTAGTATTGAGAACGTTTAATACAATTATCCTACAGTATGGATAAAAGAAAATTGGAAATAAAAATAAAAGAGTGGATTGACGTGAACACTACCTATCAATACTAAGTGCGAAACTGCCTGTTTCGTCTTAGGAACAGTTGCCCTCGCCCAAGAAAAGCGACCGCTTTGGTACCGGTTTAATAGTTGGATGCTAGAAGACGGAACGAGAGAATGAAGTTGGAGCGCAGCCCACGCCAGGGGCGCAGGTGAGAATGAAAGAGGGAACGAGGGAATAGAGGGAAGGAGCGGGGGGGGCAAGGGAGGGAAGAGGAGAGAATTTCGATTGCTCAGGCCATTTAGAAGTAAAATTTTCGACGACCAGCAGGAGAGTGCAGATCTGGAACCACAATGATCCCTTCCGCGTTCGTCAGCGTTAACGGCGTCAACCCTTGGAACTTGTATGCTTCACTTAGAGGCAATTTCGGAATCCCAATTCCTAAGTCGGAATTCCATGCAAGGTCTAATTTACATTCAGGTGGATCGGGAGGGCATCCAGTTGTTACATAAGGAACTATGAAAGTGAACTTGCCGCTATCTTGTGCCATCAGAGCCGTGCCCTCGAGGGTTTTGTGTAGATGTCGCTCACTGCCGCGTTCGCTAAGTGAAGAGGATTTGCCTGGAGTGAATGCTGCGGAGGCGGGATGGCAACTCTTGTTCCAAATGCATCTTCGTAAAATAAATGAATTGTAGTCGACCGCTTAATACTTCATTACAATACGTGATTACATGCCAGTTACATTTGTATTGGATTTGTAAAGGATGTTGATTAACATGTGAAAAACAATAAAACCCAAAAAATAAATTAATTATAATATAAATACATAAAAGATCTTGAGAGTAGCTCGATGAAACCTCTTAAAATATTCTGCTGGCAAACTGATAACTTCCCGATCATATGTAAAAGGCTCCTCTTTAGAAATCATCATCTCTGAACCATTACTACACTTTAAATATCACCCCACATTCCAAAACAACACTCACTAAATCCGTCTGAACTGCCAACTGATGATAGTCTTTCAGAATTATGAGGAATATTTATGGTCAATAAAAATATACCAAGTTGAATTGTTGTTACCATGAAATTTGGTTGATGTACAATAAATATTAGTAAAAGTGATGGCGCGATCATGTCATGCTGAATTAAAAAGGGATGTTGGATCAGGTGACTTTACGCGACAAAAATAAATTTGCACCCCCACGGCAAAAATAAATTTGCGCCTCCCACCACGCGTAAACATGGTAATAATGAGGGAACAAAGTGATACATTTATTTTGGAATGATATATACGAAAGCAACACATCATTTTGAGAAACGTCTTTCTTGACCGAAGTTTTGCCATGATTTTCTCATCAAAAATCTTAAAATTCAAAATAAGACGACAGATTTTTGTGAATTTCTGTGGCGAGAAATAACTGTTTCTGATCTCGACTATTTACGAGTATATTCATATGATAATTATGAGATTTCATGACAGATACGAGATAAAAAGGTACACATAAACATGTAAAAAGACGGCAGTAACCAAGTTTTATAACACTATTGTAATTGATTTACATATTTTACCAACTTATTACTTAATAATTAACTATAATGCATGAATAAATTTAATATAGATACACTGTATTTTTTTCATGTATGCATTCTTTTTCTTTTCTTTAATGGTGCTATTTCCATGGTAACGGAAAATATAGTAAACGAAAAGAACGTGACTGTAGTAGTTGAGAAATACTTCCCCCCTCCCTGACAGCAAGGCGTTCGAAGGCTTTGGATGAAGGAGAGCAACCATCTCCGATGACCTCATCCTTTCACCGTTTGATAGTGGCGTCCGCAGGTATCGGAATACAGACGGCGGTCAACTCGCGGCCGCAACAATCGATAGGGTGCGGCGACCGTCTCCATCCAAGTCACCGCCTCCTCCACCGCCAGAGTAGATTAACGCGCGCGCGGGCCATCTGTCTTGCTGCGTATCGCCGGCAGCAGGTGGCTGCACAGCCAGGGCAGGAGAGGACTGGGGGCAGGGAAGGGCATAGACAAGAAAGGAGGTATCGGAAGAGGGGGATAAGGGAAAACAGACAGGGAGGGGCAAGGGCGTATGTAGGCTTTTGCAGGCGTCCGGGCCAGTATCGAATTGGCGCCCCTGGCAGAAAACTTCAAATAACAGTAGTTGCTTTTGTTTTGGAGAGTGTACTCTAAATAGCACCCCTTGTGTGTGGAGCCCATGGCACGTGCCTTGTCTGCCACACCAGAGATACGTCTCAGGGGAAGGGCCAGAATGAAAAGGCGTGTCGAGGAATGACGGAGTGTGAAAAGGGCGTGGAGGGAAAGTATTAATCGCGCAAGTTTTCTTGGTACACGCGCTCCCTAGTTCTCACCCAGCGCTGAATAGCACAGCACGTTGAGATACTTAGGTTTGATTCGAAACGGCACGTACCAATTTACAATGCTGGCAACATCCACTTCGTACTTTCAAAACAATCATAGCATTTCTCGTGGCACTCTTATGGCACTCTTATCCACAGTTGGTACGCCTTTATAAGCTGTGACGTTACATGAGCTCTCCTCTCTCCGCATCCCCGTCGTGGAATATCAAAAAAACGTGTGCGTATATTACATGACAGGAAAGGGCATGGCAGGGTGTTGTAGGTCTGGGCAGGATAAGGAAGGGCGAGGTATGAAAGGAGGTGGAAGAGAAGGACAAGGCAGGGAACACAACTGGGCAGAGAAGGGGACAAGAATGAGGAAGACGGAACGGTGTGGAAAGTGCGCGTGGTTCATGACGCTTTTTTACGCAACTGTTTTGTCATTCGCCTGATGCGAATATTGTTTAATACACGGAAAACCGATAAGAACTGTCGTCTGCTAGAATTGGGAATTGTTACCTACACGGTTACTGAACTGAACTAATGTAGGTAGGTAGCTAGTTTCGATAATCCGCCACCGTCGGGACTCGAGCCCCAGCGTCAATGAAAGCGGTGAGCGATTGGAGGCAGCGAGTTGCGGGTGGGGGGATCTGGGTAAGCCGGAGATCGCGAGCGTTTGTTGTGGGCGAAAGAGAGGGGTGAGGAGCTATGACGGGCGTGGGCATGTAGTGAGCTGCTGCTGCGCTCAGGGTAGGACGGCGCTGTCCTCAGGGATTTGGGGTCAAAGCTTCAGTGTGACGCTTAATTGCATCACGTGGGGCTCTGTCGCCAGCAATTGGCTTATCCGTCGACCTTTGTGTCAAGGAGACAAACCGGAGGCTACGGAGGCGGGAAGGGAAGGACCAAAGGTACAACGAGGAGTTCGTTGGCAGAAGAGACAACACGAGACTTCTGGTATACAGTAAAATAGAATGTATTAACAATACGTTGGTCGATCCCATTCAGACGGTCGCCGACGGTGAGAGCTGTGCTCGCAAAAATTGACACGTGTTGACAAATATATTTTACTTTCTAATTCATTTTGTTTATATTTCCAAAGAAAATTAATATTCTTTTCAAATTAACACAAAGAAGATACAATAGAAATTCCAAAAATATTACACGTACGATACTCTTTTCTTTTTCTTCTAATATTCTTTCCAGAATTACTGAAAATAGTAATGTATGTTTTCGAAATAAAAAAAAATCAACTATATTTTCTATATCGCATTATAGTTTTCCTGCTCGGAAAATATGGCACATTGAATTATTTCATTTAGTGTTGTTTGCAATTGTTTTAATTAATGACAAATGAAATATAAATATCAATTCTTCTCTACTAGCACAAGACACAAATGCGAGAAACTCGCAAGACGGGGAATAACTTCAGTTTCCTTCGCCAGTTATTCAACATTGTCGTCATCGAGTCCGCCGCGTGTCCGTCTTTTCAAAAGTAATCTCGATAACTATAAATTTACCCTATTGCGAGACAATATGGTCAACGCCTTTATAAAAACATGTTTGATTTGCCTACAGATTGATTGTACCCAGGCGTACAACTCTCGTCCCAACAAAATAGACGGTCATGATTATCTTCAGGGCTACACAAATTTGAAAAAAGCACGAGGATAGATCCGAACTGTACGCAGGATGTGTGAGCTTCTCAGCGGAACTTCTGAAGGGTAGTCCAAACAACCTGGGCAGCATGTGGTTGTGTTTTTGGCATTAGGACTTATATCGTGCTTCTTGTACAGTTTTCACTATTTTCATCACACACACACACACACACAGGTATTGTAACATAAATTTCCCCTCCTGACACTTTTTGCCGTATCAAAAACGCTCTATCCAGAACGATTACTCTTTCCCAGCCCCAATAGTGATGTCACAGACTCGCTGACTGCACTTTAAGCACGACACACGGCAAAACAGTGAACTTTTTTGGTGTTTCCATCTGATTTCGAATAGAGGGAATTTCTATACACACTCCTATTAGCTTTACGAACTTCCGTGCCGTGTTTTACAGTCTGTTTAGTTTTTATTGCACTGTGATTCATACAATAAGAAAACAGAATGTGTTTACTGGCTTCTTGGTCTAGGCTGTGCGTTGTTCCTCTCTCACCGTCTGCCTGAAACTATCCTTATGCAATACCACTGTGATTTGTGAATGTGAGGTTCTTTTAGTGTTAAACTATATACTAAAGATAATATTGTATAAATCATTTCTGTCGCTGTAGATTCGCCTACAATGTAGTACATGATCGATTTTGGGGATAATGCAGAACGGTTATCCTACAAGTATTAATACCAAAACTTTTTTACATTTACCTTGTGGATGTGGGTGGCATTCATACGTGCTTCAGAGACAATGAAAAGTGCTATTTTTAATTTTCATGTAGAAATCACCAAACGGTGGGTTAAACACAAATAATAACCTGAAGAAATGCCCATTAGTTTCAATAAAAACAAACGGAGAAAGCATTTCTCTTTTTAGATAAATGCTGGTGGCTTACACTAAAATTTGCAATACGACAATATAGTACTAACGGGAATTCATCGACGGTGAATGTGGCACTAACGTTTACGCAGAAGCAACAAAAAAAATATCTCGCTGGCAACTGAATGTGCAGATACTCTCGATACTCCCCTCTCACTCTCCCAATACATTTCTAGTAAGTTAGAGAAGGAATAGTAGAGAAGTAGGAGTTTAAAGAAACTATGGGTATTATTATTTGTTATAGAAACAATTAAAATCGAAGGTGAGCGCGTAGCTCACCCATCAATCAATGGCAGGTTACGAAATACGAGAAAAACTTAAAATTATAACATTAACACAAGTTTATCCTTGATCAAAATAATTTTGAATAATTCATTATGTAAAAACTTTATTCCAATTTCTGTCTTGATAAGAATTAATGTCTGTAAGTTACAAGTGTTAAGTAAATCTTTCTTAAGTTCGAGAAAACCAGGGAAAGAGTGAAGAAGTGGTTTATGTGAATACACACATCTGAAGTTTCAACCATCTGCAAAACAGAATGTGGGTCGACAGCCACAGCAAATCCCGCATACACGAGCTGGTGTCCACTTGACAACGTGAGAGAAAGGGATAAAACATTACCATCAAATAATAGCCCGTTAAGCTGTCATAGACTCACGTCACAACAAGCAATTAGGGGATCCCTGGAAACAGTGAAATGAACCTCAGGAGGCCCCCCTCTCCCACTCTGTGGCCTCTGCAACGAGAAACCTCATTGGTGGAATCATCAGAGCACGAAGTTGCTCCGACGCGGAGTGAACAACGCAAATAATAGCAGTTGCCCGAAAGAGTGAAATTCAAAGAAACGTGGAAATAATTGCTCACGCACAGGCCATGGTGACAATGGCCATGCAAAAAATTATTAAAATAGCTTTAGATATCAAAGTGCACACAACTCAAATATAAGATTTTTGATTGAATATTTTCTCTAACTGAAACTAAAAATTACATGACTTTGTGATCAATTCAGAAAAGTTAAAGGAACTAACATGTAAAATATTTTAAACACAAACCGAACATTTCATGCGAATTCAAATCTAATACAAGTGGTGTGTTTAGGATTTTTATTTTTCTGAACATTTTGGACTTATGTTCTTGTGAATGAAATAATAATCAAGAAATTGCTCTAGTGGACACTAATATCTTAGTCAATCTGGATAAAATAATGAATATAATGAATTTTGTAAATTTCAGATTCATAAGAATGATGTTAGTGTATAATTTGCTTCAAATCTGAAGTTATTAATCACTTATTTGAACAATTATTAATTCAAATTCACAAATATTATAAGAAATCAGCCATTGAAATCATTTTGCAAAATGAAACGAATCATTCGTAAATCTACACTTGTTGCCAATCTTTCAGAAATATTCCCCTACACGTGCTGACAGAGCGGCAAAAGCCAGTTAGGACGGGACAGAACGACGGAGGAGATAGACGGACTGCCAAGATAATCGGGTCGGTGATGATTGCCGACGGCAGATAAAAATCGCGTTGAAACCAACGGGAAGCGCCGATGGCAATTGAAACCACTCCGCCCGCGGCGTCGATCAAATCTCCCCAATCAGCATTCGCTCTGGCGAACCGCCGGCCGACAACCGGCCGCGTCCACAGAGCTGTAAAAGTCGTCAACATTGAACATTTGGGCGCAGCGCATCTCCACGTCGTGTGACTGTCATTGAGGCAATAAAATCTGCAACAAACGCTGCTACATCTGCAAGAATGGTATTACTTGTGTAGGTGTAGAGCATGCGATACCTCTCGAGATTTGCGTACAGGTTTGTCTGCCAGGGATGCATATCTAGAGCGGCTTAGGATTAATAAAATTATTATTTTTATCCGTTTTTGAAACTAGGGAAACGTTCTGAAATGACCTTCCCATTTATGATATAAAAAAAGAGTTCTATCATCACGCTCCTGATGGATACAAACAGATTTATACTATGACAAAAAGTGATTCATTTGCAAACTTCTTTGAACACAGTTAAATATTTCTTTGATCTGGTGTGTGCATTCAGAAGAGTTGTCTTTGGAGTTTTGGTGGTTGACGATGAGTGCGTGCGCATTACTTCTCCAGTTAGTTGGCGGCTGGCTCCACATGAAGAGCGCACGCCGACTTCGAGCTGCTCTTGGGGACGAGGCGACGGGGAGCGTTCGCATTTCCCAGCAAATGGCAATAAAGCGCTCTTTGCTTTCAAGGAATTAATATTTCAAACAAAAGCTGTGCCTAGCGGACGCCGAAGTTCCTAAGATTTCTCTTTCTCTGCCGCTATGGAGGCGTGCTCTGCATGTTAAGTAGGTGTTTCTGTTCCTTCGGCTTCGGAGGAAACGTTTCGCCCAATCCCATGCTGAAATCCCCCCGCTTTTATTCTTCGCCATTTTCCAAATGAGAGCACTCTGCGTACAGTGGTTCAAAAATGAATTGTTCGTGCGGCAAGGAAAAAATGAAGAACATTATTTTAAATTATTTGGCATATCGCTTCTTATAATTAGTCTACAAAAAATATTTGTATTAGAAATATAAAAACATCTAGCAACGTAATATTGACATTGAGAAACTTCTTCGTTGGTTTAGAGTAAGTAAATATAATCTGTAATTCAAAAATAAGACAAAATGATAATCTATCATTAATCGAATAATATATAAATCCAGTAGCTCGAATATCGTTAACTCCCAGTCATATTGTTTAAATACATAAAAGTATACATTCACAAGTATAATCATTCGTACATTTTTAAAGTAATCATACTTAAAGTGGAGAGTTTGGATTTGACGTACCAACAGAAATATGATTAATATAAACAAAATAAGAGCAAGAGAAAAGGATGAATTAAGGAGAAAATGCCGAATTCTAAAATGCACTCAAGAATGACATAATTCTGGAATGCATAAATACTTCTACTAGAATGAAAAAAATGCAGAAATTCGGAAACGGACAAAACAAATATAATCCTTTAGGAAAAGTCTACAATGTAGAACTATACAATTGTATGGCTATCTGAGAATAACGACAGATACAAAGTGATTTCATGTCTTTCATTAGTCTCATTCATGAAGAATAAAACGGGGAACGTCTCACAAAATTTGGAATTTGTGAATAGAAATCACGCATCAAAGAAGAATGGACAATGGCATTTGGAAAGGTTCACAAGCTGGAAGTCCAAAACGAGAGGCAACCTTTTGATACGTAAAAACGCCGATAAAATAAAAACGTAAATAAAAATATGCTCCCAGTATTTTAATATTATTCTAATTGTATATGTGGAAGACGACAGCCGGTTAAAGAGTTGCCCTGGTGTTTTCTATTATGCGTAGCCAAGGGCTGCCTTTGGCAGCTGGAGGAATAAAACGAACGCAAGTAGTTTTCTGACATCACAAAGAACTCGCGATTCAATTAAGGCGGACAGCTCAGAGCATCATTAATTATACGGAGCAGTAATATAATACCTCTGCTGGACTGTAAAGAATTTAATTTCAAGTCTTGCTGTATTTCGCCTCTGAGAGCAAGAAGCGAATCTGAATACCACTGTGGTTCTTTTATTTTAGCCTGGAAGTTTCGTAAGCTTTTTTCACAATTATTTTTCTTCCAAAAACGTTTGGCGTAATACATTTGACAATTTGGGAATAAAATAGGAATTAATTATTTCAAATTATTAGAAAAGAGCATTTTACTTGGTGAAAATGCAACGGAGGATTAAGTGCCAGAAAATTCGAGTACTTGTAGTTACAACCAGTAATCCAGCGCAACCCTTTTATAAATCTTTCGGTCGCGCGGATATTTTGCCTTGGCAAAGGAGGCTGTGGATGCTGGGGAAATCCAGTAAGGGCGGTAGGTAGAACTGCCGAAGAGGGAAGGTGACTTTTCGCTACCGGAAAGTTTACATTATACTCACATTATAGTAGATTATGAAACTGCTCACAGTTGGCTCTGATGCATTCTTGACATACCCTCAACAAGTTCTAGGTCACTCGGTAAAGGATGTATGGTGGTATTTGTTATGGCATAAACAGATAGGGCCGCGACAGTGGCCCAGAGGTGGCGCCGGAGAGACTGGTGGCACACTAGCACCGACCGGATGGGCTTCGGGCCCAGCAATGAAAGGTGTTTGGAGGCGCCGCTAGGGAGCAGGACGTCAGCCGAGCCGCCCATTGAGCCAGAACGGCGCGGGAAAAGGGAGACTCGCTCCGCAGGGTCGGGAGCTACAAAGCGGCCGGCCCGCGGGACCGGGGACAGTGATGGTCCGAGTGCAGCGAACGAGCGCAGTGAGCGACTAGGCTATTTGGCGTGAAGTGTTGGTAACGGTGATTCTCCAGGTGGTTGATGATCAGTGCTTGTGTTGAAGGAACCTCTTCTGGAAAACGGCAAACTGGTTTCTACTTGGTTTATGCTCGGGGGCTCGGAATAATAAAGCTGCATTGTTGATAAGAACTGTAGTCTTTTTATTTGTTCTTGAATGTACAGCAGTATTGTAGAAATCTGCTCCTGTATATTGGGCCTTAATTTTTCTTCCATGTGGGGATTGTCACATACACACGATCTTTTAGGAATCTCCACAGAAAGAAATCTCACGGAATCAGGTCAGAAAAGCATGTAGGCCGCAACCCACGTGTGATAATTCTGTCTCCCTAAACGGCATGTACAGCCGTAAGGAAGCTGACGCAGCGGTTGCGGAGTCTTGTTGAAAATTACCGTAATTACGCTCACTTGGCAAACTTCGAAAGAAAGGTTCCAGGATACGATGCACATAACTGTTTGACACATTTCATGTTTGAGTCACTATGAACTTCGGGCGAGCCATCCCAAACCGCCTATTCAAGATGACTAGAAAGCATGCCTTTTGCAGAGTGAGTTCTTGAAACACTCCCGTCTGCATCGTTCCCAGGGAAATTGAGCCCACTGTCTGTCAAGCAGAATTTTACACCATCGCAGCACACTAATAAAATATATGCATTGTGGATATTAAATGCTGATTCGAAAACTGGACTACCTAATGTATATTTCTTTGTCTTTAAACAATTTCTTTATATGCTACTTCGCTCACCTTTCCCCCGTGCTTGCTCACGCATGCTGACGAAAACTTATATGTCGTGTAGAGATGTCGAAGATGATGAATTTTTGCCAATTAACATGTGGAAGAAACTTTCACACAACGAATGTAAATAAGACAATTTCTCTGATAATAAGGCCATTCAACGGTATTCGCTGGAGTCGTGCTGACGCAATCAAAGATATTTTTGGTTTCTACCGAGCACCGGTACATGTCACATGTGAACCTTGGTTATCTGAAAGTTGCTATCCCCAAAATCATTGTGAAAAAGGGTCATCTTGGACCCCCCCCCCTATTTCACCAGACGTTTGTAACATTTGATCAGAGACATGTGTATGTAAAATAGCAGAAAAGAAGGAAAGTACTTGTAGTAGTATACAACTCGCACTGGGAAGTACCCACCTCACCATTCTCCTCCTCAAGCACCCGCAGTGCCACTTCTCAGCCATTCGGCGCACGCGCCCGAGGCTCGATCGGGGGCCTCTTGCTCCCAGCGCTGAGCGGCGCTTCCCTCGGGGAAACAAACGAGCGACGTGCGGCGCCGGTGTCGATCCGTGGCGCAAACAAGTGAGTGGCGCTGCACGGCGCGCGCGACGATTAATCGACTCCGCTCCCACTCCGGACCCCGCTCCCACTCTCACCTCGCAGCCCGAAGGGAGATATTTCTCAGCTCAAGTCAGGCCCGCGGCCGCCGCGGCCCGCCCGCGTCCTTCACGCGCCCCCCACTCTCCTGTCCGTTTCGCTTCGCCCGACCCCACCCACCCCCGCTAAACGAAGAGTAACTGCAAATCTTAGGAGGCTTCGTGAGATAAGATGTAATTGCAATTTATTAACTCGGTGACAGTGATTTACAAAATAAATTAATGATATTAAAATTAATATACTAATAATATTAATTCACCAATCAACGCATAAAGTTTATTAAAGGAACAATTAACTATTATTCTTCTATAAATATTGAAAACACAGGAATATAATCTATCAATATTGATTAGACAATCATTAATGGACACCGTTACCTTTCAAATTGAGATAAAGTATTGCTATATATTAGCAACTAAAAAAGGACATAGTTGAAGTCATGACAAAATGAAGAGTAATCACATTGATCAAATCTCACCTAGGCGATGAACATCTCACGTTTTTGGTGCAACCACTACATTCAATTGCACTGCACTGTCCCCTACATGGTCATATTTAATTACACTTTCCTACATTACACTGAACACTCAATATAGTCTTCAATTGCAGAATAAAAAGTGCAACAGGAAAAACGTTTGTCATCTAAACGTGTGTAAATATTATTCTCAAAAATAAACTCGGAAAAGTTATTTGAAATCAAGACTTTGAAAGAAACAATTTTACGTCTTCGATCACAAAACCATGATTCCATAGAGACTTATCCTTCCTCAGTCTCGGATAATGATTGCAACCGTCATTAGTTTCTTGTAAAATTTCATGTACCTGTTCACTTCTCTTATCAAACACGGTTTGCATTTTCTTTTGAGTGAGATTTGTTATTTTCATGCGTTACTTTTAGTTAAGAATATTTTTAAACATTTTCTTAAAAATGGAGTTTAAAAAATATCTTTAGCGTAAGATACGCGTAGCGTTTTTGCATTGCTGTGCTCGCATGCGTTCTGGCGGGCAGGCACAGCGCGCTGTATGGGAGCTGCAGGAGGCGTTGCTGGAGCAAAGCGGCACTCCACACCGCTACCATCCCAACCAACTCCTTCCACATCCCAGAGCTTTGGAGTCGGACATAAATTACTTAACAATAAAGAGGATGAACGGCGTTTAAAGAAATGATCCGATGTCACATAGGGTTTGGGGGTGATATTTAGTGTTACGTAACACTGGTATTTACTTTTCATTTTTTTTATATTTTCACTC
Source organism: Gryllus bimaculatus (assembly GCA_017312745.1). NCBI lineage: Eukaryota > Metazoa > Arthropoda > Insecta > Orthoptera > Gryllidae > Gryllus > Gryllus bimaculatus. The sequence continues at coordinate 12,213,689 of BOPP01000001.1, forward strand.
CAGTATTCGCGCGGAGCAAAGATATACCCCAACAGCAGAAAAGCGTATTCCGCCAGCACTACAAACACTATCAATGTTTGAGATTCACTTTGGCAACACGAGCTATGTATAGTGTCTGTTCTTGTGGTTTTAGCCGAAATCTCTGCAATAAACAATATAATTTTAATAAAGGCAGCAGTTACCATCATTCTTCGTAGTTCACACAAATTCCGACACTGTGAGTCGGTCGTCTGCTGCCGTGGGCCTGAATGATCTTAACATTGACAAGTTGATCGCGCGTGAAACACAGCTCTACCATCAATATTGTAAAGATATAACTTATACAACTACAACTACAATTACGTGAATGCAACATAGCCAAATGTATTTTTACAGCGTAATGGAATAAAACAAACTAGTTTGCATTAACACCATCTCTAAAAAGAAACAGTAAAAACATCGCGAGTAGTGGGGTGATAGAGAAAAAATTTATTTTTCTGTAGAGGTACAATAACACAAGGAAACTAAAATATTTTTAAAATTTACAAAAGTAAGTTAATACGTTCTGATTAATAACTCTTTATAATAAGCGATGCATTTTTTTGTAAATGTTATATTAATTGAATCCTTTAGGACATTCAAAACTGATCTTTAGTGTATTCTAAAATCATGAAGGCCAGTCATGATCCAGAAAATCAGTCAGTCCGGCTTGTTGGCAGAAATGTTTCCGACTATGCGTTCTTCTTTTCTTCAAAACTTGGTTTAAGTTAAATGAATCTAGCATTGCCAAATACTTCTGATAATTGGGAACATTTGCTTTATTAGGAAAACGTAATTAAATAGCTTAAATTCTTAAGTTAATCGCCTGGAATTGCAGGAGAACAGTATTTAAAAACAGAGGTTATTGTTCTTCACTGTCGTAATGTTCTTCGTTGATGCATAGCGTCTTTCACCGTCGCGCCTGTGTTGACAGAGCTTTAGAATGGATGATAACGAAGACCCGGATCTAAATGTAAATAAATAATTTCTTGATTTCGTCAATTTTTTACAATTTCGTTTACGCCATTGAAGGATTAAAAGAAAAAGTACGCAAGTACGTATGCAAAAGTGAAAAAAGCGAATCTTTGTGGCGTTTAAAAATAATACTGCCTTGAACTACACGCTGGTTACGTTCAATTCGTGATTCTTTTCGAATTTGGGATTTTTTGTCAGTGTTCAAGAATTTACTTTTTTCGTTGTAAAACTGAGGCGGCGATTTATTGGATTTAAAATATTTATTTCCTCTTATTTATTCACTCATTGTTAAATAATGCCAATTCAGTCACTATCGGAAGTACAGTTATCGGCTTGCAAAACGAAATGACAAATTTCTGATTTTAAGTATACAAAGGAATGTATTTATAATTCACGTGTTAAATACAGAACTTCTTTAGTATGCATTTTAATGTTCTTTCTTTCGCGTAAACTAGTTACATAATTGGTTTCGTAAGTCTAGCTCGTGTTACATCCTGGGAGGAGGTAAAATTCCTTTCCCGTTAGAACCTAAGATCTATCGCCGACCTTTATCGCCTAGCTTTGTGGATGTTTTGCTCATTCTATCTGTGCGGTACACTGCAGCAGCTTGGATAAAATGTCTTCCTAGTGGTCTGTCAACATGTGCTGCAGTGTACTTCATGTAAACGCACACACATGCGTGTGCGTGTGTGTAAGGAAAGAGGAGACTTTGAGAAATAATGATCGTGATGGGCCTGTTTTTAGGGTATACTCTGGCATTCACCTAGAATCTAAAGGCCGTCGCCCCATTCTAGAGCGAAGGGCAGGCACCATACTCAGAGCCACCCCTGGCAGTTTAGTCGCATGCGCAGATGACGGCAGGGGGGCGAAGCACAGCTCGAAGACGCTACCACCCCCCACCCCCACCCCCGGCAGCGGATCTGCATCGGCGCTGCATTATGTAGCAGGCGCTGCCTCCGCCTACACCGGCTCATCCCGTGATTCACAACGCCCCACGCGAATCTATCGGAGACGCGCCTGATTCATAATTCATACCTTACGACCTAATAGAGATTTACAGGGCAGCGTCTGCGCGGTGTGGGTTACGATCCGTAGCGCGAGAAGACGAATAGCGCGCGAATGCGTGTCAAGGGGATTACACCGCCGCCGAGGGCGACGATCTCGCCCGCTTGGGGCACTTCTGTCGCTTCAGGGAGTCAACATCCAGCCACAGAATGGCATCAACTCATTAGGCTGCAGACGATGGTTTTCCCTGTCGAAAGTGGAGCAGGTACGTGCTAGCCATGTATTAAGGAAGGGTACAATATTGCGCATTCGCACTACAAGAGACGTGATTTTGGAGTCGTACTTGTATAAAAATATGTTTTATGACAATTTAAAATATTGAACATATTATTAATCAAACAGAATAATAAAGGAAGAAATATACTAGTACATTTACTACATAGTAGTAAATTGAGAAGTGTTTAAGAAATGAAAACCTTTCTTCCTGCACAATGACAACAAAAACTACGCTTATTCATCACTTTCTGTGAATGATAACACACAGGTAAAACCCAAATAGACTACACCAGGAAATAAAGCTTGCGAAAATGACTTCCTCCTGCAATAGTATCAAAGAAACTTTTTTCTCAAAGGGAATACCAGTTTCTGAGCAAGGGGTAAGGTAGGCAACCACGTATTAAGCGACTCTTGTGCTGCGGGTAGTATTTGCCCCTTCATACTGGTACGGCTGTTTTCAATTTATAATATGTAAATCGTGCCCCGTTATGTATACAAGCGGAATTTAAAACGCCTACATACGCTAAATGCATACGTAGGGAAGCAGTGCGAAATTCTTCAACACACACCCATTAACAAACATTATTTCAATCACTGCTTCCTAAACTTTTGTACAGTTGAAGCAAGCAATGCCTTGGCAATGCGGCAATTCAGAAACAATAAATAGCTGTAAAGTAAACAACTTTGTGGTAATATTAGGATGCGCAATACGCAGCTACCTAATCGGTCATACCTGTATATTATTCATGAAAACTTTCCACATAATGAAAGAATAATATTAAGATATAGGAGTTGGTAAGATGATACGAATATTACTCTACAAGTAAACTGTATATTCCTGACAAGAAGAACTGCACACAGCAAAAACACGCAGGCTCTATAGCGTGCTGGTAGAACGTCTTTTTAAACTACCTTTTATGCCGTTAATCTAATTTCAGAAATGGAAATAATTAGAAATGCACCCCAGAATTATTTACACATAAATTGATGAACTTTTCTGTCTACTTTCGTAACTGCTCTCGCGCGTCTTAGCATCGACCGTCTGATCTTCGTACAGTAAAGACAACCAGCTCGACACGGCGGCCACTTTGAGATGGCGTAGAATGTTGTGCTGTAGACGCGAGATGGGAGACTGAGGGTTTTATTAGAACACATGATTTATAATTATTCTTATATCGAAACCATTGCTTCACAAAGTTTGGCTTAACGTTTATCTATACGTAAGCTTCCGCGGCTCTAATCCATGAATTCTCGGCTATCCGGGAGACGCCGCGTCGTTGGCTGGGGTGCCGACGTTTCGCCTGACATGTCGCAGGCTTCCTCAGGGCAGTGACGTCGGCACCCCAGCCAACGACGCGGTGTCTCCCAGATAGCCGAGAATTAACGTTTATCTTACACTTTCTCCTTCCATTCTCGTATAATGGGTAGGATCCGAGTCTATCTTGCCTCCTCTCGCGCTACAAAACCGATCATTAACGGAAATATCTCTCTCTGATGGTAAGTATATGAGGTGACTGCAGCACAGACAGACAACGGAGGACCTTCGCACTTGTACAATCCTCACCTTTCCAGCAAACGCTGTGAAAACTCTCACCACCCTGACTGCCACGCCAGCGTTTACACTTACCTGTAAAAAATAATAACACCCTTTAACGAGAAAGATAAGTATTCTTTACTTTGCAATTAAAAAAGCGAAAGTTTCTCCTTTTATTTTTATTTTTATTGATAATACTTTTATTCATATTGTAACTATTTTCTATTAGAATACTAGCACTGCAGTATATTATCAAGAGCAGTTATAAGAAAATTTTATACCTCCAATGTTCAAAAATCAAGTTCGAAAAAATGGGGAGAAGATGAATGGTTTTTACACTATAAAAATGTACCAAATCTGAATCGGATTCAGTTAACTCGTAATGTTCATATGAGTTTATAACACGCCCGTTTATAAAACATGCTTGAAATAATCTGGTTGCGAGAAAATTGACAAACATTGAAAATGAGAAACATTGTAGAAAGTTCTAGAGAAAGACTAAACCCAAAATCACTAAGTGCAAAACAAGCAAGAATATTTTTTACCCTCTCAGAAATAATGAGAATGTCATTGACATTCAGAAGAATCCTTTGAAAGCTCTACTAGCAAGCGCCCTCTCTTAGCCTCGGGGGCTACGCGTCTGACGGTGCCCGAGTGCGCCCGACGGCGCCAGACGGCGACTGACAGGGAACTACGGCGAACGACAGCGACCGACGGCGACCGACGGCGACAGACTGGCGACCGACGCGACCGACGGCGACGACGACGGCGACCGACGGCGACCGACGCGACCGACGGCGACGACGGCCACGACGGCGCGCTACAGACGTTCGACTGAGGCTAGTTCCCACTCACCCCGGTGATCTCTCAACTCACGGAGCTCTGTGCGCGACCAGCCTCTTTGCGATCTGACTGCAAGTGCTCTGCCAGGGTAGCCACGAGCGTTTGTCGAAACGCAGAGCTGTAGTGCCTTTCCTCTCCTACTCCAAGCGCTCGCGAGGTGGCGCCCCGAGCGGAGGTCTATAGCCCGCACAATGCACAGCTCTAAGGGGAAATAAATCACCTGGTTGCCGTGAGGTGGGCTAGTGATGTGGTGCGGGGCACCGCCGCATGAAAACTGATAAGTTCCCGTCTGGTTTCCAAACATGTGTAGCGAATAGAATAGACATCGAGCTGAAACTAGAAGGGACAAAGTAAGCTGGTGTGGCGGAAGGTGAGACTGGGTGAGACTGGAAGGAGGCGACGGAGTTGCTAGGTTCGGCGTGGGATGGTGCAAGGTTGGACGGAATGGAGTAGGACGGGACACTGTCGGAGGTGGCGTAGCTTCTGAAGGCGAATGACGTGTGCCCGTTAATATTAGCCTCCCAATAGCGTATCTCAGCGTGGTTTTGTTTATGTTTGTTTACCTAAGAATTTACTGTTTTGTCAATTAGGCATTTTATTACTAACATTTTTTTGACCCGCGGTGGTAGTGTAGTCTGTCAATAATAATCAGTTGCGTACAGTCAAAACTTCGCCTTACGTAATTACATCTTGAACTCCCAAACAAAACCCTGCCCACAAACACAGCAATCTTATTTTAGTGTCTGTCATTGTAGATAATTGTTGGGCAATCACAGAAACGAAGTAAATGTTTAACTATTTATTAAAAAAGAGCATTGGCATTTGTGCCTCCACAGTAACGTTTGCAAGTATGAATGTCCTTGTCATACTTCAATATCTGGAAATATTTGAGCACAAACTAAAGGATATGAATGTAAAATATATTGCTAGATATGTCAACAGTTATATTTTTAAATGTTCCTTCTACAGTCTTACAATATATTCTCGTATCTGCCGTTGACTATCTTCCCTCTACTTATTGGTATACTACGAGGACCGCAAAGTCATTGTAACGGTTAACGAAACCTTCCTCTTCGCAATTAAAGAGGGTTTCGTTGGGGGAGGGAAGTGATGCGGGTAAAGCGAGTCCATGAATTAACTTTCATGAGTTTGCTGCTAGAGATAGCGTCTTCACCTGGATCGCAAATGTGCTTGAATTCATTAAGAATGCATTTATCTTGCATGATGCTTTTGTCTCTGGCAACCGTATCTGTGAAAAGGTACTAAGGCTGGCATAAGGGGTTGAGTAGAAATATGTGTCGATACTAGTCTCTGTGCTAAATTCGTTTTTCCACGCGTTTTGCGAATACAACTGAAAGTTTTATATCTAACAAAAGTAATAAATGTAAAAATCTGACAAAATTGTTTAAGTTGGAATATTGTATAAAAACAACTAACATAAAATTAGAATATCTGATTGTGCAACGTTTCGTTTTCTGATGTCTGGAATAAATAGTAACCTTTCTGATAGAATTTAATAATGCATTCGTGAAGATCGTACTTGGTCAAATTCTGTTATTTTACACAATTAAAAGCATATTAACGTAGTGAATAATTATTAAATCTGATCGTTATAATTGGTACAACGACTTGGTGAAACTTAAAATAAAAATATATTTTAGTCAAACATTGTATACATGTCATAAACTACAAAGTTAAACATTTTTTGTCATCCCTATGTTAGTGTCACTGCTCCTAAACAAAAAGCATGTTTTCTTCAAAATATACTTTCTTCTATCAATTAGACTGCATTAATAAACGTACATTTCGATGAAATAGTTTCAATTTTGCAAAACTTTCACATGAAATGAATTTTGCATTTTGAATAATTTTGACTAACAATTTTAAAATAAGATTTTCTTTGCAGACTACGCCCTAGCAAAAAACTTCCGTTACGATATTAAGCATGCTTAAAAATGAAGCATAATGTACGTGAATAATATACATTTATTCTGACTTTAATCCTTTACACAACAATGTAATATAATTATTGATTCTGTGGAATTATGATACTTGAATTATGAAGTTTGCGCTTAAGAAATTGCACTGTGAGCTGTTTTGAATATTTTAACAAATTTTTTCTTTCTACCACAAAAAGTAAATAGACATGAAACTAAATTTTGTGCATGGAAATAGAAACAAACATACTTTACAAATTTGTTGTTAATATAGATTTTGAATTTCAAATACGTCTGAATACAAAATGAAAATAAGGAAGTGTTGAAATGTTATGTAATATTCCCTTTACCACAGAAAAGCTATTTATGGCTTTGTCGTTTGTAATGTTGTCGGTAAATTATTTATCATAGTACTAAATATTGAATATTAATTTGTCATCAATAACAACTAACTCTAACATATATTTCATAGATGTTTTCCATGTACAAATACATAGACTAGAACTGAAAATCTTCAATTAACCTCATTTCCTCAAACATTCATTTGTCTATCAAAACTTTACAAAACCTTAAAAATACATTTGAATTTTTAAAATTTAAAATATCTTTAAAAACACTGCGATTAATACAAATGTTAAATTTATATTCATGAACAAGTACTAGAATAAAATTATTGTTTATCAAAATGATATTAGAGGTTGGAAATTTCATTATTGTTTCTGATTATGAAAATTAAATTAAGTTTTGTGAAAATTGCATTAACGTGTTGCTTTTGAATCGACCTGTTCAGCCAGCGTTGTGTATTATAGCAGGCGAATAACCACGCAAAGGCTTTCGATTCCAGAGCCCCCTGATTACCTCTACGGTCGTTTGTTTGATTCGTTTAATTTAACTTTATGGCCTCTCGGAGCAGTTTATGAATCCGCGCAGCTATTGATTCCATTATTCGCGCTGCCGGAGCTTCGAAGCGTCCCAAAAGCCGAGCACTATGAAAGCCACGCGCGGTCTCTGTTCTCTTTTCAAAACATAGAAGCAACACAAAATCAGATTGCTTTTGTATATTCCTGCGATTCCGTGACGTTAGTAGTTTTTGTACAATAATACTTCATAACGTGTATCCATTCTGCATAAACTACTGTTTCAAATAGAGGGCGGATACTTATGACCTAAATAATCCCCAAAAAGTATCAATAACATTATCTTACAATGTTTTAAAAAATCCCTGAAAAACAAAGAAAAATGTCATAAATGTTTTATTAAATAATGTGTGCAAATAAACTACTAAAGCTGTTAGATATGATACAGATGTAATCTAACCTTCTTCCTTTCGCTCAATTGAACTCAGCTTGCAAACCTTTGGTTTGTACTGTTCTTATCCAGGAAATCTGTCTAACGTAACGGTCGCCTAAAACATATTAGGTGATAAAAGGTTTCTTGAAAGAATTAGGAACATTTCTAGAACCATTAGGGAAACGGACATTAGAAAGTGAGGATACAGTAATGGTTAGTATAAACAGAGCCTAAACTTGAGAGGAAATAAATAAGTTAATTAGCAAACAATGAATACATTAATCAACAATTTAAGTTCAGTTAGTAAACGATTAAGTAAATAAGTCATAAATTTTTATGGCATAGCATTGGTGGCCGTGACAGCGGCCGTGGGAGCTGACGGCGGCGCACTGACGCTCGCTCGGCATGTCGAGCACAGCGTGGTGGTCTCGCCGACGGCGCTCGACAGTATGAGAGTTGCGGGAAAGCGTCGCCAGGTGGCAGGTCAATCGGGAGACCACCAGACTGGAACGTGGCGCGGCAACCCGCCTGTTTTGCTACTCGCCAGGGCAAGTCAAGAGAGCAAGCCCAATCCTCACTATGCGGGCTTTAGAACTATAAAACCGCGTGCCCTCCGGTCCGGAGCAGAGAGTACAATCATGTGAAGTTGGTGCAAGTAGTAGTGCTATGGTGTGTCCTGGACAGCGGTAAAATACTGTGTGAAGTTCGTCGTGATTTCTCTGGAGGTTTGGTTGAATTGCGCGGTGAACTAGGACATCTTCTAGAAGGACGGGATTTTAACTTCTACGTGGTTATTCTTGGATTTTGGATTGATGGAAAAATAAAGACTGTTGTTAATTGTAGGAACTGCTATGCTTTCCTCTTTTATAATTACTGAATACACAGCATACGTCTTAGTCAACTGTTAAGTAATAAATAAATACCTGAGTAAATCATTAAATATAATAAACATATTATTATTAATAACAAACTGAATTGGTCAAATAATTAAATAAGCACATTAGGGGGGAAAAGAGTGGGTATCGGAAATGCAAGTACTGTTTTAATTCAAATGCTGATAAGGCCAAATCCTGGAAGGAGAATGTGTGACGTCCGCGCCATGGAATAAAAAAATAGTTTTAAAAGACTGGAAGATTCGCATGCTCTCGGCTTCTGACGGCAGCCTTTTTCCCCTTCGGATGTATTGTCTTCAGCCATTCCTTTAGGCTTCTTTTCCGTGGCCTTTGTGCAATGGAGAGACCATTTCGGGCGAATAGCAGAATTCGAAAGGTTATAACGTAGTAGGATGTATGCATTGTAATTGCTTCAAGACCTTCGGTCTAGCAACATAAGTTATTTAATTTGTACATGTAATAATTACCTATTAAAAAAACGTCACAAAAATTTCACGTACAACAGTTTTCCATTGCCGAAAAAACCCTCTATCCGCAAAGGTGAAAGCATGACCTGCAGAGGTGATCTTAGGTGGGAGATTGGTTTGCAGGACGTCGAGGGATGACTCACGGTGACTTCTTATTTCCCGCAATATTTGTGAAAGAACGGATCAACCTGAAAATAGCTCTAGAATTCAGATTAAATGGCAGTCAAAAACAGTAATCTCATGAATCTACGAAGAAGGCATTTTATTTTGTGAAAAGAGACAATTTTAACGTGGACGTCTAGACTGCTTGCCGCTACTGTAGTGAGTTGATGTTATTCTCGGAGGGAATGGGTCTCACCCAAACGTTATACCTTCCGATTTTGAAATGTGTAACTAGGTTTATTAGAATACATCATACATATCGCACAAAGGAAGTAAAATTTTGGTGTGCAGTGGTTTCTAACAAGTATTTCAACTAAAACTTTTTTGTATTGATTCGAGACCGCATGCAATGGCAACACCTCCGTCGGGAGTTTCTGTCATCAACACAAACATCATATGTCTGAATCAAGCTCAACAGGCCCACCCAGCCTCCACAAGCAACGACGCTAACGAAATGAAAAGCAAACGCAGCAGGGAAGGCGTTCAACGCAAAGGGGTCCACTTTAGCGAATTGGGATTTCCCACATTTTAAAGAAAGCGTCCTCGACCGCTCTCGCGTCTTTTAACAGGCATTTCTGGCAGAGAAGATGCATAACCAGCAGCTCCAAGTGACCGGAAGAGCCATACCCATATTTCGACAACGTAAACGGAGTTCGGTCCATTATTGTAACGTGAGAAGACTCGTGCTGTAGTAGAAAATCTACAATTTTCCACCACTAAAACTGAGTTTCCATTTTTGATCGATAGATGCGGATTTGTGGTGGATCAGCACCATATCTGTTGGGTTTGCTGTTCCCTTCCTTCCACACCTAGCCCACACTAATTTCACATCGTCATAATCATCTATACGACAGTCATTCATCCATTCGACGGTTGTAACTTTTAAGCAATGGGAATATATTAATCATTGTACACTAAAACAAATTGTCAGAACTACACCCTTTTAGCTCAAAGTATATTACAAAACCATTAGGTACAAAAAGCACAAAAGATAAGAATTTTGTGATCTTTTAACGCTTTGCCGTATACTCGGGTTCACTCACATTGATCGAAAAAATTGTTTTTTAAAATGTCTGTGTATGTATTAGGCACTTGAAATTTTTCACAGAAAAGCGTATAAAAGAAAATAATCTTTCGCTTAATTACTTGCTAATTTAATCACAGTTACCTATCTTGTCAATATTGTCATCCATGTTCGTGTAACTTAGGTTTCTGTTTTCCGTGCAATTATTGTTCGTGTGAATGTTTCTGCCCGTGATTCTATTGTTGCCGTGTTACTATGTTTCTACTATTACTTAATTCTATTGTTGTCCGTGTTATTATCTTCGTCCGTGTTATTATCTTTGTGTTATTATCTTCGTCCGTGTTACAATATTCGTCCGTGTTACTATCTTCGTCAGTGTTACTATCTTTGTCAGTGTTACAATCTTCGTCCGTGCTAATACGCTTGTCTCTGTTACGCTTGCCTCTGTCATGCTTGACCTTGTCCCTTTCGTCCTATTACTCTTGGCCCTGTTATTCTTGTCCCTATTATCCTAGTCCCTGTTGTTTTTGGTCGTGTAATTTTTGATCTAGTAATTCGTGCTCGTGCTGTTTTCGCCCTGGTTGCCCGTGTTTTATATTCTATTGTGTTTGCCCATATTGTGTTCCTTCATGTTCATGTCCGTTTCGTGGTGGTCCATGCTGTATATGCTGTCCGTGGTGTTTTCTGTGTTGTTGTTGCCCGTGTTGTCGTTGCTGTTTCTGTGCCATAGTGGCTGAGGTCGGTGATGCCGTGGTTAATCGTGGTGTTGTGTATCAAGGAGGGCAGACAAATAGTCTATGGAGGCTCGCTCTCAAGACATTTGCGTTTCCTTGCGTTGGAAACGACCGACATGTGCTGGATAACGCAGAGGGCGATTGGTGTATTGGAGTGCGTTTCCTTTCATTTCGTCTTTGAATGTCTGTCCGTTGATTCCGTTCCCAACGATCCGTACCGCTTGGGATTTCCCGCATCCAGTTGTTTATCTCTTAAAATTTCCTGTTTAGATTTCCCTCATTCTCTTTGCCCCGCTTTCTGCTCCTTTAGATCCCTCTATCCACGCATCCATCCACCCATCTATTCATCGTTCTCATTGGAAAACCGACCCGTCCCGCGCCTCGCAGCTACTCCAATTCCCTCGCTCTGCTTCTACCGTGTGTTTTCGTGAGCCCCGGCGACCTTAGGCGCTTAATTTAATTGGACACGGAAGCGTGAAGCCCTCCCTGTTTCCTCCACCCTCCACGTCCGGCCCCCACCCCTAGCCCGGCGGCGCTCCTTTCACCCGCGTGACAGGCACCTCCTGCCCCACTTCGGGGTTTCCACGCACTTCTAGAGTGGCCACACACTTGACGGGCACTTCCCACGCAGCAAATCAGTGTAGGATTTTCACCATTTTTTCCATTCAATCTACTCCATTCAATCCCCCCCCCTTTATCAAATGCTAGGCTTCCTCTTTCTCATCCTCTTCAGTGTTTTCTCTTCATGCGAAGAATATCCACGTCGGGTGGGTAGCTATTCCAGTTTTAGTCTGCCGCCTTCGCCCTCGCCGTGTGATTTCGTGCCACGCAGCGGCCGCAGGCGCTCCATTTAATTGGACACGGACGCTGCTCCACCCCATACCCCAACCCCCTGCTCTCCTCGCGCACCCGCTTCCACCAAGTTCACGCCCGTCAACCCCTGGCGCCTTTGGGCCTACTTCTACAAAGGGGACTGACCCACTTGAACTACTCTGCTTACTTCCACCTTATTTCGTCTGTCTCCCATCCCTCCCCAACTCGTTCTCCACTCTCCTTCTCGCTTCCGTCAGTGTCCGTGCCATAACCCTAGGGCACCTCTAGGGTCTCTCCATTCGCACGTCTTTCCTGATCCACATCTTGTAAGTTACGCACATTTTCTCAACGACCACATTTAGTTCTGTTGCAGCCTTTTCAGTATTATTTTTCATTAGAACTAGATTCAAAAGATAATCAACCCCAAAAATTGTGTACGTTACAATCAAATGTTAAAAACATACAAAAACTAAACCTAGACTCCGGGCACCATCAGTGGTTTGTCTCAGCAACTATAAAAGAAAATTATTGATTTATAATTAATAATATTTTAAAGGAAGAAAAGTTAAAAAAATAAATATTACAAGCAAACCACAAAGAAAGTATAATATAAAGAAAAGATTACCACCCAAGTAAATTGAAAATTACTGACAAATATAAAACTTCTAAAACCATAAAAACGGTTATGTTCACGCCGTCTAAATGAGATGATCAATCCATAAGGAAAGGGAGGAAGGAGGAAGGAAATCTAAGTGAACAGGTTGGTGGCACGTTTCATGTAGCTACAGAATACTTTTTTATACTTTATACAGTTTTATTTTCCACGTACATCATTAGGACACTGTTCAATGTTTGTAAAATGGTAATTGTTTTAATAGGTGTGCAGTACAAAATGTTTTTGCAAGATAATTTATTATCAACATTAATTTAACTGCGTTAGAAATTTTAAACTCATGTTAGATAGTGTTTAATACTACTAATAAATGTTGATATTAATGAATATTTGATTTAAACTCATGATCTGTAAATATACGGTCATTATTGGAGAGATGATGTGTGTGTTAAACATCCCATTTTATTCCGTGAGTGATCATGGATCAAAATGCTCTCATTGACAAAAGGATTCTCTTCGCATACCATAAACATCAGTCCGATGACAAGCGTCGCTTGTATACAACCCCTCCAATTCTGCCGTGTCAGCAACTGTTCCCTGTTTGCAACAGCTCTATTAATGATTCATAAGGCGAGAGTCCGACGGCGAAGCGAAACTGAATGAGAAACAGTTGGAAAAGTCTCATCCACTCGACGTTCACCAAAACAACGTTCTGTCCATCTTTCGAAGGGGCAGCTGTCCCACCCTACCTCCCCAAACGCTTGTTCCTACTGCGTGAGCGAACGTCAAAACCGAACCCTCCCTGGCGCCTCCTTTCCTGATAAAGCGAGCAGCGAGCGCTTGGTAGTTGGCCCAAGCCAAAGACAGAATTATACAAAACGGCAGCCGTTCTCATCTCACACGGTGGGTGCATCGTGGAATTACAGCTGCATGGTGGGAGGGATCGCGCTGAGGTAGAAGGGACACTTGGCCAAGATGCATGATGTTGGACGGTCGTGTCGGGTCGGGTCGTGTCGAGTCGTGTCGAGTCGTGTCGTGTCGTGTCGTGTCGTGTCGTGTCGGGTCGGGTCGGGTCGTGTCTAGTCGTGTCGGNNGGTCGGGTCGGGTCGGGTCGGGTTGTCAGGTCGGGTCGGGTTGTCAGGTCGGGTCGGGTTGTGTAGGTTCGAGTCAGGTCGAGGAGGATATGGTAAGGCCGGTCAGGTCGGATCGGTGGGGAGTGACTCCTCAACTTTTCCAAAGAGTTTCTTTCAAAGCTCGGCGTTCCAGCGAATTTGAAACGCATTATTTCTATAATGCAACTGATATTCCAACATTCCTTCTTAAACCTTAACAGGGATCGAACACGAACGTGAATTTTTTCATTGTTCCAATGAGAAACTACATTCACAAAAATTACTTTTTCGCTTCTCCGAACATGAGTATTATGAAATGTATCTATCTGTATTTCAAATTAACATTAAACTTATATTTAAAATCCCGGTTACACAAAATAAGATGATTCTACTTCGGATATATTATATTTTCAGTTAACATTTCGTTCGGTTGATAAGACGGCCTTCTTGAGGGGGTGACTGAGAAATTAGTATACCTAGTCAGTCAACTATTTTTTATTACTACTTAGTATGCTTTGCTTTTATGGCTAATTATCCGTGCAATGAGTTGCAACCGACAATCTGCAGGAAGCGAACAGGAACGTGTTTGCGTTTCAGACAAACATGATGGCGTGGTGCACTGTTTTTAATGTTTTGCAATAAAACATGAACAGAGATATTAGTGATAGCGAAATAATATTATAGACGTTGCAGCACGAATTGATGGTAAGCATTGAAGCGTGCTTGCCCATGCGCCCACGCGTGATTCCTGCTGTTCATGTTTAAACGCGTGCGTGCGTTGTATCTGCTTGGAGCACATGTTGCGACGCGTCTGATCCTCGTCCCTTCTCCGCACCATGTTCTATCTCATGCCCCTCTATCTCGATCATCGTGACTGGCTGCGGTGCGGCTGCTTCCCAAGCCCAATCCATTACAAATACCTCTTGGCACATTTAAGACGTTTTCTACAAAACCTTGTTTTCATGTTACCTTTATTTCGGATAAAAGTGATTTGAATTTTATTGATTGACCTTCAAATGACTCATTGAATGATCTTATCATGAACTATTATAATGGAAAAACATTTAAATGTAGTCAGAAGGAAGAGCAGGCTAAATGCCCTGTGCCTGGCTACCAGTAAATTCTTTCCTTTATTTCTTCATTCATTCATTTATAAAATTAGATGAAAGTTATCATAGTTTGAACCAATTGTATGTACGTTTATTAAACGACATTTAATAAAATAATTCTATTATGAAGAATCATATCAATTTTCAAGATTGTAAGTGTAGAAAGACGCTTAAAATACTGAAGAATTTGTAATTTTCGAACGTTAAAGAAATTGGACTTGCATCATGTTTATGTTTTCTTTGCACTGAGAAGAACAATGGAGTCATTTAAAACTGCAAATGTCATTGGGGCTTCACGAAAGTTTCGTCAAAAAACAAAATATCCATCTTAGATTCAAGTTGCTGCAATATCAACCAGATCAATTGAGGAATATCTATTTTGGTGAAAAGCCTGCCTTCGGTTTAGCGTCTAGTGTTTAAACAGACGGATGGATGCATGGATTGATTGACGGACTACACTTACGGAATCAATACACACGACCGGCATAAATAAATAATTTAACTTGAAATGAAATAGACCGTTCAAAATTATTTGAGCAATATTTTCGAAGCTGAGCTCCAAAGGTTAAAAGATTTTGGTAACACGTACACTCGCATACTCTTTCTCACTCGACTCTTTCTTTCTCTCTCGTCTCTCTCTATCTCATCTGTCTCGTCTCTCGCTCATGTCTCATCCATCTCTCTCTCGTCTCTTTTGCACCTCTCTCTCACACACACATCTGCTCGAGCAGCTGCTCACAAAATTACTGTTGAGATTGGAGTTGTTTTTGTGTAAGCCTTTCGTGACCGAAAAATGACTTCAACTTATTACAAAGGTCACTCGTACGTAGTTCGTACGCTCATACATACCAGCAACCCCATATTCCTAGGGCTAAATCTGGCATACGCACGTAGCGCGGACAAGTGTGACAGTCAGAAAACGGCACGCGAGGAAAGTATGAGTTCTGGCATGTAGGAATAAGGATATAGGGAAAACATTAGAAAATTATTTGCGTAAGTTTCAAGGCGTGGCGAGGGATTATCGCAAGCCATGCTTTTACAGTTTCGAGATACAGTGTGCTTAGAAGTTTGACTAACACATTCTAAACAACGAAGGGTTACGACAATTATGATTTTATCTATTATACAAGTAACGTGGAAACGGAAACCTACAAAACAGAATAGGAAGAGGTGCGCTCAAAGAGAATTATGGTATTGCCAACTCAATTCTCAAAATTATGACCTATGACTGCCTCTCACTAAAACCACTTATTTAAAGAAATGATGTGTGTCCTATTCACATTAACTTAATAGGCAATTTTTAGTAATGTATTAATGAACTTACTAATGATTGCATTACTTAGTGATGTTAAATAAAATATGTTGACTATATAATTAAAAACTGAAAAATATTCATGACCTAATACCAAAAAATCAGAATCTAAGCATTGATGTATTGCGTTTAGCTCGTCTACAGACACATTTAGGAATTTTGGAGAGGTGGGATAGTAGAAAAGAGAATAATAGAGAGGGAATGAAAAAGGAAAAGAAAGAAACGAAGGGAGGGAAGGAAAAAGACAGAATAGATGGAGAGAGAACGAGCGACGGAGAGACGAATGGAATATTTCATGGACGGACAGGGAGGGAAGGTAAGGGAGAGATGAAAGGAGGGGTGAGAGAGGGAAATGAAGAGAAAGAGGGGGAAAGCGAAAACAGGGAAAAGAAAGTTAGAGGGAGGAAGGGATGAATGGAAAGGGACAGAGGGGTAGAGAGAGGGGGGATGGATTGATAGGAAGTGACGGGAGGATAAGAATGGGAAAGAGAGATGCAGACGGGGAGGGAGAGAAGAAAGGAGGGTGAGAGAAGAGAGGGTTAGAGGGGAAGGAGGGGATCGCGCACGGAGGGGCCTGTTCTCATTTGGGGCGTGGGGCGGCAGGGCGCTGCCAGCCAGCAGCGCGGAGCAAGACAAATGGGTCTCGCCTGCGCTTTTGCAGGCGCCGCCTAGCGCCCGACGCCTACCGCCTGCAGCGCGTGCGGGAACGCAGAGACACCCGCGGCATACCAATACCCAAGGGGAGAGACTCTGACGGGGGGAACACGCGGACTGAAAGGAGCCAGCGCGGTGGAGGACAACAGGAGCCTTCGCTCTGGCGCAGGTCTCCTTTCATTTAGTACAACAGCTTTACCTTTTAAAATATTATCATGCTCTGCACTGATTGGAATATTAAGCTCAATAGAGAGATGTAGAAAAATAACGGTTACAGTTTAAGTTTTTAAACCGAGGAAACAGTCGAGGTTTGAAACGAAAGTCCGTTATTTGTCATTTAATACTTTTTGATTAATTCGGTGAATTGTCGATGAATACTTTTCGAAATGTAGAGAGATTAATATAAGAAGAGATCTCTATGACAGTTACTGCTTAGTCACTGTTGGCAACGTAACTGCAGTTTACTCATTTTGAAGTGTGTTTTGCATGGAGTAGTTTTGGCAGTGCGTTAGTTTACAATTCGCTCATTTGAAAATAGCTTCAACACTATCCCATGCAATAACATTGCCCTGCATGAGGTATATTTGTTTCCTGAACTGTCAATGTTGTCCTTTATTAGAATAACTCTTCTATACCAGTGTCGCGTATGAATAAATGCAATTGATCATCAAACGAATATATTTTATTATAAGAGTACTCATCAGCTATCGCAGCGAAAACTCACGTTTTTTATTTGTTATTAACGGACTGCAAACTAAAATCCTTACCGCCGAACGTTAACTGTAGCTATTCATCCCATTTGCTGTATTACGAAAGTTACGAAGGTTATTAAAAGCGTTGCGTGTTCTGTGTTATTCTACCACTCGCTCTATCGCCATAATATATTACAACTGCCTAGAATGTGCTACTAGCCAATTGTTTTTAATTGACAAAACATGGACAACGTAAATGCTTATATAAACTTCTGATTTCCTAGTTATGTGTACTGTCACTCGCGTCACCTGACTGACCGGTAGAGGAAACGCATGATCCAGGCCCCTTTGCTGCATTCTCATCCAAAACGACATGGAACAAGATAATGAGTGCGTGTGGAAAGGAGAAAGTGCAGAAATAAAGCTCAAGAACATAATTTATTAATTAGGAAAGTTAATAAAATCGATGCTATTTCAACATCGTCCATATATATAGATTTTGTTAAAAGGTAAATTATTGATGTAATAAACTAAATAAAATCTTGTAAATGATGAGATTACTAAAAATAACTCTTTTAAAACCTCGTCCGCTGGGAGGTTCGCGTGGCGCAAGAGAGAATACGAAAATGTGTTAGAATCTTCCGTTTAAGACAAGGTAATTCCAATCTCAAATGTTTCGAACCTAAATCTCCACTGAGAACAAATTGACAGCATGGCCCATTAGTTCTAAATGGAACATCTGGTGAATGTCGAACAAAAATAAAGGTATTGAGAATGTTTGTAAAGCAAAACGGCAGGCACAGAAAGAAGTGTGAGACAGGGAGGCAACGATGGGCACAGATGGGAGTGGTTGAGAAGGGTGAGGAAGGGAAAGAGGCGGGGTCGATGGAAGGGCAGGTTGTCCTTCATGTGTATGGGCAGTCGCGCAGGGTCGCTGCGAGTTGAGAGCTTTCTCCTGTTTACATTCGCAACCACAGCAATACGGATGGCGCAAATGAGACTTATTGGGGGGGGCGCGTGAGCTGCGTTTTTTTGGTTTCGTTTGTTTTTTGTTGTTTTTCGTGAATTGACAACTCTTTCCCGGGTGGAAATTAGCTTCGTTACGACAGTTTCAAATTCCAGGCACAGGACACGACTACTCAAAGAGCAATCCCTTGTATTCAAATCTTTCATCGAATAAATACAAGCACAGAAAATCGAAACAAAATTCAATGACTTCTCATGATTGGGAATTTCTTTGAAATTTATTAGTGCACTGTAGATTGAATGCAATGTTTTTCAGATATTATTATTAATTTATCAGAGATCTTTTATAATTTATATATTTACATGATGTTGATTAAAAACATTTCCGCGACATTTCCTTTCCCTGGATATATAATAATTACATTATGTTTGGAATGCAAATGGGAAGAACCAGAGTAGGGCTGAGTGAAAGGAGGGAACGTCGAGGGAAACGTGGAAGGGACGAAAACTTGTGCATTTAGTGCAGCCGGGAATTTGCGGTGTTCCTCCCGCGTTGGAACGTGACATCCGTCACCGACCTACACATCATCTTGCTGGGCTTTTTTCTTCTATATTCCCCCCACCAGCGTGGCACTGCAGAGCTAACTCTTAGCTGACGACCGGTGGTCTCCTGGGATGTGCAGTAGAGTATCGCATATTAAAGTTAGTGTGTGTATGAGTGTGAATGTGTGTGTGCGTGTATGTGAGGGAAGTACAAAAGACAAGTATTAGAAAGAATTTAGGCAATTTGATTTTTTATTACTATTACAAAAATATTATACATTTATAATAGTTTACTTTTCACTACTTTCTTTCTCCTTTTCACGTTCTGGTTTGTTCCGTCCTACGCCGCAATTCCGTACCGGTCAAGGTGGTACTTTCACTTGCATCCCCCAGGACAAAAATGGCTAGAAATGTTTAAAATGGATTTAAGACGGTGCATAGGGATAGTATCATAAATAAACTACCATAATTAGAAGTATTGTAGTGACCCAGATAAATCCTTTTGCAATATCGCTTTTCAAAAATCATCCTTGAAGATTCCGATTTGAAACAACTCTTATTGGCATTTTAAGAAGTACTAAAGTAACGTGGATCCTAGTTACAGTTCAATGTTTTCATAACCCACTTTCCTACACGTCATTTTCCTGCGCTCCTTTTCTTTGCTGCATTTCCTCTCTGTTCACTCCTCGCGCTTTATCTCCCTTCAGGAGTTCACTACATTCCGCTTCAAATTCCTCCCTTGGCGCGCCGTGCGATGACGTATGCATAGGCAACACGCTGTGCACTACAGTGTTGAGGTACGGAATCTCCACAGCAGGGGCATGGAAAAGTTCAGATTCATTAATTGGTTGGTATTTTCTGGCGCATGTCAACTGCTGCGATCATTGGTCCTGTAAGTGTAATGTACGTTATATTCCGGGAGGTGTCAGTGTTTCTGTGTCGTTGGAAGGTTAAATCCGGCGCCCAGCTACAGGCCGGCTTGTGCTTTTCCCCCTTGAGGAAACCTCTGCCAGCTTGGTATCCACCCAGCTGGTGACTCTAACCTCACGACATATGTAGTAGTGACGTGGATCAACTAAGCGTGCGTATGTGCATATGAATAGAAGAGAGGGAAATCGTGAGGAAACAAATATAGTGCGTCTGTTAAGGAATTGCTTCGGCATTGGTCTAGTATTGAAAGGAGAAAATCAGTGGCGTCCGGTGGGGGGCGGATTAGGAGGGGTGGCATGTATGTCCGAACTATTTCATATATTTTACCTCTTCAAAATATTTCTTGAAAGAAGAAATGTGTAGCATTAGTGTACAACTGCATGGCAGGTTTCCGGGTTTTATTATTTGCCTAAGATAACGGAACATTCTCTAAAGACAGATGCAATAACCGTGCTCACACAAAAATTATTTTTTCTAAATACTTCTTATAAAAAAACCAATATTTTATGAAATGAGATGAAAGGGTCGGTATTCTCAGCTTTGTTAATGGCCGCGGTCTCTGCCGAACAAAACCCTAATATCAGCACGCTGCCTCCACCCTACCCACGTACCCCCACTCTTCCTCAATTTTCCATTGCCTCGTATGCACAACTTAAAACGTAATTCGTTCTCAAAATTTGTGCTGGTGGTAAGTACAAGTTAACAAGTCGATTTATTGCATGTTTTATATTTTCTTCATTTTTTCCGATTTTGGTATTTTTGTGAAAGAAGTCGCTTTAGAGCCCTTAAGGAACAGCCGCCACTGACGAAAATACAGAAAACTACCGATTTGAGATTTAAGCAGCTAGAATGCTTCACAAGACAGCAGATGTGTTTGACCTAGCTTTAATTCAATTCATGCTTTATTTTACGTGACAAGGCTCACACAATCTGGTGTGCTCATTCACCTGACAAAATTCGCTAGACTCCTTTCACTGTCTACCAGAAAAAGATCTCTCTTGCGATAAAATTGGCAATTTTCTCAAAGAATTAAGGTTAAATACTCCTTAAAGGTTTGAGGATCTCCGTAAATATACTATACCGGTCAGTCTACTTTACTTCCTCTCCGAAGACTGGCGTATGTAGAATATTTACGACCTTAAAAGAACGTTTTAATCGGGATTCAACCCGAACGTGGGTATAATAGTCCAATACGCTAACAATCGAAGGGGGAGAGAGACTGAGTAAGTGGCTAAATATAAGTTGAGAATAATACGTATTAGAAATCTATATTACTGAAATTCACTGAAACGAACTGTAAAAATTTTCGCATTGAACAACAAATTCATTTCATTTATACAATAATTGGCGTAAGTGGATTATTATGATGTTTTATTACAAAAATGTATGAAAAATAAAGTTACACATTCATCGAAATCGTGAAAAAGAAATTTAAACAGGCGCGATAGCATGGCATCGTTAATTCCGCGTAGAGTGAAGATTTGATGTTAGTCACTGAGCGCGAATTTGGCGAAAATGTGAGTGGGTCTTGGAGAAGACGTTAACACTATATTGTGTCTCAATAAATAACAAGAGAATACCTTCCCGCCATGGTGAACTCAAACATCAAGGCCCAGCGCCTATTTGTTTTCGAATGCGGCATTTATACTGCCCGCTCAATTACTTGAAGGTTAAAAAAATAGTCAGTTTATAATACAAAAATCATTCTGTAAGTTACTCCTTTTTTATCACACATTAGAACTTCAAGTGAAAACGTACAAGCTACCAAAAAGAATAGAAGAAAACCTCACTGAGAAACATGAGGATCAATCCCATCTGATAAAAGTGGGATGTCTATGAAACGGGATTTTATCCAGAGAGGCATCTTCATTCAATACAAAACGAGGTCAACATGTCTTTCTACAAAATTGCAAAAATCAAAAAATAGAAAAGATTGAAAATTTGTTTGCTGGATCGATGTTTAAAACCACGTGCTAGCACCAAACGTATCTGTGACGGTGTTGGACGAAAGTGGCCGGGCAATTAAGCGTTGTCACATAAACGATTCAGTCTCTGAAATATTTCTTTACAAAGCTGTGAACTGATTGTGGTACCACGTTTTAGACATTCAACAAAAGGAGGACTCCTACAAATACTCATAATGGAAAACAAATAAAAGAAAAAAGGGAATAAATGGAAACCGTAATTAGTTAGGAATTACGATTATAATAAATGTACAATCACGCACAATAAAACACAATGTTCCACACGGACCAATTTTTAAAAAAAATCACCCTAATCATATGACATCTGAAGACATATCAATTTGTGGTAAAGTAGAGTTGTATAAAAACACGGATTGTGTAATTGTTTCTTATACTTTCGTTTTATTCAATAATAAATTATATCTGAGATGTATGGAATTCCTCGAATTTGGAATACTTGAATCTGTGTAATTGTGAATTTGATATATTATATTACATTATTTTGCTAAAGCAATAGATAATATTATATCGTTAAAAATCTCCAGTATAGATGGGTGACATTGGTTGAGCGAATGGAAAATCACTGATTTTCATTACTAATAGTGACTCACATCCTATAATATACTGGAATTCACAATAAACTAGTTAGAGTCTAATTAAAACCATAAGTAAAGCAATCTAAGGTTTGCACACTATTGCCTTTTATATTTAATATTAAACCAAAATGTTTTACTTTTCGGCATATTTCATATAGTATGTCAGGTGTTGTCCAGAATTGGAAAAGAAGAATTGTTGATACTCAATGTTTTCCTTCGACTATTGTTGTTCAGACTATATTCATTCAAATTTAAAAACCAGTGTCTTTTCGCTTATTTGGCTCGAGATATTTCACGAAAAGTAAGAAGTGTAGAAACTTACCATTTTTTAATGAATGCGGATTAAAATACAAATAATTCGTTTCGAGTTGTGGTACATTACACAAAGCATTCAATTTATTTCTTATGTAGTAAAGAGAAGTATATTTGATTATCATACTAACTACTGTATAGGAATTCCAAGTAGTACTGCTTTTACATACATACATGAATATTAATTCATCTATTAAATTAAACCATCAACGAATACTGAATAATTTAGAACTTATATTTTTGAAGTTTCCATTAATTGGCTATGCATTCTTGACAGGGTGATGAAACATTCATGAAATATCAAAATGTGTATCACTGTATTTGAAACTATCCATAAACAGGCGCTCAAAATTAATAATGTATTTCGGGCATTGATGTAAACCAAATAAAATATTGTTGAAATGTCTCTCGTTGAAGTTGCGAATAATGTAGGAATCTAACAGAAATGTTATTTTAAATTTCAAAATAATTATATTTGTTGAACTATGTATCAATATTAGTCGTCAGTTATGAATGTAAGTCGTCTTTGTGTTTTCATTAAAATAAACAAACAATTGCCAATCTGATACCCTGATTTACAACAATATATAAATATACTGCTATGTAGACTATTGTACTAAAAACTATTTAATATACATTTTAAGATCACAATAAAGACACGATTCACATTTAAAATATGTTTAAGATTAGTGCAAAGGTCCATATACACACAAAAGTTTGCAACAATGTTGGAAACATGTGAGAAACATGTCAGAGCTTTATCTCCGTTTTAAAGAAGTAAATGATAGTGTAATTAATAAACAATTATTTGACATTTTCTAATCAATTTACCATCTCAATTAGGTTTTTCCTCCAGTTTCCCTGTAACCAGTTCCCAACGGTTCGTGGAGAGACGTTGGAAACATCTGCCCGAATATCTGCGCGGGTGCCCGCAAGGTCTGCCAACGCCACCCTCACGATGCGTCGATCTTGACATTCGTCAGTGCTCCACTGTCGCCCCAAAGTGTGTCTACCGCTCGACTACCCATCGTCACAAGCACAGAAGCACCGACGTCGCATAACGGCCCTCGTGGTCAGATGTGCGCCGAAAGGACTTTCCGGCTTCGCAAAGGCCGACAATGCGACCCCGCTCAAACTGGTCCAATTATAAGCACGAACGAGTGCGACGTCGTCGTACCTAAGTCCCGACTAGACTTAATCATAGTGAATAGCGAATTTTAAAGCCGCGGAGTATATGGAGCTTCTGGGCCAATTCGCTACGCTGGCATTAAACCATTGGGTGTCAGTCATCCGTGAAATGCTAATTATGGCTTTTACGACTTCCCACTCCTAACGCCTCCCATCTCCTACTTGATTGCTTGTGCACTTCTCGGTGTTGCAATTTTTTCTCGCCAGTATAGTTATTGAAATTATTGTTTGCTTTGTCGTGGGAGGAATTATTATTACTTCAAGAAGAACGTGATGAGAGATAACAGCCGAAAGCTACAGCTGAGTTGTCTTTCAAAATATACTTTAATGCATCAGGGCGAATATTATGTTAACAATTCTTGCCTAAATTCTCATTTCTTTTTCTTTTCCATAATTCAACTTGTTCTGCTTACGGTAGAGATCCCAGAATTAAGAAAACGTTCACAGATTACACTGCTTCCCGTAACACGTCATACAGATGTTTTAAATGTTTTTGACGTAAAATAAATAAATATAGTAAATGATGGCGGAATCAAAAACCCGTAGTAACTGTTACCAGACCTCAATTATTTTTTATATATTTTGATTGTATAACTTTAGCTCAAGTACTTTAATATTGACTTTTAAATTATAGTCAATTTATTATGTTTTGGTATTTTTGGGGATATATCTTACTCATATTGGGAGAAAACTCCCAAAAATGATGGGCAGTTCACACACCAACGCGAGCGCTGTATCAGAGAAGTGTTGCGTACGATGCTAGGTTAATCACTGGCCGTGAATATTGTATAAAGAACGTACTGCTGTTGCATTAATATTTTTTCATACGCGAATAATATGTTAAACACTTCCTAACACGGAGTAATAGAGCAGGATCATCAGATGTGACGTTCGTTCGAAAACGCGTGTTTTTACAGGTTTGCTTCGCTCTCCCGTCGAGCGCTGCATTTCATTATTCCGGGCAGACGGCCGTGTGCTTGTCAGTGGAGAAGACATATGAACCCGTTCTTTCCAGGTCGTAGGATTTTCCGACGCATTTCCCTGTTTGTGAACGTCCCGAGAACATCGATTTGTACATGTTGGTAATACATCACTGCATCCTGGCATTTCTGTGTCGTTTATCCTGTGCTTGAAAAACGAGGGAGATCGCTAAAATTACATTCTACACTTATATACGACCAACAGCCGAATGCTTCGTTTCTTTCGAATTCAATTATTTTTAGAGACTATAAATCGTGAATCTCTCTGATCAAGACATTAAATTTTATGAATTATTCTGCAATATCTGCCTAGCCGTAGTTCGTAGATGACTAATCACTTTCTTATGAACGGAAGTAAATTGTTTCTATTCTATAAGGCCCAACTCTGTGATTATTAAACCAGTTTAGAAGCTTTCAAGCAATTCAAAAGTTTTTCTCAATCATTTTGACTAGAAAATAAATACACATTTTGATATTTTTTGCATCAAACATTTCATGTTTACTTATCTAAATGTCAGTATGATATTATGATTATATGAAAATATTTTTTGGCGTAAAACGTAGCAAAATGTAAATTGTTAGTGGACGAGATTGCTAAGGTAGAAGCACGTAGTGGCGACCTGTCCAAGGGCCGGAAATTAGAATCCCGTCCCAGCATAATTTCTTGAGTTGTAGCATAGCGAAATCTACCAACTACTTTGCGTCACCTATTCCTTCCCACGGCGGTACTCACGTCGTGAGTATCACGGCGGAAGCAGTGAGTTGGTGACTTTCCACCGTTCCATTGGCGGGATTGCGCATGAGGTTTCGACAGTCAGCTTCCTTTGTGCAGCAGGGCAACGGGCCTCAAACCCACATTTAATAGTCCACACTGGGAACATGAACCCCTGACAGAATCGCCTAGGTTGCGCTGGTACTCTCGTCGATAGCTTCAAGGTAGAAGCAGTGAGGAGACGGGTTGGAGGCTCCCAGCCTCCTCGGTCTCTACCTGGGGTCCCCTGGTTGGACACTTGGCTTCGTCGTGGCAGTAGCTTGACACTCTGGGCGTAGAGGAGGGCTGACCTGACACGGCGCATGTGAGTGGGACATTGATTTGGCTCCGGTACCGGCCTTGAAAGCCGGTAGCTCTCAGCTGGCAGAGCGGCCCGTCACAGGCATGGAATGGTTGAGAGCAAACTGCGTTCTGGCGGGATCCAGATACCAGCCTGTCCACGTACTTGTGTAGCGGGTGAGAGGGGTGAGGATAAAAGCGAAAAGCGTAGGGGTTTACCGGATTGGTACAACAAGTCATTGTGTGGCGTCGTAGAACACGCAGGGTCCATATCTATTCCTTCCGTCATCTCATATGTCTTCAAGCAGTGGCGCCTAAGTGCGCTTTGCCTCAAGCTTATGTGTTCGAATTAAGCGAAATGCGTAGTCGTTAACTTGGCGCAGCTTAGAGAGGCACGTCCATTCGTATAGGTTCGTATTAACCACTTTCTTGCTTCCCCTCCCAGATGTGGAATACCCTCTCCCAACCTGTCACAGTCGAAACTGGTTTACGAGCTATCTCCGCGCGGTAAACTGACAGGGAGATGGATCTGCGAGCTACTTCCGACTGCCTGGAGGAAGGATAATCCCGTTCCGACGAAAAGCAAACGGAACAAAGTAACAGAGAAGAGACCAAAAGACTAGAGATGAGTTGGGGAGGGTAGCTGGCGCAGAAGGCCGTAAAAGGATCGTTCAATAACCACAAACCCAATCCCATCAAGGAAACAAGTAAGATGCTAAGTGAAACCTTCAAACATGTTTCGCTGACCGATAGAGGAGAATGCCTTGAGATGAGACTGCTAGAAAAACAAGGGAATGGCAAAGAAGAAGGAGATTGTCTTGAAAATATCAATGGTACGTTAATCTTAGGCAAGAGGGTGTAAGGTTGTAGGGGCGTCTTTTTTTTGGTTAAGCGATAAAGGCTTGCAGATCTGGCCTTTGTCTGCATGCGGACAAATAGCAATCTTTTTTATTAATGCAATGCCATTTTGTTTCCATACGTTTCTCAGGCGAACAATAAATAGCGGCATTCAAAAGATTTAGGTGAGATTTTGTGAGGCCTTCGCGAACTCTTTTCTAGCGGTTGACTTACCGGCGTTTTCTGTAACTAACGAACTTTACAAACGGAGGGCAAGTTTTTCTAGGAATCTTCGATTCCACACCGTGACATCTCTCTATTTATTTGTGATTTAACTCAACGCTTATGTTTTTCGCCACATTAATTGGCAGTTGACATGGATATACGTTGACATTTTCCATAACTGCGAAGATCTGAAGGGAGTTTTGCAGCGAGTGTCTCTCCAGTATTTGATGCGAGTGTCTCTCCAGTTGTTTGCATTCCGCTCGGATTAAGAATATTTATTTTCCAGTCAAGTTCTGAAAATTTACTACGCAAATCTGTAATAAAGTCGTTGTTGAAGTGTATACATAGGTATTCGATTATTCTAACAGTTAGAATCTATACCATTCTAGCACCGTTCACCCTTTCCGTTTTACACTTTCTATCAGTGTCTTCTGTTTTGTCAGAAATATATATTACAACAGTCAGCCATAATGTATCTTCTGAAGCAAATATTCTAGTTCGAAAAGTATGATTCGCATCTGGAAGTGCCAAAAATGCTTCGTTTTAGAAATCGTTATTGCTCGCATATTAAAGCAGGCAGGAAGAAGCCAGGGAAAGCGGTGGAGTCCTCTCCCTCTCCCTCCTCGTTTGAAGTTTGCAGAGAGAGACGAGTGGTTGAGTGCCTGTGTACCTCTCCCTCGACCCTTTTCATAGAGAGCGGTGATAATAAAGAGTCGCGATAAGAGTTATATAAAGAAGATTTACATTCGGGAGACGCTGTGCAGATCGCGGTCCCCGCAGCAATGGCCCGGGGGACGGGGCAGGGGAGGCGGTGAGCGCGTGAGAGGCAGGGAAAGAAAGCATGGTATGGTAATAATAACCTTAATCACCGCCAACAGAGAAGCTAAAAATAATACTAATAGTTGTATTTGCTTTACATCAATTTCGTCACCTCATTATCTTTGTTTAAAAAGGTTCCATGTACTCAACACCCCTTTATGATTACATCAAAATGCGTTTAATATTATCTCGCATTCCTTACTTTCCTCCATGCTTTTCTTATACTCTGTCCATACACCTCTGCAGTACGTCTTCGAAATTTTCATCCTTCACTCAACAAATTCTGTAATAATTATTCATATAATTCAATTATATCCATCCTCTATCCTAGACCTAGGTAAAATGACTACACGTCTCATTCTAGTTACTAGTTCTTAATCGTTGTCAGTCATCCGTCAATGAAACTGGAAAACATCAGCAGTCATCAGTCCATCTGCCACCAATCGCCCTCATACAGTATCGCCCAACAGTAGGCTTGCCTGGCGCTGTGTGGTAAAGCTGATTCGGAAAGTAGAGTGAAAGCATGCCGATGTTACGTCTCCAAGAACTTTGCGTCACATCGAGATATTCGGACTCCATTCGTAGGGTAGAAAGTTGCTCTCCCCAATAAATAAATTAATGTTCTTTTTGAGTTACCTTGATTATCTTGAAACCTTGATACTTTTGATCTAAACGGTAGGGTCTCGGAATTTATTCTTCAACAACTTTCTCGAAAATTTTATTTCAATCAAGAAAAACTCATGAAGAGTTGAATGAATTGTACTCATGAACAGTTCTATCAGATCCTATGATCCTACTTATCAACTGCCTGTCTGCTGTTTGAACGGCAATTTTCACATTATCTTCCCACATTAGTGACCTCGGAAGATGCATAACGAAGGATGGTCTCCTTTTTCTCCAAAAACCCGGCGAAACTACAACGAGCAACAGCAGCATGCGTTCCGTTATGCTGCTGCCATTAGACAGTATCATCAATATCTATCGTTACACGCGTTGTGGTAATCCTGCAGCATCGCGCGCGTAAAGGGAAGAAGGGTGGAGAGAAAGGGATCAAGGGATCAGCGCCCTACGCAGGCTCCGCGTAAAGACTCCTCGGGAGGGGGGAGCTTTCGCGATCGGAGGAGGAGAGAAAACCTCGCCCCTCCCTACGTCTATGCAAAGCAGTTCGTAATGCGTTGCAACCGCACAAGGCTTACGGCAAAACGAGTCTTGCGAGGAGCTCCTTGCATTTCTAAGCCGAGGAGCGGCCGCAACTGGCGCTTCCAAAGATTAGAGCACTCTCGTTTATTAGCCCAGCAATTACATGGAAACTTCGTGTGATGGAACATTAAATTTCTAAAACCAATTTTCAATCCCTATTACTAATAACTTTACCCCTTTAGACAGGTAGAATTATTTATCATTAATTATACAATTAAATGTATAATTGCAAATGTAAAATGAAATGTTTAAAATAATGTATAAATTCATCGGGTACACCTTCACTGTATTTTTCTTCGTTACATCTCACTTCATCTTACGTCACTGCACTACACTATACTTAACTGCTCTATATTCCTTACCCATACGTTTAACCACACTTTAGGTCACAACATTGCACATAAATAATAATAATAATAATAATAATAATAATAATAATTACTTATCCTATACAAATGAGTAATTTTAGTATGATAATATCGGAGGAGCTGTAGATCTGCATAAGTGATCGAAACTACCGTTCTCCGAGAAGGTCAGCGATGGAAATTTGTAGACAGAAAGCCAAGTGTCTCCCTACCTGAACCGCCATCACCTTCATAAGGTCTGCACGTGTCCTCACTCACCCGTTTGGTTGTAGCACCAATGTAGATGCTCACCTGGAAGAAAAAAAAATTAGGTTTGAAATATTCTTTCTCGTAATATTTGCATTAAAACAAGCCCAACTAGTGCGTTTTTTTTGCAGCTTGCCGAGCAAGTTAGGCTTAACACAACATTATACACGGATGGTTCATTCTGGAGAACACAACATAAAATATTTGATTTAATTACACAAAGCATACATTTCTGTGAATACTCGTTTCTCAGAGAGAGAATATCCAAAAGGGTAACCCTCCAAACTGCATTCTAAATTTCAAGAAAATCTCATTTTGAAAATTACGTCTTAAGGAATGTAACAGTACAAACTCGAAAACTAATTCTAATTCTCTTTTCTTTCATTTTTTTATAGTCGCGTCGACATCTGCGGTCATTAGCGGCTCCACACTGGTAAATTGATTTAACAATAGTTAATACATAGTTGTTAATTCATAGAAGGTACAGATATGGGTGTAATACTTAGATGTAAAATATTTTGATATTAATTAACATATTGTTCGACCTTAATACTCGTACATCACTAGGTCAATTTTGGTAGGTATTCACATATGTAAGTTCTGGGTAGATAATAAACAGTTACAGACATTCAGATATATTACAATTAATACATTTTCTCAAACACTCATACTTCAGTATGTCGCAGCATATAATTGTGTACTAGTTACTACTTATATTACTTGTATGATGTTAAATTAATTTTTGATGAATATATTTATATCTCTATCATCACTAGATAATATATATATATATATATATATATATATATATATAATCATTAGACTTAATAATTAACTCCAGGATTATATTATGAAGGATTGGAAAGATTTTCTGGGTTGGTTTTTTAGGTTGTATATGTTTCTAATTCTCTTCATTCAAAAACGAAATCATTTTGTGTGATATAGTACTTTTCAATAAGTCGTCTAATTATTGATAAATTGTCTCTTTAATTGCATTCTTTGTTTCTAAAATACATTTAGATTAGGAAAATGAAATCGACAACACGATTGGAAGAATCTGACAAAATGTTATTTCTGGATCACAAGTATCGGAATCATATGTCTAATTAAATAAATTGCATTTTTTTAAAAATCCTTACATTCAATGGTACAATCTTTATTTTGGATGAAAGTATTTGATAAATGAAATGGTTGATTTTTCGGCTGATTTATGTTTCTGGATCTGTAGATACACCCCGATGCTTGTAAGTTGTTACGGATAATTAATTTCCAAGGTACGCTTTGGAATGACTGATAAGTCATTACTTTAACGATATGGAGGCATACTAACAAATTGTGTGTAATATTTCTTGATTTCATTAGCAATAGCTCTTGAATACATACGTTTCGTACTTCTTCTTGGAACTCTACCACACACCAATCTTTCTTTCCTCTTCCTTGTGGAGCTATTGAACTACTTGAAAGACAGCCAGTCGTGTTTGCTTCCCAATTTTACCTGTTTCTCTTTTCGCTGTCATTTACTCTTTGATGTTTCTGACTTCGCTGTATTTACTTTATATTTGAGAGGGCAAAGTCTTGCCTGCGTCCAATACCTTTATCACATGGAATGTGGTGACTTCCAACAGTTCCATTTAGTTCTAAAAATACTTTACTGCGACCAGGAGTGCACCGACAAAGAGGTATTTGAGGTAGTGGCTGAGTTCTGTCTTACTTTATTGTGCCCTTTGCGACCCTCTCGTTTCTCCTTCAACCAATTCGTGTGTGAATCGCTGAAAACCTTATTTGTATGTTTCTAGATTAACAGAAGAAAGCCAAATGCTGAGCGAAATTACTCGGCATTTGTTGATTTGCCGCCCGGAGCGTCAACAGCTAAGGTTAATAATCCTGTAATAGTAGAGCACTCCCGGAAGGAACAATGTTTTACCTTAGATGGGACATGTGGACCGACGTCACCCTACATCTCGGTTTAAGTCTTTTTTTCTTGAAGTGTCTCTGCCAGACGCACCCTAAAAAACAAAGCTTCCCACTGGTCTCTAGAAACGTAGGGTAGTTGTGTAAGTGTAAGTTGTGTAAGTGTGAGTGTAAAGGGAGAGGATAGTGTATGGAAGTGTTGCCATGAGGCATCACTGCCTGACACCCAATCTGTAGGCCGCCTTCTTACTTTGACTGAATCGAGTCGGTTTGCGTTTTACTATCAAAAGCGTGAAAGATCTAGTAATTTTGGATACTGGCTTTGAGAAATTAATATCAGATCTCATCATGATGCATTTGTTGGCCTCGCAGAGGGCACGGTTTCATGTGATCAGTCTTCACTAGACATTTTTCTTCCGCAGTCAGCAGACAAGGTTCTAAGATGAAAGGTCTCCACATCCAAGAAGCTAGCGCAGCCAATGCCTTACCGAATCAGCGGAACTGCTTACGATCTCCTTCATATTGACTACGCCCGACCCGTCCTGATCCTCCTATCCTCGCTATCCGTCCTATTCTCCCTTAGATTGATCCACTTCCATTTAGTGTGGTTTTTCGTTCACAGTTACATATCTATTGAGCACAGTGAACAACAATTCGCCCTATGGACTCTACGCAATATTTTCCTGGCACGCGTGTCTCCGCTAGCCATCCTATCACACGTCTTGTGGCATCGTACGCCCGAACGATGACATGACACCCATTAACTCCACAATTTGAACGGTTTATTTACGAGGGTCGTATGCTTGGATTGCAGTCACGTGCTCACGTATTTTCAGTTTTAGAGTTCTTTCCCATCTCTTTCCGCCTTCCTCTTTCGTTCTCGGAGTACGTTTCTCTTCCATTACGTCAGACTTCTTTTGCATGTTACTCGCCTCACAATTTAAATACTCACATTGTAAAATCGATTGTATTTTATTTATATCGTCAACAAACAGTAAAAACTATGCGATATATCGAGGAGAATCAGTGCACGTTTTCTTGCGCTATTCAACATTTTTATCACATGCTCATACCTCACACTTTTTTTGCATCATTGCATAATATTATTATTTGCTCTTTGTCAGTTGTGAAGAAACTCACCGTTATGGGACTGAATTTTCTTACAAGAGATTCACTGTTGCGTCCGTCTGTAAATTTCGCCTTCTAACCTTTCCCTTAATCAACACTGCGAGAATATACAATTATATGATTTCAACCATAAAAAGAAAAACAATGGTAGATCCCATTTCGAATGAAATTTATAGTTGAAAACAAAACTTTAGAACATGTGACGAAGTTTGATAACTTAGAATGCTACGTTAAGAATGAAAAAAATATGAATTACGACGATAAATTAAGTAAATTTAGACACGAATGTGGAAACATTCTTATGAATTTAAAAAATAAAAAAGTTAAAGATACATTTATATTTTTAATACTATTGTTCCGGTACTTTTTTATGGAATCGAATCCAAAGTAATTTTGGAACGAGATAAAAGTGAAATCAGCTGGCGGAAAGTAAATTTTGAAGTACTCTAGGACACACCCTCCTTGATAAAAACAGAAATGGATATCAGAGAAGAGTCAAATGTCATACCTGCGTTAGATGAAATACGTATTAATATGAAAAAAAATGAAGCTAACATTTGGAATGGATGCCAAATGAGAGATTGCCGGCATTAGCTCTTCAATATATTCCACAGGGAAGAAGAGATGTAGGAATGTGAAAGAAAAAGCGGGCACCGGAACAGCTTGAAGTTTAATCCTTCTAGGAAGAAGAAAAACAAGAAGAAGAAGAAGTAGAGCTTTTTCTCTCTTAGCCAGAGATCTCATTCACCCTGTTCACCCATCACCGTTCTCGCCGTTCATGCAATGGTACGAGATGAATGGACTGCATTGGATAACTTTTTCACGTTCACATCGCTCACACTCACAGTATTCCTTGTCATAAAATCGAACAATAAACGAAATAATCCCGGTTAAGATACATTGCTGAGAAACGAATCGTCATCAAGCACTGCGTTTCGTAGATTAATCACCAATCCTATTACGAGCAGACTATTAGTTAGTCGAGTGTTGAATTCCCCGAAGCTTTTCGATACGCGAATTTACTTAAGACTGTCCTCGCCCCTCCAGCTTCAGGGAGCTGCCCATCTTAGCACGATCCGATTTTGAACTAACGTTCTTCTCAGCAAGATCCTTTTCTCTCAGTGCGCTCTTCTAATTAGGCCACTTCATAATTATTTCCGCATTAAGCCGTCCTTCTTTCATTTAATTTCAATGAAATATGTCTTGAAGGCGAGGAGATCTGTAAGCTCTTTATGTCTTATTTTTACGCGCTCCGAACTGAGCAGATGCTTGGTTCCCTCCGTTCCGGGGGCGGTTCGCTGAAACGTCGATCGACAAGAGAGCGCAGTTTGTCGGTTTGCCTCCTCCTTTGGCATATTACTTCGCGAGAGAGATCCAGTTGCGGCGAAGAGGCGGATAGGAACAGGAGGGAAATGAGTGGGAGAAACTGGAAGGGGCTGAAGATGGTAGATAAGATTCGAGGGGACTGAAAGAGGTCGAAGGCACTGAAGTAGGTTGGAAGCATCTAGAAACCGTGCTTCACGGAATACGAACAGCAGTAACATCAGTATTGCTAATTTGCAATGCACGCAGAAATCGAAATATAACTACCCAAACTCGTCCCATGTGCGAGTTATCTATTCTTATATCATACAAACTTGGATTAATTCGAAAAACAGTTGCAAGCTGCAATTAGCCCAGAGCGCGCATTGACACTGTCTCTGCAGTGACTGTCACCAGGATGTCGTACAGTTCAAGTACGGACGGTGGCGGATTTTCGATACAAGCAAGTTAGCTAGATCGAATTCAGCCACGGTATGAAGGAGAATCATAACATCCACCTCATCTGATGGTTAGTTTTACGTGGTTTATCCAATCAGTACCAGGCAAACACCCTGAGCAATACACTCATTGCGAGCGGTTTTCCCTAATTCGTCCTTGCCCTACCCTCTACCCTTTTGAATTGAATTGAATTGAATTAATGCCTTATTTACGTGGTCGAACTCGGGGCCAGGTCAGGCCCGCTCTCCGTCTGAACCACGCGATATTTTCGTCCTACGCTCCTTTCATCAACTAGCAAGGAGGTATTTCTAAGGCGAGAAAACAGTCAATTAGCTCAGAGGCCGTCATTTAGGCTTTGAGGATCTTTTACATGCAATAAATCTACCTAACATGGGACAGCCGGCATTTACTTCCCCTCCGAAGGAAAGGCCGTTACGAAGGATTTTATTCGCCTTTTAAAAATCCACGGCTTCGATCGGGTTTGAACCCGCGAGCTTGGGTATAACAGTCCGTCACACCATCGCCGTCGCTTCACACCCTTCAACACACACCACTCTTCTACACTGCAAACGACACTACTAGAGTGTTGGGAGATGAGTCGGTGCTTATAGTTAACCCAACTAGGGAGGAAGAATTCTCTCGAGAGACTTGTAGGTCGCCGCCGCATCTCACTATCCATTGAAAGACAAAACCCGCTATTTCCCGGGATAGCACATGCACTACACTAATGGAATTCATAACCACACCAGTAGAAGTGTCTGGAAACATCAATCAATCAATCAAGCGAAAATGAAATGAACCAGTTACGATGTTGTCTGAAAAATGAAAATATTTGATTGTGATATTCTGCATTTTCACATTTTGCGTACTGACTGAATTCTCATACTAATAATACTAATCCCGTCACTACTTATGACACAGCTGACTTAACGCAACAGCAGAATTCCAAGGAAGACGACACCATGAATATTTTCTATTTATATGTGGCTTAGTGAAACCAATATTTTTATAGTATTGGTATATATAACATATATACAAGAATATGTTATTGCAGTATTTGTGAGGACTGTTTTATGAAAATATTTAATTTGTTGCAGTATTATAGGTGAGTATCTAATTTGTTGTTCTATTGCGCGGGAAGAAACTATTTTGTATGATTTTCATCAGCATTTTTGCTGTAGGCTACTATTTATATCTCAATCCTCGTATGAAAATGAAAAAAAAACTGTCCACAGCACTTGGTGACGCCAGAATGGTATTTACTTTTCCATCGAAACGTACCATTCTTCGCCAAATGTAAGATTAAAATATTACTTTTCTGAAATGAAATCGGTTCTGAGAAGGGACCCTGCCGCTCCCTGCCTTCAGCGTCTCCTCCTCGTGGCTGCGGTGCGGCACAGAGAGGAGGGAAAGGCACCGAGCGCGATAAATCAGCAGAGAATCCATTTGCTTGCGTAGCAGCTTCCGCTCCCACCGCCCTCGCCTCCCACTCCCGCCCCCGCAGCGCGCCGCCGCCCTCGCCGCCCCCATCGCCAATGCCGTTTGTGTGTTTTTACGTGGGTCCTTTTCATTCCCGCTGAGAAGAACTAGACGCCCTTTTTCTTCAGTGCTTCCGCCGGAATCGAATATCTGCGCCCGACGCTGCCTACCCCATCGGATGTCGTGAGTCTGGCGAGGACGTGACTAAGTTCTCACCACGTCATCCGCTTCGCTCGCCATTCCCAATACCTCGTTCTCCATTACTGCGCTTCACGACGCGCTTGTAGGGCAGTCCGAACTGGCCACGCATCTCGTTTGAGACAAAAATGTACATTAATATCTGAAACCAATGCAAACTTATAATGTAACTCGTGTAAGCGTTATGTATGTAGGCGTTATATTATTCTACATTATTCGTTTTGGAAGGTCGTCTGTTGAATTGAGATTTAGAAAAATAATTTAGCATTAGGTAGCAAAATAACACTACTTGCTCTTAGTCGAAAAATAATAGGCTAGGTTACGAATTTCCCTCTGAACAAGAGAACATTAATTACATTATCTTATTGATGAGATAAGTGAGTGTTATTGAAGGGCTCACTTCATTTTATGAAAATATTAGTGTGTCATACATACAAATACAAGATATATTGTTTTATCCTACCATACCTTCTGGGTTTAGGCAAATATCTTTATTCGAAAGGGTTTTGGCTCTTACTAATCCTGAGAAACCGAAAAGTTTCTATCCTCCCTAGTATCTCCCAATCATCTCACTGGATTGAATAAAATGTACTGATTCAAATTGTAGGTCCTATCTCTTCCACTATGTGCAGTTGTACTCGCTTGTCAAATGCCTTATTTTATTGGAGGTGTCAATTGCTTATTTAATTGTGTTGTAAATACAAAATGGTAAACTGTTCATGTTTCCAAACCATTTTAAACGTTTTAAGGGCAACTGATTAAGAATGTATTTTACAATGAAAATCGAATGATGCTATTTTTCCTCAACCCTATAAATATGAGGTCACTTAAATTTCATGTCTTGATTGTCTAAAAAAGTACGGGTACTACAGAACTGAAGTTACAAAACAGACAATAATGTATGTTGTTGACTAACCAACGAATCAGACAAAAAAGTTTCTTTACGAAGTATTTCTTTGGCGGCCAATTATAAAGAAAACAAGTGAATTCTGTTGATATAAGATACTTGAATTTATGGGCAGTAAACAGAGCAACAGTTTTAAAGTATTGGGTTAATATATGAATGTTCGATGTGACAATGATTAAAAGCAGTTAGTATTTTTGTAATGTTCTAATTGAACAGTTAATGATGTTGGAAATTTCATATAAATTTATTATTCAGACAAAATTTAGTTGTATAATGACACTGGAATTACTTTAGACAAGCCGACAATTATATTTGTGTAATTTGTATATTTGTCTAAAACATATTTTTAATTTTATTTATTTTCGATTAAAAAAACATAAAAATCTGTATTCGACGTATGGAGAAGTATGTTCAGCAAACTTCTTTGTCATAATTCCTTCTCCAACCTTTTACTATACATATATGAATAATAAGCGAAATTTATTTTCATCGGGAAATAAATAACAATTTATAGTGTTACAAACAAAGTCGAAACCAACATTATCGGCTCTACTTCTACCGCAACTACCAAAAGGAGATATTCTCAAAATATGAGCACAGTGAAGCAACATTTATGACCATAAAAAAACCTTAACCTTTAACATTTGCTCTAGATATTGAAAGAAACAAGACGAAAAATCTGATGGAGATGGGGATCATTGCCCGGAAGCTGAAGTACATAACTTGTTACAATCATACATTTTTATAATTATACAGTATAAATATTAACTAATGCATTAAAATGTATGGTTACAGTAAAAATCATTCTCCTCGTTGATAATTCCTTAGTTGTACTGAAACAGTTATGCATCAGAACCGATTTTACTTGGCATCTGACTTTTCAAATCGATTTTAATTGTTTAATGACATTTGTGAATGAGATGTAAAGAGCACATGTTACAGAACGGAACAGTGGGCGTTTGGGCGTTCGCTGTTGTGCTCCTCTGCTGGCAGGCGCCGCAGCGTCCTTATGCCCTTGATTACGCAATGGCCACGTGCACGATTTATGCTGCACGTCACGCAAGAGACACGCTATAATTAATGTGTTTAGTTATTTAACGGGACTCAATTAGGATTTAATACGCGAGTTCAAAATGTGTGCGTGAATTTTGCAGACTGACACACCAGGCCGGGATCAGCAAATTGATGAGGTATCGTATCGCACACCATTTTTATCAAGTAAAAGTACTTTTGCCTCTTTTTTTGCTTATTTGGTCGCTTTTCATCTACTAAGGGTACGTAGAAACCTAAGTAATTAACATTAGAGTTAACGGTAACGGTATACGGACACACACACTTCCATACCCCGGGCGGAATCCGAAGAGGCGACTTTTGTTCTTGGCGTGAAATAAATATTATTAACGTAGCAATATTATATCTCTTTCTTAACAAGTTGTGAATTTTGAGATATCCAATTCAAAGACTGATAATGGAATACG
This sequence comes from Gryllus bimaculatus, assembly GCA_017312745.1. Lineage (NCBI taxonomy): Eukaryota > Metazoa > Arthropoda > Insecta > Orthoptera > Gryllidae > Gryllus > Gryllus bimaculatus. The sequence continues at coordinate 12,252,236 of BOPP01000001.1, forward strand.
AATAATTCCAGATTTACATGGTTTATCGATTATGAAAATCAGAAAATTTTGTTTCGAACGTTACTGAATGAAGAAAAATTGTTGTTATGACCAGAAGTTTGAGAACTATAAATAATGCTAGAATATTTTCTATGTCTAGACAAAAATAAGATAATTGAACAGAACGTGGTTCTTGTACTATATTTCTGTGCCATTCAGAAGTGCTAAAACATAATCCATCCTTTCAATTTTGTGTTCTCGCCACGGCATGTTTTATTATAATTTTTTGTGTTCTCGCCATGCAATGTTTTATTGAAGTTTTATAAAAAAATAGGAGCGTGCTACATAAAGAATACAATACCATACATTATTAATACTTTTATAACTAAAACCAAAGTTGTTGTTTTTTAATTTCAAACAAGCTTTTTTAAATTTTATGTAGACAGTGAATTTTATTATGAATCAAGAGAGAGCTGACATGTTGAATGTTAAAAGGTCTATCTGGTCAAATTGAATGTTATACGGATTATTGAATAAAATTAGCTTAAGAAAATGTAAAAACTACGTCTAAATGAGACTTGACTAAGACAAAAGTTTAAGGAAATCTTACTGGTTTTAAAATTTCCGTATCATTATTGAACATAATAACTCATTTTTTATTCTTTGGAGTTCCAAACGTCAAATTAAAATTTAAATATTAGGTTTTAGAAGTAGGATGCAAATTGTACCGTTGAATGCTTGTTCATATGATTGTAGCTGGTTAACGCACGCAATGTCAAAGCATTGACATCTTGTGATTAATATATATCTATAACTTTATTGCAGTAATGTACCATTTAATAATAAAGTTCACGCTACATTTCATGTTTTAAAATATTTTTTATATTTGATATGAAAAGGATATTATTCTTTATTTTTTCGTACTTTCTGATTTTTGCCCCACCATTACAATACTTTCTCTTTAGTATCTACATAATGGCTTAGGGCATCAAGGGCATCATAATGGCATTAGCTCCTTCCCATCTTTCTCTTCCTTTGTGAAATACTTTGGGGGTAATTTTTAGACTTTGATATGAAAAGTATATACTTTTTTTCGTACTTTCTGATTTTGGCATCACCATTACAATACTTTCTCTTAAGTATCTACATAATGGCTTAGGGTCTCAGCCAAAGTTACCAGAGTGCCTCTCACAGGGAGTTCGTAGGATTCGAGCCCGAAGGCGGATTTTTGACACTACCTAGACAGCGAGGTCGAGTTCAGCTGTTGTCGGGAAGAGAGTTCTAGTCGCTGTCTATTCTGCTCGGTAGTTGCAATCCCACATCCAAAGATGTGTTGCCAAATTTTCAATACAGGTTACAGCTAGGCAGAACGATGACACTGTCCAGATGAGAAGTTCAGAGTCCGAAAGGTAAATTCAGTTGTTCCAGTGGTTTCCATCGCCGTTCTAGGAGAAAGCTGTACGGCTACGTTACGAGCTGTGCGTGACCCTGATTTCCCATTAGGCTCCATTCGTACGTTTAAGGTCCACCACAAGGGTGATCTATCACCCTCAAACTTCCCATATTCAATGACTTAGAAAATGTCCCGGACGTACCTACAGCACTACCTTCACTCAACGCAATCGAGGAGATACAGAGGGCAAGACTCTATGAGTGGAGAGACGCTGAAGGCAGTTGGTGGGTGAGTGATTAATTTACTGATGGTGGTCGAGAAGCCGAAGGTTTCTCTTCGGCGGTCAAGCAGAGAAGCAGCGGGCGCGAGGCGGCGGCCCAAGGAAAGCACGGACAGCTCGCGGTCGCGCGAAAGGCTGGGGCGTCGAAGCAAAGCAGTTGCGCGAGCGGGCCACGAGGAGCGCTGGCGATGAGGTGGGTGGGCAAACGAGGGGAGAATCGCGGCGTGTGGCAAGGTCACGCGGTACGGAGGTGAGGAGGCCGATCCGTGAGGGATCGGACCGGTAAACAGGGAGGGGTGCGAGGGGGCGGGGCAGCAAGGAAGCAAAGATGTCGGGGATTCACGTTCAGAGGAAGCGGCAAGTCAGAGGAGAGGACGAGTGGCACCGCAGGTGGGATATCAAGGGCTGGGTGGGACCTTCGAGCCAGGTAGGCAGTGAACTGAGGCGAGGGCGTTGTGGGGATCGAAGAGAGGCGGGAGACGAGTTGGCG
>BOPP01000001.1:12254520-12271929 GCA_017312745.1 Gryllus bimaculatus
CCCCACTCAATGATCACCCGCTCACTTTTATACACATGACATCAATTAGCTTCATAAGCTGCGTCTTATACGTTTTGGCAGTGTGTATCATAAGGCAGAGGAAGTTCGTTCCTCTGTTTGTTCTATTGTAAGCTTGTCATCGGTGCGCAGAACTTTGCTGCGAACGTGCTCTAAAAGAACACAACCATCAGAATTAAATAGCAAACAACAAAAACTAATGGTAACTACAACTAACCGAAGTACAATGTTGATGAGAGGTATTTTTTTCAAATTCTTCTTGAAAATTGTTCTAAAAAACAATTCTTTAAAAAGGACACGGGCATTTATTTACAAATATGTCTAGTTTGGAATAATTTTGCCAATTTTCCAATTTCCCGCGTTTTATTTGATAGCATTCACGAAATATCAAATTGGGATGTAACATTCAGGGCCGCGAGACGGTAGTGTAAAATTGATAGAATTCCTTTTCGCTGTTGGGACACTTTATAACTTAAAGAAACACAGTTTCAATGGCCGAATATGTGTTGATATTTTATCATTAAGATAATTAGATTTCGTACCATTTTGTACGATTCCTAATGAGTAGAATCAGGTTTTCTATGCAAATACAACTTTTTATTTAAGCTTTGTAAATGTTTACATGATTTTTATGATTCAAATCTTTGTAAAATATCTTTCTTGGCAAATTCATCTTAAGAATGAATACCTTTTCCATTCATGTTTGGTGTTTTGGTATTTTGTTCAGAAATTCAAGCATAATGCATGTTAGGACATTAGTTAAACTGTGTGTGAGGTACTATAAGGTGAAATGTGTTCTGTGCAAATTTTATCTCTTCTGGGATCACTGCCCTGACTCACATACAAGTTGGATTCTGAATATAGAGTAAAATGTACGTTTTTAGCCAGAATTAATAAGAAAATATTCCTCATGAGTTTATGCTAAATAAATAGTCTATTGTTTCTTTAAAAACAACGTGCTGGCAACACCGAACAACAGACACCACTACCTCTGAGTCGTATTAATAAATTCTAGTTTCAGGCTGAAATACGCCGTTTATGGTCGAGTTCTTGTTGATATACTAACTTTAAATAATTATTTTTGCATGTACTGGTCTATGATTTTCAATGAGTTTTAAAGTGATGACCATGATGTGTCAATATAAACAGAAATCGCGGTAATACAATATTGAGTAATCGTTACAAAGTGCGAGAAAGTACGTGCAGTGGAAGCACCTCTGGTTTCTGTCTGAATAGATGAAATGATAAATACGTATTAAATCATGAAAAACTGTTACAGCTTTAAACTCTCCGAGCAAATTAATGCATGGGTTTTCGCTACTTGACTTTAAAATAAAGAAAACTTGATGTTGGGATTAATAATAACTATAATTTCATTATAGATTGAAATGAAAGTTTTGTTTTACTACTGTCACACTAGATACTGTTAGTAATATCTGCTATTGTGATGCATCATAAACATAAAGAGTCTTCAAGTTATTTTGGACGGATGGAAGTGACACTTTGATAAATTACATTGTAATTTTCTCTGTTTACCATGGAAACCAACGGCAAAACGGAATGCACTACAGCGCGTTGTCCTTCACAAAAAAGTATTGCATGGGGCTCTATTGATTATTTTGTTTCGGGCTCGACAACTTCTATGATTACTATTCGTAAGTGTAATGCATGTGTTAGTTGGGTGGGGAAGTGCTCCGGGGATGCGTGAGATCTGCCACCGATCTACGTCAGCTATTTAGGTTTCCCCGCGGGGTACCGCTCCCCTTCAGGACAAGCTCTAAGCATCCGTGATGTGAAGTAGTATTGTAAAACGAAGTGCTTTTTCCAGTAAGTCGGTAATCTGGTGAACATCTTTATGAACATTTTTACTCTACAAACGTTAGCAGGGGTCCTCACGACCGTAACTGAAGCCATGGCAGAGAAGAGAAATAAATGAAGGAGAGAGTGGAAGGCGTGAAAGGTGGATGGGTTGAGAACAAAACCAGAGGTGTGACTTAGCACCTACGGCCACCTGACGCGTGCCAAGGGACACGTTCAAAGTGTCATCCAACAAATATACGAATTTACAAATCCCTATCCATTTTACTACTTTTGTCCCATACTCAGGGCAAATAGCCAATCTGATTGTGGTTTTAGAATTCGGGCAGAGACACGGAAGCCGGGAATCGGGAGCGGGGAGTCGGGTCGGGAAGGCGGGTCGAGGAGGCGGGTCGGGGAGTGAAGTCGGGTCGGGGAGTAGAGTCGGGTCGAGGAGTAAAGTCGGGGCGAGGAGTCGGGGCGGGAAGTCGGGAGCGGAGAAATCGGAAGGGAATGTTGGAGTGGGAGATTAGCGACGGATGAGGGATGTCGGATGCGGAGGGGGAAGAGGGCAACGGAGGGGAGAACGAAGGTGGGAGGTCGCAGTGTTCACTCGCCTAAGCGCGCCTCAGCTGGAGAGGCGCTTGCAGGCAGAGCTGTGTCTCCGCCGACTGTGGAGCGGAGCGGCCATTAAGCGCCCCGTGCGTGGGCTGCTCAAACTCAGCCCTCTGAGCCTGGGGTTGGGCCTCTGGCGCTGGTCTGCCCGCGCACACGTCGCAGCCGCTCATTATAGGGATCGACACGACGCGGCGCAGCGCACCAGGTTGCCGCGAGTGTATCATCGCCCCTCGCCGATGTCCTGGTTGCGCATGCGCGACAGGAATAGTATTAATCTAAGAGATTTCCCTCATAGCTCGTCGGCATGGAAGTTACTCGCAGCGTTGTGGCCGCATATACCTAATGGTGGCAATATTGTGAGTTTGGCGCTTGTCTAATTAGTGCCAGAATTGATTCGATTATACGTCGCGCGCGCTCATTGTGGAGTTCTTGTGCGAAAAGGCATTGTTGAAGCTATCGGCTAGTATGTTTATATCTATTACCAGTGAATACCGTCGCACTCTCAACGCTGCGTTCTGCGAATAAGCGACAGGTACAGACCTAAAAAATATAAGTACACCGATGTTGAAACGGATCGTAACATGATGACCACTTATGGCTAATTGTTAATGTGTTAGGGCTTAGTGCTCGTGGTTTCGTATTTCGCGCCATATAACCTGAGGGACGAAGGTTTTTCTTTTGTTAAAAATTGTTGCGATCTATTTCGTCAGATGCAAAGCAGGCCCATCTCTATTTCCAAGAAGTGGAAGAGAAAACTATTTAAAGAAAAGAGTGAGTATGGAAGGGAATACAAGAAATATGAGAAATAGAACTCGTTTCCGATGTGTGACATTCTCAAATTGGAAGAGCAACACACAAGTGCAAGGAGGGTAGGTAGGGCGCCTGATAACAGACGGGTGAGGGTTAAAAGGAGTCGAAAAACCAATTTTCGGTCTTTCCCTCTTCTGACGCTTCTCTGCCCCCCCAGAAGTCGTTCTCTTCAGCACAGAACCGTCTCCTTCCCATCTTTCTCTTCCTTTGTGAAATACTTTGGGAGTAATTTTTAGACTTTGAGATATGAAAAGTATATACTTTTTTTCGTACTTTCTGATTTTGGCCTCACCATTACAATACTTTCACTTAAGTATCTACATAATGGCTTAGGGCCTCAACCAAATTTACCACTGTCTCTGACTGGGAGTTCGTAGGATGCGAGCCCGCACGGTGGCAGGATTTTCGACACTACCTAGACTGCTAGGACGAGTTCAGCTGTTGTCGGGAAGAGTGTTCTAGTCGCTGACTATTCTGCTGGGTAGTTTCCCGTGGTTTCTCCGATCAACTCTAGGGAATTCCAGAGAAGTACCCTAACAAATGGGCCACGAATTACGAGCCATCTTTCCTTCTTCTTCCTTGTACAATTCTCGCCCCTTACTTACACGCACATTCGAGTACAGTTTTGTGCACTACACGACCACACATGCCGGTAGTCCAGTCGGGAGATTAGAGCTTGGGGAACACCCGCTAGCAGATGTGTAGGTCGAAACCGCATCTCAGAATCCAAACGCGGTAGATCACCGCCACCTCCCGAGGAAAAAATGCACTACACGTTTGGTACTAATGACCATAGCTGTTAACAAGTACGAAAACAAAAAATAATCAATTAGCTACGTACATACTACTGCAAAGAGTAAAAATTACACTTAAGATCGTCGTTTACCACCATTGTTATGTGACTAAAAATAATATTGCTCAGAATTTCCAAAAGATAGCAACAGAAAACAAAGAAATAATTTTATTACTGATTTGAGGTGTAGGGACATTTATATATCGTCCGAGAGGGAGAAGAATTACGCTGAGGAACGTGAAACGTCACTGACTGGCACACATTGTGTTGCATACTATGCATTCACCCCACCGCATTGGCCCCGGCCCAGAGCGAAAATTGTTTCACCAAATGAGTTGCATGCAAGGGCCTGAACCGATTAAAATAATCGATTCTGGTCCGCGCTTCGATTCGTTTGATAATGTTACGAGGTTCGTTTCGGTTGAGTGAGAATATCCGATGTTTGGTCGTTCCTTTTTTTGAGGGAAGAGGGATTGAGTTCATGTACGAGCTTTGTTAAAAGCAGTTGATCTGATTTTCATCCACAAATGCCAATCAATATGATTCTTTGTATCAAGCTAATACGTAAAATAAACATGTTTAAATTGTGGGTGGAGATTATTTTAACTGACAAACGATTTTATAATATTATTTAAACAAGATTAAATTATCATCAAATAGTTTTACTTTCAAATCACACCTATTTATGAACATTTCTAAAGAATACCTATGAAATATTTATCAGCATATTTAGTTCTTTTCAGAAAAAAATGCCAAATAATTTGGAGCTATTTTTAGCAATATTGAAAATCTCATTGTAACAAATAACAAGGGTTCACGACATCAACCAAATCGATTAGGTAATATAAAGTTTGGTGAAAATCCTGTAAACGGGTAAGGTGCTAGGGTTGTTCACAGGCGAACAGACAGAAGTTTGCCGAAAATCAATTTCCAGTATTTCCAGTATCAAGGAATCACAATTAGCGAGTTTCTATTACGTATAATAGAAGACACTTTATTATGCACGGGATTAATATTTATTCTCCTTAAATAATTATTCTCTTTTTTGGTATGAGGGACTCACAAAAATAGTTTTTGTGAAACTAATATTTTAATATAAGAAGAAACTATAACATTCAAACATAATATTAACAAAGTATTAGGAGCAATCATCAACACAAATGAAAAACCTAATTACAATTACATTATATCTCCTCTTTCCTTTCAGGTTTAGATTCGAATGCACATAGTAAGAGAATGTCGTGAACCCTTGTTATTTGTTACAATGAAATTTTCAATATTGCTAAAAATAGCTCCAAATTATTTGGCATTTTTTCTGAAAAGAACAATATTTTATCGGCGTAGGAACTCCGTTTTAGAAGCATGGATACAAATACGAGAGAATAAATAAACTTGTTTATTCTCTCGTATTTGAAACACGATCAATTATTTGGAACTGGAGATAATAGCTTAGAGAATATTATGTTTTCTGAATTCTTTAGTTTCTTTTCATCGCGATCCTTTTCAGCGAGCAATTGGTCCGTCCCTTGTTCCGACGGTTTAATGGCAATAGGAGGCACGACCTTTCTTCTCGACAGCCACAGAGCGACGCGCGCAAACCAGCGCCAGGAGCCCCACGGCCGGTGTATTGTAACGCACTAGTGATCGAGCCTCGTGGTCAATAATTGGGGACGTTCGCGGAAAGGGACTTAGCAACAGGAAAGCACCTCGCCACATTAGCGCGAGAAAGGTCTCTTTAAAACGAGCGCGTGGCGAAAGGAGACACGACGCGTTCTGGGGTTCTCCGATCTTAGGGAACAGAGACCAAAACATCGTAGCCGCGTACAAGCATAAACGAGCTGCGGAGGCGGCGTGACGTAAGTGTGTCACGTGAGGGACAGCTATACAAGGGAGAGTACAGAGCCAGTGGGTGGGTTCTGGAGAAAGGGTGAGCACCTCGTGCTGATGGACAAAACTTGCGCCAGGGCGATCCAGCGGCGAGCAGGGCTCGCGAAGTAAGCCACGTGTTCACGCGTCTTTGGGGGCTTTGTGCCATGTGTGACTGCTGTCACGTGGGAGTGATGGTGTGTGCGCGATCCTACGTGAGGAGTGATTAAGAACCACGACTCACACCGATCGTCAATAGATTAAGATCGTTCCTGCGATCAAGGCAAAGTCATTGTTGGATGCGCCTGTAAGGTCTTTGTGTTCGAGTGGGACATCTGGTCACGAAAACTTGGTTTTGAGCGTGCTTGAAATTTAGGAGTGGCGTGTTCCACGAATTAAATCCATCATCAATCGGATTGGGCAAAAATAGGTGAATCATAGCTGGGAAATAAATTGTAGATAATTCAACTGTATATAATTGTAAATAAATAACTGTATATATGAATGCTCATGTTGCTGTGAGTACCCATGACGTCTCAGTATCGTATCTCGCACAACTACAGAGGGTTGCAGAGGAGGATAGAGAAGAAAGCCAATCACAAAGGTTAGTTCTAAATGTAATTACCTAATAAAAGAGGCTTTGTTTTCATACTTGAAGGAAAATATTTGAAGTACATGAAGAAAGAAAATGTATATTTTAAATTGGTAGCTATGATTAAATTGACTTTGATCTCATTTTAAACAACGTGTTCTGTGAGCATTTCTTTCTCCCGTGTGTTAATACCTCATATCCGACAGTGCACCTGCAACCAAGAGGAAACATTTTGTATTGGAACTAAATAGTAAAAAGGAGAATATCTTACTTTTTAGAGCTGCTACGTACACGAATCTCAACTACACCAATACGTCAAGGGTGGGAGACGATGTTACATATTCAGGGCAAGAACCAGGAAAAGGCAGGAGGTCAGAATGCGTCAGAACCTGCGCAGGGCAGTTTGTAAATGGTTTAGTCTCAACATTAACTTGTGTGTGAACGGAAAACGTTACCATTCATTTTCACAAATTATTCTTTTTAAAAGCAACATGATAAATATATTTTTTCGAAACGTACACTCTCCTATTCCATTTCATTCGGTTTAGTTTTACTCGTATTGTCCGCTACATTCACAAAAACACTCCGTAAAGATACATTCATATGGCACGATAATTTTAATGAAAACTGAAAGAAACATGTAATATCATGTAATAGTACTTATCACAAAAGAAAATCTGAAAATCGATTTCCGAAGAAACACGTGGTTTGTTGACAAAACTTTCAAGATAAGTCCAAGGATGTTTATGCAGTTGTTTACGATAATGGGTTTAATTAAAAGAAACGACAGCCATACAAATAATAAAGTACAAATTGCTCTGCCATTGGTAATTAATTCGATACGTAACAAAGACTAACTATACAAAATACAATTAAAGTTGTTGTTTTGATACATCATTATTTTAAGGAAGAAAATCGACGTATGTATATATTAGTGCCATTGTATATAACTTCTCTATTTCACTTTATGTGAAAAACTGAAATTAGTACCTATATAAGTTCTATCAACTACAATATTGTTGGAGATATTAATTGTTTTTAGTAACGCGTAAAAACATTTGGATTTTCTCTTTCGAAAAAATAAAATAGGAAAAATTACTTTCAAAAACCATTCGATTCGAAAACTTAAGTTAGATCTTTATTATTCCATCGCAAGTAGTCACATGTAGTCAAATTTGTTGTGATTTTCATTTGAAGTGATTAATGCAATCGACACCCTTGTTCCTTCTTTTAAGGAAAGTGCACGAGCCATCACTGGCTGCGGAAGGGGACAATACCAAGTGGATTGACGATCATCAAAGAAATTCACAAGGCAGCTGCGAGCGTTAATCCACATAATTGATAATTCGCACAGTACCATCCTTCAATAAGCGTTTTTTATTACATTTCTATTTAGTTAACTCAGATTTTGCCTCCGAGAACACCAGAGACCTCGAGAAGTAAACACGCGTAAGTGTATTCATATGTACGAAACCCCACCAGGCAAGCAAGACTTGCTAGGATGCAAGCGGGTCACGTTGGGCAGAACGCAAGCCCAGTGCACCCAGAAGCGGTATTTAAATTTGGAATAATTACAATAATTATTTTAGCTTATAATTAACAATTTGTTGCATCACCGTAGCGGTGCATTGAATTATCGTATGTAAACCTGAGTAATTATAAAATTGTTGGTTATTTTCTTTTATGAATTTCTGCCGAAAAATAGTGATTTCGACGTACACGGCAATAACAAAATTTGTTGTTGCCACAGTTCCAAAGCGCCTTTGTTCTTCATTTGCTGGCTTCTAAAAACAGGCTTGTAACATTGGTGAATAGAAGAGGGTAATGGAATGAAAAATCACCTTTCAAATAATGTGCATAAAAAGTTCATCATTTTTTTTAGAATAACAATGCCCCGCAATTATCGCCATTATGTCTATTCATTTCCATCTGAACCAGTTCAATTACACTGAAATATTTATTGATCTGGTTGGTTTCAAAGGCAGAAATTATAAATATTTCTGAAACGCGAGAGATTATCTCATATCAACCCTTCTGTGACGATTATGACGCGACCTGTGGACGTACACGCAAATTAGTACATCATTTGCCAAAATAATGATGCAGTGGTACATAAAGAACGGGTGTGACTGGCCAAGATGAGAGGAGAGATGGAAGGGAGGGCGTTTTGTGATGAATTATTGAGGTTTTGTCTCTGGCATTCATCAGAAAAATATTAAAGGAAACTGCCTGTCAGAGTAGTCAACCGACAAATTTGATCCCAGCACGATCACAAACTCACTTATTAACTTATCAAGCACATGTTCTTCACCCACTGGGGTTTGACCTCGCGATCTCTCAAGTACAAGCACTTTTTTTCGTCACGATGTTAATGAATACTTGCGATATAGTAAAATTAAAAATGAATTGTCATCAAGCGCAAGATTTTATTCTACCGGAATATAAGACCGGAGTCCAGGTAGCTACTACTGCCAACAACTGTTCATGGTATCAAACGTGACAATTTAACGATCTTATAGACACCATCTAACTAATTATACGGTGCAAATTATATGAAAAGTGAAGATGAACGAATAATTACATTTCGTTCATGTTTACCCTTTGAGCTATTTCACAGTGTACGGTAATATTGTTAAACGGATAATAACTTTCTGATAACGGGTGAATCAAATGCATAGTTGATTACATGAATAAACATTTGTTTTTAAGTACCGTAACCTACATTAGTTGCATAGATCGTATTACAGATTGTACATCGTTGTTAAGTTGTACGTCGATCGTAAAAAGCAAAGTAAGCAAGTTCAGTTTTAACCGAGACGGGTATATATTTTCAGCAATTATTTTAAATTTGTCATGAGTGGCTCACATTGTTCAATATTTAGAAAAGTTAGGGAGGAAATGTACCTCATTTGAGATGATTACCAGAATTCGACAGATTAGAACACAGTAGGTATTGTAATGGCGAGGTAAAAGTCCTTAGCCACATAGTATCATGTTATTTAATTTATAAGGGTAATAGTTACCTACCAAATAAAAAATAATATTTAGCAAAGTCAAGTTAAAGTTTTACAAAATATTATTGTAAGAAGAAAAACATATTTTAAAACCCGCTAGAAATATTTATTTTGGAGAGAAAGATTAAATATTTTGTTAAAAAGTAAAAGTTTATAACAATTAATGCTCTACAACCGAAGTGGCTAAGAGAATGTACCGACCCCGTGCTTCGGTCCGAAGGGTCGTGGATTCGGATCTCGCATTGGGCATGGTTGTTCGTCCTTTGTCTTTCATGGATGTGTTGTCGCGGAGGACCTCGAGTTCTGCTGATCCCTGATCAGAGAAGTCCAAAAGTGTGTTAGTGTCTAGAGTATGGTCGGATATGCGTCCAAACGGGACGTTAAGAGAACTGGTTGTTGACTAGAAAAAAACTTGGAGAAAAATACACTACAGACATTAAGTAGGTAATGTAAATAATAATATTAAAAGTGATACAAAAACACCATCTCATTAGGAATAAATAATTGTGAAAATACAATTTAATTTCGGAAAAACATTCACCGTATATTACATGCTGTTTGTAAAAATTGTAACACCAAGAAGGTGAGATACTTTTACAATAAAATTTATTTCACAGCTTAGGAATATTATACAATATACAAATGATTAGCATTACAGAACTCAAGCTGCATTTTGACGTAGAGTATTTAGTAGGTTGTGAAGCCACCACAGCCTCTTGACGTCATGGTAGAGATTGAAAGAGGTTGCAGCAGGATCAAAACGAACAAGTTGCTGACCGATCATATTCCAGACATGTTTGATAAGCGACATGTCAGGCGAACGTGTAGGCGAGGGAATCAAAGGTACCTGACGTTCTTCGCAGAAAGCTTGCATAATACTCGCTACATGCGGTCGAGCTTTGTACTGCTAAATTATGGTATGTGGAGCTGCTAGCAGGAGAGGCAGTACCTCGCGCTCTAAAACCTCCCTGAAAAAGTGATTGCTGATCACGTTGCTCTCAAAACGTATGAGGCGAGATTGTACATAGTAGTAACCAATGGCTCCCCAAACTATCACAATTGTCGTTTGTTAGCTATGGCACTGAATAGTGCAGTCTGGCAGATTGTGAGCATTACAGAAACATCGAACCCGTACGCGGCCATCGCTATAGCTCAAATTGAGGCAGGACTCAGAAAACACTACATTTTCCACTCAGCACACCAATGAATATGTTCACGTGCCCATTGTTGTCTGAGGCGTTGGCAGTTTCTGGTCAACGGAATACGGCGCAGTGGTATGCGTGCCACCAGTCCAGTCCTCAGAAGGCGACGGTGAACCGTCGATGCAGACGTGACAACACCCATTGATCTGCTCTAAAGTCGAGCCACAACTGTGGACGACGACGCTCTATCGGCTACGGTCGTGCGGACAAGATTGTGGTCATCTCACGCTGTGGACACATTGTGTGGTTCAATACGCGCTCGTCGCTGTGTACGACCCTCTTCTATTCAGTGGTTCCACATAGGCATCACTGTCGTAGCAGCGCGCCCTTTTTATCCCTCAATCTCTCTTTATGGAGACCGTTCATTCTGCGCAATTCAAACTCACTGAGATGCAGATATTACGCCCTTTGGCATCTACAAGACCTACCGGCCCTTTTTAGACATACCGGCACGTTTTCCACAACATTTCACAACTCCACACCAACAGTGTGGCATAACAATGACCTGACCTATCACACAAAGGAAGGCGCTGCTGGACCAACGTGCATGCCATCTGCATGAAAATTTAATCACTTCTTATGGAAACACCGTTCTACACATGTCGGAGTGTCTCCGACCACTCCTTCTGGGTATTACAACTTTAACAAACACCTATGTAATACGTATAAGGAAACTAAGAACACAATTATCTAAAACAATAGAATATGATATATTCAATTGTTTAATAAAAGCAAAAATCAGACTTCTAAACCTCGAACTCTTTAATATCTATATGTCTCATATTCCTATTAAGTTTTGTGCTCCCTTGTAGATCATGCACATAATTGCATTTCTACAAATAATAATTTTTAATGGTCCCAGTTACACAAAATGTAAAATGCACGACAATAAAAGGAAATTTCACACTTGTTCACTATCGACTTCGAAAGAATCATGAGTAGACCTCGGAATATTAGGATATTAGGCACAAAAAAGTAATAATTTAGGCATTTAAAATAGGTAACAAAAATGTGAAATTGGAAACTTTTAGGCATAAAAAGTGGCGTAAATGTTACAAAATTATTAAATTTGTCATTTAAAAACATTAGACCCGATAATTTATGTTTGTGGCATGTAAAACAGTTGCTAAAGTATTAAATTAGACCCTTTTAATTATTCAGAAAATTCAATCACTTTTATATTTATGGGAATGACTACAAACACATTATTTTTTCACTTTCATTTCTTTTTACTTCTTTCATTCTGTCACACTTTTCATTCTAAATCTGTGAACAGCACAGCAACAGCGTGAATGGGTACGATTGTCTAAGTGAGTGCTGAGTGGAGACGAGCGTAAAACATCCCAATAAAGTAATTGGAAAAATTATGTAAAAATATCGTAATTCTTCGAAATTACTTATTCTAGGCAGTTCTAGGCACAAAATGCTGAAATACGCATCCAAGGTCCCTTTTAGAACACTTTAAGCACTATTAGATACTTTCAGTAGATCTATTTTGTCATGATTCGTAAACATGTGTAATGATTTTCTACAATCTTCCAGAGTAACTAAATTGGCATTCATCCTAAAATCCAAGGTCTAATCATGGGCGTTATATATTTCGCAAATCTATAAATTCTAAAATAGATTTCATAACGAATTGCACACGTTCACTGAGTGTTATTGATTGTAATGTAGCTTACGGAACAATGCCAGTGAGCAGGACCCCTCTGCCTCATAGCTGCTGGATTCGGGTCAGCGCCGTTCCAGGCGGGGGAGCTGACCCCGCGAATGAAGCATCCTCGCGTAACGTCGTTCGCCCCGCCGGCGCGCACCAAATGCATTAACAAGATGACTTTTATGCCTCGGCTACAGGAAATACGAGGCTCTTACTCTGCGCAGCTTACGAACTAAATTCTACGGAGATAAAGAACCTCATAAACGAGACATGTGTTCATTCTACTTTTACTAGGACTACAACTTGAAGAAAAACGATAAGAACTTCGGTTACTCAATTATTTTTAACGGTTAGAAACGAAGGAAATAAAACTAGTATTCACCAATAATTCCAAAAACGAACGAAATAATTTCTCAAAGTGGATTACTGTTTTCACAGCATGGCAGGGAAAGAAATATGCAGGCGTGGCAGCACAAACGTTACAAAATTCTATGGTATGAACAAGGGTAAAAAAATACCCCTTTTAAAAATAAAAATATAATGGGTAATTTCATACAAGGAAGACACGCATGCAACATTTGCTCCTGATTATTTGGCAGCTCTTCATGCACTGCTGTGTGGCAGGTACACGAAATTTCTTTGACTCCATCAGAACGTGACTGCCGAAAACTGAAATATTATTACGCTGCCCAATAATCAGGAGCAAATGTGACATGTATAACTTCCGTTGGTATTAAGAAAAACGAACAATTGCTCATTACTCAATATTTTTAGAGAAATATCGTTTGGAATGAATAACATTCTCTTCGCTTAACTCACTCCTGAGCGTTTACTCAGCTTCGCGCATTTACTCTAACGAGAGTTATTACTCTAACGTGAGCAATTTCTCTGGGTTTCATATGAATAATCGGGAACAAATGCTCAAACGTCGAAGCAGTAACTTATGTTTTCGATAGTGACCACTATAGGTTGCTTAGGGTACTCAAGAGAGGTTATGTTAGTTTGAGGCTTGTTTGAAGAGATTAGAGACGTGTCAAAATCGGAATGTACATCAAGATTTTTTATAACTGAATTAAAATGGCAGAGTTCATGCAAATTCGATCCAAGAAACTATAGAAAGAGATAAGGCTATCTGATCCGAGGAATTTCAAAAGTCTCAAAAGATTTGAGGAGAGAAACGTATGGCTGAGCAGAGAATTTTTAAGGAAAATTATGAAACAAGAGGGAACGCTTTGAATAATGTACAAAAATGAACTTTTTCTCATTTAGGAGATTCGGGATTCCAAAGCGGTGTAGTAGAAGCTTTTGACCCTATCAAAGTACTAAGTAAAACTCCTTTTTTGCTATCCTTAATAATTATTGGCCTGTTTTGCTAACGTCAGTTTGTGACAACATTCCTGATTTAATTTATTAAATCTGCTTCTCCATTTAATCAAGACCGTTTTGGACACACGCTGGCCGAATATTTCGAATTGCCTCCTCCTTGCGGTGTCTGCACTCCGGAAGTTGGCTTTTACTTAACACCACGGGGTGTTATTTGAGTAAATTCTCAAACAACAATCTACATTGGTTTTGGGCTCCATTTATACTGATTTCTAGAGCAAATGATCTGTTAACTACAGGAACTGTAGTACAGAAAGAATACACAGAATTTGTATCTGAGGATCTCAGAATTTCACTAAGTCTAAAGAGAATTCAACATTTCGTATATAAAATCCCTATGGAGAACATATTTGCTCATCTAACGAAAGCAATTACTCGAACGAGAGGGTGACACTTAATTCATAAGGATCTGAGTAATTACTAAACCTTTGCGAAATGACGAAAGTTTGCTCTCGACTGTTTACTTCGAGTAATTGCACGTTTTTATTAATATCACCCTTCGTGTTAGAAAATTTCCCACCACATGTTCATTGGGAAAAATTTATTACTATTTGCCTCTTTTTATGCCTTAGAAATTGGCCACTTTATTTCCAAATCATCCAGAACGAACGCCAGAATCAAAGAAAACAAACTTTCCCCTTCTGGCAGAAAATATCAGTAATATAAGTAATTTTTAAAACTATGTTAATTGCAATAAAGTGATACGAAATATCGCTAACATTCATCCTACTTCTCCCCATTCTTTCTCTGGCTGTGGGGCAGAGCCCCAAGATATCGCGTGGTTGTCTATTGGACGCGCCGGCGAATTCTGCGAAGGCGCCCAAGGCGAGAGCGGTGGCATGGACAGCTTCGACGGTGGTGGACGCGAAGACAGCTTCGGTCCTGGGTGGCACTGGGGGGGACGAGGTGGGGGGGCGGGGCGGAGTAGGGGGGGTTGGGGATCTGGCGACGCTGTCAGCGCACTGCGCCTGAGTCGGGGACGGACCGCGACGCTGGTGGGGGGGGAGGAAGGGGCGGCTGCGGAAGACCAAGGAGAGGCCGAGGCACGGCGGAGGCGGTTGCAATGAAGGTGACGGCCAGAGCAGGGCGGGGAAAGGCGGGGGAAGCCGGAACAGGGTCGGGGATAATAGGAGTAGGGCGAGGCTGGTAGGGGGTGCAAAGCGGGCAGAAGGAAGTGGGTGGGTAGGGCGGAGCAGGGGCGGGACAAGAGGTGAGGTAAGAGGTGGACAGGGGCGGGACGGGGGGCAGGGAGGGACAGGGAGGGCACAGGGGCGGGCGGGGCGGGGTAGGGGAGGGCAACGGTGGTACTGGGCGGTCGAGGGGCGGGGGAGAGTCGGGGGTGGGGCGGACTGCCAGTAATTGATAGGGCGGTCCTTGTTTGGGAAGTGTCGGCGCCTTGGGCAGCCTCGAGCTCCTCGACGCGCAGACCCCGACGCGCTGGGAGGCAGCTTCTATTCTCCGCAGCTTTATATACGAGAGACCCCGAACTGACAAAGACTCAAGTACAATTGAAGTACTACCCTACTTCTTCAAATCCATTCTTTGATTATTTTTTGTCTGCGGCAGAATCAACTTCCAGTGTCATCAGTCACGTGAAAGTTGTGTATATTATTGCTGGGAGGTTCAGGTGTTCTTTATCCATAAGAATGTGGGTCTCGGTGCCCAGCTACATGTCACGTGCAAGGTTTTCGCTTCCAGGTACCGCCTGTAGCAAGGTACCAACTGCATGCGGTGTGTGTAATGAAAGAGTGTGAAGGGAACGAAATTGAGGAAGGAAACATCGCGCGCGATCGATAGTCAGTTTGTTAAGGCACTGTTCCAGTATACGCGTGGTATTAGTCATATAAACCTAGAAAAACTACCTATAAACCCATTTATTTTTTTAAATCAATAACACAGGATTTTATAGAATATAGCATTTATTTTTGCAAGTAACATTTCCTGGTAAATTTAATTCCATTTGTTTGAGCGTACCGCTGTACAAAGAGTGACTGAATACACATGCTTTTTCAAAATTCGAGCAAAATGAGATGCTTTCAAGGTTATTTAATATGCCATAAAAGCAGAGCTACTAATTTTTCCGCACAATATAGTAAAAAGTACAACCCTTTACAGGTGACATTTGTGTATAAAACCACAAACGACCGAGTACCAATATTCAGTACTTTCCGATGGTCACTGATAAACTTTTTTTCCCAAATGTCTATTTAAGTTACAAATAAGGGGTCGATAAAGATAATTAGCTACAAGATTTTAGAGATATGAACCGGAAAATGATAACTTTAAAAATAATCAAATCGAAGACATTCGACAAAGATGCGAATTAAATAAAAAAGTTTCACAAATCACAAACTAGCAAAGCAGTTGATTTACATTACACTTAGTAAGTTGAGTTATCTTCTGGGCTTTTGTAGTTAACAAGAATCGCTCATTATTAATATATTGTTGAACGTTACAAGCTAATAGAATGTGTACAACACTGCACACTATATAAATTGAATAAAAAGTAAATAAGAATATTATGTTTATTTCAAATTTGAATGGTAATTGAACAACAAAAATTGCTTCATATACTCTCATTTTGCTCGACATACGAATTATTTGCGAGCTCTTATCTCGTAACAGGCTCTAGCTTTATTATGGGATGGAAAACTTGTCTATTCAGTACTTTATGAAGAAAGTCATCGTTTTGTGTTCTAGAGAAGAACCAGGAAGGAAACATAACCGAATTATAACAACGTGATACGAATTCTTTTTACTAACTGTAAGTTCACAACGTCTTAGTGTGATGCGGTTATGAGGATCTTGATACTGAGGTGTATATGTAGATTAGAAAGCAATGACCGTATGACTCAACGACTTCTGTGTAACTTACAAATCCGCCTCGATTTTATAATGTGGAAAAATATGTGTTATCCATTACAATGACAGGAACACTTTCATTCAAATAAAATCGGAGACTTTCAACAGATATGTGACAAAAACTGCAAATTTTGGCCTTTTTAAAATTAATTAATATTCCAACACAATAAACATGTGCTATGGAAAATGAAAATTATAAAATAAGACGTTGTTGAACACTGTGGGTTGACGTTTTATATTCTTTAAAGCGATCATTAAACGAACACACTTAATAGATTCAGTTGCACATCTCTTTATCCGAACTAACTGGGAAGCAGTAAAATAAACGTCGATCTCAAACGCGCTCCAGTTACCTTGGTACTAATCTTTGTGTGCTGTGTAACGCATTTAAGCTGTCAAAGGAGAGCTGTGGGAGAGATAAGCAAGAAAAATGTTCTTGACTGCAGTTATAATTATAATAGTATGACTTCTTAGTATTAGTAAAATGATATACACAATGGATGCATACACTACAATAAATATATATCATACGTTAATTCACACAATAGAATGCTTAAGTATTTTCTGCCAAATTCGGTAATTTTTAAATACAAAACATATTGTTTACAATGAATTAAGATCAATTTTTTTGTATATTTTACATCATGCTAGTGGCGACAATTCTTCTCTTTCTAATGTAAAGAAGCACCAGAAGATTATGTTCGGTTTCTACCCAGGAGCAGTTAGCTTTCTTCTGCAGATGATTGTGTTCTTGGGCGCTACTACGCCGGCTCTGAATTCCTTCCGCTCGGCGCTTC
>BOPP01000001.1:12271954-12294814 GCA_017312745.1 Gryllus bimaculatus
AAAAAAACCGGAAAAGAGGGAATGATTGATATCTAAGTAAAGTTTGTAATAAGCCGCGCTATGTACGATAGGTTATTGTTATTATTTTGGTCGACTTATTTTCTCTTCTTGTCGCGTAACGCAGCAGGTGAAATTATCTGATAATTGCATTTGATTAGTATGTGGATGAAAATCTTGTCTATTTGCAGTCATAGTTACCATTTATTGGGAAGAACACGTCAATTGCGTTTTGTGTTCTCAGAGGGGAAGAAGCCAGGGGTTGAAGGAAACATAACCTGAATAATATAAACCCCAATCTTGGTCTTCAGCAAAGTGATAATAATAAAATAATATAAACAATTCGAACCGTCCCTAATTCCCTGTCAGCTTAAGCTGTAGAGTAGTCACCCAATCTCAGTACTTAGATGTGAAATGACTGTTTGATAGATAGGAATACTTGATAAGCTGAGTTTAGATATTAGCACTATATTCCTTTGTTAGATGGCTATAAGATATCAAGTACACCATCACGTGATGATTCCAGTTAAAGCTAAGTTGTTGATTTAGTAGATGACGTCCATTCGACAAGTACTGTGTAAAAATCAGTTACAAGAACTCCGACTCTGCCTGACTTCTTATTTATAGTGTAGATGGTATAGAAATATTTGGTTTACTGGAAATCAATATTTAGCAATGGGACAGGAATAACAACACTTAAATCGATTAAGTGTTACGAGAATTAGTTGAAGAGTCACGGTGTGAGAACTCTTACCAACGCAGAAAGTGCCGCCCACTGATGTCAAAAATACTCATATATGCAACACACTTTTGGACCATTTTGAGAATTTGGACTTAATTAAAATATAATTAATATTTTTACCGGCAAAATGTGACTACGCATAGGACTCATCCGACAATAGTTTGTGCTTCGATGGAAAATCTTTAAATATTATATTAAATATTTCTTACGCGCAATAGCTGGAACGATTGTTTGAAATGGTATTTTTGGTGTTATTTCCACACTGAACATCGATTATAGGCGCACAAAGATAGCGATGGGCGGTAGGTGGGATTTGAAATAACATGCGTCACGTCTTAGTAATTACTTCTTTAAAGCGACTGCAATTGTAAAGCAGAAGGCAACGCACTTAATAGGAGTCAGGACGAGATGGCAGACATACTGCGTTATGCAGACAAGCGAAGCTAACTGGTGGAAGCAGAGCATATTTATTGCAGATGAAAACAGAGATACAAGTCAAGTTTCGTATCTCGCAAATGACGCAGCTCGTACAAATTAATCGCCGCCCAACAGTTCGGTAGCTGTATAAATCCTTTGTGTGCTGTGTAACGTCATTTTAATTAAAGGAACATGTTAAAGTAGGAGCCACGTTGTGGCGAGAGATTAGGAAGAAGAAGCAACGAAAAAAATTTAAAGTATCACTTGTAGCTGCAGTTATTTATTTTTGGGATGGGTATTTCTATATCACCATTCAAAGAGAGTAGTCGAAAAACTTGACTTCTTATTGTGGATGGTGCGGCGATAGCACTAAACTTTTATATTTGATATCTTGATTTCACGAAAAACCACAAAGAGAATTTTCTGGGGTCAACCCTTGCGGGAAGCACTGTGTGATGTGCATAGAATTCAAAATTCATATCTATATTGATTAGCATTATCCAAGCGTTCAATTCACATATTACTACACGCATATTAGCTAAAAATGGTATTTTCTGAGCTGCTAAACTTCATCTCGTATATTTCTCATACAGCTACATACGTTATTTTTAGAATACATAAGATTCTCGATAATCTTGCAATTTAGCACATGATATTTACGTCAGTATCATATATTTTTTGTATTGCTATATCTTTCCTACATATGTGGGGCTATGTAGTGAACGAGAATGGCGAATTACTATTTCTTCTTTCTCAACTCGTAAAGATTAAAATGAGTTCAGCAAATCATTCCAAGCGCGCAGATAGACTTTCAGTGCCCTATATCCGGTCAATTAACTAACCTGACTCAGCGGAGTCATGTATTAAGGCCTTTCTTACTGGCAGATGATTAAGTACGTATTCATTAAAAGGAGCGACTACAGCTCATGAGAAAAACGAATTCTTAATTCTTGCCGAAGACAAACTGAGTGCACCGCGCTAACCAATTGAGCGGAGGGTTTTTCTCTCGCTGCAGCCTCCTGAACTTCCTTCCAGCCCACTTTTCATCTGGGCGCACTCTGCGCAAGTAAATGCAAAAAACGGGGCTGAGGCGCGGCGAAGGGAAGCGGGGCAGTTAAGGACTCGGGGATAGGGAAACATGGGATATCGTCTACGCACGGCATGGAACGCTGCTAGAAGGGGGGATATGGGACACGCAAGATGGCGCAGGGGTGCAGTGTGGCGCAGGGGGGAAGTTGGAAGCAAGGGGTGGGCCACCCGCACAGGGCATGCGTAAAGGAACGGGGGGAGAGACTAGGGAAAACGCCAAGGAGGGGCGCTCGGGAGGTGTGGGGGCGGCGATGCGGTGAGTATGTGTGTGTGTGGATTTTGGGACGATGAGGGGAGGGGGTGTACATCAGGCGGAAAATGATCACTAGGGGACTTATGCCGGCAGGGGTTGGAAAGAGCGGAGCTATGGTGGCTATACTGGTTGCATGGGCGGTGGTGGGGCCGGGAGAGGCGGCATGGGGTGAGGACTTACACTTCAGCCCGGGAATTTCCCCGTGAGCAGAGAACAACAGCGAACTAAGGGAACGAAGGAGTGAGTGAAGACGGAGGCGGGGGGCGAAAACAGGCGCGAGAGAAGGCGGAGGCGTGAGAAAGAGGTGGAGGCGACAGTGAGGCGGAGGTGAGAGCGAAAAGGTAGTAGAAAGCGAGGCCGAGAGCAGAAGTGGAGGAGAGTGTGGGAACAAAGACGTGAGCAGAGGTGGAGGCGGGAGCGGAACCAGAAGTGCGAGCGGGGTGGAGGCAGAAGTGAGAGCGGAGATGGAGGTGAAAGAGGAGACGGAAAAGGTATCTAAGGGGGGAGCGGAGACGGCGGTGAGAGCGGAGGTGACAGCGGGAGTGGAGGCGAGATGGGAGGTGGTGAGTCGAAAGCGGAAAAGAGTTACGAGCGGAGGCAGAGGCGAGAATGGAGGCAAAGGCGAGAGCGGAGGCAGAGGCGGAGAAAGAGGCGAAGGTGAAAGCGGAGTCAGGAGATCAGAGCGGGAGCTGAGGCGAGAGCGGGAGCCGAGGAGGGGACGAGAGCGGTGGCGGAGAGTTGAGGAGGGGTAGAAGCGAGAATGGAGGCGAGAGCCGAGGTGGAAGGCGAGAGGGAGTGAGAATGGAGGAGAAGGCAAGACCGGAGGTGGAGGGGAGCGCAGAGGAAGGGGTGAGAGCGGTGACGAGGTAGGGTCAGGGACAACATCAAGAGTAGGAGCCGAGGCAGGAGCGGTGAAAGGGGGCGAAAGCGGAAGCAGGTGTTCGGGCAGGGAAGTGGAGATAAACACGGGCTAGGCGGAAAAGACAAGGGCGAGAACATGTTGTAGAGCGGGATCGGCAGCGGGAGCGAGAGCGGAAGGAACGAGGACGAAGACAAGACCGGGGCCAGTGGTAGGAGCGGTGTGGAGACGAAAGAGACCAAGAGGGCAATGGCGGAAGTGAGGGACCAAAGCAGGCGCAAAGGGGGGGGGGAGGGCTGGTCGGCGGCAGGGGAATTCCCGCGGAGACAGCGCCCTCTCATGAAGTTTTCAAGTCCCACTTTGCACAGCGCGCAGCCCTTACCCCACACCCTTTGCGTTCTAAGCTTCTCACCCCCCCCCCATCCGCACCGCAGAAGGCGGATTCGCGCAGCCTCAGGGGGAACCGAATTGCTCTAATGTTGCAGACGGGAGTCGTAAAAATTTCCTCGTTTGCACTTTCGGCGGGAGAAGATTGTGGAGAGACATCCCTTTTCTATCCTTGTTTTCGTAATTTATTAGTGAACTTTTACTTTTCAATGTTTTGCCAAGTACTGTGATTATAGTAGAAAGATTACTGGAAATTTGCCAGTACTTAGGATGAGATAGTGATATTAAATTCCTCCATCACAAGTTTCTTCAAAATGTGCAAAAATATTATTCTCTTATTTTGAAATTTCTCCGTTACGTCACATTACTTTAATTGAAAATATATACTCAACAAATAATTTTGCGTTTATTTTTAAAAAAATCCGAGTACATTTGGATGTTTCTCACTTATTTACTGTCTGGACTGATTCTTTGGTGTTCCGTCTTTAAAAAGAACGATTCAAATTATTGTCTCACAATTTTCGTAGCTCTCAATAATTGGATAGAATTGATGTTACGATGTGTATTTAATAAATATTTGAATGATAAACGAATAGCTCTAGAATTGACATATTTTATTTGAAATAAATATCCAGATTTAAATAATAATTAATAATTATAATAATACACATCGGAGAAAGTAGTATTCATCCGCACAAATATTATCTATATAATAATATCTCCATTATTAAAATATCAAAGTTACAGTGGTTGTACAATTTACACTCTTTAGTTGACACTTCCATACACAGTTTTGTTTAAGTTAATTGCTAATAGTGGATTCTGTCTTCAATTTCCTACTGGCCTCACAAATGTTAATCATTTGTCAATGTCATTATTTATCAACGCGAATTATGTATCAACGCCAATGCTTTGGATATACCAGTGCGTAATCTACGCCATCTGACATTAATACCGCATATTCCACCGAAGAAAAGTCAAATTTTGTATGAGAGCAACAGGTTTTGAAACTGCAGTTGAAGGGGATGATGCCGATGCTTATCTCGTGCTCTGTGGCAATCGCGGACAACGGCAGGTGTGTTGCCTTCGCTCGTGAGAGTGTCTGAGGGCGACTGAGGGCGACTGAGGGCGACTGAGGGCGACTGAGGGCGACTGAGGGCGTCTGTCATCCGCAGCACTAGCGCTACCAGCGCACAGCAAAGTCCCCCCGATGCACGCTACACGCTCTGTGCGTGAGTGACAGACGCTGGTGCAGAGGCATCGTACGTGTTATTGATCGTAAATTGAACAAGTCTCATTTGAACAAGCATTTATGAATGAAGTTTTGTACTATTGGGTATGTAATTTGGTCGAAGGTAGTTAATATTTTAGTTAAAGTTTCAAGTGTCAAAATGACACATAGGTTTCATTACTGTAAAGGCGCGGCTAATTTTATCTAGCATCATAACTAATGTACACAAGACATGAAGTTTTTAAGTTAAAGAAAAAAATTTCGAACACATTTACGATATAGGTTTAATTTATATTAATAAATATGTCAATAAGTCTACTGTAAATGGATTTCTTTCATAAAAGAAAACATAAAATAAATGATGAAGATTAATGTATTTCGTAATACTCATAAGTGTGACAGTGATTAACTATATTTGCATTTGTTTCTATTATTATGAATATTTCCACGCGTGTAATCAAATCTTCGTAGACAAAGATCTTATGGTTGTGTTTCGACTGACGAATTGTGCCCAGCAGCGTACGCACGTTAAAGTGGAAGACTACCAATAGAAATAGCTTCTTAGAGCCTTCGAAGCAGCCAGCAGAAGGTACTATATTGAAGACAGTGAGAAATGTAGTGGCTGCATATCACATTTTTGAGTAGACAAAAATTAGATTCGAAATGCAGAGAAATATTAAATGGGAGTTCAGCAAATAGCGTAATATAACAAAATAAGTACTTGAAGCGTGAAGGGAAGAATTTGCATTATTTATTGGACGTTTCGACATATGGTGAAACATTTTTACCTCTACACAAATGAAAAGTAAAGATATTACATTTTGAATTGATATTATTTGATGTAGATGTTTTATCACGGTTCTTTGCGTGGAATTATTGCCTATTTCGCAACTTTTTCGTAAATTCTTGCCAGAGTTGTGGTTGTGAAAAGAATTAATTGCTGCCAAACAAAGTACAATTACATCTGTGTTGGAAAAATGTAAACGTTTATCTTGCAGCATATTTGTAGTTTGTAAGATTACATTATAGGCACCTTCGTGCTAGCACTATTTATGAAGAAATAACATTCTACCTTACTCGTGATATCCAGTTCTGTCACGGGACTTTTAGAGAATAACATATCTGCATTGGGTGTGACACGAAACCCCTAATAGCAACGACACGCTTCTCGCACACACTTGACACTGACTTTTCACCTTCCATCCAATCCTGGTCTCTTCCTTTATTCTAATTTCACCTGACTCTTCTCTCCCTTGCTCGCCTTATTTCTTTGCCGCTGGTCCACCTTCATTCTCTGCGCCTCTCTTCTTTTCTAGATTTCCCCTCTTCATCGTAGCCCACATCAATCACCTGCACCTGTCCGGAGACCTGCCATCCATAATTCAAGGGAAGCCCATTCAGATACTGCGTGAGAGGGCGAAGTGTTGAGCCTGATTGGGAGGATATTGAAATGAAGGGCTGTGGTGACAAGGTCCCGTGTAATCTAAGCTCATAATGACCGGCGTCTGGCAGAGCCTTAAGGGCCCTAAAGGGCTGAGCTCTCGAGGGCGTCGGCGGTGGGCGAGTCAAGGGTGGCAAGTCAGGAGCGAAAGAGGCTATGGGGGGAGGGCGCAAGGGCGGTTGCTAGAGGTATATTGTTTCAGCCTACCAGGATCTCCGCGTGTTTGAGCAAGGAAGTCACAAGAACGGGATATTGCTTGTTCTAAGAAAATGTTTTCAGTTTCTTAATCAGTTCTCATCTAAGTGTTCTACTATATCACCCATCTCTTCATGTTGCTAAAATTGTAAAACTATTAATCATATTATTCACTAATTATCAATAAGTACAATACAGTGAATTGAATTGGAAACAAAATACCACATACAGTGGCACAAGTTTCTTTATAGAGTAATTAATTTACATTAAAATAGACTTCAGGAACTTAAATATTAAAAAAGCAAATGACTGATGAGGAATTGTTTCTTTTATAAGTAAATCAGAATGTTCCGAGTACTTTACTCATTTACTGACCTGATCAATGGAGGAACTACAGTGCCAGTTCGTAACTTTTCGACAGAATTTTAAAATCTCTCATTCTATTATCTACTCGAAAACCACAAAAAAAACTTTTGGCTCTCAACCTGAAAGTAATTTTTTCCCCTTCTACTTCTCCTCCCTTCGCGCGTATGTGGTTAATCTGCAAATCAACATTTTTTAGGTACAGAATAACATATTAAAAACAACTTGTAATTATTTAGGGAATATTTATAGGAGACAATTCAAACTTGAAATTATAACGTTGCGAGAATTTGGAGGACTATGATAAGTTTTCAAACAATACTACCGATTTTATTTTAAAGTGTTTAGATATTGCACAGAACGGGATGGTATATATGTGTCATTTTAAGACTGTTGAAAGAAATGTGTGACCCCACTTGATTATTTTCAGTGACGCTTTGACGTGTGCATTTCATTAAACTTTCATGCGGCGCGGAAGCAACGCTTACTCAGATAATTATTGCCCACTCGCAAATTGGAATTTGACGGCAGAGGTCATATACTCCGCCACTCCAAACGAATGCGAGTTGACATCTTACTCAAAATTTATATTTTCATTATATTACGTTTCCTCTCAGCATGGTAGGGAGATGGAGTAATTCAGGATATAGAGATAGATAGATAGATAGATAGATAGATAGATAGATAGATAGGACAGAGAGAGAGAATAGAAAGACAAGGACAACGTGAAAAAAAGAAGGGAGAAACGAAAGAGAACATGAGAAAAAAAGAAAATATAGAAACAAAGGGATGGCAATTTGTCAAAATATTTCCAAGGGAAAGTTGACAAAATTTACTTGTGGTGCAGTAAGAGTCAACAATGCCACTGCTGCCTCCGAGAAGGTTTGCTCTTTGTAGCTGAAGGCTCTCATCTTAGCCCCTGGAGGGTGGGCCCGCGCGCTGTCTAATAGAGCGGCGTTTTGCGGTTGTTTCTGCTATCACCGCCACAGGATCAACAGCAGCTGAAATTTGCGATGCTGGGGGAGGGATGTAGGCGGTGACGGAAGATTACAATTCTGCCACTGGACGAGTATATTCAAGCTCTATTAAAATATTACATAACTGTTACAAATAATGTGAGAAAGATAGTTGTAGCACCAACGGTCTACATGGGGTTATTTACATTCAGGCGGTCGTGAAAACTAACATTTTATCTAATATATCAGAAATTGTCTGTTTTTCGAGTAGCTCAAAAACAGGATTTTTACCTGATTTAAAGTTCTTTTGTTACTTTTGTAATAAACACAATAAACAAACTACCAATATAATTCATGAAATGAAACACATAATTGAATGGACGGAGAAAGATCCCGGTCAAAAAATAATAACAATATTATAATAGAAATATTCCTCTATGCAAAATTGTCTCACCTGGAAGCGTTACAGTATGAGCCCCGTCTCCACCCCCAAGAACCGTAGACCTTGCCTTGCAGAAGAATGCATTGTTTATAATAACGTTAATACTACTACTAATAATAGTAATAATACTAATACTACTACTACTACTACTACTACTACTAATAATAATAATAATAATAATATTAATAATAATAATAATAGAAGAAGAAGAAGAAGAAGAAGAAGAAGAAGAAGAAGAACTAGTACCACATAAAGTGTATTACGCATAGAAATTTTTGCAGGCCTCTGGTAAACTATTTGTAAATCGGATTTGTAATTGGGTCTAATCCTCTCTAAAGCTCGTTCATTTTTGATTCGTGCGTTTTCGGGAAGGAACTTCATTCTCATAAGATAGGTTGAATTCTTTGAAGAAATTACAAGCAGGTGCTCAAATCTTGCTAGAAACATGATTCATTCCTTGGCCAACAGACCGCAACGCAGAGTTCCATCTGCAACATCAAATTCTACAGAGTTGAAATCTACACGCACGCTACGAATTCCAGGAATTCATGAATTCTACTTGACAAGGTGTTTATTGAATAGTGGAAGACGGGAGCGAACTGTTGGAAGTGATTTGTGTATAAGAACTGTATTTTTTTCAGTGGGAAAGTTTTCTACACCGTCGGCGCTTGTAAAATCTTGCGATTTATTTAACACCGGAGAGACGCAGAGGAAGTCTGTGTGATCTTGCTGGCGCGCAAATTCTGTGTGAAATGCTTGCCGCGCGAGGTAGCACAAGCCGGAAGGTGAATGACTGGCTTGAACTGATTCATAAACTCGGTGAATTAGCAGTAGAGATGTGATATACAAACTTATTTTCAGTTTTTTTATCACTTAAGGAAACATTTTCTTGGATTTCTGTCTTTACAATATTTGTTAATATGTAAGGGACAGTATCTGTTTGCTGTTCTTCATGTAGATTAGGTTGTACGAACAAGATGAAAACTTCTGCTCTCCCAAAACCTATCAAGCTGTTTCCAATCATTAAAAAAACCGATATATTGTTGTTTTAAAGGTCAGGATATATTTAAATGTCAACTTAAATATAGTTTGTGAATTTACTCGGAACAAATTATGAAGATCACGTGCACTTGTCCAAATTTTCCAAACGGAAATCTGAATGGCGATGCGTATTTAAGCAAAAATCGGACGCCCGTTCTCCTGCGTGAATGGAGTAGGGGAGGAGGGGATGGGGGGAGAGGGCGGCTGATGTAGTTTCGGCTGCGTCCGACTGCTGCGCCCCACGCGCGTCCATTGCGAGCGCCGAGCGGAGGCCGTTGGGCTTTTACGCCGCTTTAAAGGCACGGCTCGCTCGCGAGCAGGGGCAGTGGGAGGAGGAGGGGAGGGGGAGGGAGAAGGTACTCTACGGCAAAGCAGGCCGTTCGCTGGCCGCGGGCTGCGGCTCCGGTTCCCATTGGGAGGGCGGTCAGCGCACGCTGTTCTCACGCCCACCTTCGCGCTCTCTTCCGCCTCCCACGGCCTCCTTTCGAATACATTGGCGCGCCACGCCTTTTCCCCCTGCTCTCCTCCTTGCTTCGGCCATCGCTAGCGCCTCGTTCGTTTACGCTGCCTCGCTCGCTGGCCGGCGGCACCTCCGACGCCGCGCCTTCAGCGCCCCTGCACTGCACCCCCACCCGCCCCGATCCGCCCACTCCACCCCCACTACGCGCCCCTACTGAGCACGGCGCTCGCCCACCTCGCCGCGGCGACACGTCGGCCCCACGAGTATTATCGTTGACCAGACTACCTCTGCGAGAACTCTCGCACGTGGAATCCAGGCGCCCTCCTTTCCCATACATATGCAGGGAAAGGGCTAGCGAGACGTGTATATGCGTAAAGTGTGTCTCAAAATAAAAATTACCAATAACAAGATAATGAGGGGATTTGAAGATGTTTATTTATGAACATGAGAAATATCTTATAACAAAGATGTGATATTTGCTTTTGATTGGCAGACAATTTGTCATTTGGTGTCGGAAGGCATTGGTGATTGGCAAGTTACTTTATGCCACAGTCAAAAAGTTTCGAGCGTCTGACGAACACCAGTGCAAAACAAGATGCAACTTTCCACCATATGTTTATTGGTGAATAGTCATCATTTTCAACCAACCGTATTTTCTCTGCAGGGTTATGATATTTATTGTGAGACCCCTAATGTACGAATAATATAAATTTAAATTTCATTTTATTTATAGAACTGATGTCAATTTGCCTCCAATCACTATACGCTGAGTGAAGGAATGTAGAAGAAGTGAATGCCCAGAAAAGTAATTAAAGTTTTCCAATTGTTCTACTTTTGTAGAATACTATGTGGCATATGTAACATAACTTCAGATGTCAAAAACCAGGATATAAAGCCCACAGTATGCCTAAGGCATACAAAATATGCAACAATCAGGCACATTTATGCAAATAGACTTTAAGCGTGTCGCGTGGAATCTCTTTCATCTGACAAATCTGTCCAGTCCTGTTTGGCGTGAAAACCGCAAAAGATGTATAAACTACATGTATAATGAACATAGCAGTCTTCAGAAATATTATAAGAAGGCCGAAAAGGACTGGTTTAGAGTGCAAACAATGAACCATTTGTTCTTAGAATATTTATTTCACGAAAAAAGTTTCTAAACACTGCAAAAGGGACCGCCAACTCTCAGTTAAAACTCGTAGTAACATGTGCTGTAATGAAATGCGTTTTGCGAATTATATGTGCAACTACTGTAATTTAAGCAGTTTATTTCTTGCGAAGAGTTATAACATGTTGTTAATTAACGAAAATTTTAACACTGCATGTTCGCTGACCCTTGTAACGAAAGCTTATTTACGCCATTTCCCAAGTACTTTTGTTAATGTTGAAAAACCTGTTCTCAACCTTTCCTGAAGTAATACTCATATGTAAAGAAAATACGTGTTTGGTTTGGAAACCAGTGGCTTACAAGATGTGCTCGAGGAGGGTCCTGCAGGAGCAATTTACTTCCTCTCGCCTGCAGAGGCACCACATTCAACGCAGGCGAGTGGCGAATACCAGCGCGTCAG
Source organism: Gryllus bimaculatus (assembly GCA_017312745.1). Taxonomy (NCBI): domain Eukaryota; kingdom Metazoa; phylum Arthropoda; class Insecta; order Orthoptera; family Gryllidae; genus Gryllus; species Gryllus bimaculatus. The sequence continues at coordinate 12,283,399 of BOPP01000001.1, forward strand.
GCAACGCTCTGCGTTCATTTCAAGCCTGGAAAGTCCCTGGGAGCGGGTTACCCGATGCTGTTAACAGAGAGCCGCGCGCACAAGCTCTCGAAATCCCATTGGACTGCGACGTGGATTTCCTAACCTCTGCGCTCCGCCCGCTCTGTACATGCGCGCAGGAAGCTTCGGAGTTCCCCAGGGGTCCTGAACGAACGTTTTCACTGGGGCCGGTACGTCTCCAGTGTCGCTTCCAAAGGTAATTCAGACGTCAATCAGGGCCGCTCATTCAACGAACGCGACGCTGTTACTCGTCCGGAGTTTAATTACAGGCACTCGCTCGTCGTAGCCTTTTTGCAACAGCTTTTAATGCTGTACTTTTTGCTGCGGTATGTATCAAATTCCCACATTAATTCTAGCAATAACGAGGGTGAACAATTTCCTTCTGTTATTTTTATTTTCGTAGCTCTAAATATAAATTATATGCTTTAACATATTTTCTGTTTGTGATCGACTTAGGTGGCTCAGAACAGGTCCTAAACTTTGACTACCGACGGTAGCAGAATTATCGACACTAGCTAGATAGCTAGATCGAATTCAGCCACTATCTGGAGAAATATAACCGATGATTGCTTTGATTGGTATTTTTGCGCGTTTTGTACGTTTTCTCCAAGCGAATTCTGGAGCACAAACGCGGGCGATTTTTCCTTCCTTGTCCTCACCCCTAATACACATTTACAATTACGAGAATCACATATGTCTGGAGACCAGTTGGGAAGTTAGTGCTTGTCAAGGCTGGGGAGGTGCTGGAGAGAGTTGAGAAAATTCCCGCAAGCTGACATGTAGGGCATCACCGGATCTCGCTAACAAGTAGGGGAATCACTGCCATCTCTTATTACAGTTACAGGGCTCCCTTTAGCAGTTGGATCGTGAGGAAATAGCAATAAATAAATATTTTTTATATATTGTGTTTGTTATTGACATGGTAAAGTACCCCAACGGATTATACCTCAACTAATTCAAACGCCGATCTTACATGTGTGTTAGTTTCAAAATATACGTCATTCGATTCTATTACGTTTACAGAAGTAATAATGCGTTATATTTATTCAAGATACGAGATATGAAAGTGTCATTTTATTTTGCGAATAAGGAAGACTGTGGCACGAGGCAGATAGACTGAGTGAAGCAATCCTACAAGCAAACGGTTAAAGTACAGAGGGGCGCTCAAGTGACAAACCAATGTGCACTTACGCATCGAATTCACTTCAACAACATACATGGTTTGTGAGAAAAAAGGTACAAAAGGGGTAAAGAGTTGTAATAAAGTTCTTAAAATGTACTACGAATATTTGTCTGTCAGGCACGATAAAGATTGGATTTGATTGATTGATTGATTGATTGGTGATTTCGGACATTTCAACAGCAAAGGGTACTAGTCTCGAACATGCAGTTCATGCCTGTGCCGTAAGAGGTAGCAGTTATCTTCATTCGTCGGACAGTGAGATCCGACGCCGACCTAGCCGTCGATTGCAGGGTTCTAACCAGGTACCTCCCAACAAGGAGGCACCACCCCATCCGGGAAAATTTCACTCTCCCGGCTGGTCTCCCGACATGTCTGGTGCATGTAAGGGTGTCTGTTAGTAAGACGTGAGGATAAAACAAGTAACAGAATGGAAAGTTCGCTTGATCAGTGGTCCGTTTTTTAGGGTACTCCTCTGACATTCGCCTGGTGTTGATAAGAGAAACCACGGAAAAATACCGATCAGAGCAGTCGAATGCTAGAATTTTCCTCCCGACAGCAGACGAGGTAGCATAGCTAGCGACTTAACTATGCAGCTACTGTGGTCTGCCACAGGGGCGACTTCAACTTCCCGGCCAGAGGCCCTGCAGTGACATCATTTAAAGCCCTGCCCACGTATGGCATTTTAAATATTGAAACTATACAGCGGAAGTCTGTAGCGATTTTGTTCTCAGTGGTAAAAATGCATCCATGCATTCATTCGGCCATCGCCTGAGGTTATAGTGGAGATTTTTATTGAACATATATTTCGACAATTACTCGACATTTTTTCGGCAAATATAATTTATTACAATAAAACGAAAAAAAGAACTTGACAGTCAGCTCATTCATTTTTTGCATTGGTAAATAATTAAAACAATAAGCGTGACATATATGAATTATACAAACCAAAATGAATGTAATAAATGACAAGGTACCATACATTCATTTTAAATTATGTTTGAATACTTGTAAATGCGTCGGAATATGATATAATATCAGTGATGTAGTTAGTAAGCCAGTAAGAAAATATTGGTATAACACAAAACAATTAATACACTTAATGAATATTGATATTAAATTATTTTACTCCTTAACATAAAATGGCAAAAGAGTGGGCGGACGAGTGGGCGGACGAGTGGGCGGACGAGTGGGCAGACGAGTGGGTGGACGAGTGGGCGGACGAGTGAGCGGACGAGTGAGCGGACGAGTGGGCGGAAGAGTGGGCGGAAAAGTGGGCGGCGCGCGAAGAGCGCTCTCTACCCAAGACGACGCCGCCGCCGCCTCCGTAATGGAGGAGAAGCTCCAATTCTCCTGTTCCTTTTTGTTGTTACGTCCCTCCTTTACCGTGGCTCAGAACTCATGTTCCACAGGGGATGATTCACTCTTGGAAATTTCAAAACAAACACTAGATCTTGGACTCTCTAAATATTTTTCATAAAAATATATTACTTTATAAATGTAGGGGAGGCAAGGAAACATTTACAAACTTAATGGCTAGTTATTAACTTCAATTCTAAGAGGTCTCTAGTACTTTATACGTTTTAATTTAATTTGTTTGTATTATCGTTTTATTTTGGTGTGACTCTGGTTACAATGAATTCAACACGATACACCAGTTACAGAATCGCGGAAAGTCAGATGCAAAACGTGAGATTACGAAAACATCTATATTTAATAACATAACCAGAGAGTTATTTTTTTCAAAATTTAGTATTCATAGCCAACGGAACCTACAAGCGAAATGTACGTCAGGGTTTTTAGTCAGATTAATGATAAGTAAACTCGTTGACTTCCGCATATATTGAATAAGCATACATGGAAAATATTATTCCATTCAAAAAAGAAGAGGAGGGAAAATATAGTATATAATATATATCTCAGGACATTACGATGAAGCAGTCATTAGAGCAAATTTGAAGCTATTGAAGGAAATGGGAAATTCGTCCTTGCAGTGCCTCCGAGGGGGCTCTGTCTGTGCGAGGGCCACAGTAGCTGTGGGGATAGAGAGGAAGGATCTGACCGAATCCGAACCCAGGGTTACACCGAGGAACTTCGTTATCCTTCAAGAGTAACTCAAGAAATTTATTGCCCGCCACTTCCGCTCACGGGGTGAAACAGGCTGTCTCTGCGTCGTCTACTCCCCTAGTCCGCGAACAATCGTGCGCCTGCGTACACTTGCGTTACTCGCCTTCATACAATTAAACACCTGAACATGTGTACTCTTGAACACCTCCATACACCAGAACCCCTCAACTTCAGCGTACACTAGAACACCTGTGCATTCCTGAATACCTGCGTACACTTGAACACTGGGTGCACCTGAAAGCCTGTGTACACCTGAACGCCTGCGCACAATTGAACCTTTGTGTACACTTGGACGTCTGCGTAGACTTTAACATCTTCGTACACCTCAACGCCATCTTCACGTAAAGACCTGAACACCTGCGTACACCTGAACGCCGGGTCTACGTAAACGCCTGGAATACATGAACGCCTGTGAATTCTTGACCTTCTGCGAACTCTAAAATGTCTTCCTACACTTGAACGTCAGTGTGCACTTGAACTCCTGCGAACACTTGAATACTGAACCAACACTACTACTACTATTCTACTACGTACTCGACACCTGCATACACGACACACCAGCTCACCCTTTGAGCACTCGTCACTCACCCCCCTTCATTCGCTACTCCACACGACAAATGTGCTGTGCTCCCCACGTACCGAAGACCAAGACCGACTACGCCCTCCACGTCTTTCATTCTGTTCCTTCCATTTTCCGCCCTTCTCCCTTTCGCATTCTGTTGGTTCATCTGCCTCCGCCCACTCCGCCCTTCGTCCGCTCGGCTCGGCTCCTCCGGTTGGCTTCTCCGCGCGGCGTAAATCACGCGCGCGTCCGCCGTCCTTTGTTTCCTCCGCTGCTTCGCACGGCGGCGGCTGCGGAGGACGTCCATCAAACTCTCGCTCCCAAAGATAACATTATCGCCGGGGGCGCCAAAACGGAAAACGCGCGATCGTCTCTGTGCATCGCCTCTATCAGCTCCTGCAGCGCTGCAGTCAGATGGAAGCACACGTAGAACAGCACTCAAGCATAATAGCTTTCCTGACAGAGAGGAAATTGAAATAGCTAAAAATGTTTGAAAATTAAAATACTAAAAGACATTCATTATTAATAGTTCTTAACGTTAATAGGCTGGTAAATAGCAATTACTCCAGTGTTTGTAACTTGTACACCAAGGCGATTACCTAGCGATCGTGTGTGCCATTCAAAATTATTCGTAATAACATCTTCGCTATCATTATTATCGACACTATCATTTGCTACTGTTTATTTGTTTCTAACGGACTGTTCAATCCTTAATTTTGTTCGTAAGTTTAATCCTGTAGCTATAATAACTGTTCAGAAAAAATAATTTACGTCATGTTCTCAAACAGAATGCGTAGAATGGGTGGCATATGAATTACCTGATATTTAATTAATTTTAATATAATACTGGGAATGATCATATGACGAAATTTAAACCATACCATTGTAATAAATAATACTTTTGGGATATTGATGCTCATGAGATGACGCTCCAATGTACCCGAACTTCACGGTTCGTGCTCGATGATTTATGTCAGGTTCGTACAATAAGTATTTTTCTTTCCAGAGACACTTGTTTTAAAATATACCATTTGCTTTTCTCATCAAAATTGCCTTCTAATAATATGCTCTTGACCTTTCTCTTTCTCTCGTCCTTCTCGTCCACTCGACCTCAGTAATCCCCCGTGTTCCATCTGGCAGGGAAATAAAACCAATTGTTCACAGGAAACGAAGCACTAGAAAATAATAAAATCTTCTCTCTTTCCGCCCACCCTCACTCTTGTTCCGCCATTTCCAGCCCTCTCCAACCCGAGCGCTGCTGAGGATTCCTGGTACTGATGAAGAGAAAACATGTTGACTCCGCAACGTTCGATTTATTATTAAATTTTGGAGGCAATGGGAAAAACTCACAACATCTCGCCCAATACATAACTAGGACCTGAGAAAAGATACCTTCATTCAAAATCGATCCGGCAAGTAATAGCGACTTGGACCGCCTTCTCGTTGAAGTATCAGAGCGCGAACTAGAATCAATTTGGACAAACAAAATACGCTGTTCGGATTGCAGAAGAATTTCTCCTAACACGTATAGTTATTCGATAAGTAACATGATTGGATTCGATTCAGGGCTAGTAAGCAGCTATCAGCGGGCGGGCAAAAGAGGCGGTGGAGCGATAGAGGACGGGGCAGAGGAAAAAACTCAGAATGCTGAGCGGGAGCAAGGCGGTGGGTAAATAGATAAACCGACAGATAAATAGATACATAGACAGATAGATAGATATTAATAGATTGATATAGATAGATAGATAGATATAGACAGATTTATTATTTCTGGAGGTAGGTGTACGCACCCAGGTGACAGAACACTACATTTTACACATCACAATTAGGTATATTAATAAAATGTAATTTAAATTATTTTAAGAAAATAATAATAGTAATAATAATAATATTATTATAACTATAAACACTATAATAACAATAATATAATTAACTGCACATTTTATTGATGTCTGCACAGATATTATAGCTAAAAATTACCCTTTATAAATACACTCCACGCCACTCCACTTCACTCCACTCCTCTCAACACCACCCCACGCCAAGCCACGTCACTGATAATAGTGAAAGTATAAAGCATGAGAACTCCCAGAAGCAAGTGTATCACTTTTTAAATCATCAACGATTTATAAAGATAAACATAAGCAAAACCAAAGAAACATATTAGTCAGAAGTAATGATCAATATATGCAGTCAAAATTCTCCGAGAATAGCATTTTCCAATGCATTAATTTTTCGTATAAACGCAATAGTAATTCGATTTTGTAATAAGATCAATTTGTTTTGATACCTCCTTGTCTTGGTGTTTCATTAGAGAGTTCCACAATTTTATTACATATTTTTACAGCAAAGTTTTCTTATAAGAAAAAAACGATAATATTGGAAATAGAAAATTCTAAACAACACTTTTTTTATTGAACACACCTAATAGTTCCTTTGAGCAGTTATGAGTGTATGATATGATGAAGAACGAAGTGTACCGCGTTTTGAGTTTTAATAGTAATTTAATTATTTCAAAGGATACGCAAACAATTATAATTAGTGTATCATTAGCAATTCAATTTATCCATTTATTTTTCTTTTAAATTTAAATATCTTCACCTCTAAAACATTATTTCTAATGCTCTATAGCACTTCAAAATTTGAATATAAAGGTTTTGCATTGTTTTCTACCAGATGTTAGAATTTCATATGAATCTGAGAACCCAGCTTGTTGAGTTCTAGATGCGAGCATTAAAATGTAAGATTGTATACGTACTGAATATTCGAAACACATTAATACTCTTCTGGACACGACATTAACAACAGTAAATAAACATACTGTTAACTGACAGGGAGAGTTACGACAGGACGTACAATCCATAGGGCTCCAATTCTGATTGAGGGAGACGGTATGGCGAACGATGATAATGGTGATAATGATAATGATGATGATGATGATGATGGGAAGGGAATGAGGAAAAATCACGCGCGATTCGTTGATTGTTGTAGAGGAAAGTACTTGGAAATTCACATGGGATTGATATAGATGATCAGGAAAGCGCTGATGAAAACCACTAAATCGATTCCTGCACGTGCCACAAACTCTTCGATGCAAAACTCCTTGTAAGTAATGTTTGACACATCTCCGGGGACGAACACAAAATATTATCAATTCCCCCACCTTAGGCTAAAAGACGATGCGTATCTTCTTACCAAGTCTTATGGGAATGAAATAATGGAAAATAATTTTTGCTGGAGGTAACACGAAAAACGTTTAAGTGTATAGCAAAATCAGTGGATTCTCGGCAAAGTTAAATAGTACTCTTTGCGTTTCTAATGAATTACAATTATTCAATGTCGGTTATAACTCGGTGTACTTTGTATCCCAACCAACTGCAATGATTTTTCAATAAAGCACCAAACTAATCGAGTTTTAATATATAAATTCCAAAGGAGAAACGAAATTAATGCAAACTAAATTATGCGCGAAATTTGGAACCAATGAAGGGTTAACCAATGTACCTCTGTTAAACTCCATAAAAAAATAAATTAAAAAAAACATTCAGAGAAAAATCTATATTAATTAAAAACGTATATTGATAAAATATATTAATAAAATCTATCTCTTTTTATCAACTTATATTGAAATTTTCATTTACAAATACTTTGCTTGGATAAATGAATTCTTTTAATATCCGATTGAACAGATAGCAACGCCAAGACCATTTTAGAAATGAAAATAACGTTATTGAAATACATACTTCTTGATTATGATATTGTATTCATAAAAAACCTACATAAAATCATCAATATGCATTTAAGTTCGAAGCACATTTTGTGTGAATTGTGTTTTGTGAGAATATGTTACGAATGTGTACTTCAACTGCATCAAATCATGCAGTATGCAGGAAATCAACTACCACTTATTCATTTCTCGAAAACAAGGGCGATGTAATACACGAAGCTTTCCATCTACATTGATGTAGGCAGCCGTTGATTTAATATTCATGTTATTTGGGGTGTAGGAAACCTTCGTTTAATTCATCACGAAATAAGACATGATCGCAGAAAAGACATAAATAACTTACGTCGATGATTAGGGACTGCCGAAAACCTGTACAGTCATTTACCTGTCGTGGTCAATGCGACCTGTCGTCATTGACCTGTCATCATGACATCGAATAAATGTTTCTGGAAAATGAATGTCACAATCATTACTTGCCATGGTGAAGTCTGTAAAACCGCATTGGATTCCTCTGATCTTGCCTAGTCATGCTTTATATGTTCTGTGAAGGAAGATTTATCGACGGAGTTGCATAGGTTTTATCTGGCGAGGAAAGAGAAAATGTATGCTTCTCTCAAACAGAATTTCGACTTCTTAAGTTAGGACATGTAATTATTAATAATATAAATAATAATACTAGCACAATAAATATTAAAATAGGGCGGTATTCAGATATTTACTCCAGATGCTGAAAGAATGTTAGATATTGTTGTGAAAAAAGGCTCTTTTAGTACACTATATAATTATTATGATCGTATATTTCATTGTTTTTTCTAAGTGTGAATAATGTGTTTCCGTGTTTTTTATTCATTGGTTTGTGTTATTAATTTTAATAACATGTCGTTTAAATGACTCTATGATTGGTCCCTTTTGAATTTGTCTACTTTCTATTTGAGTGATATTGGTCTCAAAGTTGAATGTGTTAGTTCCCGGTGTGTTACAATACAATCAGTTCTTTTTATATTTGCGATAATTGAAGAAAGGTCCGGTCGAAAACAAACACAAATAAAAACATCCCTGTACTCACGGTTCGATAATACATGGCTTCTGCTCTTCAGAAGTGCTCACCTGTAAAAAAATAATCAAAAATTAATCAAATGAAATGTATCTTTAATACCAATAAAATTTTTCATAAAGTATAGATCACAGTGCAATTTATTGTACTGGATATAAGATATTATGTTCTAAAGATTAGAAGGTAAACGAACTTTCGGCAATGGTGTTAATTGAAAGGCTTTAGGCAGTAAGAAGAGATGCCACGACAAGCACCCTGTCAATCGTAAGTATAGTATCTCGACTTCGGTGAAAATGTGGATTATCTTGTTACTATAAGGGCCTTTTTCACATTTCTGTATGGTTTGGATCATGAACAAGAGGTGTTCATTTTCGATCAAAATCGAGATTTTTAACATTTTTAATTATTAATAATATGCATGCTTTGGTTAATCTAATAATGTTCTCATACAACTGAACAATTATTACAGATTGGACGACTCGACAAAAACAAAGTACCATTCCTTTTACCAAAAACAAAGTACCTTTAACTATTTTTTATGCAATATGCTTGGCTTCTTCCCACATGATCTATCCAACATTTGTTTGTCAACAGCGGAACACACCTTGGACATTTGCTGTCAGGAGAATCAATCATGTGAACAAAAGTGGTTAGAGTATATGGTAAAATTGTCAAGCATAAGCGCTATTGTTCTCTTAATTCAGCATTTGGCTTCATATTCCCCTTTACCAGCTATTAATTATATTGTTTTCTTTCTCCGCCTCTCTGCTTTTAACTAAACCCTATCTTGAGCGATGGTGAACGAGGTTTCCACAGTCGTCCCCAAAATACGTTTTGCTCATTCTCTGGCGCTTACAAACTTTTCCTTTTAGAATAAACAAACTCGCTGAACTTTTTTAATTACGCAAGCGATCTCCGGACACCAATTGTCAAGAGTAAGCGGGATATTTTGTATCGTCTCGAGAGAGACATTAGACCAGGCTGGATTTGCAGAATACCTTGTAGAAGGGGACTGTTAAAATGTTTATAACTGTGACTAATTTACAATTCTGGAATTATTTTGGGCAAATGACAAGAAAAGATTTTATTTTTTCAAAGTAGTTCCATTTTAGGGTTAAGGTCTTGGTTATTGTCCTACAAAAATTTGAGCGAAGTGAAAATTTCAATATACTCCCTTACATGATAAAAAACATGACAAGTTAAATTTTTGGCAACATTTACAATTCACACAGCATTGTAAATGTAAACTATTGTTTGACGACCAGGTGTAGAGTAAAGTGAAATGTGCACACGTTGGTTAAACGTAATTACACTGATACTAAGCACATTCAAAGAGCCACAATAGTCATTCATCCAGAAGTACTCATAGAAGGATCGAAGGGGAATTGAACGTAGTGGATTTTTCTATTGCTGTCGTTGACCAGTGTTCCAATGAATACACGGGGATCCCAACAGCACCGTGGCAGTGAGCATTCCGCGCTTTTCGTTACCCAAGGTCCCCATTCTACCGTATGGGCTCAATAGCAGAATGACAATTTTGAAATTTCAATGACCTCTCGGAAACGTTTCATGAAATATTAGAAAGACGGTCTGCGCTTCACAGCGGCCTGGTTAGATGAACGACGTGTGTAGGTTGAAAGGGAAGAGAGAAAGAACATTGCTGATGGTGCGAATGAATATTACACGAACAATACCAGATGTTATATATTCCGCCACACGTATAAACACCACTTTTAATAAAAATTAATTTCCACAAACAACTTTTACAAAAAGACACCGGCATTGTGGTATAATTATTTCTCAAAGCAAAAGTCAATGGATACTAAAAAATCTATAAATACAGTTCATTTCCGTGACAACCGCACACAGAATAGGTAACCAAACAAAAAGGACAAACGCAAAATGATGCAGGTTAACAGATGGACATAGCTCATGGAATTAGAGGAAATAGGCGCAAGGAAGAGAGTGTAAAAGAGGGAAGACTGAAATAAAGTGTAAGAGGTGACAGGGGGAAAACGGAGTGAAAAAGATAAATAAGAGTAAAGAGAGAAAAAATAGGAGACTAGAGCTAAGAGGGAAGGAGAAAAGATAAAATATCTTTCTGACAAAAATCAATGCAATAGGTTGGCGATATTCATAGAAGCGAAGAAAAGAGAGGAAAGGTGAGAGAAGGAGGAGAGAAAAACGATAGAAGGGGCAAAAAGGCAACGAAGAAGTATGAAAACAATGGATGATATTCAGCATAAGAAATAAAATGGGGGAAACGGAGAGTGGATGGAGGGAAGGGAGGAAGGGAGGTAGTGAAGAAAGAGGAAAGAAAGGGGAGGAAGAGAAGGAAGGAAATAGAGAGCAGGGAGAAGGGAGAAACAAGAAAGAAGAAGTGGAAAAGAAGAGAGAAACCTTAGATAAGAGAGGAAAAGGAAAGAAGGAAGGAAAGGGAAGGAGTGAGGAGAGGGAAAGCAGAGAGGAGGGAGGAGTGGAATAGAAGTGAGAAAAGGGAGGGAAGAGGCTAGAAGGGAAGGGAATGCGAGTGCGAGTGCAAGTGGAGGTCAGCGTACAGTGGCCTGGGCCGCGGGGAAGGGGCGGAGTCATAAATGAGTTGCGGAAGTTGAAGCGCCAGCGCACACAGCTCCCGCGCTGTCCGGCCCCGCCCCTCCTCCTTCCCCCGACCCATCCACCAAAATATTCATGCGGTTGGCCGCTGCTCCCCGGGCGGCCCGCTCGCCC
>BOPP01000001.1:12295155-12328323 GCA_017312745.1 Gryllus bimaculatus
ATATATATATATATATATATATATATATATATATATATATATATATATATATATATATTGATAAGCATAAAATCCTCATTGTCTGTAATGACGCTCGTCTCTGAGCAGTGAATGAGGTAATTGGCAAATCCGATCATTCTAGTTTGCTTTATTCCTCATTTATCGCATTCCGAAGTAGTAATAATAATACAATATATTCCTCTATCAAACGTTATGTACTATTTGAAACTGCAAACGCCTTTATAAGAGAAATATAACTTATTTATTTAGTATTTTATGTATTATTTCAATATTTGATGTGAAGTGAAGATATATTTATTATAATCTATACATCTTCACTTTACAACAAAAATTGAAACAGTAAATATTAATACTAAGAAAATAAAGGGTGTATCCTCTATAAAGGCGTTTTCTGTTTAAAATAGTGTCCACTTCAACCCAACTCCCGTGAATTTCGAATCACTCCTTCGGCAAGTAATTACACAGGCACAGAATAAAACAAAATTATCAGACCAAAAACCCTTGACACATAAAATCTAGATTGTAAATGTAATGATGTTATTTTGCTATTTAAATAAACTGGAAGGTGGTGGCGCAATTTCAGCTTCAGATTCGAATTCTGCGCATCAACATACCCAGAGAAACACGTTCCAAGTCCTTTGAATATGACAAGAACAGAAGCAATAAAATATCACGATGCTTTCATGCAGTTTTTGAAAATGGAATGTACTGGCATAATTCTGGCTTCAGATTCGGAATAAGCGAATCGAAATACATAGAGAAGCATGTGTCAAACCTTTGGGTCTGGCAACTGTATTTGTGGATGCCTGTGTTATTTGCCGATGGAGTGATTCGAAATTTACGCACAAATAGTCAATATTTCCTGCAGAGTCAAGCGGGTGCCCTCAATACTGACCGCACTGAGGCAAGTAACAGTGCAGTGAATGCGTGACCAGAGAGGCTCCCGCGAGGAGAGTGTGAGAAGAGAGGGGGGCGGGAGACGCGAGCGGGCGGGTTCAAGGACGAGGATGGCACGTAGGAATTTGCCCGCTCTCGGAAGTTGCACTTCTCGGAGCTCGTGCAAGTTGGATAGCGCTCCGTTGCTCTGCGGTGGAATTCGCGTGATGACTTATTCGCGCTGTGGCTGCCTATCGCCACTACTTCTGCAGCTCCGTTCCACCCACTTGGGTTTCTTCGAGCCTTTGGATTTTGCTCTCGCACGTGACTCAAATCCTCTGCAGTGAGGAAATTTAGCTGACGACCACTCACGACAATGGTTAAACGAAATAATAACAATTCTTTCCAGTTTTCACAATCTATTGAACCCAAATGAATATGTAAAATTATAGCATAAATAAGTATTCGTTGTACCTCAAATGGTACTCAAAACTTTTTTACATGTCATACTTAAGTAATTTTAAAAAGAATGTACAAATACAATAAATTTAAAAAAACTCGTTCATACACCTATGTCTAACGTTTTTTTAAATATGGAACTAAACATATTTTTTAAGTAAATATTTTCAATAATATAAATATGTTAAGAGAAACTGCAGGTAATAACAACAACCTGTTCATGTTGTCTGTTTACCAGAAGGCGAGACTCCAGAGTGCGTCTCCAAGATACAGAAGTACTATCGTTGTATGTTGGTATATGTATGTTGCTATTACCGAACTGAGAGGGTACGCAACACAATAATTGAATTGAATTATTGCCTTATTTTACGTGGCGAGACTCGTGCCATCAGTCCCGCTCTATCGTCTGACCACGCAAATTTCACTAGGCTCCTTTCACCAACTAGTGGAGCAAAGGGGTATTTCTTCAGTGAGAAACAGGCGATTTGAATTTAGCTCAGTGGCGACATTTAGGCTTGAAGATCTTTTACATGCAAGTAAATATACTAACATGAGACAGCCGGCTTTACTTCCCCTCCGAAGGAGGGTTCCTTCCCCTCCGAAGGTTTTTTCGCGCTTAGAAAAATCCACGGCGGTGATCGGGTAGAACCCGCCAGCTTGGGTATACGCTTACCATTACACCATCGCCACCACCTCCAAATATTCCCTTAGTTATGCAATTTTTTATTTCCATATATTATTAACAACCATATTTTGAAACAAGTAATACAATCTCTCTCTTAGGGAAGGAATAATTACAATTCTATGGCACGGAGAGGGTTCGGCACCTTTTACTCGGAGGAGAGGTTCTTTGGAAAAGAGGGTGGGGTATCCCCCACGGAGAAGCGCAGGACGGGCTGGAAGGGGCAGCTGCTGAGAGTCGCGATAAGCGCCGGGGCTCCGCGCCGTGCGCGAGGGAGGGAGACCGGGAGGGAGGGAAGGAGGGTGGCAGGGTGCATATCAGGACAATTAAGCGCTCAGCGCGCAGAGGCCGGGCCACGTGACCCGAGAAAGTTGCGGCATAAATCGCTTCTCCCTCAAAACGAAAGTGGGGAGGAGTATGAGTGGAGGGACTCCGCAAATATGAGAACCATCGAGCATGTGTGCATTTCTAAAAAAAATAAAGATATAGTAACACTGAAACAATGGTTACGATTTGAATTTTGATTTGAATGTAAAGCTGCGAATTCAATTGCTGTTAGCAGCACTGTGCACTGTGTTAAGCAAATACCTCCGACTAAGGCGTCGTGGGAGACGTTACGAGTGTGGAGAGGTGCCACAGAGACAGGGAAGGAACCAGGCGGAGAGGGTTGTGATGAGGAGGAGGCGGAGAAAAGGCTGGGAGGAAGCGAGGTGGCGGTCGGATGGAGAGAAGCCGGGAGGAGGGGAGGAGGTGACGAAGAGAAGAAAATAATGGGAAGTGGAGGCTGAGAGTCAGCAGATTCGCGATACATGTCAGTGGATGTCTAAAGCCATCTCAGCCGTTGAATAACGAGAGCAGAAATCGGAAGAAACGGGATTTAAGTGGCTTAGGCAAGGCTAGGAAGCGACGAGGAAGGGACGAAGAGGCGGGAAAAGACAAAAAGAAGCCAGAGTGAAGGCAGGGAGGCGGCGTTGAGAAGGCCTGGGGATGGGGAGGAGGCGGTAAGACGGGAAGATAGCAGATTGGAGGCGGAGACGAGGCACAGAGATGACTAACAAGTGGTCCAGAGTGGACGAGGAGGCGGGAGGGGTCTACGTGCCCTTCGCAAGGCGTAGTTACGTGGTGTTTCGGATTTCCCGATACGTGATATCGATGCTGCTGGTAGAGGTAAATACCCCTGGGATGGCAACTGGTGGAGATGGTGATAGAGTTGCTGGCACCACCGGTAGAACTGATGAAAAGGAACGGGGGCGGTACAGGCCAATATCAAATGTGAAGTGAGCGATAGCAGAGGGTTCGGGGTGACGGGTCAGGATATTGGCGCGTTGGTAGGTCTTCTGATAACCAGCGGAACCAAAAAAGATGGATAAAAGACTTATTGATAAAATAGGAGAAAAATGTATTTTCATATGAAGGAAAACCATCATTGTTCACACCCACGTAATTCTATTTCCTCTAATATTCTACTCTACTCCATGATTAAGCTCTCCGCCACTTCAACAGGAAAATATTTTGACGGTTTTTCCATAACGGCGCCTCTCATTCCCTTATTTTTATCCGCTCAGATACGGGTTAGTTTGATTATGCAGACAATTACCTTGGACTTTCATACAATGAAACTAATTTAAAATGTGAGTTCTTGCAGTTATTATTTAAGACTATGTTACTACGAGAATAAAAAGAAATTGGAATGGCTTGAAAATGTTTTCTTAATTTTTGGAGTTCATATCAAATCAGTTGCAGTTGCAGATTTTTTTATACAATAAAAGTAAAATATTGATGTGAAGGTCAAGACCATCAAAGAAACTTGATGACTTTCATAATTGAAAGTTAAAGGCGTTCGTTAATATTCAACCATTAGAAAAAAAATAATTTACGCTGAATTACAATAAAATTTTATCAATACATAAGTTCAAGTTGCAGAAATATATGTGTTCCAAATTATGTGATTCTGTGTAACATATTCAAGATTCCTAATTTGGCACGGATTAGTGATATTTTGTTTTCTTTTTTAAGCAATATCCACTCTCCTTCATTTCAACAGTAATGTTTCCACACCACTTGCCAGAGAAGGACGTAGTTTGTTTCAATATTTTAAAAAAATCAAGTAATTTTTATTAGAATTTCGAATTTTTTAAAGAAAATGGTTTGAAGTTATGATAAATAGTGGTGTAAATTAATTTTTTTTTAATGTGAAAAATCGGAGAAGTGAAGGACCTTTCTCAAGCTTCCTCGATCCTCTGTGAAGCAAAAGCTACCGACGACTACTCCATTACCACAATCTATTCCAACTGAGTTCTCACTATTTAGGTTACAGATTTTCCATTTCTTGACCCTTCCCTATTCGTTCAGCTGCCAGTGTTTTCCTGTCATATGGAGTTGGGACGAAGAGTCGTATGGTGAAGCTCTTCGGATATGACTCCATTAGATACACCAGGGTATCAACTCTTTACACTGCAGCAAATCTACTGAGAGTTATTAATGTTCCAGTCCCAACGGTAGCTAGATACACTGTACATAGCTAGGTTGATTTTAGGTTTTGACTAGAGTTCTGGTGATGAACTGCTCTGATCGGTAGCTTTATTTTTTTTCTTATCAGTACCAGACAAATACCGGAACAGTACCCTGACGAATGGTTTACTGTCATCATTTGATCATCCTTTTGTAATCCTTCTTTCCTCCTTACTCTTTAAAATACACACTTACAAGCATACATACATACGACATACATACATACATACATACATACATACATACATACATACATACATACGAGAGACCAGTCTAGAGCTTAGAGCTAATTGCATCTTGGCAGATATCTGGAGGAGGAAGATCGTGGAATCATATTTGTAAGTTGTCGCCGAATCTGACGATCGAAAAAGGAAAGAACCCCGCCACCTCCGGTAGTATTACATGCACTAAACCTACAAGTCTAATGACTATCGTAGTTGACGCAGTCAAAATAACCAATCAATTCATCACAGTAATCAATCCATCACAGTCTCATCCTGTGACTACCCCATTGCATTCCTCGCCACGCCAACTCTCTCTCTGTGCCCTAATTTCCTTTCCCCTTTCCCCAACAGCTCGTGCACTTAACCCCAGCGACGGCCCAGCGCAGTGCGATGCTCAGCTGCTGCCGCGAGTAATTACGCGCGCGTCCGCTCCGCTGCACGGCGCCACCGTCGCTCGCCCCTCGTCGCCCTCTCAGCCGGGAAATTGCCTGTGCGTCGTTGATGCGTAGGTAGACGGGAAGGGGGGTCACGAGGGCACGAGCTAAGGCAGCGGACGTCCAGTTCCAAATATAGACACCGCATTCTTATAAAGCAACTGCAGTCTTATGAATATTTAGTGGTGCGACATCGTTAACAAAACATCGATGTTCAAAATGAAAACATCGAAGTTAAATATACATCGATTAAAAACCATGAATTATTTTCAACATCGATGGTTTTAGACTGGATTAGTAACCACTAACATTAAATTCGTGTGAAATAAAATTGTCGTGTGTATCAATTCGTCGAATAAGGGCACGAGAAGAAGGGGTACATCCTAGGCCTACAACGTATTTGATGACCATATCTCAATGAGCGAAATGAACATGAAGAAACAGGAAATGTGAGGCCATTGAGGTCATCTCGGGCGAGAAAGTGGTCGATGGCGGTAGTACAAGTAGAGTGTTCCACTTGGGTTCCACCACAGTGTTACTATCAGTTATTATTATGTATTTTAACTTTTACAGTATTGTGATCATGGGAATTCGTAATTGAGAAACAAAACATCGGAAACCAAAAAAACCATCGATCACAAAACATGACATGATATGTAATATATCGATGTATAAACCATCGATATTTGTAAAAAACAATGTCGATGTGCCATCCCTAATATATACGCAGTCTTGATAAATTTGCATCTACTACGCACTAAAGTTTGTCAAGAAACTTTGGTTCTTCAAACGAACCAAAGAGCTACCGGCTAAAACCTAAAAATTTACTCATGACACATATTTCCAAAACCATGTGTCCTGCAATAATGTTAACATTAATAAATCAGTTGAGCATAGCACATCAAGTTCTTCTAGTCGTTTCACTGTCTTAGTCGTCTTAGTTCGGTTGCAATCTCAGAGAGAAAATCAGATTAGGACATATTTTTATACACCATGACCAAATTACACCTTCCTTGGGATAAGAAATCAATTTTTTTTCAGCGACTGGTATGTAGTACTGATGGTGTTTGCTATGCCATCAAAAACCGCTTAAGCTATTACAAATAAATACCTAAACCACAAAGGCCTCTATTCATTATACAATGCTGAAACGTTTATACAACGGAACTTAATTAATGGTATTTTTTTCTTTAAATATGCATCTTTTCACTTCTCTAAGGAGAACAAAAGTAAGATGTTACAAACCCAATTCCTATGCTATTAAGACGTATTCAACAAACATCGTCGGTCAACTGTCAATGTGCACCCAACATATACAGAGTTTAATGTCATATATTCTATATCATGACGAATTACAGACAATGAAGTCAGTGGAAATGAGTCATAGATGTAGCACAATAATCACGGATATTTCTGGTCTGTAAGACACAGTCGATTTATTACAAGATATTGTAATATTTTAATTGCGCATATCAAGTAGCTACAGTCTTATAGAATGTTAAGTTTAACTCAATTATGGGCAGAACAAAAACGTAGTCCTGTACTGTATTCCTCTACGTCAACCCACCCCTCCACATCACTCGTCTCCTATTGCCCCAGCACAGACAAAAGCCAGAGGCCAGAGCGGAGGTGTACGGGTCGAGTGCGGCGCCGTGAGCAGCGAGAGGCGGCGACGAGGACCAAGGGACGCGCGTGAAAGGGCCGCGACACGGTCGGCGCGAGCGGGTCGCCTGGCACCAACGGCCTTCGATGCCTTTATGCGCCCTTGCGCCGCCCCCGCACCGCCCCCGCGCCGCCCACGCGCCGCCCACGCGCCGCCCACGCGCCGCCCACGCGCCGCCGACGCGAAGCCCACGCGCCGCCCCCGCGCCGCCCCCACTGCCCACTCGCCACTCCCGCGCCAAGTTGGGCAGCTGAGTGGTGATCGCGCTTTCCGACGACATTCCGTTTGTGTACCCCGCGCACTCAAAGGGTGGGGGGAGGGGGCGGGAGCAGAGCACGGTACGCGGACGCACAGTGCTGGGAGAGGATGGCATCGTTACGCCTCTATGGCCAGGATAATGCATTTTGAAAATACCATTTTAGTCGCTATTTACAAAGCACTGCGAATAACGCCCATTTGAAATAACTAATTTGTATGAATGTATTTCGCATTTTGAGTCGCTTTTTCGAGTTTGCCAGCTACCCAATGGTGGCCCCCAGGCCTGAGGCTATTTAATTCTCACAGGGCGGGTAAGAGATATGCGTGGCGTATACCAGTTTCCGTTTCTCAATAACTAGCAAACTCCGCCTGCCCACCTGCGTGCCTGGCAGCCTGCTTGCTCTTCTTCGTCATACAGCTAAGGAAAAAGAAACGATTTCGAGAGACTGAGACGAAAGCTACAAATGTACGTTTGCCGCGATCTGGAATCGAATTCGGAATCACGTCACTTTGCATATGAGTCATCCTAGAGGTCATAGTATATCATTTGTGAGAAAAACATTAAATTTGCTTGTCGATACTTGCTTAAAACATCAAGTTAAAGGCACGTTTGCTTTCACAATTATGAATACAAATTATGCTACAGAAACAAACAGACCTTTCACGGGATCTAAATTATACATTAGTCAATGAAAAGTGATGTAATTTTACATCAATCGGTTAAAGAGTGATATCTTTCTCTTATCGAAATAGTTAAATTAAATAACGCTGATGGAGGACGCGAATATACAACTCACGAACCTTTTACCTTCCTTTACCAGGAACTTAAAATAGTGTCCTTCACTTCGAGAGTGAATATTTCCTTCAGTATAAGACTCACAGGTATACAAAATATACTCTTCATGTGGACAGATTGTTGTTGTTTTTTGAGGGGGAGAGAACAGGTGTTATACCGCAACAAATATGGCATTTTGTACGAGTAACTTACGGCTGTTGTAATGTACTGTATGGTGGTTGTCACATAAAAAGAAATAAATTACTGTTGCTGATTTGGAGGCGTGATTTGCTGGGTTTCAGTAAAAAAACAGTCCACATTTAAGGTATCAAGTTTTTTTAACTCCACTATATTAAGGCAGCTCCATAATACGAAATTCGGCGAATACCGAGCAACCGCTCGCCGAATCCCGAGTAGTGTATACGAGGTGCTTGTGATTCGCCGAGTTCTAAGCATTCGGTATTCGCCCTACCCACCGCGTGTCGGTCTTCAGGACACATCAAAGAGAGCGAACATTCGCCGAGCACATCGCTGCACGACGTTGGGCGAACAGTCGCTCGCAACTCGGCGAATACTGAATGTGTGGAGCAGCCTTTACGTACTCGTATTTGTAAAAATTGTCAAATATCTTTCTTACATTTTCCTCTTCGTATACTATTATTGTTCTAGGTATTTGAAAAAAATTAAAACCCAATCGAGAGGTCATTAGTCTGGGCACCACTAGCAAGGCCCGGAGCTTCGCACGGGCGATGGGAAGGCGTGGCGACGGCGGGGGCAGGGTGCGGGGGCGGAGCGGGCGAGGGCGATAACCGGCGGTGACAAACGCCGCGCGGCGGCAGCGCGACGGCGCGTCGGGCGCGCACCGACACCTGCCTCCCACTCCGACGCGTTAATTCCGCGCTGCGCCCCCCTCCCCCCCCCCGCGCGCTGCCAGCGGCCACCGCGCTCGAGGCAAAGGCCGCTGCTAACGAGGCACGAGGGGTTCGCACGCACGAGGCATCTTCGCGAGCGATTGTACTCGTAAGTATGTGGAATTGGAGTCTGTTTGAGGCGCGTGGTCCGTCTAAAGCATCAACGAGTGAAGACGTAAATGTAACGCTCACTAAGTGTACCCGTGTACCCGTGCAATCATTGCGGGAGTTGTAAATCTCCATTATTTTAAAAGAGAAATTAGTTTCATTCAAAGGGAAAAACGTTGGAATCCAACCTTGAATGGACCAACGTTGATATACCACCCAAAAATTTATTATAATATTCAAAAAAACTCGTTGTATAGACTGAAGTATAAGAAACAAACCTCTTTATAACTAGGCACGAAAACTAGGTGTTAATGATCTAAAACGAGGTTTGTCCCGAGAGATTTCTTCTTTCTTCATATGAAGTTTATCTGTATTGACTGTAGCTCTAAAACACTATTGTAAATGTACTAGATATTGTAGAATAACATCTCTTAAACACAAGGAAAATGTGTTCATTTATATTGCCTTTAACAAAATAAGTACACTGTTTAAAAATATTTACGCTTTTGAAATTACTTATTTTGAAACAACTATGTATGATTCGATTCATGAAAACCAATTGAATTCACATCAAATGAAACCGTTTACAACCTTTTTATTAGTATAAACAATGTACGTTCATTTTGTATCGTGTGGATGAAACCTTTTTGATCTCATTTTAAATCACATCAAATGATATACACGAACGAATTCCATTCAATTCACTCCTAAACATTATTACTACTTTTTCTGACGATTTGGTCAGTCCGCAAAAGTGTTTTATATTTTTATAAAAGTTGATTTTTTTATTTTCCTTTGTTCAACACCATCGCTTGTATTATTATTATTATTATTATTATTATTATTATTATTATATTTATATTATTGATTATTATCATTATTATATAAAGTTATTATCATTAATTATTTTATTTATTATTTATTTGTTTTCCAATTTCCGTGTTCAATAGTGATGTCAAAGATATAGGACGTAGACAAATGAATAGTCGATCCCATTGTTTTTTATACATATAAAGAAGTAGTAACGCTCATTCCTGTTAGAAATTCTTACGATTTTGACATCCTTCCTTCAATTAAAACATTTCAAGGACTTTTACGAGATAACATTGTTTTCCCCTTACGTTTACTCATAACTTTTTACAATTTCTCTAAGCCTTGTGAATCTGCTAGGTAAGTAAATAATTTTTCTTTAATGCAATGACCAATTTTGTTTTCATTCCATTCATTTTTCATCATCCAAATCTCCTTTCTATCACGCTTGTTTAGTTCGTGTTATTATCTTTGAGCTTCAGATAAGGTTCAATGATATTCCTTCAAAATAATCTTGTAGTAAGGGAATCCGTCAAATAACTCAGGAAGTTATTTTGAATTCTTCTGCCATTGATTGGCTTACTTCAGAAACAATATAACTTAGAAAGTTTTCACTTCGGAACCATTATTATTTTAGTTCTTTTGATATTACAAGCACTATCTTTTTTTAACATTCTGTTCCAGCTTCAATAACAACTTGGCTTTTGTTAAGTCTGACTCGAAAGATACTTACAATTCCAGCAAATGTATCTGCACTAAGAAGTACAAAAAATCGAAGAAACATGCATGTTTTCTAAATAAACCATACAATTAAACTCACTGATGCAGTTTCTAGAATAAGCCGAATAGTTCAAATTTACTGCTTTATAACTCCATGACTCCTCCACCAAGGGAGCTTAGTTTAATGAGCAGAACTGCAAAGCAGCTGTGACTGTTTGGCCCATGGCGCGGCTGTCAAGCGATTAGCTTTTGTCATGGCCCGCAGCGTCGACCTGCGAGACATTCACGAGAATCTCGATGTGCGTGACAAGCGACGGCCGTTGGAGCTTCGAAATGGCGGCTGCATAAAACGAGATTTGTTCCGAGCAAATAGGAAGATCGATCAGTCAGCTCCGCAGTTGTCACTGTCAAATTTTGGTCCCTTTCTTCCTGGTTCTACCACACATGCGAGGTGCATACCAAATAGACATTTGCTTCTATCGTTGAGATATTTCAAAATGATGCTTTGAAAGCGCTAATATACTTGTTAAAAACCATAAAGGAAAAAATTCAAAATGAGTTTTTCTAAATTTACTTACACCAAAAAAGAGGAATATGAACATAATATTGTAATTTATATTCTACAAATGTTACATTATCCCTGATTACTCTATAAAAATCTGAGTTAATGTAATATTAGAACTAAATTAAAGAATATTAGTAGTAATTAAGAGTAGTAGATGAGATTTGTAGTGAATGAGATAAAGAAAAATGAGAGAACGTTTGATTAAAATGTTTATTTGCAACTCATTTGTTCTCCAGAAGTACACGTACGTCAACCGCACTTTCGAAGATATTCTTAGCAGACGTACGTAGACCCATTACATGAGCAAAAGGTGCAAAGAAGACCCACCTCCGTCTATTGAGAATGGTTCCAATCCGAATTTTGTAAATACTAACCAATTTTTCTTAAAATGAAATTTAACTCACGAACACATCGTGATTTTTATAAATCAAATTTTAATTTCTTATTAATATACACAAAAGAAGATTGAATTATTAGGTTATGTTGCTTTAGCGCTTTTGTGCAAAAACATTACACCCTTTCTCGTTACCCGTTTCGGCTCTACATCTGAATGAAAAATAGATAATGTTTCATAAAAGCTGTTTTCATAGAATTCGAGACGGTACATGACCTACCCTTACAACAAAATAGAAGAGCTCAACGTATAAGAGCCTCTAAAAATATTGCAGAAAATTTCAAAAGATCTGATTTGATATATTACATTACGTGTATTGGTGTTTTTGTACTCGAAACTCATTGTTTCAGAATTACGAACAGTTAATGCGTAAAAATAGACCGATTAACGAACCGATCTGCTTTTGGAAATTTAGAGGCTTTTTTGAACAAATGTTGATATGCGTACCTTAAAGAGAATTTAATCTCATCTCCATAAACCCATGTTTGCATGACACTTCATTTCATAAGACTGATTGGGCGTTAACGCTGCAAAATACATCTGTTCTAGAGAAAAAATCAGGCAATTGTAAAGAAATAGATTATTTACATTCTACTGAGAGCCTTCCCTCCACGGCCGTCATTTTGCGTGATTCGCATCTCTCTCGGCGAACATCGCAATAATTAGTTCTCTGCTGGAGAAAGACGAGGGTGTGGGGAAGGATGAATATTACAGGCGCGTTAAATTCAATAACATTTAAAATTTAATTTACTGAAACCGTATTACACACTCATAAGTTCGATTTTATATGACACGGGCATTGTTAGAGAATCAATTAATACACAAAACAAAAAGCAAATTCAACCCACTTCGAGTGCTCATCACATGTTTTTTTTCCTATGTGATGTGGGATTTATATTTCCCTAAATGAATCGAACAAATAAATCACAAATACAAGCTTCAATTACAAACATTACAAACACGCTCCGGTAAACATTTCTCGTTCTATGCATCAGATATCTCTATTGGACATATCACACCATTTAAAGCCCATTTCCACAAAGCAGTCATGCAACAATTTGCAGCCAGTGTGCGTTGATGAAGGTTCCCACTGTGAGATTACAGGACAACAGTAGAATGCTGATAATTGCATTTACATTGCATATTAGCTAATTAAGATATTGCATTGAGATGATGACACATCAAAACTACTTCCGTTCTATTATGAATGCATATAATATGTTTACTCGCGCATTACAGATGCAATCATGAATCAGCCAATTCTTTGATTGAAACTTTTCTTTCTCTGCAACGTGAATTGTGATCACACGATTTAACTTCTGCCCAGCTATATGTTCGGAGGTTGAAGATAAAAAAAAAACAGATAACTTATAAGATAATTCACGTATCAATGTACTGACATTCTTTGTCAGATGGTGCCGGGTTGAAATTGCAAAGTCTGCTTGCCTAGCCATCTTCTCGAACGTTTCTAGTTTTCATGTAGCTCTCTCATAACACTATCTTTGTTACCTTCATGCATGATTAAACTATGTGCTGTAAAAGCCTAGTAAGAATTATGTAGCACATAGCCACTATTCGCTGTTGATGTTGATGTCGGTGTCAGTAGTGATATCGATATCGCCATAGATATGTAAGTATTGCATAGTATAGCGTACGACTTCAATTGCGATCATCTGCGCATGCGCAAATACACGAAAAGACGCGAAACTTGAACTGTGGATACGGAGAAGATCGATAGTGCTTCCGATTGCTGAAACGTTCTCCATTGAAAAACCCACTAGTAACAACATGAGGCCGGTCTGGATGCCCGAGGTGGGTCCCGACTCGGCACTTCGCTCCGAAGAGTCGCAGATTAGAGTCTCGCCTTGGACATGGTTGTTTGTCCCTTGTCTCTCATGTATGTGTGATCGCGGAGGGCCTCGAGTTCTGCTAGCCCCAGATTGAAGAAGCCCGCAAGTGTGTTGGTCTCTAATCTATGGTCGAATGTCCATTCCAAAGGGACATCAAGGGTAACCAGCTGTCTGTTGGATAAATGTCCTTGAAAAAAAAACATGAGTCGATATCGATAATATCGCTCCCAATGGTGGCGTCGGCGTGGGTGTTCTGCTCGTGTGCCCTACCGGGGTTGTGTGCGGGTCGGGGACGGGGTTGGGGTCGGGGTCGAGGGTAAGTGAGGGCGCCGCCATTTTCACCTTAGCAATGGTTATTTGTCGCTTGTCCCTCATGCATATCTTGTCGCGGAGAGCCTCGTGTTATGTAAGCCCCAGATTGCAGAAGCCCGCAAGTGTGTTGGTCTCTAATCTATGGTCGAATGTGCTTTCCAAAGGGGCGTCTAGGGTAACCAGCTGTCCGTTACATAAAAATCCTTGAAAAAAAAGAAACATGAGTCGACATCGATAATGTCGCTCCCGATGGTGGCGTCGGTGTGAGTGTTCTGTTCGTGTGCCCGACCGGGGTCGTGGGCGGGGTCGGGGTCGTGGAGAAGCGAGGGCGCGGGGGCAGAACGGGCCGGCGGGGCTCACGAAGCGCCGCTCGCCGCCCGCCGCGCCTCGCGCGTTCTGACCGCCGCGTACTCATCACTGACGCACGGCTCGCGCCGACCGCCATTTTTCTCCCTGACGCATTGGACAGCAGTCTGCGCACGGGGCCGTTATTGCATCAGCTGACGTCCACTTTGCACGCACCTGCTCGCTCGTCATTCCAGGCTGCACAGCCTCGCAATCATTAGTTCACAGGACCGTTCATCATTGCATTTTACTGCCAGACACGTATTAGAAAACAAGGCTTATTGAACTGTTATGTCTCGATGAGCGCTACTGACTTTAAGTTGACAAAATTGTTAACGGAATCAGACAAATATTTATATTAAATACGATCAGATATATAAATCATTCTGGAGGGATTATTGTGCTAAACCGTATTACGTACACGCGTATATAATTTGTGTATCTATACGTTCATCCAATGCGCGCAGAAACTGAAACAAAACTGTCCAGTCTCCGGCCATCTGAGAGGTGTCGATGGTTTAGAGGCAACTCGAGACAGTGATCACATACCACGTACGAATTGGCTGGCATTCTCGCGCTCAATGACGCGACGGTGACCAGCCTGGGGTAGTGCGGCACGGCGCAAAGGCCTGGGCGCACCGTTCCGGCAGCTCAAGATATAACTGCTCACGAGGTTCTTTATTCGAAAGCTGCGGGGGCTTTCGACGAGTGTGAATCGCGGGTGGCAGCAACTGTTATCAGTGCGATTGCATGTCTCAGATCACTTATGAAATAATGCGAATATGAATCAATTCAGGTGATCTCTCCTGTCACTCTATCATACGAACTTCTACTGTCTGATCAATAAGAATGCAGCAGTCGCTTACTATCCTTTAGCAATATCGCGCTGCGCTGCTACGTCCACCTTGAAAGTGTCTGTGGATTCGTCTATGTGAATGATCTCTCGGACTTGTTATTTCGATGGTATCAACTAATGTCACTGCATTCCCTCTGATCGGGTGGTCCTTGGTTCGGGTCCCGACGGTGGTAGAATTTTCGACACTAGTTTCTTAGCTAGGTTAAATTCATAATTTTTCTGGAAGAGAATTCCAGTGGCCGGCTGTTCCAATAGGTAGTTTTCCGTGGTTTCTTCGATCTATACTAGGCGAATGACGGAGAGGCAACCTAATAAAATGGCCACGGACTGCGCGTGATCTTTCCTATCTCTTCCTTGTGCTATCCTCACCTGGTTGGGGAACACCCCGCTAGTCGTTGGTAGGTCAGCACCAGATCTAGTCAAGCAGCGGATAAAGACGACAGGCATCTCCCGAGGGAATACATGTACTATACTTACGGGAGTCATGATCCTAGTAGTTGGCGTACCCAGAATCACAATCAATTAAGCGATCAGTCGCCCTGTGTATTTTCTCTTCCTATGTTTCCGTTTGTCGTCTGTTATGATTTGTTAGCTAAGTGTACGAGAGAAATTAGACGAAATTGACTCTTTGAATTGGCTAAGCTTCCCGCGCGCTTTGGAGGTATTGGAAGAATCTGGAAGCCTACAGATATGATTGGTTGATAGTGTTGTTGGTTACGCTGAAAATGTTCTATGGCGCGTTGCCGCATGCTGAGGGGAGGTAGGCGGAGAATAGAATGGAAATAATGGGGTTGATGAATAAAGCACCGAATAATTATGATCTAACGTGGTCGTATGGCAAAAGTGATCGACAATGAGAGAGTGGGGAGTGTGATAAGAGAGTGTTCGGCTAAGATCAGCTGCGACTTTGATCGTGTTAAATATTTAACTTATTGTAGTGTTATACGAGAGTACTTTTTAGCAGGGTTCATGCTAGTTTTAGGAAAACCATTTTCTGTGCTTTCATTCAGCAGTACGTTTACTGTTGTAGATCAATGGTTAAGAAAATCTGTCTTCAATATGAAATCAGTTGTTCATTCTCGGCGCTCTTTTCCTCGCAAGCTGAGCAACAAGAAAACTTCTTGGAAGTAGTTGTTCCTAAATCCGTAATCCATAAACAAATCCCTTTTGTGATCAGAGCATGCATCCTTTCGTCAACGGATTCTAATACAAAGATGCCACGCAAAATTCATATTCATCTTTCGCGCGGTTTGTCAATTTTCTAGAATAGTGATTAAGTAAACGCGCACATGGCGAGAATTCTATTAAGTAATAGACAGAAATTTTACTTCTTTTGAACACATAAATACATATTTTATCTTCAAAATTAATATTAATATGTGTATATGATACGTATACATGTATAATGTTATAACGGTATTAAACAAGGAATAAAATTTACACACCAACTTCCACTAACTACGAACAGGTAAGGTAAAGGTACACATTGTTCTTTAATCCCACGTCACAGGTAAGAAGAAGTCATTATTCCGGAGCGTCGGGATTTTATTTTTATGAAACTATATATCTTATATAATTGTGTAATTCCGTTAAGTGGAAAGGGTGTTCTAATTTATAAATCTTCGCGCAAGAAACTGAAATAAATGTGTTAATTACATCGTCATTTCACCAACAGTATCTACTTAGTGGGAATAAGATGCGATGCACAGAGGCACGTGACGCATGAAGGAAGGCTGTGGACGTGAAGGGCGGGCGATTGCGTGGCAGTCGACGCGTGCATTTCGGTTCCGCCGGATGGCGCTGCGCAGAGATCATCGGCGCTTAAAGCGCTGCATTAAACATGAGGATTTCACGCGCTCGCTCACCCTGCGACCGCTGCATGGCCACCACGGCCCTCCCCCGGGGCGCCGCATACACCAAACGAACCACGCCCGGCACGCACTTTTCAATTCACTAAAGCAGGCGAACCTATCTTTTAAGATAGTAAAGAAGAGAGGATTTGTTTTCTCTATTGGGGTAAATACGGGACATGTCGGCTCGCCCGCCCTCTCGCTCGCCCCTCTCGCTCGCCCTCTCGCTCGCCCCTCTCGCTCGCCCTCTCGCTCGCCCTCTCGCTCGCCCTCTCGCTCGCCCTCTCGCTCGCCCTCTCACATTATCTCATCACGGCCATCACGCTCATCACTTTAACCTCATTCGTCCAACTCAGCATCCCCCTCTTTTAAATTCACTCTAAAGTAGGCGAGCCTAACTTTTAAGATAGTGGAGAAGGAAGTATTTGTTGTCCGTTATAGTAAAAATATGTTGTCTGCTCACCCTTTCGCCCGCCCTTGCGTTCCATTATTCTCTTCGTCACCCACTTTCCTTCGCACTCTTCAGACCGATGCTGCCAGGACATCACACTCACCACCAAACCATGTAACATCCCCAGCTCTCTAGTTCCAAGTGCCCACTTACTCTAAAGATGGCGCTTCTATTAAGAAACTGATGCGAAAAGAATTTGTTTTTGGGCTCAAACGTAAGGTTTTATCTGCTCACTTATTCCCTGCTTTACTTTCCATGAAAAGAAAGTGCTCTAGAAATGTCGTGCATCAGTATTTATACAACTGCATGTGCGGCCAAGAAGGCAGATGGTTTGGAATTTACGTATCCGACTTACTTAAAAACTGCTTCAATAAATGGAATTAATAATAATACTTGAAATTATTTTGTGATTGCTTTCAATGGGTATTTACAAATTTTCAAAATATAGGTTTCATTTTCTTTACAAAAAAATTTTTAAATTAATTCAGTCGTTGAAATGAACAGGCCAACATCATATTACTATCTGTCAAAGTCTAGGCACGTCAGCGGCAAGCAGGTGAGCATGTCGTTCGCAAGCTTCTCTCAATCAAAGCCAAAAGTCTAGGAGCTGACAACTTCGGAAGATGTTGAGATTATCGTATTACACTTTATACCTTTTGTATAATACGCCTTAAATCTTTATCAGTGTTGAAGTAATTGTCATTACAGACTCGGAAGTATGCTGTAACTTCACGTGAATGTATTCTTGAGCCATTAATCCGTGACACTCCTCGCACTGCGTGCAAGTTCTTGAATCTTCGGCTTACCGCCATTTTCGCCATATCACTACAACTGTTGCTGATAAAACTTACTGGTTTAATGATATTTTCTTACACGTTTCACTATACTCCATTAAAATAAATATCGGCGCTCTTTCAGATATAATAGCATTTTATTGCTACGCATTCATAATGCCAGAAAGCCATAATAAGCAAAGCCTCGACAGTAAATTACAGGGAAAATATTCACTCTTAAATGACTACCGAACGATAGCATGTCCTGCAATTAAATGAGTGACAATTCCTGAACAGCGTCACTACACTTCCCAGTGGAATAGCGGGGAGGCCCTGTCCCCCCAGCAAAAAGGCCTGCGTTCGCGTTGCAAGTGTCACGTGCGGGGCGGCCCCGCCAGGGGTTGTACAGCCAGACAGAATGACACAGCCGATTATCGGACGTCCACATGGCGTTGCACCACCGACAGGAGAGCAAGCGTTCGATTGGGGGCGGGCGCTGCATACAGCCCCGAGCGAGGACTGCGCGCCCCGTCGTGTCCCTCCCCTGCCCCCCTACAATTGGAATTTTTCCCAGAGGCCGCGCAGAGAGCGTGGGGGTAGACGAGTACAAGGGGGGCGTGGCTGACACGCGGGCCGGCAGCGGACGCAACGGCCTCCACCGCCCCGTCCATGTACAGGGTGATTCGAAATTGACTTAGTGTGGCAGAACAACAACTGCGTCCTCTGCAGTATCTCCGACCAGGATGTTCTAGCGGACATGGGGGTTGCTCGATGAGGGAATTTTGACAATAGCTACGTTAACTCCCCCCCCTCGCGGTCTGGTGAAGAACGCTAGCGACCAGTACTTTTGTGTGGCTTATTTCAGCAGTACAGAGTAGGCGAATGCAGTACTCTAACATACGGGCTGCATGCGATATTACCATCTTCAGCCTTGTCCCCTCTCATTCCCTTAAACATACGCTTGCACTTCACACATGTCGGGAGACAACACGGGAGTTTAGAGCTTGTCGCGAGTGAGACGCTATCCTGCGCGGGAGGGGGGGGGGTAAGTTGTGAGGGAAACCTCGACCTTCGGAAATCCAAATGGACCATCGGTTAGGAACCGTCCAGCACCGATATACGTCGGCTTCTGAGAATTATCCCAAACCAGGTATCTCCCATCAGCGTCGCACCACCCCAGCCGGGACCAACTTTAAGCCCCCTACATTTATGGTAGTGTAATGCTTGTAAGTGTATGTAAGTAAGGGCTGAGGATAGAACAAAGAAGGGGGAGGAACAATCCCGCCTGGTCTGTGCTTCGTTAGGTTCCCGTCATTCGCCTGGTATTCAGCGAAGAAACCACCGACAAATACCGATGAGGACACTCGGCCATTGCCATTCTCCTCCAGACAGCTGATGAATTTGATCTAGCTCTGCGTCTAGTGTCGAAACTCTCCAACCACTCCAACCACTCGAACCCTACGACCTCCCGATCAGAGGACATCAGTTGTGGTGCTGAACCACATTTGCCGGTCGACGTGAGGAGCGCGAGTGGGTGAGAGAGCAGAAAGGCGATTCTGGTAAGGACTCAATGTGGGTGACGGAGGCAACACGAGTGATTGAGGCAACGAAGAGTGTACGGGGACGGGGGCTTCGCAGCAACAGAGTTGATGTGACTGAGGTGACGGGAGCGTCTGGATCGACGGGGATGATGGAGGCGGCCGGGGGGGACGACAGCAACCGTGAAATTGGACGCGTGCGCGAAAAGCGTCAGGGAGCTGAGGCGTGGGGTGTGTTTTAGAGCAGAGGATTTGAAGCCACAGGGAGTAGAGAAATAGATAGATTTATTAAAGTTCGCTTTGAGCTAATGTCTCGGTGGCAAAACATGATAACAATTAAATTAGAATTACAAAACAATTTTAACATTTCAACTTAGGTTTACTAATAGAATTAGGGGTCGATATAATAGTTCCAATTTATTTCTAGCACTCTAAATTCACTTCTAGTTTACATAACACTTCACTACACTACAACATACGACTACACATACCACTACCACACTGCACTGAGTTACATGATGGACGGAAAAATCAGAACCTCATTCAATTGCAATTTTTGTTTGTTTATTGTATACCAAAAGGGAGCTTCTGAATCGGATTTATAATACTTAAAAAATCTTGACTATAATTAACCTAAGCTACTTGCTTCACAAAACAAATACGACATTTTATCATGAAACACACTTTCGATGCACCTTTCTGCTCGTACGCATGTTTAAAGGGGAAAACGATGCGTAATGAATATCCAATTGAACCGGGTAAACTTCGTTCAATAGTTATTTTTTTCATAATCTAATACAAATTAGTACATCATGATTGTTTAGCTAGAATAGATTAATTTGATTAGGAAACATTAATGAAGGTTTAATAGTATCCTTCAACATAAAGAACGTGAAAATTTACTCAGAAGAAGTGGAGACTGGAAAATCTCTACAACCCTGTGAATGGAATTTATTGTCAGTTCAATGGAAACAATCAATTTGACAGTAACCCACATCCGCAAGTGCAGGCGGAGAAAAGGCGGAAAGATGCGCAGAGTGAGGGGTGGATAAGCTGGGGCCACGAACCTATGTGGCAAAATGTGCGTCTTAATGCTGAACTGTATCTTCTTACCTCTGCTGCGTCGTACCATTGTCTTTTGTCACATACTTCTTCCAAAACTGAATTTCCTTGGTCCAGCTGTCAAAAACGTAGGATATATTTAATTAATATAAATATCCGTTGCTCTAAATAGATATTTCTTTTTAATGATCGTGTAGAAAGAACTGCCAGAGTGTCGTATTGGTTAATGGCGAGTATTTGTAGTCACACATGTGCAAATTTCGTGTTTGGCAAATTTCAACATCAAAACTACCCCTGAGATATGGTATACATCAACGTTAAGTACTAAATGAGGATATTTTATAGGGAGCAAAAGTAAATTGTGTAGTAATAAGTTCGTGTCAGAGTTTACGTTTTACTATTAAAGTACCAAAGAGAAGGAAGTGACAATCAGAGATCACTAGGGTAGTAACTAGTACAGCAAATATTAGAATCCTAATCGAAAATTAGGAATCCCTATCGTTAAAAAGTAATATATTCTGTCGAAAAATTCAAAAATATGCAACAAAGTTTGCTAATAGTGGAATCTCTGATACTGAATTTGAATCGCAAAACCCTTTGGAGAATTAAAGGTAAATCGCAACTTTGCATTCGTATATTATTCAAAGCAATACGTGATTCCCC
The DNA here is from genome assembly GCA_017312745.1 of Gryllus bimaculatus. NCBI lineage: Eukaryota > Metazoa > Arthropoda > Insecta > Orthoptera > Gryllidae > Gryllus > Gryllus bimaculatus. The sequence goes on from BOPP01000001.1 coordinate 12,316,267, forward strand.
GTAAGTGGAGATGTGAGTGAGATTATTAAACAAACATACCTGAGCGTAGTGAGCATAGCTCGAAAATTAGTTGAAGAAAGAAGGAAAATATGCAGGTAAAATTGTATTCGTAAAATGAACAATACAATATTGGAACAATACCTGAACCAATGTAAAATAAATAACACGAAAGTTTCCAAAAAATCAATTAATAAATAAATGAATACATAATCAATGGATTTAAATGCACTTTGAAAGTTTTGTAGGAATGTATCAATGTGCAGTGGATGATATTCAATGTGAATAAATGAGAAACTTAATGTTTGAAATCATTTAAACACAATACACATTAAATTACAACCAAATAAATAATGAAAAATAGATATTACAAATATATTATCAATACGTCTTCCACATAACTAATATCCCAGCTTAAAAGAACCAAATGTAATGAAAAATCTTTTAACTATTGCAAAAATATTATTTTTTTAAGAACTTCTTCTAGAGTAACTTATTTGATATTTGTTACTGAACTCAAGAGTCTAAATGCACCGAATGGTATAGTATTCTCATTCATATTCTTACGAAACTTCAACGTCGACAGTGTATCCAACTCCAATCGGGTCAGCAGTTGTCTACAGGGCGGCAAGGTCAAAAGATAACATCAGGGGAAATGAGCCTGACCTGCTCAGGCCGAACCTTCCTTACAATTGTATCTCGCCGCACAAAGATCACTGCCGCTTACACAAACATATACGCGTTTTGCAACGATCGCATCGTATATTTTACAGCGACGATGTGCTTCATCATTAATTTGTACCAATGTTTCTGTGCCGTTGTGGGCTAATATACAAGAAATTAATTCTATACGCGAGTGCTTCGCAAAATATTATGACTGGAAAAAATAGTTCAAGAAAGAACGCTTGTGACTCTTTCAGTTATAACCTTTCTCAACTATCTCTAAACATTGAATTATTTAATATTATGAGTTTTATTAAAATGTAAGTAGAGATTTATTTACATGCTGTAGAGAAAGAGAGAGGGGGTAGATAAAAGGGCACGAGCGTTAGCGCAAGGGACAAAGTCTGCCTAGTAGGTAAGTAAACACTATTGTATTTGTGAATTAAAGTACTTAAAATGACTTCAACTAAAGTTTTTCAAAAACTCAAAAATTACTGTAAAAAGAGCTTCAAGTTTCGAATATACAGGAGCACATAAACACTATTTTTTTTAAACGGCTCCTATTTTTTTAAGGAAGTTGCCGTTTAGAAAGAGGTTTACTGTTCTTTGATATTCTTAAATCATATTTCCGTTCTTGCATTAAAGAATCAAAAAAATAAAAAAAATTCAAAAAATGTTTTTTGAGTGGCGATAGATGGCAGCTGGCAAGAGTATATTGCAAGTCTGAGACCAAGGGGAATAGATAACTAATACGGGAAAGTCTGTGCCATTCTGTAGCACCACTACTTTTTTTCCAGTTTCTGGGTGTCTAAGGAAACCATGGACACACACAAAATTTGGAGGCTGCATAGTTTCCTTTTAACGTCTGCGCACATAGAAAATTAGAGATAAAGATATAGAGGAAACACGAATTCATTTTTAATAATGTTTTCTTAAAGATGGAGAATTCAATAAAGAACGCAATGATAGTCTGCATTAGGTTTCTTGATAAAACGGAAACAAAAAAAATTGTATAAAAATTCATTTGGAAAATGTATTAAGGAAGGTAAATTCAATACTTTAAGTAGATTCTGACGAAAATCTTTTTAGGTATTTTAACACAGGAATTTGTAGATCCAAAATGGTTTTCTTTTGAAAAATAAGAAGTATCAAACTTGTCATTAGAAAAATCAAATCAGATTGAAAATTGATATGAAAACCTCGGAGAAAGAGGGAATGTAGAGATAGAGAGAATCAATACTTGGATATTTCAACAGTCAAACTAATTGTTGTAAATCTCCATACACTTCAGGTTTATTACTCTGCGTTGAAGTCAACGTTACGATAAAAAAATGCTGATATCTCAAAGTTTGAAAGTATGTATATTAAGGAATATTCACGGTTATTGTGCACAATGCTAGTGCTTAACAATAATTCCGGCAACTTCCATGTAGAGTTCTAATTTGAAGAGAAACTTTAAGCAAAGAAAAAGTGAGATTAAAGTCTCATTTTAACCACGTTTTAAAAACAACATTCAGTTCTTTTGTCAAGAATATTAGTTCCAGCATCTTCTCTCCTGAACAAACTATAATTTTACATATTTTTATCATAATTTACTTTTATTGCTACAAATATATTATTCACAAGAGTTTGTTGCACGTTAAATTATAGATTTTATTGTTATTTTCATGAATTTCACGAGTTCGTTTATTTTTGTAGTACTTTTGTCATTAGTTTATTGCAATGTTGTGGACAGTGATGACAAAATAGCATTACACAATATTTGTTTTATTTTGAATAACCAATTTTTAATACAGCTCCACGATTCTATTTGTCTAGAATTTATTTTCACATGTATTTGGAGTAAAATTCTGTTGGTGACAGTTTGGCCCACCCCACCCCCCACATTTGCAGCCTCTCGCGGCACCTGTCACAAACTATGGAATACACACGATCGACACTCACCCAAGTTTCGAAGAGCTGCGGAGAGAACTTTGTTTGAGAGAAAAACGCGAGTTCAAGAAAAGAAAGAACCAAACTCTGAAACAAAATTCACTTCATCCAAATCTGTGGCTACAGTCACATGATGGACATTTTAGAAGACCGACAAAATAGTAAACAAATACTCAGAAAGTACGAGTGGAAGAAGAGTTGCAAATATAGTTTCAAAGGTAATAACATACATTTGGAATATTTACGTAGAATAAAAAAGAATCGTTGGTGAAGGAAAAAAGCAACACGAGTATGAAAAAAGGAAGGAATAAATTCAACCAAATTTACCGGGAAAAAAAATACTTAAATTTTACGACGTGTATTACACAAGATATTTATAGAAGAGAGAGCAGACAGAAAACAGAAAAACGCAAGAAAGAAAAAGAGAGCAAGATAGAAAAAGAGATCATGATAGGAATGGAACTAGTTGAAGAAAAAGTGAAGGATAAAGAGGGCAAATGAGACAGAGATATCCAATCTTTGTAAGATTTTACATGCGTTCTTCTTTTGCTTTCTTCCGTAGTTAGGGACAGAGAGGTATAGTGTAGTCAATAATCTATTAATTTTGTTTACTCATTCATAATGTTTAAATTCTTACACAAACAGTGACCTTTTGAAAGCCTGAATTTCCACACATTCCCGCGGCTATGCATGGCTGGTTTTAGCTTTAACATTTTTGAGCCATGGGATCGCATCTGAATTTTTCATGAGGAATCCGATGCATATTTGAGATATTTTGCCGCAACACCCTTTTGAATGGATCGGCTCTTTACCTCCAGCAAACTCCATGTATTTTAATACAATGTTTTGTAAATCATGTAACAAGCAAATATTGACGCTGCAATTGAGCTGGCACCTTTTTCCATTTTGTCAACCCACGATCTACACATCGCGATAAGTTTAGAAAGACACAGCAATGGAACGTTTTCTGAGAGCAGACATTGTTACATTTTAATTATTAACAGTCGCAAATTAATTGGGGCAGTCAACCACCAACCCCAACATATACAAGGTTACAAGGTACATTGTGCATTAATGCACGTTTATAAAAACTATAATACTAGAGAAAAAAGATAATTATTTCAAAAAAATATTTTGAAGTCATTTAAGAAAGCGCTAGAACGACATGTAAAAATAGGGTAGAAATAAAATTGTGCCCACTAAATGCAAGTATATTACTCTCTGGCACCAGAACTTCATAAATATTTTTTGAGACATTTTATTATGTTAACTTATTCCCAGTTCAGAAGTTTGTTTGAGGTCAGAGACGTAAAGTGAACATAAGGTAATTAATGTTTTAAAATGTTTAGTATCCTATAATTTTAGTATGTTTCTGTTACTGTCTTTTTGATTAAAACCCTAAAAATGGATTCAACCGTTAAGAAAATGAAAACGGCGGAGAGAGAAAAACAGAGTGTGATTAAAACAGTCAAAAATATTATTCTAAGAATATTCACGTTACATAGCGCGTTGTATTACGCATCTGTACAACAGTTTTTTTAAATCACTTTATTTACTTTCCCAATTCTGTCAAACATTCACTGCACGGGGCCCCGTGTGCTCTAAGCGAGAATAATTTTTTCGAATGCCAGTTGATAATAATAAACAAAAAACAGGGATGTAGAATTTGAGATAGGGGAAGGATGCACGAAATACCGAAAATGGGGTTAAAAAGTTGCACATTACACAAAGAATAGTACAGATAAAAATATCACGCTGTTCTCTTCCACGGCACCTCTTCCAGATTAAATTATTTAATTATATACTCGTAAAAAATATTGAAAACGAAACTTCAGTTCGATCAAATACTTCGTCTTACTCTTAAAAAATAAGAGAACAGAAGTTCCTAGCCGAGGTAACATATTTAGTTTGTATAATCATATCAGTAAATTAATGTACATTTAAACTCTCTAACCATTAAATTTTGTTTTGGAAATGTCACAATATCTTTAGTAAAACGAAAATTGAAAAAGTTTAAAAAATAGTTTATGAATGAATAAAAAACCTAACCGTAAGCCTTTCTAAACTCATACTTACTAAGACTGGTGATACATTTCCACAAAGACCTTCAGCTCGAAAAAACCGCAATGGTCGAATCCTGTCCGCAGCCCTGTTCCTCATTCGCCAGCCATCCCCGTGTCCTTTCCCTTCCTGCTCCCCTCCACCCACGCTTCCCTGGCCACTGCCGCCGCCGCCGCCGATCCATCAGCGCTGCCAGCGGCCGAGATACAAACGCGCGCGCGCCGCCACCTCCCGCGCTGTAATTGGCTGTTTTTCATGCGCTGACGTGGGATTAATCACCGACGAGGCGAGGCGCGGCGCGGCACAGCGCGACATGGCGCGGGGGCGTCCTCACCCGCGAAAGGAAAGGGGGGAACCGGCCTGTCGATAGCAGAACTATTGCTGTGCCATCGGGAACGAAGGGGGTTATGCTTTTGCCAAGAGTGGATCCTCAGTCTTACAGAGAAAACATTCAGTTTCGATTAGTCGACAATCAGTGTTTTGAAATTGTTCTAACAATTGTAGTTCAGAATATTTTTTTTTACTTGAACTAGAAAAGCTGAAGAGTCTATTAAAAAGGAGCTGTACATCATGACTTAGCTATATCGGGAAAAATCGAAGAGTAACTGCTAGAGCTACGTCTGTGTTCAAGGTGGTAATAACAGATTGAAGTTTAAATTAGGTTGAGTAATAACCATTAAGTCCTCGTTGCTAACTGTTGGGCAGCGTGCTCGCTTTCAAGTACGCTGCCCCAAATTCGAATCCCGGTCAGACTAGATTATAGTGTGCGTTTTACTTGTAATGTCCCAGTATATGTTGCTATTGGACGATGCAAACATTTACTTTCCAGGTTGAGAAGACCGGAGAGGGCGTGAGGATGTATACGGGATAACCACACGTACCCTCTGAACACATGGCTGCGAGGCAGAGACGTCGCTGGTAAACCTGAGCCCCTTTACGGCCTGTCGTGTCAAGAACATACATGCATACATGTATACATGCTTACATGAATACATGCATACATGCATACATGCATGCATGCATACATTATCCATTGGTAAAGCTATTTTAAACCTGCAATTTTATCTTACCAAAACTTTGTCAATGTTCGTTGTGAATTTGAATTATATTGATACTATTTCTCCTCCTACTAAATGATTGATTGATTGTCACTGATTCCAGGCGCGTAAACAACACGCCTGAAAGTATTCAAGCGAGTGTAGTGCATGTTTGTGCTCGAGAGATGGCGGTGGTCTTCTTCCGCTGTGTCCGTTAAAAACCCTACAGTCGGATAGTGTGGTTTTCCCTAACCAGGAATCTCTCACCAGCAAGGCACCGCCCCAGCCGGGACAAGCTCTAAGCTCCCGACAGTTTTCCAGCATCTGTGGTAATGTGATATAGTGTAGTGCGTGTTAGTGTAACTGTGTGTAAAGTGTGAAAATATGACAAGGAAGAGGAAGGAACGTTCGTGCGAAGTCCGTGGCCCGTTTGGTAGGGTATCGCTCCGGCACTTAGCTGGTCTTGATCGGAGAGACCACGGAAAACTACCATTCAGAAAAGCCGGCCGCTAGGATTCTTCTCCAGACAGCGACTGAATTCGACCTGGCTGACAAGACAGTGTCGAAAATCCTGCTACCGACAGGACCTAAACCTAGGACCTCCCGGTCAGAGGTAATGCAATGACATCAGTTGATGCACTGAGCCATATCTACCGATGTAATCTCTTAATGAACGTGTACATGGGTGATAATAGAATTATTGAAGAAATTTACGCCCTTTCAAGGACGCTTGTCTGTACGGACGATGCAGTCAGTGGAAGTGTAGTGGTATTTATGTCGGTAAACCACACAAAGAAAAAAATTAATACAATATACTTCACAACTTAGGATCGTAGCCTTTACGATCATCTTCACCCGATGACTTTCATTGATTGTGTCTATCTGATGGCTGCGGAAATGCAGCAAATGATTCAGTATATGAACGATGGGATAATAACGACAATGAAGCAGTATTAGAAAACGGACTAAATAATGATAGTACGCCGACAAACGTGGACCACAAACTTTCCACGTTACAGCACAAATTAGACACAGCATTTGCACTCCAGAACCCGGAGGGGGAAAACTACCTTGTTACCTGTGAAAACTCCTAGAGACAGAAAATAAATTCACATTGAAACACGTGCTTGTGACAGCCTTTTGGAAATTCAACTGACAGACAAGGACTTGTGTGAATAATATCTGCAAATGAGTGCCATGGTTCACAGGAAAGCAACCCAACTCACCCGCCATGTAACATTCACAGAGATCTTTCTGGAGGCGGCGTAGGCGGAGTGGACAACAAGTGAAGGTTGTGAAGAGAAGTTCGCGGCGCCTGTCCGTCTTCATTTCGCCGACGCTTTAATTTCCTTCGGACCAGCGACCTCGTCGCTCGCTTGCAGCGCTGCCTTTCCGCTCAAAAGCACTCGGCGCGCGCTCCGGCGGGGAATTTAGGAAAGCAAAAATCATGGAAATGTCTGCACAGGCCGAACTCCTCTGGCGGGAGAGGGTAAATTCGTTGAATATAGATGAAACAGAAGTATCAGGGCATCAAGTGGAAGAAAGTGAAAAGTTTGCTTTCCAAGTTTCTCCATTGAAGTGTAATACTAAATAACGAAAGGGAGAGTGGAATGAGTAGAGGTAGAGAATAGCAAATACTTATACAAGTCACAATTTTAATTCTTAATTCATAAAAATGGAAATGCAATTGACAGATTTATTATTATTATTATTATTATTATTATTAAAATGTATGTATTGAAATAATAAAAATAATAAAAATTAATGAATAATGAGACTTTTGTAATACTGGATCAATTGCCCTCAAATTTTTCTCGAACATCTTTTAATTACCCAGAAAAACTACACTACCATTAGCAACCACAAAATGTTGCTAAAACATGGTTGCACGATCAAATCTTTCTGGAACTCACGCGACTCGCAATTCATGCAGACGGCGTTGCTGCCGGGCGTGGCCGCACAGAGTTAGCTGCAGTAGCGGTATCAGTAGAGCGGTGTGGAGCGGTCACAACGTGTATGGGAGGGCTGCTCAAGCAGAGAGAATCGGGAGCGCGGAGCCGTGCTGGCTACCGAGAGCGCGACACCGGAGACCGAGCGTTGCACGGCTTGCGATAACCTCTGGCACAGTGTCCCGAAATCTCCAGTCGTGGAAACACGGTAGTCGACGCGCGTACTTCGCACACCAAATCGCTCAACAATTTTGAGTGCGGCATATGGGAACATTGCCACCAAGTTGCGATTCTTAATTGCAGAATTAATTATTTAAAAAAAGGAATAAACTATATTTTCTCAGACTGAGGCAGCTATGCCAAATGTTTAGTTCGCCAGAAATCCCTCAATAATGTGAGGAAGTTTAGTTTTGCAACATTATACAGTTAAGCATGCAGCTGAAAATGACAAGTGCTTAAGGCTTAACCGTAGGGATTTTGTTTACAATTACAATTTAATATATTTGCTTAGACTCTGTTACTTGCGATTTTTAATTAGATACGATCGATTTGCAGTGTGGCACCGAATGAAGGAAAACACAAAAAGCATTTGTTAGAATTATATAAGAATGTCCCTTCAACACATTTGCTGAAACAGCATCGGCAACCAACTTCTGGAAGGTTAAGAGTGTTTAGATCAATGTACAACGTTAAGTTTTTTTTCTTCTTTGAAAATTTATAAGTCTTCAATGAGAAGTTCCATTACAGATCAAAATCTGGAAAGCAAATCATGGCTCAACCGCAATGTGTCATATGTTACAACATAGAAGGTATATTGCGAGAAAAATAGCACGTAAAAAGTGTAAGAAAAATATTTGATTTTGTAACTATCTAATTTTCAAAACTTTAAATTACTTTATCTATATTTATATTACTAGCTTAGTTAGCAATTTTTTTTCGGCAACCTTTAGAATACTTTTCATTCTCAATAGCATTACAAACTCTGCTATGTCACTGCAATTAAATTTTTTAATGTTAGTGAGCACGTTTTTGCAACTAATCATTTAGCATAACTGCCACAATCTGCAAAAGATTTTCTTTCCATGCTACACTGCAAATTGTGGTCTCTTTAATTTAAAAAAAAATTGTTTGATACTGACATATGTTTCGAAAATGTCACAAAAACGTTTTACAGTTATTTATCGAAGTGTCTCTTTCCAAAGCAGGAAAGCGTTTTCAGTCCGAGCAATGGAAAATACCCCATAGAAAAAAGGAGCAACCCACTGCGCAGCCTACCGCCGATTGATACTCGATGCTCTCTTTGCGAAGGAGCTGCCCGAAAGAGGCGGGAGCAAAGGGGCGACTCCTAGGTTGGACAGAGTGAGGTGTACCGTGTGTGCAGAGGTGCTAAATAAATTAGTATGATAAGTACACCGTCGTGTAATTGACTAGTTTATTATAGAACGTGACTTGTACAAAACAAATAACATTTTACTTCCCAGTGGAGCCAACTCTTCTTGTCCAAACATCGGAAAATTCTAATCGATTGGAATTATAAAGACAGCAACTTTATGGAAATGGGAGGGGCATTGACGATAATGCGTCAACAAGTACGAAAAATTAAGCATCACTTTGTTGAATTGAAAAGCTGGATGATCGAAAGATGAAGTTATACGGTTCATTGGTATAATTTGCAGAAAAAGGAGTGAAGATGTAAATGAAATATCAGATAAGACACTGTAAAACAAAATTAATATAACGAAATCTAAAAATCATTCTATGCCGTATCCGTAATCGCGTTGCTTCATGACTCATTACAATTCCCGGAATAATATGACAGACTTCATGCATTTATTAACATATATGAATAACTTTCTTGAAAAAAAAATTGAGAAAATATATTTTATAACTCCGCGATCTTCAGCAATGATTACTTGACCTTTTTATAATCAACTACAGTTATAACTACCTAGATTGTAGGTCGGAAATATTGAACCCAAAAATAATACGCACAGGCAGCTATCTTGGAAAGTTATACGAAAGTACAATCATGAAGCCTCCCAGTTTTTCAGTAATAGTGGTATTCATAAAAATGGAATGTTTTTCCTGGACCGCTCTTGCAACTGGTGAAGGGTTATCAAAGCAAACTAGAACATATGAAGGTAAATGCTGCAATATACTGAAAGAGAAACGGGCGACATGATGCAGAACTAACTACATATCTTGGGGAGCGCTGCCGTTGCTTGGAAGGGAGAGAGTGTAGGCGTCTGTTCATTTACAACGAAACCACAGATGCAATCGCCGACCACATATCTCGCTTCTTAATTCTCTCGTGTGTCAGAGACAATGAGTGATTATCTTAATGAGTGCAAAATTATGTAAAATCTATAAACATAAATCTGTAAAAGAGGCTATCTTGTCAAAGGTGCGCTGCGGGCAGGCGTGTGTTGTGGGAGAAAGAACGCGTGTCGAGGGGCCAAAAGGCACGGGGCTTGCAACCGACTCATTCACAACGGAGCCACTGGGGGCAATCGTCGGGCGTATCTCTGGGCCCGTAATTCACACACAGCGCCGGCCTAACGCCACCACGTAAATCTTCCCTCCGGGCGACGCACCACCCGCCTCGCCACTCCGAACCGCTCCGGCCCCGACCGCCGCGCCGCCTGGCGCCATCCCACACATCCCACGCCGCCACCTCACAGCACGGGCAAGGGCGATGCCTTCTGGAACGGAACAACCAGATTGATTGGTTAGTGAATCCAGGATCGTCAACGGCTAAAGTGATTATTCCCATACGTGTAGTGCGTGTTTTCCCGGGGAGGTGGTGGTGATCTTCCCTCGCTGAATGGTGAGATCCGGCGCTGACCGTCGGCCAGCGGGTCCGAACTAGGTATCTCCCATCAGTGGTGCACCGTCTCAGCCATAACAAGCTCTAAGCTCCCGACAGGTCTCCCGACATGTGTGGTAGTTTAATGCATGTAGGTGTAAGTAAGGGGTGAGCATAGAACAAGTAAGAGGAAGCAGAGATCGTACGTGGTCCGTGGCCCGTTTGTTAGGGTACTGCTCCGGCATTCCCCTGGTGTTGATCGAAAAAAAACACGTACAACTACTTATCAGAGCAATCAGCTACTAGAAGTCTTCTCCACGCAGCGACAGAACTAGACCCAGCTATTCAACTACTGTCTAAAATCCTGCACCCGGTTTGACTGGAATCGATTTTCCGCGGCTTCGATGAGCTGTCTCGGGCAGATGGACACATGAGTCGCGACGGCCAATCCCTGCGCTCCGCCAACGATTCTCCTCAGCTCTGGGACGCTGGATCGCGCATGTGCGATGCCATAAGGGAGAACAGACAGCACAACGGTTTTCTATTTGAGCTGTACTACAAAACCTCGTAAGTTACACCGGAGTCACTAAAAACTTTTTATAAGTAATTTCACGAGTGGTTTGAAACTTACCGAAATGTTTGCGAGTCGCGTAGCAACGAGCGGAAGTATCTGAGACGTTTCAAACCACGATGGAATTAGGTTAGACTATTTCGCGAATAAAGAGCATGAATTGAGTTAAGTATCTGAAAATTATCTTAAAACTATCAAAAAATATTTATTGCTGAGCTGTTATAGATGCTATATTGATTAAAGCAGTTCCCATCTTGGAAGGGACATTTCATAAACGTTGAACCCAAACAGTTGAACGTCATTTGTGGAAAGACAATAGTAGACATGTAAAAGTATACATGTGAACTTTTTCGATTTTAGGCGCCTCGTGATTGGTTTATAACCATATTAGTGTCAACCGATATCGGCCGTATTCAAACAAACAACTGAATAGTGGAATAGTCACTTCTTTTCGGATGCAGCTAACAAGAAGTGAAGTAATTATCCGAGAAACCTTTTTTTAAGGTGGAAGCGAATAGTCCCGGATTCAAATTCCTCGTTGGGCATAGAAGATTGCTCAACTGTTGTGACACGACGAGGCTCTCTCACCCACTATGAACCTTTCAACATTCTTCCTTACAACCCTTCCATCTACACTTTTCCCGATAACGAATGAACAGTTAGTTATCCTGGAGACTTATTTACCGGAATCAAAGTGAAACTTAGATTACGAGTTTGTGTTTTATGATGATAAAATCTGCCTGATAAAAATTCCATCATTTGTCATCATAAAGGAACTACACTATCAGTGACAGAATGTCTCCATTATGTCATTCAAAGTTCTCTGATACCAAAAATATATTTGAAATTAATTAAGATTTTTTTTTCATTAGTCAGAATGCATCATGCACTATTACAATCTCCCGATTCGGGCCTTGTTCACTCCACGAGGACACTGATGGTCCGTCGCCTCTCGGGAGAGAAGTCGTCTCCCGAGGCCTCGCTCCGGCGCGGCGCCGACGCTGCCGCTCGCTCGCGGGGCGGCTGGGGGCGGAGGCGGGG
>BOPP01000001.1:12334522-12365076 GCA_017312745.1 Gryllus bimaculatus
AGTGGTGAGGTGAGGGTCGAGGCAGTGAGCTGCGAGGGACGGAGTGGAGAGAGGCTTGGTGGAGTGGGGCGAGGCGATGGTCGGACGAGCGGAGGTCAAGTGGAAACCAGGCGCTTGACGAGCGAAAGGGGCGTGGCTAGGCACACGTCAGCCCGTGTATTTTTAGTTTCTAAATTTGCGCAGCCAAAGGTCAGGTTGGTCGTCACTCGAAACCATTGGGTGCGGCATGTCGGGCTGTGGGGAATGAACGGGGAGATCGACAAGGGGGCGGGAAATGTACTAGGAAGGAGAATCGAGAGAATCTATGAGGGGTAAAAGCTAGAGAGAGAGAGAGAATAGTAGAGATGATGAGATGAACGACGCGATTCTAGTGCAAGCACTTATGAGGGAAACCAGGAGGGGAGCGAGAGGGGTGCAAATAGTGATAGAAAGGCGGAGAGAGGAGACGAAAGTGAGAGGAAAAAGCGGAGGGGAAAATGTTGGGCATCCATAGACTTATTGTTAGCTAAAAGCTGAGGAGAGCAGTATTCAGGGCAAAGAATTTACTTATTTCATTTCGCTTCTTTTCGTCCCGTTTCTCAAGTTGTCACTTAATGCACTGCAAAAGACATTTACAGATTGGTGGTCATTACGAATTCCCTACGGTAGAATTTATCAAAGAATTGCAGAGTGGTGCTACTAAATATTGAACCTTCTTTGAAAAAAAACGAACGTCCTGGAAAAATCTAATATCAATATCTTTTTGTGCAAATTATAACAAACTTTGTTCAATATTTAATTCTCGGAATAATATAGAATGAAATATGTACATAAACATTTCAACACCTTTCAATAATTGCATTTTTTCATAACGTACTAAATTGTACGATAAAAGTCGCAAAACAGTAAAAATAACAATCGTCTCTTCAAAATATTGTGTGGGGCTGGGCGGCGGGTGGCGGGGAGGTATAGAGAGCAGGGACGGGTGGGGCTGGGCGGAGAGAAGCGGTGTAATGTGGGGCGAGTCCATGAGGGACGGGGAGAGGTAATATAGGGCGAGGAGGAGGATCGGGTTGGAGCGGGAAGGGGTGGGTTTGATCCATATCTGATGCATAAAAACCTAACCAGAAAATTCAGTCCAAAATAAATGTTCCGGAATAAAATTTAAACTAGTAACTTTGTAAGATAAAAAGTCGTAAATAACCAAGGGGTACCTATGATTTTATTATTTTGGCAGTAAAGTATGCGCATTCATCTTTTAGGGAACTCTAACATAAGAGATAAATAAGTGTGTATATGTGTTAGGACGTATGTGGTAAGTTTCAAGCTCAGATTTGCAAGATCCGCGACGAATTAAAAGCACGATATTGATCGTTTTGCTTTAACAAATCCACAGTTTTGCAGTAACAAAATAGTCCACCTGCACGTAAAATAAAACGTCTGATTTCTGCAGCGCCATGTGCAGATCTTGGCCTCCTGCCAGGTGCCGCCTCACAGCGAAGTGCTTCGTACCGCCACAGAGCGCGGGCGCCTGCCAGAGAGGTTGCAAGGCCGGAAAAGTTTGCTCGTAATGAGAAGGGAAGGGTTGTCTCCTTTTCATAGCTGCACGCATTCCTTGCTGGGATAAACACGCCCAGGTGGGATTTACGCACGGTCTTCGGGTGAGTTCCTTCACAGAGTTAGCAAAACATGCAACCCGCACAAAGGGGACGTTAATAATACTGTTCTGAAGAAACAATACACGGAATATTTTGGAAGTTTTCATTCACGATTAGAAACAGTTAGGAGCTTACGAACTATATAAATTGTGTATGAACAGACGTTCTCCTCGTATATCCCAAATATTGACCAAATAGGAGGATCAGTCAAATGAAAACGAATCAGGAGGGAAAAGAGTAAGCGTCTTATTTTCAAAGTAATAGCCGTAACTGTTTTAGTAAATAACGATATAACTGTCGTAAAGCTTGATTACAATACGAGGTTGGAAAATAGCCAAACGAGACCGTTTTGTCGAGTTTGCTAAATAATTGATTATTGTAATCAGATGTTACGACACAAATATCTTACAACATTTTTTTCACGTTGTAAAAATTTGTTAGATTTAAAGTGAAATTTCGTCCCACGCCGTCACTTAGTACTCACATTTTTTCTCCTATAAGTAGCAACATTATTCTCAATAAGGAGAACAATTGCAACAAACATGGTGCATACTTTTCGACATGAGTGAGTATAGTTCTGATTCGGAAATAGAAATAGCAGCAAATGCTGCTATAAAAACATTGCTACCCAACAAATCAAGAAATAAGTATAAGCGTGAATATTTAATTTTTAAAGATTGGTGTGAAAAATACGTTCATTTCATACCGGAAAAAGTGTTGATTGCTTTCTTTTCTGAGAAGTCGGAGAAGGAAAAACCGAGAAGTGTTTGGACACACCAGACTATGTTAAAGAGTAATATATCACTTAACGACAATATTGATATCAGTAAGTTTGCTCAGTTATTAGCTTGTTCAAAGAGGAAACGTGAAAGAAATGGAAAAAAGAAGTCCTAAAATATTTTCAAAAAAGAGTGGCAAAGTGCGCCATTACTTTACTGCCGAAGTATCTTAATGAAGTGCATTAACACATTGGGGCGCTTAAGTACTTCATTTCGAAACTAATTATAATGGCATAATGTTTGAAATTACCTAACCAAAGGAGATAAAATATGTTAACAATACAATTCATTTCAATTTACTGTGAAGCTATTTTTAATATATGTTTAACATTTTGAACGTACATCAAAAATATGGTGAATGAATTTATAATAGTAATAATAATAATAATAATAATAATAATAATAATAATAATAATAATAATAATGATAGTAAAGACACGCCTCTATAAAAAAACCTGGATTAGCTTGCTCCGTCTGTCAGTACCTAGCAAGGGCCCCTGCCTACGGTTACAAGTGAAGAGGACCAACGGCTTCGCGGAAAAAGATCAAATATAAGCGGCAAAGAAGGTGGTCGAATTCATCTTCAGAATCTGAGGGTTGCCAGATCCCTCCAAAAAAAATGACTTTGATAGCGATCTTCTTCGTCAGTTATCCAGTACTGGGCCCCCCAGAGAAGAGTACTTTAGGGAAAAGTCACGCTGGCGACCGGCCCTCGCAAGGCCCTCGCAGCTGTTTCTAGCCCCGGGGCAGCTGTGAGAAATGTATTATCTGTGCTAGCGGAAAGCGGCGAACCTTCGCAACAACTAAGGGGGCGCGGCACCGCTCCTTCTAGAGCTACCTCAAATCTCGATATCGCGTCGCAAGATGCAGTACCTGGTAGAAGTTTGGAGAACCCAAGGGGATGCCTTACAGCTTCAGTGAATCCAAGTCAATGCATGCAATGGACAAGATAATTAAATAAGTCTGTCATTCGTGCATACTATAAACGCACAAAAAGACAGATGGGATGTCAGGGCTTCAGGTGAAGGCTCCTTAGTGGACAAAGATATATCCGGAAAGCGCTCTAAAGAGTAACGTGTGTGCAGCCAACTGAACTCCATCAGAAGAAGAAAAGTTTTTTTCAGATGAAGAGTTAAATATTTTGAAGACGGAAATGAGACTAGAACTAACGCGTGAGGTAGTCTAGGAGCAGCAAGTTAATGAAACGAAAAAAAGAGTACATGAGAGTGAACAACACGTTGTGGATTCCATCCCCCAACTTGATAACGAATTGGAGAACAAATCTCTTAAAGATATTTATGAGGTAACAAAGCTTCACTACCAAGGAATATCATTCGATTCAAGGCCGAAAATACCAAAACTGAAATGCAGCGCTTATGCCTATGAGATTGTTGGCAAAATAAACCAAATTATTGCCCAAATATCTCCCAAGCTTCTTCTCAATAAAGAAAGTGCTATAGGAAAATTAAGACAGAAAATATTTCATATCCACAACATTCAATATGTTTTGTATTTGCCAAAATCTTTAGGGCCGGTAAATATACACCGAACAATTTTGGTGCAGATTGGACGTACAGAAAACGTACTCAGTCTTCACGATTTCTGCCTGAAAACTTTTGAGAATTTTCCATGCATAAATCTTACTGTTTGACTCAAGGGCTTCTATTAATGACATTGTTCACTAACGGATTTGTTTACCCGACACGATGGTAAACGTCCATTTCGATTTTGTTGGTATGTGTGTCAAGGTGAGATTCTGTCAAGTGATATGATAAACTACCTCCTTCCTCATTCTGGCCAGCTTATTTTTTTCTGTATGCTAATTAATTCTTTATAAAGATGACAGAAAGAACGCATACGAAATATACTACTGAAAGTACTCCGACGGCGCAATTCAGTTGTTTCCCGGCAAACCTAACTGAATTTTGTTGCGATTCGTACAGAATTTATATAGAAAACATACAGACCGTGTATGCGCGACTTTTGGCTTCAATACTTCTAGTTTGAGAACAATAAGTATTTATACAGAAACTGTTTGAGACTATGAACAACTAAACCGTGTTACCCAACTTTACACGTATATGTGGATATTGTTGTGGCCTAAAAAAAACAAATCCTGCTCTCAACCTCACCTTTTGAAATATAATTTTCAAACAAGAATTAAAACATACTCACCTCTTTGATGTTTTACGTAGATATTTTAAGAAAGTACACTTGAATAATTACAATTGATAGTCATAAACAATCATTTTAACTATCACACAACATGATGTTCTCTAAGCATAATCAACGGCTCTTCTAAATTGCGTGCGAACGAGCTAAGTTGCGCATGACATCATCTTTGCCTTCCCATTCTAGTCGCGCACTTCAAACGCAAATATCGTAGCTTTTTATTAATAAAGGAAAGCTGAAATCTATTCAATATATAATTTCCTACACTCCTAATTCTTTTCTCTTTTTTGGTATTTCTCTTGTTTAATACCAATCACTAGGAGCCGATTATAAGGGATATCAAAATCGGCCTTTTTACAGCTTTAATATATGATAATAATAACTATTAAAATAAAAACAAGAAGAATATGCTAATACAATTTACAATTATTTATTTGCATATTGGAATAATTAACACTTCATAATTTTTAAATGCTGTGATGTGACAACCTTAAAACACATTTTGCACATTCGAATGGATACATTTTTATCTATTCGCACCGCATGCGGGAACGAGAGGAGGGCAATGATGCGTAGTAAAGCTCTCAAACACCCACACAATTTGGAACTGAAGATGGAGGTGACTTCTGTTATTATACATACGTAACAAAAGCATTATTGTTCACAAAAACGTTTTTAATCGAGTAACGCGAGCACAAAACGCTAGATTTTTTTACAGAATATGGGTCAATTTTAAGCCAACAGATTATTTGCTTCATTGAGTTCACTCTTGAATTAACTATTTACGACTGGTCATTAGGAATAAAGGGGAGTATCCTGATGTGGCTACAATTTTTTGCAAGAAATCCTGACCTTAATGGGGAATGGTAAGATTAAAACACCTAGGCGCACGGATCGAAGGTTTGAAGCACATACCTCGTATGCAAAATGAGTTTTCCTGCGAGTGTAATTTCTCAAGAGATTAAAAAATAGACCATTTATTCCACGTGGGTGATACTTTTTCTGTGTATGCGTTAAATTTAATGTTTTTCTTTGGTACAAGTTAATGGCCGCAGTACCTCTGGTTCTCTGAATACTTATGAAGCTTGGGCGATTTAAGTATACACAAAAAATTTAATTTGAAGGGGAAATAAGTCAGAAAGAAATGTATAGAAAACTATCATTTGCAGTGATACTGAATTAGATGAAGAAGAAAAATATAGAAAGATAAAAAGACAGAAATAGAGCAAGCATACGTTAGGGAGTGAGTGAGTGAAAGAGAGAAATGAAGGAGACTGTGACAATACACAATACCGTAACACGTCCAGGAGTACTGGCACATTTCAGATGCGAAATGGAACCCAGTTGGAAGGAAGAGGTATAATGGAAAAGAGGTGGGGCTTGACACGGCAGAGAACCCCCTTCATCGGCCAGCCTCCGCCAGCCACCATATTTACAATTCTAATCCGCGCGCAAGTCTCTTTGCCTGCTCTTTGCGCTCACTAGCTTCATCAAAATATCGCCGTCGGAAATGAGCCGGCTAAACGCAAGCCAAGAGATAACTAATTGCCACATCCTTCAACGCAGCTGAAGTTTTCCCCTCGCGGGCGAAAGAGCAATGGAACTACCGGGAGAGCGATGACGGAATGTCGACGCAGGATTTACATGCAAACTCTGTCTCTGTCGCAGGCTGCATGATCGAAAGCACGTCGCTATTCCTGCAGCGGTCGCGAGTCGAAGAAGTGGAAGGCGATGGAAGTCAGCGTCGGGAAGTGCGGCAACCGTGTGCAGCGGTATTCGTGTCTTCCTCTACGTCCTGGGGAAAGAGTGGCAGTGCGGCTGACAACATTTGTGAAAAAAGTGAACTAGGGCAGTCCGTTTTTTTAACTTCCGTCTCCCGTTGATCGAAATATAATGCGAATTTTGAATTACAAGAAAAGAACTAGCATTGATAAACGTGATTGAACCATGCGTCTGAGAACTGGAAGAAGAAAAACTCAGAAAACTGTCCAAGAGGCATTTAAAAAAGGCTTCAAATCACGCTGCATTCAAGTAAGTGCCCATAACGAAATGTAGACGTGTCTCATTCTACCTCTAACGTTTGCACGGTTCCAATAACCATTAAAAATATTTTTTTAGAAATAACGCAATAAGCGAGCAAAATATTGTATTAATGAAACAGAAAACAAAATTTCGTAGATAGTCAAAGATTGTACTATTTTATAGTACATACATGTAAAACGATTCGTAAAAACGACGTTGTCAGATTGTTTTTTCAGTGTTCCGTTGTTTCACTAGAGACAAACACTACTTCTCTAACGAAATACAGCGCAATCTAGCCTCTTTTTGATGAAACATTGGCTTAGACTTGATAAAGAAAACTTTTATATTGACATTCAACTCAAAATTCTAATTTTTCTCAAGTCGATACGCAGTTCAAGGGAGTCGACAAATAACAGTCCGTGGTGAAAGGGCAGAAGAAACCATGACGATCCAGGATCGTCTGGCATTTACCAGAGAGAAAAGGAACGTCTGATGTTCTTCCAACTCGAAGCAATTTTCCTGGAAGGATATCATTTGCTCTTTGTTAAGACGCCGAGCATCCCTTCGTCCTTAGGTTTCCCTACAAAAAGCGATCGATGTTGCACTTCCTTCTTCTTCCTCTTCTTCTTCTTCTTTTTCTTCTTTTTCTTTTTCTTCTTTTTCTTCTTCTTCTTTTTCTTCATCTTCTTCTTCTTTGCGTCAATAAAGGCTCGAGCAACTTAATACCCATGGAGAGTGTAGACTTGGTAATGTTATGGATCTTTATGAACTGCGAATAAACAATTACCCCACAACGAAACGCAGTTCAGTAAAGAAAAGGGAAGAAATGCTTGTTTACCTCACAACGCAAAATATGATGAGATGTATTTTTACTTCTGACATGTAGTTGATTAATACTGAAAATATTATTTCCGATATTAGCTTTTTTTTAAATTTTCATCTTGAGATAATACTAATGTATACAGTAATTGATATTGACCTTATTATATAAATTTGAAATATTCAAGTATGAAAACATTTGTATCTTATGGTCCCAAGTTTCACGAAGTAAAATACGCAATTCGATCCTAAATCTGCATAGCATGGTAAGAAAGGCAGGTTCTCGTCAGCTGAATTGTGTAATAATGGGCTAGAAAAGCTAATTGCCATGGTCACATACTAGATGTGTTAATTTAACATATGGTCCGTTTCATAATATGAAGGGCTTGGAGAAGTAACAGAGAAGTAACACCAACTACAAAATGCCTCCCACAATTCATAATGAGAATGGTAGGATGTGGCGTATAGGTTTTGGTAGAAGTCAAAGATGTCTCCAAATTTTACAATCCCTCATCTTTCATAAATATGAATAAGACAAATATTTTAACATAATAAAACACACTTTAACAAAAATATGTATTCGTATATTAAAATTTACAAAAAGCGGCGGGCTTGTTGTGATGGCTGTCGCTGATCTGGATACTGCCCCAAGCCCATACCGTTGGAAGAATTTCTTAGATTAAAGAAACTTAAGGTCTCATTCACAGCTAAATCATTAGCAACCTCTATAGATTAAAGATGGATTAACAGTATGACGTAATATGGTGATGGTGAGTGGTACGAATACAACCATGCCCGAGGCGGGACTCGAACCCGCTATCCTTCAGCCCGAGATCGCTACGGCACACCTGCCTTAAGGATCTCAGCCACTGAAGGACATTCCTTAGGTTTTCATCTGAATAGAACGAGTGGACTCCCGGCGGCAACTGCTTGGTTCCCGGAAGTGATTGAGAACCGCTCCCGGTGCCGTCGCCGCAGACTCCTCTTCCCTCAGCGCCGGAAAGCAATTCCGGGGCCGCGCTTTGTCCCCGCGTGGCAGGTGCGCGGCGCCGGGGGCTTCTCTGGGGGCGGGGCGCCGCCGGCAGCTGCTCGCTGCGTCCCTTGGCCCCCGGGGGGAGCCAACTCTCTCAATTTTACGGAGGGCGAAGTCCAGTTTTATTCATATACTGCTATGTGGACAGAAACCCGTATTTGTGGGATTTCTTTCCTTTCACTTTCTCGTTTTCAAAATATTTTATTTTACATCAATTCTATTCAGTCTACAAATATATTCATGAAGTTTGGCTATCCAGTAAAACATGTACAAATTATTTTCAAAGTTTTTGTAAACGTTTTTTATTAATAATGCATCAGTAAAATATATCGAATAAAATATTTTATAACGGTCATAAAAACTTCTATGTAATCCTGATTCATTTAGTGATGTAAAAAGTAAATATAAATTTGAATACCTGCATTGGCGAAATTAAAAGTATAAACTAGAGTGTTCCTGTGTAATTGAAATGTCAGAAGAAACACGAAGAATTTTTTGCAGTCTTCCATAGTCAAGAAAATGGCAGCATTACCAACGTTCACCAAAGGACTCCTGGAGATCGCCTATAATATCCAATTCTTTGGCTCGCTTAAATTATTCAGTGTCTCTGGCAGGGATGTTCTGAGGTTCAGACGCTGGGATATTTTAATACTATTAAGTTATGTCGAATTCAATCGCTATCTGGCCGAAAATGCTAGCGGCTGGCTGTTCTGATTGGTAGTTCCATCATTTCCCCAGCAAATATCAGTACCCTAAACTGGCCTTAGATCGCTTTCTTCATTTTTGATCCCTTGTAAACCTCCACTCACACTTAGAGATTAGAGCTGGTACCCGCTGGGGGAGATTTCTGGACCGTAGGAAACCGGCGTGTAGGTAGACGTCGTTCCCATACACAAACAAGAAAAAACACCGCCTTCCGGGATATGACATGCCGTACATTTGCGGGACTAATGACCATAGTCATTGTCGCGCCGGAAATCACAAAATAATCAATCGTCGACATCAGTAGCCATCATATCCTTTGCCGCATTGGAGGAGAGCAAATCAGGAGTTTGACCACTGCCCTCCTCGCTGAAGCTTTTGCCTTCAAACCTCCGAAAGCAGAGAGTCGCTTTGAAACCCGTCTGTCGGAGCGTTTCACGTGTATGGGCTGGTCTGCGAGTCGAAGATTATCCGCAAAACACAGCTACTTTGCAGGTTATGTGGGGCGCACTTGCTCAGAAACCCTTCTTTCCTTTCCGGATAAATGTAACTCGTTTAATGCATCTGCGAATTCTAGGGATACTTTTATTATCAACCACATACTAATGACATTTTGGTACCTGGAAAACCCTTATGGAAGAGTCCAAGATGATACCCAGAATAGACGACAAAATAATTCAAGAGAAATGTATACATTATAAGAATTAATGAATTTGACAATATAATACAAACAATTTCTGCAAGTGTGTGTTAAACCAATTTCAGTGTTTGAATTATGGTAAGGGCTTGAACACTTGCTGTACATGCGTCCTTTTCACGGCAACCCACATAACAACATTCTCTTCTTTATAAATTACTCCAATCATTGTTCTGTATACCGACAGCACCAATAGAAAACTGCGAAGTGTTTATTCGTTGACCTAGTGGTAAGAGAAATAAGAAGTTTTCACGAAGGAATTACACACGTTGACGGTTTCGACATTGTTTTGTAAATATTCTCTAAGTGTTGAATGACAAAACTAATATTTAGGGTTAAATCAGATTCTAAAACTATACTAAATTATGAAACAGTACATTCATACCTACACAAAGATTCAGCTAGAGCAACTATTCTGAAGTCAATCTTTGACTTCCTTATCATTGGTAGGCGACTAGTAAGTACATGTAGCATGTAGATTGATTCAAACTTCTACATGTTTCTGTTTCAATATTCATAACAACTGTAGTTTCATCACAACTGTAATGCTGTTCACGCGATGTACTTCGTAGCGGAGAGAACAAAATGGGTAATTTCCTCGTGAAAATGTCCGGGAACGAGATGGATGAAAGCGAGCGCTTGTCTGACGTATGATCCAGTGCCGCACCTCATCAAACACACACAGCCACAACCCTCACTCCTCTCCAGACCCCGCACGTCACTTCCGGGACCTCAACTCAATTACCGCGTCACTTCCCAGAGTCGCGGTGATTGGTGGATTAAAAGGGACATTTATGATGTTCACAGCTTAGAAACAGGCTTCTCAAGCACTATAAATCCGTATTAAGAGAAATTTAGAAAAATATTATATCTGCCTAAATACGAGGTGTATCTACCTTCCCGGGGCCTCATTTGAATCTAACGTTTAGACTACTCAAACAATGCAAGGAGAATATAATTACAACTTTAACGAGACAATTATTCAATGAAGTTGAGAGATAATCATGATATACTATATATAATTAAATTAATTGTATGTTGTATTCTTGAAAATGTTGCCAGATGTCTTGGAGACAATCTTCCCCAAATATCGTAGAAAAATTTCCGAAATTGACTAGCAAAAAAGAAAAACTAGAGATTGAACTAAAGATATACGGAGTTAAAATATTTTGTTATGTAAGGCTTCGTCACCCTCTTGTAAAATTTAAAATAAAGTTCAGAACAAAAATAAAGATTTAAGACATCTAAGTTTTCACGACCACTGCACTAATTTTGTACACTTTTGAGAGGCTGGTAGATATTTGGCTTTTAAACGTTTCGTGAACAGATGTGGTGAATATCTTCAATGGCGGTATGTCTCAGGAAAACCAAACGGAACTATATAACCTTATCAGTTGTTATAAAAAATGTTCTTTCGCAAAATATTCTCTGAAATTCTCAATTCATTTCAAACTCAATTGCAATATCAAATTTCTAAAACATTAATCTCTTATAAAGAGCCATAAACCTAGAAAGTCATCTTGCGTATTCATCAGATTCAAAATCATTCCAGAATATTTTAGAAAAAAAACCTAGAAAAAACAAGTCTATTAATTCATCAATAATGGTCTTTAAAAAGCAAATCTTAACAGAATAATTCCAGTTTACAATATAACAATTATAAAATGTGTTGTGCATTTCTCATGATCTAGAATTTTGGCATATTTTCCACCATATCAAAGAAGTATATAATAAATATAAAATAACAAACTCACTAACCCCAAACTTTAAATTAGAAACGTCAGTTGCTACTTTGAACACAAGCTCAGATTTTGCCCTGATATCGACTTATGAATTTTAATTTCCTCATTTATATTCGAAACTAGAGAAAACTTTTCTCCTTAAAACTTATCTGTAGGAAAAGATGCATTTACAAGGTCCAAGTTGCATCGAAATTCATTGTACAGCTTTCCGTTGCAAGAGCACTCGATGAAAAAAAACAAATAGGTGCTCCAGAAATGCATGTTGTATGAGACGCCTTGCTGAAGAAAGCAAGTTAAGTCTGCAAAGATTCAAGTAAGAGATAGATATGTATTATGGGAACACCGACTCTATGGAAATTTCTTATCATTTCGATCCATAATAACGAAGACGAGAAAATAGAGTTCAACACGAAGACGATATCCCAGCTACATTTAATTCACGAAAATTACTTCGCTTATTCTTTCTAGAATAATAATTCACGTCAGGGCAAACTAAGAGACATAATCTAAACCCCACATAAAAACCAATAACGAAAATAAAATAAAAAAGTATCTGGTAGATAGTCCACTAGTCCAATAGGAAAGTATCAATCAGCTATCTGGTAATTTTTTATATCCATACTGTTATACAACATGCGAGTAAATTAAATGTGAAATTTTATATTTTTCTCCTACATTCAATAGATTGTTTGAAACCACTAAAAATATTATGAACTAGTTTTTTGTGATAATTTTATGAAGAGGAATCACTAGAATATATTTATTTTTCTATTAATCTGTCTATTGAAAATATGATTCTATTATTTAATTCCATCCAATCCCATCAAATCTATCATTCAATTCCATATGTAATGTGATTTTCCATTCATATTTGATATATTGAAGCGCCACTAGGATAAGGATCATGCCGTTGGCAAAACACGGTTTCTCACGCTTGTTTTGCTTTTGTACGAATGAGCTGATTTTTACTTTCTCTTCTACGTAGACTACATATGTAGAGGGTAATGTACGTAGTATAGAGAGAGTTATGCAATGCGGTGAAAAAACAAAATTCGAAATATTAACAGATGTACACTTTTCGGGGTTTCCTTATACTAAGAAAGTATTTTTAAAAACCAGTCCATTTGTCCTTTTGTAAAAAATGCTTGCGCCTAAACGTCTAGTAGAGACTTTGCAAAAATGAATATTCTCCGGCCTATCTGACCAGGCCGAAACTATGCGATTATAAAAAAAACTTTAAATTCCGGCAGTACTCCACATGAATATCTTGGAACATGGCGAAAAGTTTATCAAAATAGCTCTATATATTTGTTTATACTTTCTGTAACATTTAAGTGAAACACACTTATAAAGATGGTGTATGCCAATTGTTCATGATTACCTCATAATTTTTCAAAGTTATCAAAGTTTTTTTTTTCGTGTCTACCTACAACTACAATATTAAAGATTGTAATGTTTACTTCAAATAATTTTTTTCACAATCATTTAATTTATCTCATACGAACTTTTTAAACATATCGTTTTCCTGTAATTGTGAGTGCAGTATAAGAAACAATACAACATTTTCTTAAATACAGCATTTTTTTAACTTTCTGCACAAATAACACTAAATTGACTGAAGAACATTAAAAAATGCAATTTTATGTTGGATTTTTATAAAATTACATAAATGTAACATGTTTTATACATATCTTACGCCAATATCATTTGCATTACCAATGTTTTTAATATATATATTGAGTACAACTGCGGTCAGGAGGAGATTCCTACCACCCAGCAGTTTTAAGGGAGAGTTTTTCATAGTATTCACGATCAATACCAAGCGAATGGCAGAGCAGTACATTAACCAGCAGGACACAGTCCGCGCACGGTCATTTTTCCTCATTCTTGTCCCCCTTCTTCGCTTACACACACTGACACTCACAATAACTACACTTCCACACATGTCGAAAGGCCAGTCGGAAGCTTGCGGCTTGTGCGGGATGGGCTAGGGCTCCGATAGGGTGGAGATACCTCGAGGGAGGAAAGCACTCCAAATCGGCGTGTAGATCTACGCCGAATGTCATTGTAACGGAAATAGGAACACCACCACCGTGATATAAAATGCAGTACACTCACGGGATTTATATCCGCTCGGAAAAAGAAAATCATCAACCAACAGTTGAGCTTCAATAGTTTTACTGGTTTCCACCTCCTTTTATGTTAGCTTCATGTTTGCGGCTGAAGCGTTCTATGAGTGGGCAATAGTTTTTCATATCCCTGTATTCATTACTTAGCGAAGCAATGTTATGACCTTCATGAATTCTCATCGCAAACTTTTGTCCTAAGATGCAGAGGTTTAACTTACTTATGGTTTATTTTAAATTTCTCTTCGTTTTCGAATATCGGAACATTTTAAAAATGGAGACTTTATAATTGTACTTTCATAGATGAAGATCGCACATATTTTTGCTGTCTTCATCATATTCGCAATGAAGAGGCGTCGACGTGTGCCTTCTGCATTCCCCGCCCACAAGAGCGTCTCCTGCCCTGGACCTGTTGCGCGGGAGCGCGCTTCCGCGATGTGACGTGGGGGGCGGAGGGGGGGCGGAAGGGCGTGCGGGAGGGGGGCGGAGGGGGGCGGAGGGGCGGGCGGGGAGGCGACGGGGAGCAGAATCGCCTCGCGCCGCGGGGCGCCGCGCCGCTCTGAAGAAGGCCCAGGGCGACGACGCCCTTCACCCGCTTCCCCCCCCCCCCGCAGACGAGGGCACGAGACGCGGATGATAAGGGGACTTTTAGGATTACTTCACCAAAAACTGTGTAGACAATACAGGTCACAATGAGCCTTTCTCATAGCATTAATGGGAGACCACTGCTCGCTAGAGAACCTTGCGACGTGGCGACCACTTCAATTTTTAATACCTACAGATAATATTTTATGTCATCTTGTGACAACAGACCACCTCCGACCCCTTGTCACAGCTGCAGAAAGTTATAAAAATCCCGACTCGTATTCTCTCTGCGCACAGTGTCCCGACTTTTGCCACACACAGCGAGTTATGCAAAGCGGCACAATGTCTTTTCCACCTTTTGTAGCATAATTTGCTATTGGTGTTAATATTCATGCTTCCCCCTTTTTGTATCTTTTGTAATTTATAATGTGAATTTTCTTCATTTATATTTCAAATTTTGTAATTTCAAATGCTATTGGTCTGTAAGTATTACAATGTTAAAAGTAACTATTATCTACATTAATCCTCCCCGTTGCATTCCACATTGTATCATTTCATTTGCTATTGGTATGTAATAGTTATAATTTTAAATGTATCTACCAATTATATTAATTCTCTTTTTCAATTTTAATATCCTTCCCTTACATTTCATATTTTATCATTCAATTTGATAATTATTATAATTTTAAATGTATCTATTATTTATATTAATGGCTACTTTGTCTTATTTTGCATTTACTTCGTATTGTATTTATATTTTATTTTGTTTATATTTGTAGACTGATGACGACGCAATCCGTCAAAAGGCGGATGTCTCTCTCTTTCTCTCTCTCTCTCTCTCTCTCGCACACACACACACACACACACACACACAAATAGATTGACACGTTTCATAACCTGGTTCCTCTAGGAAATTCTCGAAGGATTAAAAAATGCAGGAAATTTGATATTTTGTAGTATGTTTTGTTATGTTAGCCTCAAAATGTCATAGAATAATGTAAAATATGCTGTTAGGGGAAACAAATAAGATTGTGTTGTTTCAAGAATGAAAGAAATTATATCTTTTAAAACGTATACAATAAATAAATTTATAAAACTTCAGTAAAGATAATAAAGTTTGTAATGGCATAATTCATCAATTGCAAAAATAAATGCTAGCAATATGGCAGAAAAGACAAGTGCACAAAGATAATATGTACAAAATCGAGTTTCAGCGTAACTACAACTACATTGGTGAAATGCTATGTATTTCTCTAATATCATTACGGCGTTTGTATGAATCGATACGACCTTATTCATCCGTTTCACAATAATTTTTCAACAAAAATACTAAATATTTTAATCTCTGCTTTGTTTTATATCTTTTTGTACCTGAAAGTATGCAAACATACAAATATAAAATGTTTAATATTTATTTTCATTACGAACTTTCAAGCAAACAAATATTTTTAACTTAAAATACACTCCGGAGTTGCTGTAATAAGCTTTCTTTATTATATTATACATTTCTAATGGCCTGCGGCAGCACAAATGCTACTAAAACCGCACAAAGTGTGTATCAAAAAAGATAACGCACACTACTTAAAAACCACAAAAAATTATCTCGTGCAATAAAACAAATATTTGAATAAAACAGTCTCCAGAATATTGCAATACTATTGTACATACAGCGTGTCTCTTTACCTTAGTTAAAGTGTGCTAAATGTTGATCTCTTTTGAAAAACAAAGAAATGTAAAAAGATAAAATAGTTCTTACACTTAATATCTTTTCCCGCATATAGATTCCAATGTAAAAATTGCAAATCTGTTTTTAGTAGGAAATAAAAAGTATTCTTTCAAGATTTATAAAATTCTATATAGATATTTTTTATTGCAATGAAATACAGATAAAATTACATTTTCAAAAACCTAAAAATATTTTATAACAAGATTATAAAAGAAATTATTTTCTTTCATGACACCTAATTCAAGATTCATGATCATTCATTAATATAGAACCTGTATAAAAAAAAAGATGCTCAAAATTTGAAAGAAAATAATAAAGGACAGAGTATTAAAATGAAATTAAAAGATACTGGTCTTAAATTTTCAGAAAATATTTGTACATTCATCTTACATTAGTTGTCACAGTTTGGTTAATCTGGCTTTTTTGGACATGTCTTTTATTATCAACAATAACACGGAAATGTGTGAAAAATTTAAGGAATGTACTGTGCTGCTTGAACTTTGTTGTTTCACGTGATTTTCGACTTGACATATCTAGTGACTACAACATTCAATTTTCAAATTGAAAAATTAAGATATGTGGGTCGATATCAGAAATTTTTTTCTGTACAGAAGGCTATTGTGTAATTCAATATTATATTTCAGAGGTAAAGAATTTTAAAATTCGGGAAATTTTTATTTTTTTCTTCCGTCCTTGACGCAATATCTAATAAAATTAGTAGATTTTATTTCTTTTACTTCTGATATTCAAGTTTAATTGTTTAGTTTAAACCATTCGGTTAATTTTGTCTAATGATTAACAAAATCATCTTCAAATAATGTACTATTACTAGATTGATAATTAGTGAAATTATGGGGTTTAAACCGAACTTGAAGCACAACAGATACTAAAAGAAACTTACGTCGTTTTAAATATTTCTTGAATCATTTCTAGTACCTCCATATGCTATGTCTAAAATGTTTATAAATGATAATATCAATATGAACGTAAAACTTAATTACGTAGTGAAATAAATAAGACGTTTAGAAATAAGTGAAAGAAATTTGAACATATTTTCTTCAACGAGGTTTTGTCACAATTGAGATTATACGAATATGAAGCTGTCGGTCAACTTCACTTATTGTGCGGTGAATAACGTTTATGGAAACCAACTTTTCTGACAATGGCATGCATTTACTTCCCAATTCGAAAATAACTATTTATGTCGTTTTCTTTGTCCACGTTCATTAACATCGACCGACCACCAAACTCTTCCTGACTAAGTACAACATTGCCAGTTATTCTTATTTTGGGATCACAAGTAAATGGTGTTAGAACTATATCTAACACGAGTGAAATAACGTGTATTAACGAATATTAGCTACGTGAAGCGGCGGCGATACAATGACAAAAAAGTTCGACATCACAATATTCATTCAAAGTAAATCAGCGTGACGTCGCAGTGTACCGTTAAGTACACTCCGAAAATAATTTGAAAGCAATAATTTGAATAAAATATTTAATGCAATACTTTGAATAAATATATTTCTAATGTTTATATTTTGACTGTTAATTAGGCAGCAAAGTGATGCGGAAAGCGGAAATAAATTTTAAAGAAAGTTCACTCCAATAGGTGGATGAATTGTTTTTTCACATTTTTCATGCGGCAAACATTACAGGGAATATAAACATAATTTTAATAAGGTTTTCCGAGTGTTTTGGATTTTTTTTCACATCGGCACAGTCAGTCTTTTACGAACACATCAGGCTTTTACGAACGTAATTGTTCAGCCTGAAGGCATACAGTGCCACAGTTTTTTACGTACCAAAAGTATCAGAAAATTGGGGTTCCATAACTCAATATCTGAAAAGAAAATATAGAATTGAGGGAGACCTCTTCCTTGTTATCGCATTACGTCAATAATATTATAACCAGCGAAGTACTGAGTATTTTTATTCAGTCACTATGCACAGTTTGATAATAGGTGGACTACTAATATGTGCATATTTCATTCATAAGCAAAACTGTGTCACTCATTCGGAGTTTTTCCAAATTTCTGGATATCTAGAAATACCATAGACATCTTCGATATTGTCCGAGTCCACAAAGATTTTCTTTAGTTCGTGCACACCTCGTAAACTATTAATATAGAGGAATACTGTATTTTTCCCTGTATATTGATCATAATATACATGGCCAATGACATGTGTGATATGACGAGACTGTTTTTTTTAAATTCCTGTGTGATATGAAAAGTAGTAATATATTACTACTTTTCAGTAGTAATTACCACCAGCAGCAAAAATATGCAAAAAAAACAGACAAAATAATTTTCCAAAAAGAAGCTTGCTCACTATCGAACATAAAATAAAATACCTTCAAGTAACAATGCAATGAATTAAACATTTTTGGAAAACTAATCTTCAATAATACTGAAATAACAAAGTTGCACAACAACCTTGCTATGCAAACCAATAATATTTATAACAATGTTGGGATTAAGGATTCTGTCAGATGCACTGTCCGACAGACACTGGGAGAGGAGAGAAAGATGCATATTGGGAAAGATGCATTTTTGTCTATACATCACGTAAATGGAAAATCTGGGCATTGCTTTTACGCAACATGTTTTGTGGTCCGACGTCATGAACAATTAGAGAAGAAGAAAATAGTAAGTATAAAATACTACAAAATAATTTTCAAATCAAAATACGATACGTCAGTATACTGAGCGTGTAACAATCCTTTTAAAAAGGATCAAATTAACATGGAATTGCCAACATTAAATCTTGGAGTCTTTTGTTCAGTTTATGAAGAAACTAAGAAGAAATTAGTATATAAAGTAAGAAGCATATATTGGAGAAACCTGTTTCGTGTCAGTACTTCTTTGTTCTATCATCGGTCTGTTCTCACACATACATCCGTTTGCCCTGATTCATTTTCATCACCATTCATCATACAAAGAGGTTTCGTAGTGTAAGAATTAGTAAATTTCCTGTCGTTGCTGCGTCTCCAAAGGAGGGCAACCGAGGAATGCTGGCGGATTGCAGCGGCGCGCAGGCGAAGGCCAATGACGGGGGCGGCGGCGGCGGCGGCGGCCGCGCCGGGCAGCCCCGCGGGCCCGGTGACAAACGAGCATCGCGCCGCGCGCCGCCGCGTGATTAATGCGTGGAACAGCCCGGAGACCTCCCTCCGCCCCCGCCCCCGACACCGCCATTGCCTCCTACATCATGCCCTCCATTGGTCCTGCCACTTCCATTGCCCCCTCCCCTCTCTTACGGCCCCTCCCACTCCCTGTCCCCAGCCCCGTGCGGTTCCCTTCGCTCCCCGCTCAACCACTTACATTGAGTCTACGTCACCTCCTTTCGCTGCCCCATCACCGTCGACACCATTCCTCCTCTCACACCATTTCCTTCTCTCCATTCCTTGACGCCACAATGCCGCCCCCCTTCCCTCTTCTCCTCACGCAGTATGTGCCACGAAGCGATCCGAATCCACGGCAGGAAAACTACTTTCTATCGCTTTTTCCCCTCGCCTACATCCACCCGTGGTCTCTTCTTTCCCTAGCCCAACTCTTTCCTTGCTTCTACCTCAATTCGTTTTCCTCCTCTCCAAGTGTCTGACAAGTAGTTCCCCTTCTCTCGAGGAACCGGCCATCTTCTCTCCTCTCATTTCCCCACCCCTTCACCATACCACGATGTAATCATGTCCTACCAAGTCGCTGTCATTGCTTCTCCGCTCCCGCCACTCACTGTTCTCTCCTCTCCCAGTGTCTGTCGGACAGTGAATCCTCCCTCAGCCACCACCCTCCCTCTCCTCTCCCTCCGCAGCCCTATCTCTCTACCAAACCCCACCCTCCTCTCCACTGGCAGCGTGTGCTACGTAATGCCTCCGCTGCCCTCTCGCTCCCGGTCGCCGCATCACGGAAGCAACGCCTCTGCCCCTCCCTGCTGCGACCATTGCCTCGCCCCTCCCCTTCTCTGCCCGAGTCTGTCACGCCGAGATTCCTCTCCGCAGCGGCGGTCTCCGCTTGCCTTTGCCACCCCGTCTCCGCGGCGCGACCTTCGTACCCAGATTCTCGGGCTCGAGCAACGGCGGCACGCAGACCGTCCTCCGAAACGCGAGTGAAATTGCTCATTTCAGAACTTTTCAACCGGATTGGCTCCTTCCAGATCCCTTGGCGTCACTCGAAATTTGTGTGTGCGAGCCAGCATTCAGCCGTTTCGTGAAGTTACAAGTAGGGCTCAACAATAAGGGATATTATATCAACCATATTATCTCACAATTAGACGTCTATTTTTTATTCAGATTGATTCGTAACCTAAACTTTACCTAAGAAGAAACAATAAATCTAGTTCAGGACTATTTTAATAATTGCTCATAGTAATTCAACGACTGTGAATTTTGGATACACGTAACAGTACTTATAGCTTGTATTGTCCTCTTCACAAATTTTCCTGAAAATGCATCAGAGAATACATAAAACATACTCCTGTTATAACACGTCTAGCGCCAGAACGCTTAAACAGCACGAAGTGCTGAACACCATTTAATCTGACACGTGCATGATTTCCGTTTCTCACACTCGGTTCGCTCAAGATTTACGGGCAGTTTTAGTATACACTAGGTAATTGCTGCCTCATTTTTCAGATATGGTAGTAATATAACTTTCTCTGCTTAACTGATTCCACTAAACGGTACTGGTACACTTTCTCCACTGAGGACTGCGGAACGTTTCAACCCGCCCCTTTTCTGGATTGTTCGTACTTCAACACTTGTGTGTATAGCGGATTGCCTACACTGACGTCACCTCACGGCGCGCCACAGAATTCCCTTGCCCAAGGAACCCCCTTCAGAAGACTAGAAAATAAAGCTTAGGAAGGTAAGGACAGAGGAAGGAGTGGTTGTGCTCCTACATAAAGCCCTGCTACCTCCTTCCCTCCAAAATACACATTTTGATTTTAAGAGTAGATTAAGGAAGATTGAGACAACCCGTTTTCTACTAAATAAGACAATACGCATTAACAGTCACTAACAACTTTTTCTGGTTGAATATTGATTGTATCATAGTTTGTTCCAGGTCAGAGGGTAAAACATCTGACTTCAAATAGACATAGAGGATGTGTTTGGTCTCTTGAGAAGATCGCTGGTCGATGCCTATTGTAAGGTATGCTTGATGCGCAGAGTATATTTGTCACTACTGTTTTTTCTCAGTTTTTGTAAGGTGCCTTAATACAGTCACCACAAATATGACAAATTAATAATTATATAGAGAGTTTCATGTAGTAGGTCGTTTGGATATAATAATGACAACCGGAATTTAAGTAAAATGAAGTTGTTCGAAAAGCCTTTAAATCACAAATACTACTTTAACTCATGAATACAATTATGTTTACAAATAGATGTAATTGTTAATCTTTAAAGATTACATTCGAGTAATTTTTGAGAAAACAAACGTAATGAAATTAACTTGCAAGAAGTCCAATTATCACTATCTGATAGAAAAGTTCGAAGAAAAAGTTGGAGTGTTTAGTGATAAAATGCGGAATTTTGAGCTAGTTTTCACAGAAAAAGGTTAAATTAGAGAGAAACTCTATATGACATTATTTAAAGCACATGTACTAATAAATACAATAATGTGAACAAATTGCCACTAATATAAATATTAACAACGTGAGAGACAAGTCAATAAATATATATTTTGGAGATTTGGAAAAAAAAGAATAGAGCATAATGGCATTTATGTCATCTTAAAGAATACATTTAGCACTATCCCTACAAAAAGTTTAATGAAAAACTTGTATTTCTAATTTTTTTAATTGCACATATTTCTCGCAGTATTGTGCGAAAACTACCATAATTTTCAAAAATGTACAAGACATTAAAGGAAGAACTCACTATCCAGAAAAAATTTTCTTAGAAAAAAATTCTCTATATTCAATTTTGTAGTTGTAAGAAGACGTCCGAAATGTAATGAAATTTCAAAATTTTGTTACATTTGGAGTTAAACCTCTAAATCGGACACATGCCACCTTTCTAAGTGTATTTTATACAAAAAAACTTTTAACATACAAGAAATATAAAGAAAAACTTTCGATCGGTTTTGAGAAAGTTTTGAAAATGCCTTGGGGGTTCATGTAAAGTACACCCAAATTTTAAGCATTTTTTATTCAAATTCTCAAAACTTCAACTCGTGCCCAATGGACAGGGTTTCCCTCAATTTGGATAAAATTAAAACTATGGTTTACGTGCTAGTGGTATTTTCTAACGGGCAGACTGACATAACTTTCTCTATACTACGTATAATTCTCCGTATATACGTATGTATTCGGGAAAGTAAAAATAGCGAACATCATGTTTTCAGAGAAATTTTAAACAATGCAATGACTTGCTAATACTCAAAAGTTAGTCAAAAAACAGTATCCAATTCTGTAGGGTTACGAGTATTCGCGGTTTCATGCGTTCAAACGCATCCATTCTCAGGCCGCAAACAATCACGCAGTATCGGCTGCAGAAGCACCAGAAACGAGAGTAGGAGATAACAGAAGAACATCTCAGTACGCGCGCGTCAGCCCTCACAGAGTCGCTTCCGCAAACGGCCACCGTCTGCGTAGTGTAGCTTTCCAATCTCGCACCGCAAACAGTCGGCGCCGTCGGTGGCGCCGCACACGCTTTGTTTGAGTTTCGCGTTTGAGTTACCTGGACGATGAAGAGCGATGCAAGGATGCCTAGCGATAGAATATCACAATCATATGTCAATTGGGAAAATATTAGCTGTCATGAGGGACATCAATTACTAATGCTCTACTATGTACTTTGTAATGACTGGTTTCAAGTGTGCATAATGTAATGAAGCGATGAAATGTAAACACACTTCCCAGAGAATCGTAGAATTCTAGAACCACCATTATATGTGTTTGTATAGCAAGGACGTGAAGCAGTATTTTTTCGCAAGGTAGATTAGGAAATGTAGAGCGTAGTGAAACCGATATTGACACCATTTCGGTTCGAAAAATGTCACGAACAGACCACGTCTTCAGTTGAGCCGTACACGCTTTGAGTTTTGCATTACAGTTATATGGGCAACGATGTGCTATGCAAGGATGCCGCCAAACACAGTATCATAATCACATGCCATTTCGGAGAAAATTAGCTGTCATAAAAAACGTCAATTACTAATGCTATACAATGTACTTTGCAATGACTGATTTCAAGTGAGTATAATTTAATGTAGCCTTGAAATATAAACACATTTTCAAGAAAATCATTGGATCGTAGAACCAACATGGTTTGTATAGATAGAATGTGTAGCAGTATTTTTTATGCGATTTAAGTGGAACGTAGTGGAACCGCTGTGGATAATATTTCGATCTGAAAGTAGACACTTGGTCACCGACGCGAGTACACACGATCAAAACGTCGTATCATCAGCATAAAAATTGGAAAATTGAACCGGAAAAGAATGAATTTGGTCACACAATCACAAAAGTGCAGTCGCAGATGGTGCAACAGATAGTGTTTTCATTGAAATAATTATATGCGTCGTCATTGCCAACTATATTATTTATTAAAAAGCAGCTTTCGGTGGCTTAGCCATCATCATCAGTTTTCTAGTTGAAGAAGAAACACAAAACATTTAACCTTAATATTTTTTTGATTTGACAAAAAGTTATAATAAAGGTTACTAATAATTTACACTTTTTGGAAAATATATTTAACATTCTAAGATCTGAAAGAAAGAAAAAAGTGGGAGGGTAAGTCATTTAATACTAAAGGAAAAAGAATTAGAACACGTAAAATGTGAAACAGAAAAACATGAAAATTATTGCATTAGAAACGCGAACGATAACTCACCACAATACCTATATAGTGTTTTCATTGCCAGCGTTACTAACACTCCGTTTATAGTTCTTCTGTTGTTTACATATTATATGCTCATTCGTTAGGCCCTCTAAGATTGTCCTCGACTTAGGTTATAATGTAAAGCAACTGAGTTTGCAAGACGATATTTGTGAATAAAGTGAAGCCTTCGATCATTTCGTCGCTTGCTTTCCTCCCCCATCTATGTAGATGACGTAGTAACGCTGCCTATTGCTTCCGCTTTGCCGCTGCAAAAACAAATCACCCCGAGATTAATTGCGGAGGTGGCGGCGTTGGTTTTGTCTGCTGCCAACAGAGAGAGGCCGGGTATTTATCGGCTCCTTCCCCACCACCAAGCCTCTTCCGACCACACCCCCTTTACCTTCGAACAAGAAGGTTTCGGAGAAGGCGAAATGTAAAAAATAGGATACATTTTACCTGTCTAAAATTCATACATAATGTCCTCTTATGTTCACGTAAACACTTTACACAAGAAATGACTTTGTACTGGAAACCACTTGAACACATCAGAAAGAAATCTAACAGCTCCACTATCACATGAAGTATCTTAATTTATGAACAAAGCTGTATTTACGTACGTGCCCTTAAGATAATAATTGTTATAAAATAATTCCACACTATTTAACGTTTTATCTTGTCCGTTCGAAGGGAAGACTGTTTTTAGTCCATATGTCACTAAAGAAATCGCGAAAGTATGTATTATTTTTGCTATGTGTGCGAGCCGATATGATGTTGTTCCGCTTTTTAAAAATTCGGTATAATAGTCAACATTCTGGTGCACATTTAACTTTTTTCGCGTACTTGTGTAATAGGAGAGAAATTAAAATTAATTTCATGAAGCGAAAATTATCCAAGTAATTTAGTATGGATCCTGGAGGTGCCTGGGCGGCTGTATTGCGATTCTTTTGATGTCCCGCGCTCAAACCCTGTTCATTGCGAAACGCAAATGAAAGGATTGGAAAAGCTCCTAAATTGTTCTGATATATATCACAAGCACATCTCATTTTCAAAATAAAAATATCACAGCACCTTCATGGAAAGACATTGATCAAATGGCAATATTTATTCATAATAGTTGTTTGCATGTAATTTATTACACTTTTAGTAATACGTGCAGCTGATAGTAGCAAGTCTAAACTTTTGCAACATTATCAGGATTCCGTATTCTCCAATACAACGCACCATGTGCACTGGAAGACATGCTCGTTCATGCGACTTAAGAAACCATTTTAGAGAGCGGAGCCAAAGATAGCACACGTCTTGGCGCTCTGACAGCACTTCAAGAATTGCTTTAAATTAAAGTATCTCTTGTATATTCTTTTTCTTTCAGTTTACATACCTAAAAATTGTTTATTTAAATATATACCCACATGCATGCCAATCCTTCTAATGCATAAGCCAAGATTACACCTGTGATTTGAACATAATTTGGAATATTTTAAAGGAGCGTGATACCGTATGTTCATGTATTAACCAAGAGAACGGCATGCCGATGACAACGATAAATTCTGAGTAATGTTAGAACTGAAATTAATTGATGCCTTATTTTACCTGGCGAGACTCGGGCCATCAGGCCAGCTCTTCTGTCTGACCACGCTAATTTCCCTACGCTCCTTTCACCAACTAGCGGAGAAAGGAGGTATTTCTTGGATTGACAACTCAACTTGCAAATATTCCATTTTTAACACTATTTTATTCCATACTTGTTCTCAACAATAACTGCTTGAATTCCAAATAAGACAGTTATGGATAAACATGACCGTATAATACCCTCCTAATAGGTTAATCGTAACTGTTCCAACGACGGAAAATATTCAAGAAGCATGCAATTCAGCCATGAATACGAAATGTACATGAAAATTTAGATGTAGA
Source organism: Gryllus bimaculatus (assembly GCA_017312745.1). NCBI lineage: Eukaryota > Metazoa > Arthropoda > Insecta > Orthoptera > Gryllidae > Gryllus > Gryllus bimaculatus. The sequence goes on from BOPP01000001.1 coordinate 12,360,296, forward strand.
TATGACGTATTTTAATAACGTTTAAAGTAATTTTCAGGAATCTTTACTGGAAGATGAAAATGAATTCAGTACGTAGGTACGTATTACAGACGTATTAAAGTATGTATTACAAACGTTCCAAAAGGTATCAGAATTATTCTCTAATTGATCACACTTTTGTATTACTTTTATTGTGATTTAAGTTGTTTGTATTTTTTACTGATATTAATTTGCAACTAATAACAATAGCGAAAAAATGTATTAACCTTTTACTGATGCATAAGCTACAAAATATTTTGTTTCAAACAAAAATGTCTGTTGACAGAGATGTTCTTAAATAAAGTTTAGGTTATCGATTCATTAATATTAATACGTGCTTAATTTTTTTACCGCCTTGATTAATATAAAGGGGATTATATATTGATTTATATAAATGTTGGATATTTGAATGATCTTTTTATAATGACCGAAACATTCTATTATATTAATATTATTAAGGTTTTGTTTCATTTTCAATGTTCTTATTATATTACTTTTTAAGTTGTGTTTACTCATTTATTTCTGAACTTGTTAAAAAGCATTGTTCGATTTAGGGAAATGCATTTAACAGTCAAAATATATTGATGCCAAAACTTATATTATACTTTAATATACTCTTCGGTGATTTGTAAAAGACGTCGTCCTGAAACAAGAATTTTGAGACATTCGTAAGTAAATAAAAACTAATATTTAGCTATTTAAGATTCAGTTATATGAATTATTGAGTTGCTTTATCCCAGTTATCACAAGTGAAGTTTTCTTACCAGGGAGAGCAGAATAACAAAAGTACTTGCTATATGCGACGTATGTACTGTAGAGGAGTCTATCAGAGAAGTCTGTTGAGTAAATGCGCAGTATTGTCATCAAAAACACACAGTTTGGCTTCCCAGAAAAAATATACTTCATTTCTACTGTAGCAAATCATACGAAACCGACTTGCATAAGTTAGTTAACTAAATTTTAAACTCATAACATTTGGTCCCAAGGATTTCAGTACTGAGATCCAATGCATTCTAAAGTCGCAGTGAAAAAAATAACTTTATTTCTTTTTACAAACGTAGAATTCGTAAACCTCCAAAGGTAAACTTGCCAAAGTAGGAAGAAAATACAAAAAATCAAACTATTCTGCAAAACTTAAAATATCTTTCAGTTTTTTACAGTGTCGACACACTTACGTAGTAGAGCGTGAAAATTTGGGAATGTACAAAACTTCGCACAGGTTGTAGCAGAAGTGGGGAAGGGGCCTGATCTGAAATGTCAAAATCGCATGTTGCCAGCGAGTGCGATCATGAAGAAGGGGATAGAGGTACACACACTGTTGTGCTCTGCCACTTCCCTTTGTCCAACGACAAGGGGGTTTGAGCCTGAGAGGCAAACATCCGGAAGGCTCGATGGCGGACGATACACGAGATAGAACTCGGATTGGCGCACATATTCAGATAAATGGAGGATCAAGACAGTCAGGTGTTATTGTGTCACATGGGTACAAAATTGGAAACCTACGGAATTGAGCAGAAAGAGTTTATATTGCTCAGAGAAAATCACAGCATTATCAACTCGAGAAACTCAGAATCGTAGCGTGTGAATATCTCACACACATTCATTTACGGTATATTTCATGGAGAGCCGCAATAATGATATATTGGTTTTATCAAGAAAATGTAAAACAATTATTGTATGGACATTACAAAAATCCTTTTTTAATTTTTTTATGAGAATTGTGGAACAGCTGAATTACAGCTTTACCACCACTTTCGCAACAACAACTAGAATACTTATAGTAATACAAATATTTCCCATAATGACAATGATAATAATAAGAAGAAGAAGAAGAAGAAAAAGAAGAAGAAGAAGAAGAAGAAGAAGAAGAAGAAAGTTTCACTGAATTTTCCTTAAAGATGCAATGTTACACTCTAAACTTACGCTCTTTACTACAAATTATGTTTAACCACTTCTCTATCATCATTAACACCAAGTAATTACAAACAAGGACTTTATTGGACAATCATAAACATGATTAAAGTCACACTTCTCACATGCATCTTCCTTCTGAGCAATCTTCTGGCGTAGCCTGACATATGCCACTCCAGCTGTCGCACATCCCATTGCTATGCCGAAACATCGCAGACGCTGACGTTGCAGCGAACCCTAATTACCAGAGACCTATTGCGCAGTTTCTTTAGTCAACGTCTCTTTCAAATCGAGACGCTCTCGAGCGCTCTCTGAAGCAATATGGAGGTTAAAAGATCTCACATGAATTCAAAGTCTGTCAAGACATTATTATGTGTTTGAGCACGATTCTCCAGAAAGAGCAGTGATTTGACACCGGCAGACCGCACAAAAAAGCTGAAGGTCTTTGGCTCGAGGCCTTTTGTCACCCAAGATCATCAGAACCATTTAATTCTCGTAGCACGTAAGATATTTTATTTTTTTATCTATCTTTAACGATTTACATGTAATTATTTACGGATTCATTAGAGGTTAACCTGGCTTCGTTTGTCTTTTCATATTTCCCTCCCATAATTACCTTCATAATAGAATATGCAGAAATATTCCACTGTTTTTAATATTTTCTGTGTGACCACGATCCTATGCAATGTAACGATGTAAATTATGCAATGTACATCGAGTTCCGCATAGAAGAAAAAAACAATCAATAACGTATGCGTAGAAAATAAACATTTTTACCCGATGGGACCAATAAATGGTCTTAAAAATATAAAAATGAGATTTAATTTACTTATCAATATGGATGTAAAGAATGGTAGTTAATGAGATGCTTAGAAATAATTATTCTCTATTTCATATTCCAGACTTGAGTTCACTAACCAGCTACTTCCACAAGACGTCCCTCCGCCTTTAACCGACTAGAGGGCTCCATCGTATAATTCCCCCCCGGGCCTCCACCGCTCTCCAACTTCCCTGTTCGCGGGTATCGCGTTTCTTCTGTTTCTCCTTAGGTAATTGAATCTGCTTATCGAGCTAATGGGCGGCGTCGCCATGGTTACGGCAATTTGTCCGCCCTAATACCCCCGCGCGCGTTTCCTTATCATCCCCTCAATCTCCGGCGCCTGATGGATTTGGCGAAGGCGACGAAACACTCGGGTTTCACGGAGCAGATCCCGCGCCGCCAGGCACCCGCGAAAGCCAAGCACGCGGATTCAATTTCGCCATTAGCACGGGCCCACATACATCGAACTACGTATCTTGCAGGGAGATCCACTCAACACCTTTTTAAATAATAATATTTATTGAGTCACGTATACAATTACAATAGTGTATGACGAGTCAATTTGATGCCTTGGGTGGAGAGAGCGAAGTTACATTACTGTTCAGGAGCAAACAAGGGGCCATCTCTGCATTTGCTCAAAGGACCAGGGAAACTAAACAAAACATGATCGAGATGGAGTCATTGACCTAGAAACATAATACTTGTTACAGTTAGATAAAGATATTATACAGTAGATAAATTATCTGCTAATAACTAACATTTCAAGATGTTAGTTTAATGCTACTACTTATAATAATAATAATAATAATAATAATAACATTAATAATAATATTGGAAAAATACATATCAATTATGTTTGCAACTGCATCAAATTTTCAATAGTACTACATTCTATATTTAAAACTTGAAATGGTGAGGAGGGAAGTTACTTCTTTTTTTAAATTTTTAAATATACAGGGAAAAACGATATCGTATCACCACCGCTAGAGATCACAACTGTGATTAAAAGAAAACATGAATATGTGCCAGATCCATAAAATGTAATGAATATTCGATGAAATTTAGTTTTTTGTGTACAGGGACAAAATAATCACTCTCCGTGCATAGTCAACCTCCTTTCTCAAAGACGTCTCATGAAATTGAGGAAATCGCGCCTTGAGTACGAGTTTTTGACAATATCATTATCTAATGTTTGAAATGCTGGTAAGACCTCAAATTAGTTTCAAGTATACTCGTTTTGCAAGTACGTTATTTTTTTTTTGTAAAATCATACATAAATTGCTCATTTCATATTGCGGTATATATCTGTATTGTGATGATTCATCATAGGGGCAATTAAATAACGTGTATTATAAATATGCACAGTGTCAACAGTCGGAAATTCGAAGTAACACATGGTGTTTAAGAAAATGAGAGTTTAAGGGAAGTGAAGCGTGATATATTATTGAGAAAAAGTGGAGTTTATTTTGATAATAATCTTGACAAGGACACGCGAAGAATTTCCGTCGGATTAATTATACAAGGGTATGAAATAGTCGATAGGCAAATAGTAAACAGTATCAGACGCTGAGGCCAATCAGAAAGAAGATGGAGAAGGAAATCGACGCAGATTAGCGTAGGAGAGGCGAAATGGGCTAGTTGATAAGCGTAGGAGAAGCGAAGCAATTGCTGCGCATCTCAAAAATAAAAACAAATGAGCAGCCCGCTTTATGAACTGCGAGGCACAAGATATTCAACTACGGTGATGGTCGGATGGAGAGAAGCTCGTAGGCCGCGGTGGCGGTCGGATGTATTAAAACCCGCGAGTAGAAATTACATTGTGGTGGTGACGACCATATGGTAGAGTTTGTGGGGTCAGGAGATCTAAAATAATGAGGCAGCAGCAACTTTGGTTATGGCAAATAATTTGAAAATTACATTCAAATTCGACATCCAAGAAGGCAGAGGATTCACGATCCAGGAAGGTGACAAAGAGACATTCTTAATTTACATATTGTGGGAAGATCAAGTTTTCTTTTGACGTTAATAGATT
>BOPP01000001.1:12365144-12444697 GCA_017312745.1 Gryllus bimaculatus
TAAATAGTATAATTTAAGGTTAAAATACCATTTTGTTCATGGGAAAAAATTTAAAATAGGTAAATACTATATATATATATATATTATATATATATATATTATATATATATAGTATATATATATCTCTCAATCAAAGCTGAAGAAAAAGATAATTATATCGTTTTATTTATTTGAAGATTGGATATTATTATTTTCTTAATGGAAAAGAATCCCCATATTAAAATGATTGATTAACATAAATATTTATTACTCAAACTTTCGTCGCTTCGTAAGGACGGTTTTGTAGGCCCTCCGAATAAATTTTCTCACGGCGAATATACCCCGGCGAATAGATAGGGTATTGGTTGGAATAAATAAATATACTATATAAATAAATAATGTATTGAAGTTTAGAAATTAAACGTGAATAATAAATAAATACCCAGTTATTACAAGGAATATCCACCGCACATTAATTAATTTTCCTATATCTTATAATTTTTATTTAACATAATTAATAATAATAATAATAATAATAATAATAATAATAACAACAATCCTAGTGGCAATGATCAGATATTACGGTCTGCACTTCACCCAAATAAATGAATGAATATACATTTATACACTGTTAAAACATTTCAGACAGGAGCAAACTGTGCATTAAACTATTAAAACAATCATTTGAGTATTTAAGAAATATATTTATAAAACGTTATTACATACGCTTGCTTGAAGAAATGGGCTCTGGAAAAGCAAACTCACCTGCAAAAGAAGAGAAAGTAACATTAGATAACAAATTTATGTAAGAAATATTTCCTTCATATTTTAGTCGGATTGACTGAAAGTACCAACTACTTAAATTGAAACGTTAAGTATTTATAAAATATCGTCAAATCTACATGATACGAAAAGACAATGAAAACATTTCTAGAAATCTACCAATAGTTATAATAAATAATAATAGTAATAATAATAATAATAACAATAATAATAATAATATTATATTCATATCTTAAAATAATATAAGAATAACATTCCTAGAAATCTAACAATAATTGTAATATTAATTTGAAGAATGAAGTTAGATTCTTCTGCATGGCCAGTGCATGCACACTACAAAAGAAATGACATACAGGCGTCGGAGTTAGCAACAGCGTTTACGGATGAAGGTATTTTGTACTTTCAAGCCATTTTGCATAAACGACAAAGCGCTACAAGGGAGTTATTAGCAATGACTAATATCTGCTGCAGGACATTCTTCCTTCAAACATCTTCCAAAGCCCTCGTGCTGTTGTGGCTTTGGCATCAACCGCATGCTTTGCAGTTGCACGCAAGTCATGTGTACGTTTTACTGCGCTGCCTTTTAACTCTCTCGCCTTACGAATCGTCCGTAAGAGGAGAAAGTTATGTAATCGTGAGCCAGAAAAAGGCAAATTTTCGCCAGAAAAACTCTTATTGCTAGTTGCTAGAGGAGTATGGAAATGCTTTTATTTTGTCAGCTATGCTATAAAATCAAATCTGTGTTGTTGTTTTTTTGCATTACAAATACGTTTTACATTATTTGAGAGCGAGTTTTAAAAATGTTACCAACCACGCTCGTTGGTGCCTTTATTCATGATTTAACTACATTGAATACAAGAGCAAAGATTCTGGATCTCAACAAAACGTGAGAAGACTGTACTTCTTACCCGCACATCAGATACAGGTTTAACTGTTTTCGATAATACATTTAAAAAACAAAAAAAATGTAGAACACCTAATTCATTACCTCATTTTCATTATCGCTCGCATCATACGTACCTTGCTCCGTTGTCCACATTTAACCCTAGTACCGGACACCACTATTAATGAGTAAATATCCGCATCGATGAATTCCAAATCAGCTCTTAGTAATGCACGTGAAGCGTTCAGCACCTCCGAGAGGTCGCTGCTCCTGCCAAGGGCGTGCCCTTCGCAAGAAGTCGCTCTTTGGAGCGACGCCGCCGCCCGCCCGGCGCTTGTTTCCCTCGCATGTGGCGCGCCCAGCGCCCGGCGGGCGACACGCGAACCCCATTACGCGCGACCGGTCACCTGCCCCGCTGCCCCCTGCAGCCTTCCCTGGCGCTCCGGCCCTCGTTGCATTACACGCCACCCAAGAGCGACTCAAGCAGCATGGACGGCAGCGGCGGAATGCGCTCCCTGGCGTCGACGCTACACGCAGTCAGTGACGGTGTATCGGGGAAGGCAAATGAAGGAAGGGTTCCTCACATATTTTATTATTTTGGATGCAATTACCAAATAAAACATTTCTTTGCTTTTGGTGAAAAATGTTGATTTTCACGCAATCTGAATGGCACAGTGGGGAAATGTTTGTTAAAGTTTTAAAATGCACAAGCTTTTAATCAACACGAAAGTGGCCGAATATTAACTCAAAAAAAAAAAAACTTTCAGCCTACCTATCGTGCGAACTATTGCAATTGTATCACACAAAAAAGCTATAAAAAGCTCAATAGGAAATTGCCAAATTTGCATTATAAGGAAAATCGAAACCCCAAATATCAAATAATATTTATTGTCATTAATGAATTGAGGGATGTTTCCGAAGTATGAAACAATTATATCACAATACACTCTGAAGAGCTAGTTAGTTAACAGAGTTCAACAGTTCCGAAAAAGTAGCTGAAATGTGTCCTATTTACCAAAACAGGGCACGAGTGTTGCAGAGAACAACAGAAAAACTGCTATAATTCATTATTGGAAAACTTGAATAGTTCGCACTGTTACCCTTGTTGATGGACCAGCATTGAAATTTTCAGCAATTTATGGAAGGATTGCACGTCTGCCATGTGTAATGATTCTCCTCAGTCGTCGTCGGTCCCGTTCTTGCACGATCTTTTTGCGGCCGAAGCGATGTTGGAGGTTTAATGTATAACCGGATTCCTGATATTCTTGTATACTCGTGAAATGATTGTATGGGAAATCCAAATTTTATTGCAAGATCGGAGAGGTTATGCCCCATCTCTCTTACGCTGACTACAACGCTACCTTCAAACTAACTTAAATTATGATAACAAGCCATTGTAGCTGCAGTAACTAATCTACCAACTGCCTAATATTGTCGTTGCCGGACGGATCGCCGTATTCTGATTGGTTCCAGATCTTCTAATTTCAATACACATGGCTGTACCAGTTATTTGGATCTTCGGTGTATATGAAGTCTGTTGGGGTGAACTGTTTGATGTGTCAGTATAATGCAGTCCCAGTAGAGTTGATAACTTGTTCTAAAGATATTTTTAAGGGACTTGTGGATATGGTTTATCATGGCGTGGTCCTAAACCACAGATCTGAAAGCGTTGGGCATAGATAATTCGTTCTTACCTAATCGTACGCGTCTGTTCTTGTACGAGAATTGTACTTGCTGTACTGACAGAGCGTGATGCAGAATTTAATTACAAGCAATGTTGGCACGGACATGAACAACTCTTTTACGAAGTCTTTCTAAAATTTCTTTGTAGTAATATTGGTTAACTGTTTGTGTAGGAGGTTCCCACTCTTTATGCACAATTCCCTTGGAATCAAAGAAGCACACAATCATGCATTTTACTTTTGACTTTGACATGCGAGCATTTAGGTCCGGGTGATCCCTTTGTGCACTACTGCGAAATTGGACGTTTCGCGTCTGGATCGTACTAAAAAAAAACTTTCATCACCAGTGATAAGATGGCTCAACAATTTTGGATTGATTTCCGTGTTCTGTAACAGATCGGCTGTAACATCTTTCCGTATTTCTCGCTGTTGTTTGAGAATTTTGGAGACCAGTTTTTGCACAAATCTTTTTCATACCCAGATCTTCAGTTATTATTAGATGAACCGTTTCTCGATTGATGTTCAGTACTTCTGCAATAATTTTCACAGATAATCTTCGATCAGATCGTACGAGTTCATGCAGCCTTCGTCCGTGAGGTTGATGGTTGTACACTGCAGTCTTCATCTTCAACATTCGTTCTGCCTTCACTAACCATTTTGTGCCAACGAAAACTTGAGCTCTTAATATAATCTTTCCAAAAGCTTTTTGAAGCTTACCTAAGTAGTCGCCGCGTTTTCACCCAATTTAACTCAAAAAGAAATGGCATACCGTTGCGGAATATTATGCGGTTCCATTTCCGTGACGAGAGACACAAATATGCGTTAACGTTTTACAGCACAACTCACGACTGAGCTGTTGCATCGATGTGTCGCTTGCTTCAGATGCAGCTTACAAACCAAGGTCAAAGATACTGTGCCTACGCAAGCCAGCAGGGTTGCTACATCTTGCAAAGAAAATCAGTCTCATTACTTCACTATCGCACCTAGTAGTCTATCGGGGCCAGTACACTCCTGCCTAAAATAATTTACTGAATAGTGTAAATACGTTGACCACAGGCTCAAAAACCATCAGAGTGCATGAAATTTAGATAATTTCTTGTTGCAATTACTAAGTCTTTAATTGCAACAGAAATCCTCTCAGTTTCGGAGTATATATATATATATATATATATATATATATATATATATATATATATATATATATATATATATATCCAATACTGATCATTTGTATGACATACCAGCGTCTAAATTGGAATTGGTTATCTCAGCCGATATCTACCATGGATTTCCTTCTACTTCCACAGCTGCATCATTCAGTGGAGCGATGGTTGAGAGAGTTGACTATCATGTTGGTTGACGAAGAGTGACGTATAATTATCATCTGCTTCCAGTAGCTCTGTGTGGTTAAGATGATACAGTTATTTTTAGGAAGTACTCCAGAATGCTGTGATCTATTCTGAATGAATATTTCTTATTTATAAGTTATAACCTCTACTCCACTTCTTCACTCATATTAAAGAAACAAATTGCCTATCAACCTTAGGATGCATAGACTTGCAAAACTAGATATGCAGGGTCTCTTGCGCAATGCGCTCTCAAAAAATGCCAACAATAATTGTTTTTAATTCTTAATAACTTCTCATCTTAGTAATTTCAAGAAAGATAAATCCTATATTATTGACTTCGCTTCATATATAATGTTTAACATAAAATTTCTGCTCTATTTTTGTTTTTTCTTCAGTCAATAAAGCATCGTCATTTCACTTTTAAAATATTATTATTAAAATCAACTTATCGTGACAGCATTACCGGTGTTAGTTGTAACCATCATCAGATTTGTTTTATTGTGATGTTTTTAAACAACACAATGCATTTTAGGTCTAAGAGATGACACTAGGTGAGCGAAAGAAGACTCGCTCATGCGTCGTCGGATGTTGACAGTGTTAAACAAATACGACAAGTTGATAAGGGCAATCTATCAAGCTCAGATGATAAATACGTTTACAAATATTACAATAATATAGATACCTGATGATGGATGAAACTGACACCTGAAACTTTATAAAGATTAATTGAATATAATAATAAAGTTTTAAAAATGATGTTGTCTTTTATTGACTGTTGAAAAAAGCAAGAATAGGACAGAACTTTTATGTATAAAAGTAAACGTAGTTACCTAATGATTATTTATTTAAATAACTATTAAAGAAAACTTCCAACGTCGTCGCTACGCGTCAATCCGCCCATGACCAATGCAAGCGCCGTCGGCCGCTGGCAACTGAGCCGTTGTGGGGGCAGAGAGGAGTCTGACAACGGTTTGCAAAACCCAGCGGTTGTCGACACTTAATCAGAAACAAGAGCGACAGATGTGTTTGTGAAATGCCCCAGTTATGGAGCACTTTGTAAATCCAACCACAAAACGACTGACGGTGCTGTGAGATCATGCCTTCACCGTCCCTGCTACCCCTCTCTATTCTTCTTCACTCATTTCCAAGGAATACATTTGTTAAAGAAACATGTCATCGCCCCACCCGTGACCACGCCTGCTGCGTCTAACCGCTGTGCTTTTGGCCGTCAGCAATTGAGCCGTTGCGAGTGGGGAGGGGGAGAGAGGGAAGGGGTGGAGGCGGTGAGGACAAGCAAAACCCAGCGTCTGTCAGTGCTTAATCTGGCATGCGACAGAGCGCTGCATTTCTGCAATGTCACGAGTTATGGATCATTTTGGAGCCCCGCCCAGGATCCATATGCAGCACCATCAGTGAGGCTCGGGGCTCATGTCTTGACCTGCCCGCCCGGCCCCCTTTTAAGAAAGAACTTTGTCTTTTAACGGAACTTGCCGTCGCCCCAAACGTATCCGAATCAGCTTCTTCAACCGAAAGCGCTCTCTAACGTCAGCAATTGAGCCGTTATGGCTGCGGTGATGGAGGGGAAGGTTACGGTGGGGCGGGAGACGAAGGCGTGGCTATGTAGCAGTTTGAGATAGCGACCACCTTCCGACCACAAAACCACTGCTGGCGTTCAGGAGTCATTACCTCCTCATTTCTGACCGACCTACCCTATTTCTCTTCATTTCCACTCAAGGAAGACATTTATTAAAGAAACTTGCCGTCGCCCAAACCACGCTCGCATCCGTTTGGTCAAACGTAAGCGCTCTCGGCCGTCAGCAATTGAGCCGTTGGTGGTGGGGAGGGGAAGGAGGGGGAAGGGGAGGGAGGCGGGGAAGGGATGCAAAACCGAGCGGCTGTCGGCGCTTAATCAGAAATGCGAGCGAGCGCTGCGTTTCTGAAATACCTCGAGCAGTTGGAAGCAACGACCGCGTTTCAGCCACAAAACCATCGGCTGCAGCGGCGGTGGCACCACGGTTTAACCCTCTATCACTGCCTCTCTCACTCCACAAACGCCACCACTCTCGATTTCTAGTAAATCACGATGAGAATCACCGATTGAATGCAGCAAGGTGCACCAAACACATCTTGTAGAGACAAAGATTACATAAAAACCACTTCGATTTACAAATAGAATTCAACAGTTTTACACTTTGAAAATACATTATTGAGCATTGTTTTTAGTTTTCATTTCAATCTGGAATTATTACGCATATTATAATAATTATTAATACACACTTTCCTTTTTCTTCTATTTTACTATAATTCCTTCCAAACACATTCAGATCTTGACGTGATTTCCCTCTCCTCTTTTCCCCTTATCCCCCTCGTCCTCTCTCTTCTCATACATAATATCCCCATACACAATGTTTTCTCCCTCAACAAGTTGTTCGCCTCACACTAATCTGCCTAAACCACTGGCGGTTGCTCAGCCTTTATGCTCTTCCTTCTTGGCGACTGTATGCCTACAGTAGTAGTTATAGTGATAATTTATTATCACTATTTCGTAACCTTCTAATCTGACAGTATCGCGTATACCTACAATGATAGGGATGAACTTAAGGATTGTATGAAGTTAAGCATTGTTTTCCTTTGTATGGGTATCCAGCACAGCCACAGTACCTTTCATTTATTTCTTTGTATACTTAACGTGACTAAAAATTTACATTTGTTTCCAGTTTGAAGATGGGGTCTATTGCAGCTCGAAACAGTGTGATTGACAATAGCGTATAAAATTGATGTGTTTTATTTATATAACAATTAAGTGCGCCGTGCAAATAATTGTTGTAACAAAATTAAATATTTTTAAAATCAATTCGACGTGGTTTACAAAAGTGTAAACAGTATTCCAAACTATATGCCCACTCGTATTCAAATTTAAATTGCACAGATGTTTTTTGATTGGCTTTTGACCAATACATCGAGCGGACATGTATATTGGAATGGTTGTACTGTTGCAGTGGGGAACTGTTTACAAAGTTTTTTTTAAACTTTCATCTGTGCGTTTACGTCGGCTCGACAACCTATCAATTTCATTATTCGTTTGAGAATATATTTTCTTACTTTTATAATTTTGTACGTTTTCTTTAGCGTTCGCTTAAACCTTTTTACTCTTACACAAACCACAGTAACATACAACGGGAATGAATATATCACTAGATTATAGTATCATTATTTTAATGTAAAGTCAGACTTACATGGGCAACGTAATGCTGCCAACCGGTCCAGAGCAAGCTTTAATTAACACAGTTTGTTTGCTTGTTAGGTGACATGACGCAAGTCAGGGCATCTTGGATTGCACGGAAACTCGAATTGGCGATCCCAGATTACAGCAATTCTACTGTCTATTGTCAAAGAGCTGTGCAGAAAAGGGGGAGGAAACAGAGAGGTGGAAGCGAGTTACGTCTTTAACGTTTGTTTTCGTGCTCCTCAGAACCTAGAATTACGCGAGGGACTGCAATCCTGTCTCCAGCTGTGCATCGTCCCTGCCACAGTTACGGGAGGAGTAGAGGGTCAGAGTCATGAATGAATGAAAGCCAAGTGGCCTGGAAAATGTCCCCTCTGTCACTTTCCGGCCAAAGCCTTCACGCTCGCCGACGAGCCCTAAATCATGTAAACTCTTTGGAGGAGCGCCGTGAAGGGAGGAAGCCGCAATAAACGAACAGAAGGAAGCGAGATGGGAGAGCATTTGAAACACAAAGCGCCCTCGCTCTACTTGCGACAGAGATAATGGGCTACACCCACCCGTCCACACCTCTCACCTCCCATCATCCACTCGTCTATCTACTCCTCTCTAGCTCCCTTCACTCCTCCATCCCTTCCTTTCTCTTTCACTTCCTCTCTCTCCCTCTCTCAGATGGCGGGGGCATTTCTTTGACCTCCCTCATTGCTACCGCATTGTTCCAGCATCTCTCACACAGAGGGCGACGGTTTCAAACGGCTGACGTAGCTCACTGTTTCGAAATACATTTGAGACGCTGTAAAATATAACAGTGTCAATAGAGATGGCTTAAGAGTTCATTGGCTCTTCTTTTACAGCAATATGAAGATGAAATTACCGGGACGACAACTGATGAAAAAATAGAGAACTCGTCTATTAGTGACCATACTACGATACAAGCAGACATCAGTTATAAAACTTCATTTACTTATAGCCCTGAAAGTTAATAATACAATATTTTCTTGACAGTACACAAATTGAATGGATTTTTTTTGTGAAGCCAATGTACAAACGTTTCAACTTTTGATAGGCAGCAGGTATTTCCTCTTCTGTTCACTGTTGGGATATTCTGGCTGTCAAAACGTCTTGTTTTGGCTGTGTGCCATACTCCTGCTTCAGTCAATCCCACGGCTCCCCACCCCTGCCCCTGCTCCCCCTCTCCTCCTTCAGGAGTTTTCCCCCTTCCGTCCCCTTCCCTCGGGAGACAGATTCACAGAAAGAAGTGGAAAGAGGAGCCCTTCTTGCAGCGCCGGCGCAGTTCCTCATCGGCGGAAAACGCTTCACGGGCAAGCGCGCAGAGGAAACCCGTGTCTTTTCCTTCTCTCTCTCCTCCATCTCTCTCTCTCTCCATCATTTCTCCCCTCTGCATCCATTGCTTTTTCTCCTCTCGTCCATCTCCCTTCTTCTCTTCCGTCTGTTCGCACTCTCCCCCTCCCTTCCATCTCTCTCTCCCCATTACTCTCCCTTCTCCTTTAGTCTTTTCGCTCTCTCCCTTCCCTCACCATTCACTCTTCCTCTTTATTCTCTCCTTTATCCCTTCCCTCTTCCTCTCTTCCTCTCAATTACAAACACTCAAATAAACCTTCTCACCCTCCCATTTCAGTACCATTGTTAACCAGTACCATGATCTAAAGTAACTTTCCACATTACTTACATGCTTTTAAAGCTCAGTCTCAGTGTTATTAAGTTCCAGAATGATAACATTATTATTTGGCCACTGTAGTTCATTCAACCGAAATGTGAGGATTCAAATAATGGATGTTTGACTTCTCATTTTAACAAAAAAAGGCCGATAAAGTTGAGAAACACTCGTAAATAACGAAAAATGTTTAAATAACAAATATAAAAACTGTTCGTTCTCTATAAAAAATATTGATGTATGTGGAATTGTAATGCTCTCTTGAATATCAAACTAATGTATGCTTTATATCGTGGATATATTAACATAAAAATTATTGCTTAAAACAATTATTTCAATTATTTGTAATTTTCAAATGCAAATTTATGCTATTTATCTCAATGCACATAACAAAACATCAAATGAAGTAACATTAACAGAGATATAGAAAATATCAGTGGAATATTTTCCCTCGTAAACCACAAATTTTAATATATCAGATCAACGATGAGAGAAATTAATTTATTTAGTACAAATTGTGCAGTGAACACAACTGCTATTTCATTCAATGTTATCAAACACACAATTTGAAATGAAATGCGATAAGGTCATTGCTGAATAAAACAAGAGACAAACAAGTAGAGAAATTAGGATGAATAAAGATGTTGTCTGATATCAATAACTTTTTTATTAAGCTTATGATCGTTTCGATCGCATAGCGATCATCCTCAGAGCTAAAATTTGAAATACAAATATTATTAACAGGATGTAGGCATTGTATGCAAGATGCGTAAGCAAACTGGGTTGTACATACCTTGCAGCTTCCGGGCCAAAAACAAAGTTCTGCGGATTTTGGAGTGTGTGTCTTGTTTAAGAACAAGGCTGCGGGTGGGGGCAGATAGAAGGACGGGGTGCGGGTGAACGGTCGTAAAACACGGGGGTGCCGGTGGAGGCTTGAGAGGCGGCCGGGCGATCCAAGGTCAGTGGCAAAGGGAGGGCGGGGGGTTAGGGGTATACACTTTGTGCTAATTTTAGCAGAGGTGAAGAGAGTTCAGGGATTTGTTGGTTAAGACACGTTATGTTCTGTTTTTTGAGGTGGTTGTGTATGTGTAGGCCTTCTAATTTTATTCTGTTCTAGAACCTGTTTTAATTTCTAGAATTCGGAAATTTGTGTGTTTATCAAATGTGTGTTTGTTTAAATTGAGGTGATCCGCAAATTGTGAGACTGTGGTAGTGTTGTTTTCCATGCTTGTTTGTGATCTTTGATTCTCTGTGTGAATTTACGGCCTATTTGTCCTATGTATATGGCATTGCAATTGTTGCAAGTGAGAGCATAGACCCTGCATAAGGATGTAGGTGGGATTGGGTCTTTGGTGTTGGATAGTGTTTTATATAATGTATGAGTGTTGTTGAAAGAAGTTTTAAGACCGAATATATTGGCGGCTATTTTAAAAGAAAGAGGTCCTACATAAGGGACTGTGAGGTACGTAGCTGTAGTGCTTCTGTCAATTGGTGTGAGTGTAGTGTTTGCGGATATTGAGTGTATTTGTTTTTTATTATTAATTTGTCAATCATGTGGCAGTCGTATCCATTCATTCTGGCTACATATTTTATGGTGTTTATTTGCTTTTTTGTGTTTTCTGGAGACATGGGTATGGAAATTAATCGATGCACCATCGCCTGGAAGGCTACGTGTTTGTGTGTGGGGGTGTTGTGTAGTGTTGTGTATGATTGTGTCCGTGTGTGTGGGCTTTCTGAATACGTTAAATTCATGATGATCTTGTGCTAGTGATGGTGAGATCAAGGAAGTTTAAAGATTTTTGTTCATTTTCTATCTCAGTGGTGAATTTTCTGTCGGGGTGTAGGGAGTTGATGTAGTGTGTAAAAATATCAAGTTGTCTGGTGGTACCTGTCCATAGTGCACGTCACAACACGTCGTCTACGTATCTGTGCCAGTACAGAAATTTTTTTAGAAGTGGATGGCCAGAAGCAAACAACGTATTTTCCCAGTTGTCCATAAATGTATCAGCTAATAAAGGTGAGAGGGGTAAGCCCATGGGTAGTCCAGAATCTTGGGTGTAGAATTTTTCATTAAATTTGAAGTAGTTGGCATCTATGCAACAGAAAATTAGATTGTACAGTTCATTTTTGGTGGGAACGCCACACTGTGATCTCTCAATTTGGTCTTTAAGAATATTCTTGCAGTCAGATATAATCACACTGGAAAATAGATTTACCACATCGAAAGAAACAAGTTTAGCGTTAGAGGGCACTTGATACCAGACAACATCTTTATTTCATAATTTTAGAAGATATATACCTCGCCAGCAATCTAATTAATAAGTAGAGAAATGTCAACGCTTAAGAGCATTATGAGAAAAGAAATTGAGCTACACATACCAAATAGTAACTAAATAACAGAAGAGAATGAAACAAGGTTTTAAAGGGTTCTTTCAAAAAATAAGGCCGTTGCACTCATGAGCACATCAAACAGAAAATCTTACCTGAAAGCATTGGTCTCTTGAATGTCTCCCCAAGCAGACTGGTTCATTAAATTTAAAACATGCAGAAGTGCTTGTCAAGAACGGCAAGGAGAACGTGGAGATTATGGGTTCCACAGGCGCTCTTAATTTTTCTCATAATACTGTGCACGCAAAGGTAAACTTTCGAAACAAATTAAAGACAAAAACGATTCTTAAGGACACTAGGAAATAGACTGAATAACATTTGCATTGATAAAGAGACTAACAGACAGAAGTTATAAAGAATTATATTATAAGCCTTATAAAGAAATCTATACTTTATTAGATATCTGTCCTACAAAATATTTTAATAATACAGAAGAAACACTAAAGGAAAAAATCAGAAAACATCCAATTAGATTTAAAGCAATTATTTATTTTATTTTATTTAATAGGTAATTATTACAAACGAATTAGATTACTTGATCCTATGTGGCTAGGACGAAGGCCTTTAAGCCATTACAATACCTACATCCTTTCGCGTTCCAATCTTTCGAATTCTGGTATTCACACCCAAAACAATTATTAATGTTAAGCCTTATCCTTAGAACAAATCTTTCGTTTCAGCTACAAAATTTAAGGCTCAAACGAAAATTTTAAATGTTTTTTGGAAAAATTAAGAGGTTTAGATATGTATAAGAGATTAAATTAAGATTAAATAATGAAAATAAAATATTCTAGATCGTAAAAGCGTATCGCAGAAACGTATCGTAGAAACGATACTAATATCGTTTGCTGGCCATCAAACACTGACAATCGACTCCAAATACATGGATAGAGAAAGGGGTAGAACCGACAGCAGTTTTGATGAGTTTTAAAAAGAAAATCCAGGTATCTATAGAGAAAATGTTCTAATTTTCGAAATTGGTATCACAAACCATTCAGTGTTGGAGGGAGATAGTTGAAAGTAGTCTCTGGTTATTGCGTTGGTGAACCCAATTCATTAACCAACATGGTTTCGATCAGAGCATATAGGGACTTTTCCGTGTGTGCGTTTTTTTAAAACAACCAATCTAAGATCGCGACGCAAAGAGACATTCGGTGTCAATTCAACATTTTGCCCAAAATACAGTTCTAATGCGAATGCAATTTGGCTCTGATTTCGACAGTTGGATAAAACTGGCAGTACACTAAGAAGAGGCCGTCGCAGCTCCATCCGTACACCATAAAATGCACAGCTGGTGTGAGCAGCATTTGAACAATCCCCCAAAACGTTCATCAAAGGCATTCAAACCACGTTTGAGGAGGATTCAACGCTTCGGTTTGACATTACATCTTTTCAAAAATTGTTGTTCGAAAATTGAAGTCAGGAGAATAAGCAAATCTCCAAAATCTTTGTATGCAGATTCGTGCATAGATCCCTCCGGAGACAGCATTCTTCAGTTGCGACGAGTCACATATTCACATCAATGAATTTTTGAATAAGCAAAATATTTTCTTCTCTGCCGAAAATAACCCCGGAATTAGTCAAGAAAGATCTCTTCACTACGCTAAAGTAACCGTGTGGTGTGTTGTATCACAATTTGGCACCTAGACCCGAGCGTCATTGATGAAGAAGGCGTGAACGAGATGGTGAATTCTAGACTTTATGTTTCAATTTTTACAAATTTTATGCAGTCTAGAAATTGTTGAAGTATTGAAATTGTTGAAGAAGAGGTTTCGGGACTTGGAGTTACATCATGATTAGGATTCTGTACACAGAGCTCGAAATTTCATTCAATGTATTGAGAGAAATATTTCCGGGACGTCTGGTGTCTTTGAAGGGTCATGTGGTGTGGTCTTCATAAGATTTGAGCACCTGTGATAGATTTCAAGAAATATATATGAAGGAAGAGGTGTTGAAATGTCGTCCTCACAGCCTACCAAAGCTTACCGCATTATTGAAGTCAACGCTTCACCCCGCAGTATATTTGACCGAGATGCCTCTCCCTAGTTGGTGAAAGGAGCGTAGCGAAATTTGCATGGGGAAAAGAGCGGGCCTGATGGCCCGAGTCTCGCCACGTAAAATAAGGCATCAATTCAATTCATCTCAAAATGGTATGTAATATTTTCGAAAATGAAAAAAATATCTGTACACACGCATTTCCTTTCCTCAAAGGTGTTTAGTTGGTTCGTTCCTATTCTGTACTAATATAATAGTACAAGTTATAATTGTTTTTATTCCCTTTGATAAGTACTATCAAAGGATCCATGTGTCTATTCTACGTTCATAAATAAAATTACATTTTACTTATTTTACCAATTATTATTTTACCAAGCTTTACTATTTTTCTTAATGACGAAACATTTTAAATTTCAATTCACATCTAAAATTAGACTTCACAACACACTTTCAAAGTACAAAATAAGATTTTAGCTTGATGGTTTAAATGGATTACAAATATAGACTTGATTTACTAATTAAACAGCCTCCTAATGACACATTATCATAATCAGTTTCTCTGTAAGCAACGCGTAATGTCGCATTCTGTGCAGGATAGAGTATGAAACACACATAATTTATTAATAAAATAGTATGGATTGTGATCACTACTCACATCCGTATTACACTCATTATTCTTGTTAATTTTGAGAAATATGTTCAAGACAAACTATCGAGGTGAACTACTTGCTCGTGAGGCGACAGCTGCTTTTCTAAACATTATTTTTTTTCTTTTTAGCTTTTCATTTAGTACAGTTCATATTAACGATACAGTGTGTAAAAATAACTTTACAATTTGTGCCAAAATCTATTTGGAAAATAATTTAATGATAAGAGACAATAGCATCAGACTGAAATGAACAGCATTAACAGTCATTAAAATTCAGTTAACTATTTAAAGAAAATTACCCATGGATATCATTCTCGATGTAATTATAATCATGTAATGTAACTGGAGAGGAAATATAGTATACAAACTTCGTGTTAGCTACTAATTAAAATGAACAACACATCACATAGGGAATACAAATAATGCATAGCACAAATAACGAAAATCGTTAGATAAATTACGGACATAATTTTGCGAGCATGACCACTTTAATCAATTAGTTAATGCGACTCATTAAAAGGGGATTGCGAATGGTGACAGAACACACTAATGGTTTAAGGTACATTATAAGTGTAAAATAGTGGCGCTTATTAAAAACACGTAATGAAATATGCACACTGATATGAATTTGTTGCTTCTCACTCCGAGGATTGAAGCGAGCGCCCCTAATTCGCACTCTTCACAGAAAGAACGGCGCCACACGTCCGTGAAAGACAGCTAGCCGCTCATTGGCCAGCCATCTGGATTTGACGGTGGCCCGATAGACCCTGGTCACGGTTGCTCAATGAGCTTCATTTCCACAGATTTTGTTTTCATTCTCATTTACCGCCACATCTACCGTATCTTCGGATCCACGACCAAACAGATCTATAATGTACTTTTCGACATAACCCGTCGCTCTCTCGTTCCTTTCTCTCTCTCTCTCTCTCCCCTATCTCTCTCCCTCTCTCTCTCCCCCCCTATCTCTCTCCCCCTATCTCTCTCGCTCTCTCTCGCTCTCTCTCTCTCTCGCTCTCTCTCTCTCGCTCTCTCTCTCTCGCTCTCTCTCGCTCTCTCTCTCGCTCTCTCTCTCGCTCTCTCTCTCTCGCTCTCTCTCTCTAGCTCTCTCGCTCCCGCTCTCTCGCTCTCTCTCGCGCTCTCGCTCTCGCTCTCGCTCTCTCGCTCTGCGCCTACCCTCCGCTGCCCCTCCAGCGGGCGGTCACTGGCTCCTCTACTGTGGGCCTTCACACGAGGCCTCTTAAGAGCCCTTTCGCACGGCGCAACTCAGCAGCGCACTCGCGCGCCCGCTCGCAGAACACAGATCTTAATGGCAGCGTTCACAAGAGACAAGCCACAGAAGCACTGCAGAATTAGTCTTCCTGCTGATCGTCTTTGTTCCCTGCCAACTGTCTTTGTCTCATGATCTCACAGCGGTCTCACCCACGAAACCAATCGCGGTCAGTGGGGAACGGTGGCGACTGGAGGTGGTTGTCTGAGAAGAGGTCTCCTGCTTCTGGGTGGCGTCACCTAGTGGTCCCGTTAGTTGGCACCCTCAAGCTCGGTAAACAGCCGCTCCTCCTGTGAGCCGGCAACGTTACCAGCATCACTTGAGCCATCGCCCGGTTCACGAAGGGTTTCCACAACAGCCCCGTCGTACTGTAATATCTGACACAAAGATCGCTATTTATGTATGGTTTTGATTTGAGCATGCAATGAACAGTGTTTGTCCGACTTCCGTCTCTGCGGTTGCTCTCCTGAGACACAACAGAATTCATAAAATATCTCGAACAAAGGCATGCTCATATCACGCTAACTGCAATGTTCATCACCAACTGAGCGGAAATGACAGGTAATTACGAGAGCAACTGTCTGGTGTAGAGTCGGACTAATGGAGGAGGCAAAACAGAGGAACATGCAGGGAATAGGGAAGAGAGGTGACAGTCAGTAAAAACTACGTCACATTAGATAAATGTGTAATAAAACATCTTGGAAGGAACAAATATAAAATTAAAATAACATAATTTTAGCAACAAATACAATATTTTGATACAATTTAAAACGATTTTGAACAGGACATTTTATTATAATTAATATGAACACCCTTTCTCCCTGCCCTATCCTCCCTCGCTCCTTGCCTTCTCTCTCCCCTCTTTTCTTCTTTCCTTCCTTCCTTGCTCTAGTCTGTCGTGTGTCTACTTTCTTGGCTTTCGATACAAGAAAATTCAGAAATGACCTGCTGCAATAACGGCTTTAATGACTCATTGCATACAAGGTGTAATATCTGCACTGGAAACAATACTTTTAGATATCCTAATTGGCATAAACTGATCTTTACCTTCTACTCAAATATGCTATCCAAATGCTCTGAATAATTACGAAAAAAGACTAAATAAATCGATCAGAGTATATTAAGCACAGCGGCTAAAAATGTGTGTGGTAAAATATCGTAAAAGCATTAAAAAAATATTCATTACCACACGAATTTCCATATCAGCACATATACGAAGCGGGAGAGATTAAATTATTTCCGAGCTTCTATCACCTAACTTCTATCCATATAAATGAAATTGGAGTGTCAGTTAACGTTTCTAATACAATTTCTTTTTTATAATCCAATATGTGTGTTTAGATGATTAGTTGGAAAACCTTGCGTTGGTCGGAATATGTCTTAATCACAAACTTCTATTAGAGGAAGGAATTGTTTTAGTATATCTCCCTCTACCGTTCATAATTAATGCGCTCGCTCACCCTGACTTGCTCTGACAGCTGCACTGACACGAACTTTCCCGTCAACTTCGGCGTGTCTCACGTAAGCTCACGTCTTCAACGTAATCTCACGCTGTTCCGTCCTGATCTGTCCAGCTCTATTTTCATCCACAATCATTGTTATGGGGTGCCGTAAGTAGATGTATAGTTACAGACTCATAGCACTTTTTCAGTCAAAATATGACCTGAAATTACTCAACATAATTGCGCAATTGAAATTAATTAAAATATAGTTTGTAGACAACTGTAAGGACTTCAAGAACGTTTAAATCATTTGGAGAATTTATTTGCCGTTTTCGAAAAATTTGCGAAAAACTGAGTGTTTACTCTAAAATTTTGCTTTAGAGAATAGAAATAATTTTTGCGTAATCTCTGTATACAATAAATTTTTCTCTTATTTTAAAGCTTATTTGTAAAAATTTCATTAAAAACAGAACAAAAATGGAGATCTGAATGAAAAAAAATTCTCTTTTTCCGTAATAGAAAACAATCATTTGAAAAGAAGTAGCTCTAGTTCTGCCCGGCAAAACTTTTCATTTTTCAGTAAATTACACATCAAAATTGATGTAGCCGTTCCAGACATCACCCCGGAAAAACAGACAGCGAAAAGACGTAAACACAATTTGGATGCGATTTTCACAGCAACGAAGAGCATTTTGTTGCGAATAACTCAGACTTCTTTTTTAAATTATTGTTTTCTCTTCAATAAGAAAAAAGTTTGTTTATACAAGTCTACATGTTATAGAAATTATATACTTATACAATAATAATGAATTATATACTTCTATAAATTGAGTATACGTAACTTTCAAAGCAAGATGAAAGTTTCTGTCTGCACGAGATTTCGTAAACATTAACCTTATCCCGTTTTCTTAACACTTAGATAAAGTGCGGGCATTAATTCAGTTTTTGCGAATATTTTGAAAATGGGGAGGAAATCAATGAAATAACAGTAAGCGTTTTTGCAAAACTATACAATTTCCTACCAAATGCATTTTAATTATTTCCAATAGCTTAATTAGCTCTGAGCAATCGAATACCTAAATTTTTATTGGGAATTTGCTGGGAAAATGCAACAATGCATCTGTTTACAATTGCCTCTAGCAACGATGATGGTAGCAATGATGATTGTTGATAGGATGGGGTGGAGCGAGGGCGGAGCCAGGCAGAGTGAGGAGGAGAGGATGAAACGGAGCTTAATTAGATCTCATGGGAGGCGGAAGGGCTGGTTGACGGCTGGTCGAGGAAAGGTAAGGTATTCATCGAATGCTTTCCTTTTACTTCTAAGTGAACAAACAATAACAACGCAGGGTTCTTCAGCTAGAAATAAACCAGGATTTCCTAATTAACCCTGTAATATGCGTGCGACCATTTGCTTGTATTCTGTATCTAATGGAGGTAAGCATTGCATCGGATTTTTAAATTACTCAAAACCACACGTGGTGCCTTTACGCGAGACCCAGCGAAGTCCTGCGACTCCGCACGGAATAAACGCGGTGCCTAATGGGGCCGCAATACGGAAGAAACTGAGCAAAGGCACGCTTCATGCAGCGCTGCTAGGGGTCTTCATTCGCAAGAACTTCGCGAGTGGAGTATCCCTTTCTTTTTCCTCACCTCTTGTGACGTGAGTCAGTCGAAGTCACAACTGACCCTTCAGTCACTCTCCTACCATACTCGGATCTGTTTCTCCATGATGAAAACGATTGATTTCAGAGTGCAAAATATATGTTATGTTAAATAATATAGATTTAGGGACCAAAAGATTGTTTGACATTAACTAAGAATTTAAATAATTGAAGTAACGGAGTTACAATATTAAGAAAGAAAATAAAACATAATTATCGGTTTGAGAATAAGAGAGGAAGCGTTTTAAAATGCCAAAGGATTGACTGTGGAAGAGGTGAGGAGGTCAGAATGGGAGGGAAGCTGAAATTGGTGAGTTATAATGAAGATACTGGTATGATTAGAGATTCTAAATATATTGCTGTATATGAAATAATTCTATAAATTGGATTACTTGAGTATTTATTAAAAAAAGGGGGCAGATGCGGTGGAAGGACTATTACTAGATATAGATTTAACAGATGACATATTGAATGGAGGAGAGTGGGAGTACAAGAGAAGATTATTAACACTTTGGTGGAATCAGAAAAAATGATAAGTGGATGGTGTGTTGCCCAAGAATAATTAGCAATGCAAGAATAATTATAAATGCAAATTTCACTGCAAGAATCTAGTAGAATGCACAGTTATAAATAAAATAATATTACATTTGCAAAGGATTACTTCGCTAGTCGAAGGTAGCTTTCACGCCAGCACGGCGGAATTGAAGGAAACGGAAGGTGCATTGAGAGGGGGCCACGCCGCTTTCTGCGGGCGAAGGGATGTCCACGAGAGAGTGACGAGGATAATGATCTGAAAATATTCCGCAGCTGCGCAGCAAGCTGATGGGAGAAGGGACACCCGTCGCTTGGTGCTGACATTGTGACGAAAAAAAACATACGCAGTTCACTCTGAAGACACAATTGAAGGGCCGGGTAAAGATAGTGATAACATCCCACATATTTTGTACAAAGATCGACTTTGTATAATGGGCGCTGCGGTTGCAGTGAAGTTAAGAAATTGCGCATGTTGCTATCTTACTATTACTCTATTCTGAAGGAACGTAAAGCAATTTAATTGTTTTATTTACAAATAATAATCGAAAGAAAGTAAGCCACTACGTTACACGGCTGTAACTGTTAACATTTTAATAATTTTATAACAGTTAAAACATGGAGTGAAGTGCTTTTTTAAACAGCAGTGATTCCCCGCGGTTGAACCAAGAACATGGTGTACTTTAAGAGGCCAGAGGCCATTTTATGTATATATTTATGAGGAACACATACAAGATAAACAACTTCTGGAAATAAATACATTTTTCACAAACAGAAAAATCACAAAATGTGCTGAAAAATACTGCTATGTGCTGCCCCCAAACATGTTCTTGTTCGTGAAACGACATGGTAATGCCACGCAAAACATTATTTCCGCTTAGTGAATTTCTTTCAGGAATGTTTTCTTTAGGTTTATCGATAATTTAAGTATGCATAAGTGAAAGTACACACGTATTAAATAGCTGATTTGTCCTAAAGTGCACGGAAAGTATATTCGTATTTAAGAAGATGGCGAATTGGTGTGTGCCTCTGTGACAATTCTTTTCTTCCCAGCTTCAATTTTTGCTGTAAAAACGAGCTTTTAGAGGGTGTACTCAGTGGATGAAGCTAATTGCTAACAACTACAAATTCATTTCTCTCCCTTAACAGCTGAACATTTCAAACGTGTTTGACAGAACTCCCTCAAAATTATCTTCTACGTAACCTCGTTTCTCAGGCTCTCGAGAGGATAAAGCTACGGATGCAAGGTGCCTCTGGAGATTTCCCGAGTTCTCCCAGGCAGTAGCAAACTTCTTTCTCACTGCGGTCTTCAATTTCTCAAGTAGTCCTGCTTTATCCAGGATCTGACCTATAAGCGACAAAAATCCATCTACACCAGAGATTCGCAGTGGGGTTGGCATAGACCCCCTAGGTGTCGATGAAATGTTGAAGGTTGTGAAACGTTGATCAAGAAGTCTATTGGGGGTCAATCGTTGTTCCATCTGTTGTTACATCAATCGTTAATCCTTGGAATTAAGTAAAAAATTATAACTAGACATTCTCAACGATACTCTATCACACAAGAAAATATTTTCCGCACTACATGTGCACTACAGAAAAGGAACGGTCAGTTCTTTAAAAACCATTCAACCTTTTGTAATCGTTGCACTTCAGGGACGATTAAAAACTCAAAAGCGGCAGCGTCATCGATTATTGAAAATCAACATATTTACAAGAATATTGTTACACAAACTATTTTAAGTGAAATATAAGCATTTTTTGCGTTAATATAACGGAGGCCATAAGAAAAGAAAATGTAAGAAAATGAAAGAAAATGTAAGAAACTCGATGAAGTAAGTAGCACTCGTGTGAAGGGTTGACGAAAGAAAAAAGGTGGGAAAAATGGTTGTTCTACACAATAATTTTGCTACGATGAACTTTGCATTCCATAAAACTTGTTTGTATACCGTTGACAGGTATCTATACAGTAAATCGTCCGTAATTTGAAATGGGTTGATTTTCAAGAATCTTCATAATCAACGAAGCTTTGTTTCCAGATTTTCTACAAAACCAACATTAAAAAAAAATTACATTCAAACAAACATAACCTCACATTTACTATATTTTTAGAGAGCTACTAGAAAATCGTAGATTACCTTTTACTTGTAATAATTTAATAATTTCGACTGTAAAAAGTTCCTACGTGAACTTAGTTTCCGCGGGTGGATTATAAAACTTAACATCTTTGAAAAAAGATTATAAATTATGTTACGAAAACCATCCTAGAAAGTCTACATGACACATCGTCATAATATCACAAAAATTAATTTTATTAACAATTTTAATTTTTACGTAACTCTAGAGTTCAAGTAAATCGGTTCAATACATTTATATCATTTCAATTTATATTCTCAAAGAACGTATTTATTTCAAACATGTGGACAAACATCAATCTCCACAAATTGTAGGGGTACTGAATACTAGCACTTGAGATATCATATCTACTATATCGACATATCATAAACTAGCACATACGTATCAATGAATAAATTATAGAATTACAGAACTTTTTACAAATTGCGAACTCAGTAGAACAAGGAGGTAGGTAGACCTAGTTCTGAGATACCGAGGGTTTTACTAGAACTTTCATAGTCAAAATCAATACACATTTCAACTTTTAAACAAAGTACCATTGGATGTAAGGTCATAGTGGATTTAAAAAGCATGTTACACAAAAAGCCTAATATTGAAAGTTTCATTTAATGCTTATAACTTTTTCACAACAAACCTACTTCACAAGAAATGTTAGGAAGGTTCTACTGAGCCCTTTAATTGTGTAAGTCGAAGGAATGTAAATGAATATAATTTAATAATATTCATATAACGTTTACAGAATTTACTTAACAGTGAATACTAAAGCTCTACAATCGTTATCTTCTCTCTCTGTATGTATGTATGTATATGTATACATATATATATATATATATATATATATATATATATATATATATATATATATATATATATATATATATTGTTTTCTTTCTAAAATACTTTCTGAAATCTTTACAAAAACGTCGATATAAACAAGACACGTATGATGACCCAGTAATGAACGCGGGCAACAAGGATTATTCGACGGCAAACGTAAATCCGTTTGCGCTCGAGAAGCTCCAACTAATGTCTTTCCCGGTTTCTGCACCCCTTTGAAGCTGACAGATCCAAGCCTGCAGGAACTCTGCGAGAACGCGCCTTTGCGACTCCGGAATAATATAAAAGAAAAAATCAGCTCTAAGGACAAGCGGTGTGAGCAAACAAGGGTCGGCGGGTGTTCTCTAAAAGAGCCTTTGCACGCGGGACAGCACCTAATGTTCTAATGAGAGGACACCCTTGCGCTGCTCCGGGTGGGGGAAGGGGGGGCGAGATCTGGCTCTATTATCTGACCGTCATTATCCCAGTTGGCAAATTGCTCTAAGCGCTCTGCTGTAAAAGGACGAAGAGGAAGGCAAAGACGGAAAGTAAAATATATTCAAATTTGTAGGACGCTGTCCTCGTTCCTCGTCTTCGTAAGGATGGGCGACGACTTGTTTTGCAGAGATCAGACTTTTATATTTTCGGTTCTAACACTACCTTAACTACTCGCTTCGGAGAGATTAGTGAATTCAATAAAAATCGAAATAACCAATGAAAAGTATGAAGAATAGTACATTGTGTAGAATACAACGTTTTTAGAGTAAAATTTCAGAGTTCTGAGATCAGCAATTTCTGATTAAATACATTTTTAAGAGTTTACTGTGGATTTTTGGTTTTCAACTATCGTTCTCTGTGTTTTCAGTCAGCAGTGAGTCAAGTCCTTCTCAAATAGCACGATGAGAGATAATAGTTAAAACCCGTAGCTGAGTTGATTTTGCAAAACGTTTTTATCCAACACTAGTGAAACGTTTTCATCAATTTTTGCCTAAAACGCTCATTTCCATTTGTATTAAAATTTAACTTCTATGTGGGTTATTTCAGAATTGAAGGAAATATGCACAGAATACACGCATTTCACAGTATCATATCGTAGATATTTGTTAGTCTATCATGACCAGCATAAAAATCCATTGATATACATATCATATGTTAGATAAGCAGTTTTGGGAGGTAATTGTGATTTTTGCGACTCTCATTAAAGTTGTAACGTTTCGAGCACACATTAGCAGGAAGAGCACCGCGTGACCTTTAGTGGTGGACTGCCACGTTCAAAATATCCGTCACATAGAAGTCACAAAAAATGAAACTAATTTAAAAAATGTTCATCTAACATAGTATGATAATATGTATTTCAATGAATCCGCTTTTTTACGTTTGTCATTATAGACTAAAACTCTTCTATAGTTCAATTTAAAACGTTACCTCAATTACCTCAGTATCTCATAAAATACAAGTGATAAAATGGAAACGAATACGTTCATCAACTAGCTCCAATCCCTCAAGCACTTCCTTGAAAACTGCACTGCAGTAACTTCATTCGTTAAAAAATTACACAAGGTGCTATAGTTACGATAATCACCCTGTATACTGCTAAACAAGTAAGGTATTAAACGATTGTGTAAAAAATATTTTCGTGTTAAAACTTCCAATGTGAAATAATATAAATTTCATTTAAATTATTTGAAAAGATAAATTATTTTTCATCTCTTGTGCAATGAAACTTGTGCTTTATATGCGATGAATGAACACTTAAAACTAATGAGTTTGGAAAAATTACTAAAATTATTTAATATCTCAGAGCAAATATGACGTTCAAGGTGTTTTACTAATATTTAGTTCATTTGTTAAGCTCACGCTTAGGCCGTCCGAACCGTGCGATTTCGCACCGAAAAGTAAAACACGAGAATTTTTGGACCTTTCTCAATTAATATAAGTTTGAAGTAGTTGCAATATGATCAAAATAATATATACTTGGTGATCAAGTCTACAACTTTCAGACTTCTATGTGTAATACATTTTCCATTGCTGTGATTATAACAAGAGAAGCGTGTAATAGTAAAAGAAATCGCAAAAAAAATTAGTATCAAGTGTTAAAACGCAGTTTTGTCGTTTTGCTCTTCCTCTGCGTTCGACATTGTGGCAGCCGACGCAGTCGCAGTCGCGGGGAGAGAGAAGAAAGGAAGGGGAAGGGAGAAAAGAGATGGGGAAAACAGACGAGGAGGGTTATGAGGCGGGATGTTGTCACGGTACCTCCAACTGAACACGTAATTTCAAGTGTCGGGCGCAGCGAATGGCACAGGGGCTATGGAAATATCAAGTAGATTCATTTACAGCTCCAAGCGTGTCACTTCCTATAAGCAATATATTTTTCTTTAAAACTTCAAAAATAGGAGAAAGAAATAGGAATAAATGAGATACAAAATAAACAATGTTCGTTTCATTAACATCATTTCATATCTTAATTATATTTCTTTAAGTAATTTCTTCTCAATAGGGCCACTGAAAGTAGGGAAAACATTCCCGAAATATGTGTATGACTATTATTTTTAAGAGAGAGAGAGAGAGAGAGAGAGAGAGAGAGAGAGAGAGAGAGAGAGAGATAATTATGCGTATATAAATTTGTATGGTTGATGCCTCCTGAATTCTTAATCATTACAGATTAGCACAATATCTCAGGTGCCCCCATGGAAAATGAAATGTTTTGTATCTGTCAGCACTGGCAGCTTTAGCTCGCGGGTAGGCTCCCCTATGCTGCAGGCTGTGTGCATCGCCGCTGCCGCATAATCTCACGCCCGCGCGACTGCACTTCCGCCGGGGAAGGGGTCGCAGCCGAGGGGCGTGGCGGAGAGGGAGAAGGGCAATGACCGAATGGGAGGTGGAGAAAAAAGCATTTCGTGTTTAAGATATTAATACATAGAGACAAGGTTCTTGCAGCCGAGTATTATATGTGGTTCCCGCATGTTTCAGATTTCCCAAAAATGCATCAAATTTGAATTGTGCAAATTTGAAAGATTTCCTCAAAACAGCTCCAAGCTATACTACTTCTCATACCCGTGCGCCCTGTACTTTTCTTCACGGTTCCAATGGAAAGTTCATAAACCCTGTCCACCATTGTCTTCCGAGTGGCACCCTTGCCACTTTGTTCCATCATTGCCCTTCACACATGATCAAACACTCGAGACTCGATGAGATATTGAGCATTAGACTTCTGCACAAGGGTATGCAGTTTAAGTATTAGTAACTTAGTGTGACACCTTCAGAGAGTATTTTCGAGTTTCAATAATTATTTTTACCATGCAAATTTATAATAGAAACAACATTAAACATAATTTAGTTGACTGACTCCTTCCTCCACTGACATACAAATATAAAAGAAAAAGTATCAAGTGAAATTCATTATAATGGTCATGTTTCATTAAAAAATTAGAATTAATAATCGTACATTTGATGAACGAAGCCATAACTACCCATGTTAAGCTTGGAAGGTGGCTCACCCGTTTCGGCACTGTACGTGCAACAAAACGCTCATCCACGTCAGACACTTTTGTTTTGTGATTGATAATGAAAAATATGGATAATGTAAATACTCATTCGGTTGCATTTTTGTGGTAGATGATCGAATAATTTTCTTGCACTTTACGTTCGCGATCTACAGAGACAGATTCAATGAATGGTACAGTTGTGTTGATGGCTTGTGGAATGTCATTTCTTAAATCAAGGTATCCTTTTTATCAACATGGAGGAAATTAGAATTGCATCTTATTAATTTTCAAACGATTGAGGTGGAACTTTGATGAAATATTAAACAAGTTCGCTATCACTATTAAAACATTTAAAAAAATCGTGAAAGATATTTCACTTAGTTTTAAAAATATACATTATTATTATTATTAATATTATTATTGTTGTTAATTAACTGACACCGGGTAATACCAAATTTTGATTCAAATGAAATGTATTGTAATGTACAAAAATGTCATTTAGTGTGTAGAAATGAGAAGAAAACGAGCACAGAGGATTTCCGTAAATACAAATTAATTATTTCTTAATGTAATTTTATAAGAAGTTAAAAAACTGTTTCGATTTAAAATAATAATAATACAGTAATGCAACTAATTATTTACATCTTTGCAACATGATTTTCTAGTAAGACAATTTTTGTCGCATAGTTTCTTAAATTTGGAAAATATATGTTTGATGAAAATAGATGCATGGATACTAGAGAGACTAAATACGTCCCCACACGTACGCAGAGCGTAGAGCGAGGAAACTACTTTTATGTCAATTGAACGGGACGCGAGAAATGCCGCCCCGCTGCGTCACTTGAACTGTCTTTCGCAGTTTAGCGCTCCGCCTTTAGAAATGCCATGACTTGCGGGTGTACTCCCCGTGCTGTAGGATCTCGTTACCGCAACGGCTGTCACCGGCTGCTGGAAGGCGCTTTTACGCAGGCGCCATCCCGCCGCACGTATCCTGCGTCCATTCTGCGCACTAATTAAGGCGTACGCCTCCGCGACCACAGCCATGCGCTGTTCGGGTGGGCGACGCCGCGTTGAAGACTACGTCGACCACGTTTTATGCCAGTCCGCCGTGGACATTGAAGTTGGAATATCTAATAGAGGCGTCGTCAATAAACGACCTAAAAAGGACTATGACATGATGGAATACAACTTACTTTTATTTAAATAGTTATTTATGATACGAGGAGTAAATGTGACTTTTATTTTGCGAGTAGTAAAGTTGTGGCACGAGACGTACTGCCGAATTGAGTCTTCCCTCTTGTAACACTAACGCTAGGAATTGAACTTTCCGCACTTCTGCATGCCATGAAAGGAATTGCTATAGCCAATACCTCACTAAATGATGTATTTATTTTATATTTATATTTTTCATTGACATTACGTTTTTCATTTGTATTATTTAATTCATTTATTATTTATTTATTTTATTTACATGAATTTAGGGGGCCCATCAACTGCTTCAATCACTATTAGGGTTAGAATGGTCTAAGGAGTAGTTTTGACAGCAGTAATAGTGACGGAGAAATAGTAAAATTACGAATAGTTGCAGACGCACTGGCCGTTATACTGCAACTCGTTATCACCCAAGTTCGCGATCGGGTTATAAACATATTCAAATTTGTAAAAAAAAAATTGAAAAAATATTTTTCAACTTGTCCCTCTCAGTCCTCTAACCCCTGAGGTGCATTGGGGGGGGCGGGGAGTGCGTCAGCGACATACTATTGGGAAATGGGTCATCGGGAGAACTTAAGGGGGGGGGGGCACGGCACGGAGCGAGTTTCAAGGGGGCAATGTCGGTAGATTCCCCGTAAGTCTAAAGCAGAAGAGGCAAACGCTGACGAAGAAATTGCAAAACTTTGGTCACAAGGAATTCCAATAATGTTGCACAACTACGTAAGTTAATATTTACAATTCTAATTTTTAGTTTTGTAGCTGAACTTCTCTGTCAGAAATATTACGCTTTTAAATTGGATCCAGTCCAATTTTTCCAACTACAAATATTCTGAATTTTACGGCGTGGGCGAGCAACTATGTTTTCCAGAGCTTTCAAAGCTTGTTAGCACAGAGACATTGCTTTTTTAAACAACTCGGTTGCTGTTCAAACATTACTGGAGACAAAAGCACTGCAGGCAATATCGTACGTAGCAAACAAGCGAGATGCGTTTTGATTATAGTAACATTGCTGTGGCTTCAACGTGCTCACATTTTAAGCAGGTGGAACATTTTATGATCCTCTATAATATAAAATATATTTAGAGTAAAATTGAATATCTCCGGGCTAAAACGTTGTAACCCGCATATATTGAAACTAGTACACAGCACTGTCCTAAATGAATTGTAACTATGTTAGAAAGGGTCCCTACCAACAATATGTTGGCCTAGTACATTTAATATTAATTACTAAGCGATATTTCATTTAAAGAAATAAGAAATGTCCGTTCATATTAGGGTTGCAACCAGTTTTAAGGAAGTTGCTAAGGCAAATGAGTTTTGCCTTACATCTTTCCCCTGGAGGGATTCAATGATAACAATCACATCAATAACTCTCTCGCCCAGAAAAATTACGAAAAATATAGAATATAACTATGGTGAGCACATAATAATTACGATGATAAAGGTTTCTATTATATAATGATGTAATTACACGCATGTCAGGATTTCAGACCTCTTTTCATTTGGATAGAAATTGCAATAAACAGACATTAAACCTTATTATATCCTGATATTATGTATTATAGAAAATTCTCCATGCTTCATATGAGCTCATTAATTGACTTGTGTCTTTGTGAATCAACACGAACACTACGTATATTATTAAGACTTTCTTAACCAAATCTTTTCAAGCAAAAGGAACTTAAGATAATTGTGAAAAGTTGTTCTATCGAAGATAACTAAATAAATCAGCTTAGGGTCATGCAAAAAACAACCAATTGTAATGAGAAACAATGCTTCATGCATTTTTATTTCCAAATCCCCCCCCCCAATATTTTGAAATGTCAAATAAAATTGTCATCAAAATTGAATAATTTTAAAATGCCTCCTATGTTTGAATTTTTATTGATGGCTTTTTTCTTTCTACTTCAAAAAGTAACTACATGTACGCAGGCGTTCTAAAAAGTGTCAATTAATTTTGACAATTAAAAATTGTTTTTCAGATAACAGCTAGAGTTATATCCTCTTGATATATTCTGAGTTTACACGAGTTTATTGGAGCGATAAATGAGATTGTACTTTCGTATTTAAATAATATATTAGGTACTTACCTCCTAATAAAATTTGAGCAATAAAGTTCCGAAAAAAAGTTTGCACAGATTCGAGAGAAGACGCCATGTAGTAGGAAATGAAGAATCATTCCCATCTACTTACCATTTCTGTTAGTTGAGTGCTATAAATTCCAAGTCCACGCATTAGCTTGTCA
This sequence comes from Gryllus bimaculatus, assembly GCA_017312745.1. Lineage (NCBI taxonomy): Eukaryota > Metazoa > Arthropoda > Insecta > Orthoptera > Gryllidae > Gryllus > Gryllus bimaculatus. Next base: position 12,394,543 of record BOPP01000001.1, read on the forward strand.
CTTGCCTCATTTTCTCATGCATATTTAACCCCTAACTCGCTCGAATAAATGAAGAGCAGAGCGGAGCGGAGTTTGTTGAGCAAACCGTCAGAGCAACTTGGACGTTGGCTGCGTCTGTCGCTGCTCGTGCAGACACGCCGCCCCCGCCCTCCCCCCTCCACGCCACGCAACGAGGAAAAGCGCTGCACACACACGTAATCGCTCGCTCCGCGACGCACGTTAATTACTGGAGATTCTCAAGTAGGGTTTTTTAGAGTTAATAAAAAAATGTTATTAATATTAATAAAAAGAACGTAAACAAACTTTCTCCCGAAGAATGAAAGCATATTGGAAGAACAAAAAGAACCCCAAAAAAATTGTCTCTTGCAGAGCGACTCCCATTTATGATAAGAATTCGCCAATAATAATAATAATAATAATAATAATAATAATAATAATGAATATAATTTACAATATAAGCCGACAATAAAGGCCGCAGCGTTCCAGCGTAGCATGGCTGCATTTGTGATTGTCTATTCACCCCTCATCATCATTGCTATTCACCTCATAATTATCCTCACGCTCAATATCATCGCCTCGGTTGAGGCGATATTACCCTATTTGTTAAGATTATTCAATGATTTCTTAATAATGCCAAGTTTACCAGACGATTGGAAGGTAGCTATAGTGGGTCCAATTTCAAAAATGATGATAAAACGAAAGTATGTAATTTATAGACCTGTATAACTCACATCAGTAGTATGCAAAAATAATGGAGCATTTAATAGCCGGGTACCATTCGTCGCGAATGGGGAGAAGGCGAACTGGATTTTCCACGGAACAGCATGGGTTTAGAAGTGAACATTCGTGCGAAAGTCAAATTGTTTCTCTTTTTCAAGATCTAGCTAACGTAGTTGACGCGATGGAGGGTGGATGCAGTAGTAATCGACTTCGCGAAAGCATTCACTGGGTACCACATAATTTACTTGTTGGAAAGTATTAACCTCAGGAGTTGATGCTTAGAGTGTGAGGTGGATAAGGCGAATTTCTCAGGACAGGAAAAAAAAGTTCGAATTGCAATCAGTTTTCGACTACGGGGAATTTACTTCAGGGGTTCCACAGGGGAAGTGTGTTTAGGGCCATTCTCTTCTTAGCGTATTGTGAAACGCATCTCCTTGTTGAACATTACAATCAAAAGGTGCGCTTTATTTGCGGACGGATTGTGTTATATTACGAAACATCAAAGTAGCGCTGACGAACAAATTATTACAGCAGGATTTAGAGCATTTTACGTGATTGGACTTGAAAAAAAATGACATGGGAATAATGGGAATCTAAAGAGCTTAAAATCCGATCCGTTTCGGTGCTCTCTAACTTGATGAGCCAACCACTATCTCGTTCTAAGTGAGGTAATATCATACCCAAGAGTCCTCAATATATGCTACCATATTGTGAGGTACTCACTATGAACGATAGTAAATTAGGGATGAGGAGACAGCACTATCAGTAGTGCAGAGGATACTATGTAAGAAAAACGTGGAAATCTTTGCATTCTGCTTATATGCGATCAGCTCCGCGACTCACACAACACTAGTCTCCTGCAACGCCATATATATATATGAGTTAGCATATCTACGCTGGTTCGCCCTCTCATGAATACGGATTGCGTGTTGGGATCCATACAGAGAAGGCCGCACCAGGGAAAAATCTAGATAGAAACAAGAAAACCGAATAATTGTACCTATAGAAAGTAACGCAAACAAAAAAGTCATGGGAAACCTCTAGAAACGAGAAGAACAAAGGCAAGGGCTTTGCGCTCTTTATAAATCGTTACGTAGGTCAAACCAGCTTAGAAGGAAATTCAGATTTAAATTAGAAAAACCAAATTATTTCGAACCGAAGCAATCACCCACAAAATTCGGAGCAAGGAAAAAAAATTCAGATCTTGGGAAGTTTCCTTTTTAACAGAACAATTAGAGATAGGAACAGTTTACCCATGCACCAGTTTCAAAGCTTTTCCTCTCAGGTTGTCCGGAAGTGTTTAGAAACAAATTAGAAAAATATATTAAATAAGTATGTGCTGTGTAGTTTGCGGTGAAGTGCTGTGAAGTGCTGGTCAGGGTGTAAGTCAAGTAATCCAAAGCAAAAAAAAAGTAGTGTAGTGAAGTGAAGTGTATAAGTGAAGTGAAGTGAAGTGAAGCTGAAAGTGAAGTGAAGTGCGGTGAACATGGTCAATGCTCTTTTCAATGGCCTGCTTTCGTCTTTACTGTATTGTACGGTATATTATTATTCATTGTTATTATTTATTCATTAATTTATTATTAATGTAAGTGTTGTAAATTTTTGCAGATTATTGCCATTAACTGCCACCGGGTCACACCCAATTGCAGTTCTAATAAATGTATTTTTATTACGCTATAAGAGAGAGATAATTCACAATTCAAGGCATAACAACCTCGTCTTACCGCGGGCTACAGCTTGAAAGCTGATCCTAATAGTTACACACGTTAGCCGTGTATCGTGGTCGGAAATAGCCGATAAGCAAAGAATAATAATAATATTAACAATAATAGTAATTTATATAATAATATTTTTATTCCTCTAATTCACGACCAATGACGTTATTGGTCAGTTCATTATAAAGTCTTCTCCGGGTTGCAACTAGCTTTCTAAGGAGTATACCTAGGAACTGTCGGTGCCTCTACAATACTTTGCGCAAAATGTGGGCTGTTGAAAATAAAGAATTGATTTGAACTTTCCAGTCTTTTAAATGATCTTATCCAAGATTATACACACATGTAAAGAAACAAATTCCAGAGCTACGATAACTATGCGAATTGTGCCTTTATGCCCCACGTTCGGCTGGTATCCATTTCCAAACTTGTGTTTTAAGACGTTTTGATCGCATGACACAGCAACATCTACAAGTAGGCAATAATTTTCTCCAAATTTCGGATAACAATATTTGGTTTGTTTGCCGCTAACGTGTGTTAAGTTTGAAGTTGATCGAAATAATTGCGCTAGACACAAGATTGGTCGTACAAGTATTGTCCAACAGATTTTACCGGTTTTAGTGAGACTTCGAACCAATTGTAGCATGTATTCAAAAGTTCGAGGGTGGCACAAATCTGCCAGTGAAGATACTACACACCCTGTCTAGTCTTTTCAAGTATTCGGTCTTTGCTAGAGTTAGACAAGCTGACACGTTATGATCAATGGTTTCCACTTGTTTCTGGCAGATGCGGCATTTATCATCTTGGGAAATTTTCAGAACTTCTTTATCATAATGACGTATTCTCAACGCCTGATCTTGGGCAGCTGTTACAACTGCTTCGATTCTGAATTAATTCATCCCCTTTTAAGCCATATAAATGATTGATCAGCATCTTGTCCATTCTTTTTAAATATTTTCCATGAAGTGGTTTGTCTTTATACGATTTCTTTTCTTCTTCTTCTTCTTCTTCTTCTTCTTCTTCTTCTTATTATTATTATTATTATTATTATTATTATTATTATTATTATTATATTAACTATTGAAATCGCTTATGACCAACGGGCTTCTGAAGATTCAAGGACAGATACGGAGCACGCATTAGATCAGCCACTTCCGCAATGAAAACTTTAATTATACGATTTACAATCTCCATGCATCACCGACTTGACTATTTAACCCTTTTTATTTGTTTCCAGCTTTTTTACATGGCTCATTTGTGTAATAAATATGTCTGTCATCTTATTAATGTTTAAAATATTCTTACTCTGTTTTAAAACGGGCGTATCAATAATATTTCACCAATTCCTTTTTTAATTTTTTCACAATTGATGTATTTTTCAAAAATTGTTTCTTAGGTCCCGTATTGAAAAAGACTTTGCTAAAATTTTAAAACAAAAGAGAAGTATTCTAAAAATGACAATATTGAAAGAACAAGAAATTATGCGATTTACTTGCATGAAGTAAACATTTCCGATGGTGGGGTAATTTAAAATAATTCAATCTATAAACCCTTTTTTTTATTCTGTTGACTTTTAATCATGACTGTCTACGATGATATGCTACTCAATAATTTTAAACTTTTAACAGTATTTCACAAGTATTTTTTGGCGCAAGTTTCAATTTTGGGAAAATACCTAAGTAGGGGTTAAATAACATATGTTACAGAAAAATAATATTAATGTGTCTGTTTTGAAAAAAACTACCAATATTTTTATAAATCAAATCCTTTATGAAAATGATCGTTTAGAAAGTCCAGAGTAAAATGGTGAGCAATATTGTGAACGATGTGTGCCGGTGTATCAATACATTTGCAAGAGATCCCCTTTCATTCCTTTCCATTCTCCATAAAGACTGCATCATCCCGTCTGCCCGTTGATCTTTAACGCGAAGTCTGTTGCAACGGGAAAAGACGCGAGGCGAGGTTGCCGGCGAATTTAACACGACAGTCGTTGCGTTATGTAATGTCCGTTATTATTTGCCTAAGGTTCATTTGGCGCCGACGGCTCCCTCCCCTTTAAAAGCGCCGGCTCCTCCCTCCCGATGCCCCGGGGATGTTCGCGGCGCGCCGGCGCACGCGGTGGTGGCACACGGAGGGTGTGCGGGTGCAGGTGAAGACACTGCCGGGACTTCGCCCTTGCACCTGCCTTGCGACACCCACTGGCATTCACGTGTCTGTACACACCGGCACCCACGCCGCAGCCAGCGGCAGCTAGTGGGGCCCACTTGGCAATATTCCACGCGCTTGGCTTTTTTGATTCGTCACTTGTACTCGACGCGTTTGGTTTCATTTGTTTTTTTAAATTGACCTCTTACTTCTACAATTGATTTACCTGTTGAATATTTTCATGTAACACAGGCTTTCTTTCATGCATTAAATCAAGTTATTATATTTGCTGACAAATTATAGCCATAATTACGAACATTTTATATATCGTGTCATTTAATCCACACATAAACACAATATTAACGATATAAAGTGTTTAATGATAGTAACTACTAGATTTTTAAATACAAAATTTGGATAAAAATATGAGGGTCGCTCAACATCACATGTCATATACTCGCATGTAACGCAAGTTATATTTTCCAAAATTCACCCACATGATAAAAATAAAATTAGTTTACGTTACAAGTAAAAATCTGAGTCTACGAATAAAGAACTTTGATCTTGACTTGGTGCCAGTACTACAAAACATACATTTACTTATTTAATATACTTCTAGAAGAATTTCAAATTGCAATCGCAAAACCTCATAGCTTACAATTTGCCTCTTGCAAATTGACACTTTTTGCTACAAATATCATTCACGATTGTTTCCAGGAGAAGCAGTTCCATTCATGTAGTCATCATCTGCCTTTCAGTTTCACTGGCGATCAACGAACATCCATTCCCTAATTGCTTCCTGGGTGAATACTACAACACAGAAGGAAATCCCACAGAAAAGAGAGCGCAATGAGCTCACGAACATTCTGAAGTATCAGCAACGGTCGCCGTCTTCTTCCAACGCGGACCAACTGGAGAGAGAGAGAGAGAGAGAGAGAGCGAGCAAGAGAGAGAGAGAGAGCAAGAAAGAGAGCGAGCAAGAAAGAGAGCGAGCAAGAGAGAGAGGGAGAAGGAGAAAGAAATACAGGAGATAGAGAGGGACAGAGAGATAGAACAGAGGGAGAGAAAGGGAGAGGGAGAGCCGGGATAGGAAGGGTGGTTTCCCAGAACAGAGCCTAAAGCGAATCAGAAACCCTACAGGGAGAACTCACAGGCTCTCCTGCAACACCTTTCCCTTTTGCAAGGGCCTCAAAGAATGTTTACCGCACTGTCATATTTGAAAGTAACATGGCTCATACCAATGTGAGTAGCGTATTATATTATCATTAAAATAAAATTTTATTATTATTATTATTATAGTGAAATCTGGATAAGTACGAAACACCATATACAAATACTAATAATGAAGTCCACACATTTTCATAGGAAGAAAACTTCCATTATTGAGACAATAAAATATGTTTAACTGATACTCCTTTTCCATCCAGATTTATTTACGTGTTTCCTCACAGAAGGGTAGTCATGCACGACTTTCTTCAAAAGATAGCATTTTCAGAAATATTTGAATGTTATTCAATTCTAATTGACGTTCACTAAATACATTTTTTGTAGACTAGAGGTCAGAACGTGCACGAAAAATTTCAATCCGATGTACCCAAGACGCAATCGTTTAAGAAAAAAATTAAAATCGTTTTAGATACTGATACATTAAAAAGGTAAAAAATTAAAACGCAAGACACATGAACGTGCAAAGAATATAATATTCCAAATCGTTATTTTTTTATTTTAAGGACTTACTTGTGGTTTACAGAGTCATGAAAGGTAATTCACAACACGATGCTTACAAATAATTCTTTATCGTATTAATTTTTGCTTATAATTCACCATAGTAAATTTAATCGAACTTGAAAAAATTACTTCCTCCGTAAGTGAAACTGACACTTTATAAACTATAATAAATGAGAAACTGGATGAGTGAGAGACATTTTGAGTAAGAATAAACTTTCTCCCTTAAAATCCCACTTAAGGACGTTATCTTATAATTCACAATAAGCTCTTAGAGCCCCGTTGCACCGGGGTCGTATGAGCGTGAAATAACAACGTGCAGTGTAAACAACGGTTTCATATAGAGAACACATAATGCAGAGTATTGTTCTTGGAGATATCCACACGTTTCACGGCCTCCACGAATCAATGCAGACATATTCACATACGAAAGGAAAATGTTCGCAATGCTGCGTACGCCCAAGGCAACTGGCAGGCAGACTGGAGCTAATACGCTGAATCGCACGTAGATGTGGCCACGCCCCTCGAACACGCGCGTAAATCACTTGCTGTGGGCGCGCGCGGTGTATTAGTCACGCGGCGGCGGTTGCGGATTACGCCCTCCGCCACGCCCACATCACCTCCCCCACAGGTCCCTCCATATCCATACCCAGGCCACGTTCCTTCCTCCTCCCACCGCCTCTCACCTTCAGATAGTTCCCATCCCTGGACAAGATATCGTCTTTGCGCTAGATCCAACTACTGCGCTCTCCCACCTCCATCCCCGACCAACGGCGGTATTCAATGAAGACGCCACCGCAGCCGACTAACCTCAGCCTCCTTCAGGGCGCTTCTCTCCCGCCACAATTACGTCACGCGAAAGTTCGCCTCACCCCCGCTCCCTTCCCACATCAGGCTCCATTCCCGTATCACGCTGCATCCCTTACCAAGGTCCTACCTCAGCACTCCCCTACAACACACTCCTCTACTACCAAACTTGCCTCACCTACAACGCTGCCCTTCCCTTCCATATATCTCGCTCCCCTTCAGTTGTCTCATCTTATGCTGAATTCCTACCCAATCAGTCTCTCTCGCGCTCCGTTACAATCTCCTCTGCTCGCTTAGCCCTACTCGCTCTCCCCCGTCACGGTCCCCTCCCGAAACTCTCCCCCTCGACACTCTCCCCCTCGACACTCTCCCCTCGACCACTCTCCCCCCTCGACACTCTCCCCCTCGACACTCTCCCCCTCGACACTCTCCCCTCGACACTCTCCCCCTCGACACTCTCCCCCTCGACACTCTCCCCCTCGACACTCTCTCCCCCTCGACACTCTCCCCCTCGCGACTCCTCCACCTCCCCCTCGACACTCCCCCTCGACACTCTCCACCTCCACCTCGACACTCTCCCCTCGAAACTCCCCACCTCTCCCCCTCGACACTCTCCCCCTCGACACTCTCCCCCTTCGACACTCCCCCCTCGAAACTCTCCCCCTCGAAACCTCCTCCTCCTAGAACTCTCCTCTAGATCCTCAACACGCTCCCTCCCAACGCGCCCCCGCCTACCACGCTCCCCCTAAAAACAATCTTCTCTTCCCTTTCGTTCTGTCCTCTCCTCTTCCTCCTGTTATATCCCCACCTACCACTTCCGTCTTCACTTGCCTCCTCCCAGTCTCCCTCTGCCCAGACCCTCCTACGCTCTCACTCCCTCATCTTCGCTCTCGTTCACCTTACGTCAAGCACACCTCCCGCCACTACTCACGCGCCACGTTCTCCCTTCACGTGATGCTCCCTTCCCTCTACGCTCCCTTCCCGCTACTCTCCCTTTCTGCCACGCTCCCCTGTCACGACGCTCCTCTCCATCCACGCTCCCATCCATCCACGCTCCCCCCCATTCACGCTCCTTTCCCACCACGCTCTCCTCCCACCACTTTCTCCTCCTACCACGTTCCCCTCCCGCCATGCTCCCCCCTGATATCCATCTCGTCTTTTTTCCTTCTGTCCTCTCCTCGCCTTCTGCTTTATCCCTGCCCACTCGTCCCGTCTCGCGTTCCGCCTCCCGGTCTTCTCTGCCCAGGGCACTTACCCCTCCCACGGTTAATCCTGCTTCCCTCTCGCCCCCTCCCCGTCCCCCTTGTGGTCCGCTCTGCGCCGCCTCCTGCGCATTAAAATTCCCAGCCGCTGCTCCTCTGGATTTGAGGTCTCGCGGCCATCCGGGCTCACCGCCACTTCGTTTTTGCGCCAAGGGCGAGGACGAGGAGGGGTCTAATCCTCGCTTCCGGAATTGTGTGTTGCGGAGCCATAAATTTCACCAAAATTCCCATCCGACGCACGGGCTGCGCGTTGGGCTCCAGGCCTTGAATCCCACCCATGAGACCATGCGAAATAGGATAGGACGATTTTCTTAATGGAAGTTTCTCTACAAGTGACGAACAGACTATAGGAGTGGATTTGAGATAGGATATTTGTTTATCTATGCACTAAGCGTTGAGAATAAGGAGTCCATTTGGTGAGCGAATACATAGAACGAATGAAAGAGCAGATGTACCTTCGACATCAGGGTTGTTAACTGGCAACCCACGCTGCCATTTACTCTGGCTCGCGAAAGGTTATTAGTCAACAGTTCAACCTTGTCGGGTGAGAACATTGTGCCCCTAGCGCACGCGCCCTGCTTGGTGTTAACACCTCCTCTTATGTGAAAATAGGTAAACTTTAGATTTAAGGATTTTTTCTATTAAATTCATAAATTAAAAATCATCCCGATTTGATTAATTTGAATAATATTTTAATCATTAAAGTATTGATACGTATTCATAATTAAGTATTATCAATTCATTCACATGGTAACTAGGATTCACAATAATCAGAATTTGTTTCACAAGTGAAACGTTTGTTGTAATTACAAAAATTGTATATTAAAAAATCAATTTCACCGAAGCGATTGACAAATAAGATAATTGCAGGATGAAAATTTTACTTCCATTTTTTCAAACATCAACCCATCTCTGATTGTTTCGCATATTTCTTTTATTTTGAAACTATGTAATACAAAAGACTTGGCATGTTCCAGCAACGCTAATTATATTTCAGCCTTCTAGACGACTCTCACCCCATCGGGTAAGAGGCCAAACCTTCCAGTTTGGAATTACTTCTTGGAGCTTTAATACAAACATATAACACTTCGTAATATAAAACTAAAAGAATAATAAAAACAATTTCAAATTTCCTATACTTTGTCCAATTGCAGTTCTTTATTGCAGATTGTATGCTAGCCACACAATTATTTTTATATAAGTTATATAAAGTGTCTACACTAGAATGTATATACAGGGCCTCCGAAGCCCTGACATTTTTTTCTTTCCTTTCTTACTCGGCACAGCTGCATTTCTTAGACATTGTTCTCCTGTAATATTTCTTCTTGCTTTCTACTTTCATTTTAATTACTAGCAAAGGAAAAATTCTCAAAATTTATTAAATTCTTGTCAAAAGTTATAAAGGTACTGCAGATTATATTGGACCAATGGACGTGGAGGGCTGTTAAGGTCCTCTTAATATTTATTTAAGGCCGTATTAATTGTTAAGTAAATAAATAGTCATTTGTGTAATATTAAGAGTTAACTTTCATTCAAATAATTACAGAAGCTCAGAGGTCCAGTATACGTATTTATAAAGTTTCACGGGTACATGCATCCTAGGGTGAAGTAAATTCCTTTGAGATGGTAAGATTTTGTTTTTGAGAACACAATTTTTCCTCAGTATACGCAGGACACCTGAACCAGGGGCGCCAGCCCTTCTACGTGAAACAAACTGGTGCACCGGCGTGTCACTCATTGGCCCGCAGGCTCAAAATAATCGAAGTAAAGCCAGCGGTCAAATGCCCCACAGTGAGTAGTCAGGGGCGGTGTGAACGTATGAGGAATAGTGAGCCAATGGTATAGTGAGTTCTTTAAAACGCTCCCCTTCTCTCTTTTCAACTTTGGAACAGTGATACGCCAGATTCTCCATTACTATATTGCTTTACTAATACATACTTTCTATTGGATTACGGGCATTCCACCAGCACCATCTCGGACATTACTACGGGCTCAGTCTACGTCGTCAACCCGACTGGCAACTAAACCTTGCGTACACTGCTTCAAACCGTCATTTTGTCACACTCTACCACAGCTCCGCCACTGTCAAGCCCTTTGCACATATTTTTACGGAATAAATGTATGCCTTGTAAACCGTCATGACTCATTTCTCCAAATACACAAGATGTTTGAAGACGCTACTAGAACGTACTAAAGGTATTCAGTTGCACTCTTTCTTCTCTTCTATGCTTTCATGCCATTCCCTTAATTAAAGGCGGTTTTTTCTCATCAAAACTGCTAAGTGATGCAAATTTGAAAAACCGCTCTGTAGGTTTGCACATCCAGCAAACGAAGGTAGAATATCTCCATAAATAATGAACGAAACGCGAGGCAAATACGTAGGAGCGCAAGCAACTACCAAATCAGCGGCTGGGCTCTGATGGGCCAATGGCCAAGAGGGAGTACAGGCAGGCGAAAACGTAGCAAAAACAACGCTTTAAGCCTCGCAAACTAAGTAGAAGCAGGGAGACGAAACTGTTCACATCTTACAAGACCAGGCGACCATAGAATCTTTCATTTATGCACGGTGAACATTTGAATCTGCCGCGCGCGCAAGCCGTCGCAACGCGCACTGTGAACCGCTACTAGTAGCGACGGCACGACCGAGATACGCACCGTCGGCTCCTGCCGAGGAGCGAGTCTATGCCAGCGCCGCGCCCACAATACAACGGGCCAGTCAGCCCTGGGAAGGCAGTTACGGCAGTTCAGTTGAGTATCGTGCAGTGCAGTTCCAGTCAGCGGAGAGAACAGTTTTTCCTCCGCCGTACGAGAGAGGAGAAACGCCGTTAGGAACGAGTCTTCAGTGAGGAGGACTACAGGGTTGCGAGATTATTCGGAGAGAGAAGGCGACTTCGTGGGAGAGTTACCCTCCCACGCCTGAGATGACCCAACTGAGACCACGAGTCTTGATAGGCGAGGTAACGACTGAGCAAGGGATTACTGCAATTTGGGGCTTCCGCTCTTCGAACGGAGGTGACGGCCAGGCGTGACAGGAGACGCGCCATTGAGAGGTTGAAGATCGCTTTCAGAAAGACATTTTGTTAAGTACAGAATTGTAAGCCAATGTAACTCATTTGATTGAATGAAGTAACATTAGTCAAATCTATGTTCAACTTTTATTTACTGAACATGAAATCCACCTTACCCTACTCTTTCCTTAGATGCATACTGAATTTGCATCTGCACTTCTCTCTCGATTCTCCTGGCAAACCTCTTTCTTTGTTTCTTTGTTCTTCCAAAATTTTCTCTCTAGCTTTCTTGCATGCTTGCTTTTCTTTGCTTCAATTCTACTTTACAATATTACGATTCCTTTCTTCCTCGTACCATGACCTCGGCTGTGTCGTTAGCATAGATGCACTGAATATGAGTATATGAGTAACATGAGGTATGGGAAATGTTGGATTAATATATTTTAATACATTCAATGTTTTGTCAATCGGCTATTTTTATTGGCTTTGGGTTTTTACAGTAATCCGAACAAGGATCTATGGACTTTAGGAAGAATATTGAGATGAATTCTTCCTTAATTTGTATGTTTTGAATCATTTTATCCCTCAAATAGTTTATTCGTAACTAAATTTGAGAATATAAATGTAGTAATATAATGGAGTAGAGAATGAAGAGGGATATGTTGTATATAAGTTTAATGTAGATGACTTAACTTGAAGAAAGGTAATGCATTGCCCCTGTGTAGGTGGCAAAAAGGAAGCGGTGATGTTAAAGCAAGTGGCAAGGCGAGACGTGTGAGACATAGCACTGGTCACACGGCGATACCGTGGTGGAATTCTGACTTATGGTTCCTGGAGACGTTCGTTGTTTTCCAGAGCAGCAGAGAAAGAAAAATATGACACAACATTGCTAGCGATAACATATCCTCCAAAGGCGAGAAAAGTTGCACAACGCAGGTAATAATAGTGTCACCCTCTTACCTATTTAATAAAATTGAAGATATATGCAATGGAATGTGCCAAAAAAATGGAATGTCACACAAAAAGTAACACTGAAATGATGGATTTCAAATTAGACATGTATAATTTTGAGAGAAGAAGCATAAAAAATAGCGTAGTGTTAATAAAAAATGGTTTTGAGTATGCGAACAGTTACCAAACTAGTCTGAGCATTATTAAAGTCTAATAAAAGAATCAATTCACAAATATTAGTTCAAATGATCAAACAATTAGCAAATATTTCACTTTTCTAGATGAATATATCTTACTAATAATAAAGGGATCCTCTTCACTTTTTAGACATTCAAATTTATAAACACTTTAAGTAACGCTAACGTATAATCTAACAATAACGCTACCTTACAATGTAGTTTATTAAAATCACAATTATATATAAGTGTTAATAAATCTGAATATCTAAAATTTGAAGAGAAACTACTTTTTATTAACTAGTAAATATGATTATTACTCCTGATGAGTGGTTGTTTATTTCACATTCAATTTCCAAACATGAAGTGCTTTTATTTGAGAATGATATCTCTGTGCTATTTTTCTATACATACATTCTTTACATATATTATTTATAAATGTAAGTTCAAAATTGATCGTAATTGCATCTAAGCGCGAATGTATTAATTATAAGAGACATGAAGTTATTGAGAATGAGCCATGTTTGTTCTTTTCCGGTGTGAAATGTTTCTTGGTTTACTTGTAAATTAAGCAGAATTTCTTCTTTCCATCTCACCGCCTCTCTCGATGCACTGCAGCCCTCTGGCCATTTTCTCCGCGCCCGGACTCTCTCTGAGAAGTCGATACCGCTTTGACGCCTCAACCGCACACTCTGGCTAGAGGACTTAATATTCCAGCTGTACAAAATAGAGGAGAGTGGAACGGAGGGTAGCCTCAGGCGCGGTGGAGCGATCGCATCCCTGTCTTCTCGCCCCAACGCCCTCTGATGCGTCGGTATCACTTTGCCGCTTCGACGGCTCACTGGGCGGCGCGATTAATATTCCATGCGCACAGAATAGTGGGGAGTAGAATGTACAAGATAACGTATTTATTTCAGTGTCACGGTGCTGTTCGTTCGCAACCCAATACCCTCCGAGGTGTCGATAACACTTTGCATCCTCAATATCTCACACTCGGCGACACTTGGTGACAGATTACAGCCACTCAGAATAGAGTAAAAAATAACAGAATAGAATAGAGTCCGTGTTCTTCGCGAAGTCGTTGTGCAGGGTTCAGGTTCCTGAACAACAGAAACTAACGTATTTTGATTTCAGCGCTTCAGGGTAATCGGTAAGTCATTTTCAAGAATTTCTTTAAGATTTTCGTAAAATTTAGAATTTGCTCACTAAAACACTAGCGATATGGCTGATATGTATTTTGTATATTAAATGCGTGAAATAAACAACTTAAAATAACTCATGGCAAATTATCGTAATACGAGTAAAAAGGTTCCATCTTCCGTAGAGTCATTTCTACAACTTTTCTTGTTACCCGCCTTTACATTACACGTCAGCTAAACGTATTTATAAATGTTATCGGCATGCATATCATTAAACGCTTCCCTCACAGTAAAACTGGAGTACATATTTGTTATTATTTGTTGTTGAATTCTGGCCAAGCAGAAAAATATTCCATGACAAACGTTTACAGTTTCATAATTTATTTCAATAAGCATAGTAAATTTAGCGTTTTTTTTCGACTTAGAACTCGATGGGAAATGCGAGAAAAAGTGTTTATAACGCATCTTAGAGAATTTACGGAGGATGATTTCCAAATAATTATGAGACGAAGAAACTCAAAATGCAAAGGCACTAATGTGTCTCAATAAATTAATTGTTTGTTTAAGTAATTGCCGTAAAAAGTCATAGAAAATAGATTCCATTGTGAATCACCCCACAACTCCAGATGTCTTCATTTTACTGCTTAAAATAATGTATGTCTATAAAACGCCGCAGATGTCAAAGCGATACAATTTTGCGAACATAACTCATTTTGTGCCGGACACGTGCAATTTTCGTAACAAGGTTTCGGTACGGTTTGGCGGCATTTGTTTCTCACGAAGAAGTTGAAGAACGTTCTCTCCATGAACTGATTTGGTTTATAGAACTCCACTGTTTCCACCATGAAGTACCACTGTGGAGGGGATCTTTTTCCTCGCAGCTACCGAAAAACATTTTGGGAACTGGTCCCAGACTCTATAACGTTAGATTCTCAGCTCTGCAGTTTGCGAACAGCCAGCTGAATGTTTTAGAAGCACTTGTTTAAACACGTTGTTTCAACAAGCTTATTATATAAAATTAAGTGGACCATTGCGAACATTCCACATTTCTAAATCATTTATTTAAAAGAGAAAATATCTTCGTACTTTCCTAATTTCGAAGGGCTAAGCACCGGCTTAGGTGAATCAATGCATTAGTTAATGACACTGCCATTCCTCTGACTGGGAAGTCTTAGGGTTCGAGTCCCCACTGTGGCAATACGTTCGACACTGGCTTCTTAACTTGGTCGAATTTAGCCAATGTTTGAAGGAGAATTCTAGCGGCCGGCTGATAGAATGCGATTAGTAGATTTTTGTGGTTTCTCCGATCAACACCAGTCAATGCTGGAGCAGTACCCTAACAAACGGGCCACGAACCGCGTGCGATGTTTCCTCCTCTCCCTTGTCCTGTCACCATCCTTACTTACGCACAGTTACCTATAATAACCTACCACACATGCCGAGTGACCAATCGAAAGCTTAAGCTAGTGGGAGATACCTGGTCAGGGAAAACTACGCAAGCTGACGTGTAGGTGAGCACCGAATTTCCGATGGACGTTTACAGTGTCCTTACGCGTTCAAATATGCACTATATTTACCGAACTAATGACCATATCAGTTGACGCGACCGGAAACATCAATCAATCCATCAATACTAGGGCTAGTCTCTGAACTGTATTACTGCATTATACACCAGATACTGTGACAGATACTGTGCGAGAGTATACACTGAAATATTGTTTTGCTGTAAGATTAAACATCACAGAAAATCAAATAATTACTTCATTTTTATGGTGAAAATTAGTTCTGCCTTTATTCCTTCAATTTATTTTTTCACAGATTCCGAATTGCAGGTCACATCTCCAAAAACATAATAGAAGGCCTCATTTTGTTGAGTACTAATTTAGAAACATAACATCTCGTCTGACCTGTCGCCCAAATATACCTCATATGCCCCGCAAAACTAATATCTCCACAAAAAAACACCTGTCTCATCAAAACTCGTGTGCCAGGGGAAAATGAAACCTGAATTTAGGACGCATTTATTTTGAGCGTTTTTCGGACGTGCGATGGTAATATATTTCCTAATTTTCTGTATTATATATCGTCTAGTACGCAAACTTATATTTTTTCGACGTGAATCAGTTCCATGCAGGAATGGCAAATAAGTAAAATTGACTCCATTTTAAGAGCGATATTCATCGTGAACCCTTTCCGAGAATATCTGGATTCTCTCCTCTGGACTCTCTCATTCACCGTAAATCTAAGGCGACAGCAACGCGACTTCCTTCCTTTCAGCTGAAAGCCGTGGAGGAACATTAATCGACCGAAACGTTCACAGGCCGCGACGTATTTGCCATTTTTATGCCCTCGGTGGGTGTCGATAGCTTACTGTTTCCTCCGTTCACAAATTCCCAGGTGGGTTATGCTGAGAGCCGTGGATTTTAATCGAGAGGAAAATACGAAACTGCGCTTTCAACACTTAAGACTGAATTCCATTCATGTGCTCTAATGAGTATCATTAACGCTGTAGTCTGGAATTCATTGATGTACAAGTATGAATATCAGCATTCTAATTAGAAAACCTCATAAATCCATATTTAGTCCTCTATTTTCTGTTTACTTCATGATAAAATATAATTATGAAAGAAGAGTTTTAAATAGAAGTAAAGAAGAAATCGAGCAGCTTAATTAAGTTCTCCAGTACTCATAAGTTCAACAAGAAAGGAAACTAAAGATATGCTTCCCGGATGTGCTTATTCCTTATACTGCGAAACTGTCCAATCTGGAGTTACGATATATAACAATTAGTATTACGATATTCTATTTTATACAGGTAAAATATCGTTCTTACTACTATAATAGAGTGAATAATTAAATTTTTCGAATTTCAACAAATTCAACAAGACTATTATACTATTTCTGATTACAACTGAAACAAAGGTTAGTTAATGTAAATTATTTCACTGAAAATAAAACCCGAAAAACGCGAGCTTATTGTAATCAAAGGCAAATCTTCTGTCGCCGTGCCCCGCCTGAAATGGCTCAGTGGCCAAACGCCGCCCTCGTCTGTCTTGAAAGGCTCCGGACGTAAATTACGGAAGGTAAAAGTTTGCAGGGCGAGCAAATGGAAACATGTGGGGAGCCGGTGGCCTGAGAGAAGGAGTCTTAACTTTTGCTCGCGGGAGGGGAATTGCGTTGTGGGCCCGTGAGGGGCGGGCATCCGCCTTTGCTGCGGCCGCAATGGGGCGGGGGCGGGGGAGCGCACACGGCGGGGGAACTGGAGGACTGCCCCTTTCCTTCAGTTCCCGAGCCCTCCGTTACTTCGTATTTACAATGCTCTTAAATTCAATTTTAGAACATGCCTGACTCATATTGTAGGAAGTTCTAGAGTTCTTTATTAAAAAAATAAAAAGATATAAAACATACTTGTGAGACGCTGTTTTAAACAAAACATTTTAACTGTAATAAAATAACTGGATGCATTCAATTCGATGATGACGTCAGAACTCACAGTACCAAGCAATCAAGCCTGCTCGTCCGTCTCGCGACGGACGAAAATTTCACTATGCTCTTTTACGTATTACCACCTGAGATATGGCATAATATTCTGGGAATATACATGTGAGAGCTCCCAGACTATTCGATTACAAAACATTTTAGTACGAATAATAAGCAAATCCGTTTCTTTATTAAACCATTTTCTGTATCAAGGAACCACAATGTGTTAAAGAAACTAATTTACTACATGTAGGAATAAGGTTTATCCACTTTTTCGTTTCCAGGGCTCGAAATAAAGGAATGGTTTTTCTGTTGGCAAAATTGCCAATTTTCGCCTCAGCCTTATAATAATATTTACTGAGGAAGTACATCGAAAGACGAGAGAGAGTAAAAAACTGAGGGAATACATTTAAAACCCATGGAATGAACAAGAAACTAAGATAAAGGAAAGAACATGGAAGTGGAGAGTCACCAGCAATCACAATCAGAAATTTGAAGAAAAGCATGTGACGAAAATAATGACACATGAGAAGTAGCAATGTGATTCGAAGAAGGAAAGAAAATATCAAAGAGATTCGAGAGCAACATTAAAGGGAAATTGAGGGCTTCCAATGGTCAGCAATTTCGTCAGAGGAGGCTCGACTGCAAAGGGGCAAATCTGACGCGTCACCTTTGGTTGGTACTCTGGAGTAGAGTCTTCTACGTGCTGATCTTTCACTCTATTTTGAAGCAAAGAGAATTGCTACAATATAGTATTACGTAAAAACAGTTTTAAAGAGCATTCTACGTTTTCGTTGAATCACAGAATAAACCGATGACCTATTACTAACTTCCTTATATAAATATGCTAATAAAATACTCAATCCAACTTCTTGATACAGAGTAGTTTGGATTCAGAGAATTTTGGAACAGCACAACATTTGTAGCATTATTAGCGTTTTACTTTTCATT
The DNA here is from genome assembly GCA_017312745.1 of Gryllus bimaculatus. Taxonomy (NCBI): domain Eukaryota; kingdom Metazoa; phylum Arthropoda; class Insecta; order Orthoptera; family Gryllidae; genus Gryllus; species Gryllus bimaculatus. The sequence continues at coordinate 12,412,619 of BOPP01000001.1, forward strand.
CGGAAAGAAAACCACTTTACATTTGATATTTTATATTGCGTCCAGTGAAAGTAGCACGCATAAATAAAATTCTCTTGCTCCTGGTTTCAGAAGAAGAGACAAAGATATGTAATGAGAAAGATCAAGAGGGAGAGAGAAAGCGAGAGAAAGAAAGAGAGAAAGAAAAGGAGATAGAGTGAAAAAGATAGAGCAAAAAAGAGAGAAGAAAAGAGAAAGAGAGGAGAGAGAGCGGAAAAGAGAAAGAGAAAGGAGAGAGAGTAGGAAAATATAATTTCAACACAGTTCTTCTATACAAAATTCTAACTTAACTGCTTATTCCTCTGATCATTTTTCAAAATGTTTTATTATTTTGAAAACAAGACCCTTAAGAAAAGGTTCTCTAAAGCCAAAAGAATGGTGAATGATTATATCTTGGTAGAAACCCTTTCACACCTTTACCCTTTTATTCTACAATGTTTCACGCATGGAAATATGGGAAAACACCCGAACTCCTCTGAATGACGTTGAATCTTCTTGTATCCCGCCTGGAAGTTTCAACGTGGTGCGCTTCGGAACGCGCACGTCTACATAGAGCGCGTCACGGGCGGCGCTGCCGGCCGCAGGAAAATAGCACCGTCACCGGGCAGCTAGCGCTCGCCACCGGCTTCGAAAGTCTTGACTAGAGTGCTGAGTGTTAAGTTATCATCCTAGTCTAAATCTTTCTCACTGTCGACTAGAACCTGCTCTTGACCCCGGACATTCTTCAGCTTTCTGGTTTGCGACATAGCTGCTAACGATCCCTGGTTTGGTATTTGTTTTTTCTGGATTGTGGACGGACCTAGCTCGTCCTCGATACGCGTCTGAATTCCGGGCGCCCGCCCCGCGTGGCCCGCCGCTCCATTTCCCAGTGTTCCCGAAGTGGAACCAGTGTGCAGTCCGGCCTACCTCGTGACCACCGCACACCAGCTACCGGCGCCTTCGGTGTACCGACTCGCCACGCCACTTCGAGGTCACGCCGACTCGGCGTTCGCCCCTCGCCAAGAGGCCACAGACTTATTGCACGGCCGAGGCCAGCACCCGCCGACTCCGTGAGCTACGTCACGGCTCGACGCGGCTCGACGGCGCCCACGCCGTCTTCTTATGTACACGTCCCCCGTAGTGTACAGTAATTCGACTGTACTGCTGTTTGAATATTAAACTGTATTTTATGTATCTCTAGGTTTTTTCAGGAACACAGCAAATATTGATGATGGGAATCGGGTACATTTCTTTAAATTACACGTTACATATATTGCTAGTGATGTTTTTCAGTAAAAATACTGATAAACGAAGCCAAATAAAATAGTTTTCCAAAACGTAGCACGCATAAATAAAATATTAGTAAATTTTTTTCTATCAAAACCGAAACTGTCGATGGGCAATTTACAAAATTATCAAGGTAACTCACATGACCAGATACACTACAATCATTTTTCAATTTTTTCGTGCATTGAAAATTAATAATGTAGATGTTATAGTATTTCTCGGAAAATTTAGATATGTAAACCGCGAAGTAAAAGATATTCCGCTCCGGGTGCCAATTACGATTCATCGGTTCCCCTGGAAGACGTGAGAGAGAAAGAGAGAGAGAAAGAGAGAGAGAGAAAGAGAGAGAAAGAGAGAGAAAGAGAGAGAAAGAGAGAGAGAAAGAGAGAGAGAAAGAGAGAGAGAAAGAGAGAGAAAGAGAGAGAAAGAGAGAGAAAGAGAGAAAGAGAGAAAGAGAGAGAAAGAGAGAAAGAGAGCGAGAGAGAGAAAGAGAGCGAGAGAGAGAAAGAGAAAGAGAGAAAGAGAGTGAGAGAGAGAAAGAGAGCGAGAGAGAGCGAGAGAGAGCGAGAGAGCGAGCGAGAGAGAGCGAGAGAGCGAGAGAGAGCGAGAGAGTGAGAGCGAGAGAGCGAGAGAGAGAGCGAGAGAGCGAGAGAGTGAGAGCGAGAGAGAGAGCGAGAGAGTGAGAGCGAGAGAGTGAGAGCGAGAGAGAGAGCGAGAGAGTGAGAGCGAGAGAGAGAGAGCGAGAGAGTGAGAGCGAGAGAGTGAGAGCGAGAGAGTGAGAGCGAGAGAGTGAGAGCGAGAGAGCGAGAGAGAGCGAGAGCGAGAGAGCGAGAGAGAGCGAGCGAGAGAGTGAGAGAGAGCGAGAGAGAGCGAGAGAGCGAGAGCGAGAGAGCGAGAGGGCGAGAGGGCGACAGAGCGAGAGAGCGAGAGTGCGAGAGAGCGAGAGAGCGAGAGAGAGAGAGAAAGAGAGAGAGAGAGAGAGAGACGATTCTCCTAAGCTGCGGTAAAAACACACTTCACTAAAAGGAGAGAGGCGAGTTGAACCATGTTAGAGATTGCGTAAGCCGTATGTAAGGGAAGAAAGGTGTCGGTCACAAGAAGTCGTGGAAAAGCTTAGCTGAAAGTGTGAGGTGCCGTCTTGCGGAAACAGACGTTTGTGTTAACTGCGATGAGCAAACTATTTCTTTGCTTACCACACGTAACTGTTAGTCTCAATCATTTGCTGCTACAGTGCAAATCTTCCGTTCTAGAGCGCCGTTTGTCGCATATCGCATCTCGTCAGCCGCCTGTGCCATAGCGCTTCACGCAATATCTTCAGCCCCAGCCCTCACCTCCAGCCCGCTGCCACGTCGCCGGAATAATCCATTGCCCTGTCAAAAGGAGACGCGAAACTTTCCCGCGCGAAGGAAATCAGCGGTCGTTCTTTCCATATACACCAATGCATCCACAGAAAGCGGGCGCCAGCAGAAGAATTTATTTCGAAGGCAAGTCAAAGGCTTGCCGAGCGAGAGACGCACGACGGAATAGAGCTGAGCGTCGGAGGGAGGCAAGAGATGGTATGAGCGTCGGGCGGAGTTGGTCTGAGCGTTGGAGGGAGGCAAGAGATGGTATGAGCGTCAGAGGGAGGCAAGTTGCCTCATTTTCGAAGGGAGGCGAGAGACCTGAGCGTCGAAGATAGACAAGAGTTGGTCTGAGTGTCGAGAGAAGGCAAGAGATAGTATGAGCACCGGAATGAGTTGGTCTGTGAGTCGAAGGGAGGTGTAAGGTCACAACGACAGAGGAAAGCATTGGTTTGAGGGTCGGAGGAACGCAAGAGGTCTGAGCAACCGAGGGAGGTAAGAGTTGGCTCGAAAGTCGTTGGGAGGCCAGAGGGAATTCGTCTGAGCTTTGGGGAGCAGTTTACAATCCCGCGCAAAAGTTGTCAGGTATAGAGTGCATCAACGTGAAATTCTATTTACGATATGAACAAGAGATTTTCCATGAGAAACATCTACATTCGCGTCCGTACATACCTTCATCTTATTTCTGCTGAATTAAAGACATGACTTTTTTGTTTGTATGTGACGCCCTAGTTGAAATACGATGGATTTTTCCTTCACGTCCTTTTCTTCAGTCTGCCAGTCATAAGCTAAGATCATCTACAATCCACTACGATGTAGTTAACTGCGCACATTATTAAAGTCCCTAAAGAAGGGTTCTGCCTTTGCATTGGTCGTTCACTGACTTTTTTATAAAATAACTGTCTAATTTTCCTTACCATAAAATAATGTCACCAAGCTGCATATGTTAACCCAAACGCGGAATGTCGGTAAGGAACAAAATAAGTTTGTAAAATTTGTCTTTCTATAAAGATATCGAATTGCTCTCTACTCCACGTGTCCTACCCACATTTACTCAAAACATTTCATTACTTATAGAGATATTCAGAACATTTACGATACGACGAGTACATATTTCAATACTTTTTTATCAATTGGAAAAATTTTAGTATCATTCCTCTTTTCAATTTCTACCCAAATCTAACATATTGACACCGGTTTATTGGGCCCCAAGTAACGCACTGACAAAAATAATATCAAATGGATAACATAAGACATACTATGCGTAATTAAAGCGACAGAACCAAACATTTACAAGAACGTTTAAGAACTGCCGAAAATAAATTGCAATATTTTGAACTTCTGTGCCCAGAACAAAGGTTTTAATACAACAAATATGTAACTACAGATGTGAAATGTGAAAATGTAGCAAAATAATATAAGAAAACGGTTCAGCTACACCAGTTTCATTGACACCTATTAAATATTTCCCTAAGAACCAAAGACTACTGGCTCCAATAATGATGAATATAAATTGAAACAGGGGAGTCACAGTGTTTCGCTTTGCGATTCTACACGAGGAATGTCATGTACTTGTCCGTGAGCTCAAATTTGTACGATCTGTATGTGCTGAAAGAAGAGAAACCAAAGGAGAAGATGGTGAGAAAACATTCTGCCAAAGAAATTTTGTACGAAGGATCTGATCAGAAGACAGCTCCCTCCCGTTCCTTCTTCCGGAGAACTTTCTGGAAATCCAGCATAACGCATTCTGCGGGAGAAGCCCCAATTTCCTCAAGTTTCAGCCACATTAGTTTCCAAGAAAGGAATGCAAATGGGGAAATTCGATTTCAAACGCGAAGCGGCCCAGACACCTCAGGGGTTGGAGGGAGGCAGCGGATCGGCTTGGGTGGGGGTACCGGAGGGTGACCGGAGGAGTGGGTAGGGAAGGATGGGAACGACGTTGGCGGTGAAAGTCTTTGAGCAGGGCTTCGCCGACGGACATACGAGAATGGAAGCAGGAATTGAAGATTGAAGAAAGGGAAGGCGGGGCAGGGGGGGCATGGTGAGAATGGAAGGAGTGGAGGAGGGGAAAAGGCGGAGGATGACGTAGAAAGGGGGAGGTTAGCTATGGGCAGAGTGGGGGAGGATGCGGGGCTAGAGTGGTGCATGCAAAGGAGAAAGTGTAAGCAGAGAATGGTTGGTAGGGAAGACGTTGCCCAGCGAAGCGATGGGAAATGGGGAGTGACTGGCAGGCGACGGCGGACGGGGGCGTTGGTGAGACCAGAAGTGGGTGAAGATGAAGGTGTATGGATTGTGAAAAGGTGGAGGCCAGGAGCCGGTTAGAAGGAGAGCCGTGAGGGGAATGTCGCCGTAGGATGCGTTGGAGATGCTAGGAGGTCCAGTGAAGGCGAGGGACGCGAAAGGAAGTTGATAGTCTGGAGAGGGTGGTGTGTGAAGGGATGTTGTGGAGGAGTGGTGTCATGGCATTGATGCGGGTGGTATGGGCGATGACGCGTGCGAAGTTGTAGGATGGTGGTGCGACAGGGGAGCGACTCGCCCGGTTAGCAGGGGGAAACGAAAACTGAAGGCGGAGAGGAGTGTAGCAGAGCGGTGAGGCCATAGTGTGTAACATGAGAGACGGGCGGGGGGTGGGCAGGGAAATTAAAGCCGTAGTACCGTGTGGGATGGGAAATTGTGGCGATGTGTGAACGGAGGGGATAGTAGGAAGGTCAGCAGATGGAGAGCGGAGATGAGCGGAGAGGGCGGAGAGAGTTTTGAATAGCTGGCTAAAGGCGGCTGTTGATGCGGGTGGACGATAGTGAAAACGGAAGGAAGGGGTCGTAGTGGGAGAAGGGGTAATTGTGGGCGCGGTGGGAGTGGAGAGAGAGAAAAGCGCGGATGGAAGCGACTCTTAAGTCTCTCTGACGCATGGACGTGGATTGGCGAGGCGCTCAATCCGACCCCTTGACCCTCAGAGGCAAAAAGCGGTCGTCCGTTGCATCCTCTTTCCTTGTTTTTCTCACGCGCCGAGCGGCCCTTGACAACTTCGCCAGCCGACCCCCACCACCACCACCCCTCACGCGGCCCGCCTTCTCCCACCAGCAGGGCCCTACGGCGGAACAATATTGTGCGAGTCAGAGGCCGCAAGTCCGCAAAATCCCGCCCCCGTTCTTGGGAAGACACTCCTTCACAAACCGTAAGCCACGGCCCCCGGAGGGCGGGCACTGCGAAGCAGCTCTGATGATCCTATCGCCGCCCCACCCACTGCCAGTCCGTCTGCCCTTTCTGCCCAGTTGGCGCACGCCCTAAGCTGCCGAAAGCGAGGTTCGCTCTATCGAGGAACAATTTTTTTTAAAGAAATAGTTTTCCTAGACTCACACGTGATGTTGGAGTGTGTATGTGTACGACGAATTTAACCTCGATTAGGTCATCTCATCAAACAAAATCTTCTTAACTGTCACCGTTTGTTAGTACATTGACATAGTTATGCCTTAGAAACGTTTCACTAGACTTTTAAACCAGTTGTGACATCACTAAAAACTGATGTCTTCCCAAACTAAACCATTTAAGTCAATGTATTTTATAAATGACATCAGTTTCACACACCAGGAATCTGATCATCACCAGGAAATAAAGTTGCACGCACGAAACTACAAACTTTCAACAATACAATATTTGTAATTAAACTTCTGAAATATTTTACGTACAGATAAGTGTGCAGATAAACATTAACTATTATTATTATTATTATTATTATTATTATTATTATTATTACTTTCTCTGTGTCACTACCACGGTAGTGAGAAAGTTATGTAATGCAGCGCAAAAGAATTGCATATTTTCGGTAGAAAAACTGTTATTACAAGGCCCTGGTAACGAAAAACTGGATAAATTCAGTTTCTAAATGTAGACCAAAATCCTCTAGCACGTAGTGCAGCAACAATAAATGTATTTGGGGTCCTTCATAGCGAAAAGTCGATTGTCGACAAAACGTCTTTTGGTCTGTCCGACTATTTTCGGCGAGTTTCTGCAACTGAAAAACTATAAGCAAAAACTATTAAAGATAGAGATATTTTCCCTTCATAAGATCTGGTCCTAAAAGATAGATTTCGAAATAGGCCATGTTCATAGTTTACAAAATGTGAGTATTATTCGTGTAATTTTGAGTAATATATAGACAATTTTAATTATATTTAAACAACTTTTTCTCAAAAACGGCTTCTTCGCTTTTGATGATATGTTCTAGTTGTTTTCTTTTCGAATTGACTGCCTTTCATTAACATAAGTTATGATGTGTTTGAAAGCTATTGCTATTCTTAGAAAATAAAGTAGATTGATAGGTAATAAATTAAACTTTCATCTATCAAATTATTTCTTTCCCGCAAGAAATATTAATACCTGATTATGGCATGTTTCATTTCTGGAAGTTAAAAATGACTACTGTTCCTGGCTATCATTTAAACGCAGGTATCCACCTCAGACGCTTCCTCTCAACTGGTTGGGTTTGGTAATCACTAGTATTATTTCTAATATTTTACAAGAAAAAAAATTAAAAGAATTGAGTACCATTTTCTTTAACGAACTTTTAAACATTTTATTACTACATGCGCTGGCTTTGGAAACAATGCATCGATGCATATTTCATAAGTACATTGTAGAACGACACCAATATAAGATAATGAGATGTGAAATTTTGTTGAATTCTTCTCTTTGTTGAGCATTTACAGGCAACCATTATAAGGCTTTCTTTAATTTATTTACTTCTACTTTTATTTTACGTCAAAAACATAAAAACCGAGTTTGATGTAAGGAGAGAGAAATGTATTATTAAGAGAAGAAATGTATTCTGTAAACGTTTTCTGGTATTCCTACTGTAATCGATTTACATGCTGAATTCTGAAAACAATAGTAGTATGCAGAAGCATTAAAGACAATTTGAGGAAATTTTCTTCGGTGTGAAAACGTATAGAGCATTTGGATTACATGTTCAGACATGGAGTAATGTGTAATTCGTGTTAAAATGAGTATATTTGGAAAATATTACAATATTAAAGTTTATAATAACTATTTTTTTAAATCGATATTTTTTATCTATTTGTATTTGTTTGCTAACACTATCAATATCGTTTTATTTATTAACTTAATTATTTCACTCCTCAAATACTGATACGCAGAATATAGTAAGGCTAAAAAACTCTCCAGTTATGTTCGGGAATTCACTGCACATCCTATACATGGAACTCAATGCCTCAAATTTATTTTTATTTAAAGTTTTTAATAAAAATCTATTGCTTGAAACTATTAAATTTTTGTAGCAAATGTTCTATTTCAAATAGGTTTCACGAAACATGATGACTGAGAAGTGTTAATTTGGAAGGTAATTGAGATGTAAATAGTATTACATGACCATTACTAAAGGCCTGAAAGTACGTGTTATATTAGTACCACTAGTTGTCATATTATTATTATTATTATTATTATTATTACTATTATTACTATTATTCTTACTGTGCAGCGTCAAAACAATTTTTTTATTTGTTTGTCAGTGAAATTTTATTCAAAAGAATTCCAAATATATTGTCTTCGAAAGACTTCAAATATTAACTGCCGGTCCGGATGGGCGAGATCGCTAAGGCAGTTGTGCCTTAGCGAACTTGGGCCGAAGTATCGCGGGTGCGAGTCCCGCCTCGGACATGGATGTATTGTGTTCGTCCTTTCATCTCTTATCATCATCGCGTGTCATCCCCATAGTTACTACACCGTTACACACAATAGTGGTCGCTAATGACCTAGAAGTTGATGCGATTTAAATAACAAAAAAATGTAAACTATAGACCAAGCACTTCTAAATGCTGCAAAAAATTGGCAAAATTCTTACCTCCTGCCAATAAGAGCCTGTTCTTTTGGAACCATTTTCTTTCGACTGTATATAACGGGGCTCACCTAAAAAAGAACATAAAAAATTATTACGCCTCCTCCATATTAAGGTCACTCTACACAATATCGATTTATATATTTTATTTCTAATACATGTGCACATATGTCATTTCTTAAAAGCAAGAGCATTAATTATTCCTTCCACATATTGTCTGTTCTGCCTTAGACTGAAACAATCGCTCTAAGAGTGACAATTGCATACAGAACGATGATAGAAGAAGATCATTGATGCAAGAATTGTAGATAAACTTCATTACAATGAAGGTCTGAGCTACATTTAGAAGAATACTAAGTAATAAAGTAGAGCATAATACATTATCAACAAAACCACCAAGGAATTTCCCTGCAATCCCTTCCAAAGACGTGAAGAAGACTCAAACACGAGTTGAAACGATTACTTTTGTCAAAATTGGGCAAAATTATTTTCTAGTTGAATAATGTGTAACGTTTATGGTATGTATGTTATATTTAGAATTTATTTATGTATGTAATATTTAGAATTTATACCAAGAATACGTATAATATGGCCTAACTTACACATCTGTACTGAACTTTATACTGTATTCATTTGTGTACTGAACCCTTCTATACAATTTTTCCACACCACACTGATTTATTTTACTGGGATGCATTTCACGGCCAGTATTTCGATTCGAATGTGCCTTTTTTGCAGCTTAATATTACTATAGGAAAATTTCTTTCTCTGTCGCTCATCGCTTCCGCGTTTGCGTTCTCTCGTCTTCTGCCCGAGTTTCTGATGTGGATCAATCAATCGAGCAATTTGCCTTCGAACGAAAAGACATTTGCCTGTCGACTACATTAACTCTCAGCACAGCTTTCTTGAAACGTAAATACTCACAAAAATTTTAAAAAAGGTGAACTAATTATTCTATAACTTAAGGACCTTTGAACTCTCTTTGATTCAATAGAATTACAGCATCTCTTAATTCTACCAGGTCACCAATAGTTTGTGATGGAGCGCTACTGTTGTTTTTTTGTTGAGTTTGCCGATAGCAACGTGTTAAATTGGATCCATTTCAAATGCAAACAGACACACGCGTAGAATTTGAACATTGATATTCAGTCGATCTGAAATGAGTAGAGATCTTTGCATATATGTGCAAAGATAGTCGTGCATCACACAACATTTTTTCGGATACAATTGCACGAAACGCCACACCCTTATGATATGAGGCACATATATTATTTTATTTTGTGATGACATTCTTCTGAACAAGACATAATTATTACAAACATAATAACATTACAGGCATTAATGTGCAATTTGACTTCTAAAAAACTAGAGGAATTACACAACAAACTAATGGAACCAGTAGGAGAGTTCAATCTATTATTATAGGACTCAATCGATTACTGCGAGCAATCATGATCGTCTAATCACCAAACCTAATCCCAGCATGTATACTTCTCGATATCCCACTTACACTATTCCGCAGGTTTTGAAACAATACCTTAATCACCCAAAATTATGACCAAAAGTATTAATGCTAAAAGAAATAAATATCTGCGTTATGTTTTAACCTTACAATATAATATATAATTTAAAATAATAGTATTAGTATAAAACGCAACGATGCAAATTGGCCACTAATAACAATGTAGGCTAATGTTGGCTATTAGTATCTTTCAATGCACCCTTAAATTGATGGAACGCGGTGAAACTTTCAGTAGTTTTGTTAGATAGCCCTAAAGTCTGAAAAATCCGAAAACAATGAAGCAGCTTCGATTTTGATTGAAACGTTGAAAACGTTTGTGTTGTCCTGCCTATTCCGTAGAGCTCATACCAACTGAATTCTCACACTCCTTGCGACATGGCGGCAAGGTTCCACGAAAGAGGCCGTCGAGCATTAAATATTTGCTATGTGATGAATAATAGGACTGCAACTAATATTTTCATGATATGTAAAGTTGTGATATGTATACATAATATACTCTGTGTGGATATGCATATGTGAGTTCGTGCGTATGTGTGCGGTTCCGTCACTGGCGGCTAGACCACTTCCCGTGCATCACTCGAGACGTATGAGCTGTCATTCGACGCGTCTCGAACACCTCATGGGGAACTGATAATTTGTTTTCGGATCCCGCTAGAATCCTAAAAGGTACTTCTAAATCGGGTTTTTTCGTGATTTGGCGCTGCAATCTTAGTGACAAAATGAGGAATTAAACTAACGTCTCCTAAATTGATCTATTTATAGAGCGTGAATTAAACACCAGTACCCAAAGACATTTTTAACTTAATACACCATAAGTTTCTTTCACGACTTTCACAACACCCATGTTGATATCTTTAAGGAAGCAATTTAATTCACAAGTAAATCGCGCTGCAGTTTGATGTTAATTTATATCTCAAATATTGAATTAAAAAAGAATATGCAAACTCCTACAAACAGTGTTGCTTCGGAACTTATTAAACTTGAAGTATTTCTAGTGAGTATGGAGAAAACAAAATTGTGAGTAATGCTAGAGAATGAATGACTGTTTTTATGTTCGACTTCGCACTCTTACTTCCTTACGTAAGTGTGCAAATACCGTTTTTCAAATGAATGTGACTCACAACTTATTCTTATTAAACTTAACTCACCCCCTATTCACATAAACATATACAACAGTCCCCATTTATTGTTAAATTCGAGGGCAACTTTGGATTCGCATACAAAACGATTAATAGAATAATTGCCGAAATAGAAGTTAACACATTAGACTGAGCATGTGAAGTTTTTTATTTCTTCAAAGTTCGGGAAGAAAAATATGGAAGTGTTAAGGAAATACGGGGAAGAATCAAATGTAGTGCTAAAAGAAGTTGTAACAAAATTTGGGAACGAATTTGGAATGATCTGCTTTTTTGCATTTAACATTTGTTCAAACGTAAATGTGCTATGTACATTTTTGTGTATATTAGGAAAAAATGGTAAAAACGTAGCTGTACTAAAATTTAACTATTAGCATCAATAGGTGCAAATATTTGTTACGGTGATTATAATTTTGAAATTGCAATAAGATCAGATCAGATCCCGTATGGGAGTAAGAGAGTAGAAATAAATAGAAAGCCTTTGGGGGTTGGGAACTTTTCAACGTATGACATTATCTGCTACAACAATTAATTGTGAAGTCTATTGCCAGATACTGAAAGAATATTTGAACAAAGCTGGTCATGAAAGAAATGACGTATGAAATTAACTTTCAACACAAGAACCGTTTTTTAATGAGGTTTCAGCGTTGGTGACGCCACATTTTACTAGTTAATGAAGTATTTTTGAAGGCTTTTTGTTAAAACATTTAATTAGTTGCAGTAATATTCGAGAATTTTTATTTCTTCTGGGCAGTGTGCGTGCTTCTTTATAGAAAACAACTTTGTGTGTTCTTTATCATCTAGTTGTTTCTGCAGGACACTAGTTTCAAAAGAGTGAACATAAATTATTTTCAGCGTAGCGGTAAATACTCTCCTTTCTAAGAAAAGTTAAAACGGACACAAGTACTGGAATCAATCACATACACGCTAGAATCAATTTCCTGCCACAGTGGCCAAGCCTCAATGTGCCATTGGCGATACGCGTAGATTAACATAGAAGTTAGCGTTAATAACATTAATAGCAATTTTGCGGAGTCACTCATTTCGGAGAACTTTACCCTGTCCAGAATGCCCGCTGGTTCGCTCTTCCCGTTTCCGAGGAATCGCTAAGACCCTTCTCCATCCAACAGTCACTTCACCACATTTTCAGGTAGCTCTCGGGCCTATCTCGATAATTCACTTTCAGTTTTTGGGAAGTCCGTTTCCCCACCGTTTTGATGTAACGGCAGAATTCATTTTGTTTCATTTGGGGGGAGGGGTGCTATCGGAGAAATGGAAAGAAGAGGGTTCACACATGATGTCTATGAAAACCCAACTACGCAACAATCTGAAAACAATTCATTGATTGGTTTTCCGGGCGTATCAGTTTCCAAGCCCATTAATTCTTTTATTATGGTGAATGTTTATACTGGAGATGGCGGTGTTACTTCGCTGCTGGTTGATGAGATATGGAAACGACCCACACTTCGGGGAGAGTGGGATTTCCCTTTCTAGATATTACCTTCAGTAGGGCACCACCATATCCGGATAAGCTCTAATTCCCGACTGGACTCCCGACGAGAGTAGAGTGTAGAGAAGAAAGATCGCGCGTGACTCGTGGCTTGGATTTTAGGGTACAGCCCCGGCATTCGCCTCGTAATGATAAGAGAAACCACAGAAAAACTTGATATCATAGCTACCAGTAGCTAGGATTCTCCTCTAGGCAGCGAATTCTACTCAGCTGTAAAGCTAGCGACGAAAACCAACCTCCGTCGGTACTCAAACCCTAGAACCACTCGGTCGGAGTAGGTCATAATGCTGGCTCTGAAACAACAGTCGGTTCACGTAAGCAAACAACTATGGTCATGGTAATATTCGAAGCCGTGAACTTTCAAACCGAGACTGCTAAGGTACATTCACCATAACCGTCGACTCCCAAGGCGGCCTGTTTCACAGAGCACTCATTCAGCTCCTTTCATAACGTTATACCGCAAAGATTTTCGCTGTGACTTTCGGCGTCGAAACCTCCGGGCGCCTTCTGGGCTGCGACCGCCAGCTCCTCATTGCGGATGCAGAGCTGCTCGGCGGCGGCGGTGGCGGAGGGAGGGAGCGAAGGAGCGGGGAGGTAATTTCGACTGTCTGCCCTGCCTGCGTTGCGTTTCGTCTTATCAACAGCAGAGCCCTCCCATCCCCTCCTCCCCCCCCCGCGTCCTCTCAGCGATTTCCACCTTATTACGCGGGCGCCGGTTCTTCACGGACGGACGTCAAGCGGAAGAGGGTAGGGGGGTGCGAATAGGGAGCTGGGCGAAGGGACTAGGGGGGGGAGGCGAATCTTAATTTTCTCTGGAGGCGCCTCCAACCGGCGACGGACGGCGACGCGGAAATGAGAAATTTCTCGCTGCGGGTTGGCAGGCGTGTTCACAACTGCAAGTAGACAGAGAATGACTTGTAGGGTTTAATTAAACTTTATTGGAATCGGATTCGCCCCTTGTCGTCGCCCACCTTTCCACTCGAGGGAGGAACAGACTGCTTCGCGCGCCGGACACGGACATTGCTGCAGCCGCTGCTTCCCGCGAAGGCGCTTGGCAAAGGTGTCGAAGAGTCAAAAAAGGGTCGCTCCAGAGGGACGACCCGAGTAGCTAAGTTTGCGCTTCAGTATCGACTCGAAGGGTCAAAGGTTTCGATTCCGCCTCGGGACTGGTTGTTAGCTTCTCTGTAATCTCGTCTGCGTACTCTAGTTTCCAAGAGACCCTAAAACACCTAAGGAAATAACATTCATTTTCCAATCTTTTTCCCGCCTTAGTAACAAATAGATAAGGAGTTATCGATCTCCTTTGTTCAAGGAGAGTATAGGGCTGCCAAAGGGGTCATGAACCACGAAGAGCGTGTCACCTGACAGCCACTTTTCCTCCGTACTACAAACAGTTGGAGTTTCGTAAGGGCCCTTAGATAGCTACCGGCTACGCCATGGGTTCACAGCCCTGAGCTATGCGAAGGAGAGGGCTATCAAAAGAAGCTCTCAGGCTATCGACTAATACTGAAGGGTTGCCGGTATATCCGTATCGTTGATATGCCGACGTTAAATGGTCAGAAGAGATGGTAATTTTCGCTCCACCTGTGGTCTTGAGGTCTTGCGATAACGGGGCTCCGAACCAGTGCGCACAAATACGCGAAACACCAATATTTCTGGTTCCAATCCCTGCATTGAGTTTCTCAGATGTGATTCCGCACCTAGACATTCTATGTTCCTTATATACTACCTCGAAACCTTCATCTCTCGTGAATCCATTAACTTCACCCTAAAATGTAAATGTGATGATTCGCTACAAGATTGCAAGCTATGTTAACAACAACTACAATAATAATAATAATAATAATAATAATAATAATAATAATAATAATAATGATGTTTAAATTTTGAAAACATGAAAATATCTATGTTTTGTTATCGATGCCGTTTTACTCTTTCGTATGCGAATTTTAGATTGTCACATGCATTTGCAGGAAGATTCTCAGAACAGCGCTCTAGCAAGCTCAACAGGATGTGGAGTCACCGCAGCCGTTCCCTACATCCGCCCAATGACTTCTGCGGCGCTTGTGTTTCAGGTGTCGTCGGGTAGCGATCGCGTAAGTATTTCTCGCATCAACCGGCCGAATACTATTCTAGTACAATACTACATATCGTGCGCGTTTATGCCGACTTATTGGTCATCTGAAATGCCCTTAGGCTTCATGCAACGCTTGTATTGAATTCATGCAAGATTTGTATTGAATTTTCTTACGTAGAAAATGGTCGTTGTCTCTTCGTGTCAGCGCCGCTCGAGGAGAAAAATGTAGTTGCAAATTCAATCATGGGGCGACGACGTGAGCCGCTTTGTTCCGGAACATATACCAGTTCAGGGAGGTGCCTCGTAAAGCATACCTGTCCGAGCAGAAAAGTGCGCCCCACTCTGTTGAACTTGGAAAAACAAAATTATTTTCACTATTCAGATATTTTTTGTCGTAGATTACTAACTTTGTAGATGAGAATCGTTACGGTGGTCGGACAGAGATAAATGTAACCTCAACAGTACATAACACGCTCTGTTGAGTAAAAATCTAAGTTATTATTACAAAGTTCGTGTCGCTGTTCTGAAACCAAAACAGTGAACAGATGACCGAGTGCAGTACATTATTAACTGCTTAGGTACGGCGTGCATTTCTAGGGCATGCAGTTGTCAATATGGCTAACAATATGGATAACAACTTTCAATTAGACTGTCATTTATATGTTGCGCACAGTATCAAGTTGAACACTTAACAGCCACGGCATGCATTAGTATGGTTTTTGCTGTGCGCGCGTGTTTGCAGGACGGTGTCATAGTAACACATAAGCAGAGGTCACTTCTGGATATTTCACCTTTCATCAGATTCGGTCATAATGGAGTTAATCAATGCATCGGAATTAACCTGCAAGATGATTGAACTTATCAAGTTGCTCAAACTGTTGCAATGTTTGTGTTTTCTTGTAGGTAGGACAGGATATCATGTACTTTTTACAATGTAGTATGCATTTTGTAACTGGAATCTTATGTAACTATGTATTATTTGTTAATTTAACTTATTTTAGCCCTGCATTTCGTCCTTAAAAATTTAACTAATTATTGTCTTACAAGCCTACCCCAAACCATTTCCCAAATCTCTCAAAAACCTACAGGTACGCATGTGTGTTAGGTCATTTAATTCGATTTCCACTGACACTTCTGTGTGGTATATACCACCGGAGTGTAATCCAACAGGCGCGCGTGTGGCGGGCAGCGCCGGTGTCGGGTTAAGCGGCACGGGAGTGGCACCGCGCTTCGCCGCGGGCGCGGGTCGGCCGCCAGGGTGGAGAGGCCAACGGCGCCAAGCCAGCAACGCGCACAACGGGCCGCAGGGGGACAGAATGGCGGCGAGGGGGACAGAACTGTTCTTGTGCCACGGTGCGGCGTACTCAAGCGCCGTCGGTCTGAGCACCGCCAGCTTGCTTGAAGTAGTACTCGACGAGAGGCGACGCTTATGGCAAATAACAAGATATGTGTGTTGTAAAGCGCGTGAGAATAAGAGATTAGTGCAGAGTGGACTGCGGAACATGTATGTCAATCGGTCGTTGTAGTGAGTGAGTGAATATCGTTCCTGTTCACAGCACAAGAATTACGTGCGCATGTATGGAATAGACTCAAAAAAAAAGCTTGAAGAACGAAGAACTGTCAACAGACACAACTGACATAGTAGTACCTAGTTACATAGCATTACCTAATTACATAGTAAATTGTTCAACTAAAATACATCCAAAACGGATTTGGTCAAATAGCTCTAAGTTAGATATTGTTTAGTTGTAAGTGGTTTATTTAAGTTAAAAACCCTCTACCACATTCCAAAAACTCTATCAGCTACAACCAGGGTTACTGGAGACGGGATATCTAAAAAATAAGCAGCGAGGCAACAACCGGATACGAGCGGGCAACTCTTAATGGCAGTTCCAAGAAGATTCATAGTAAGGGAGGCAGCCGGAGTGTCGAAAACGCGTTGGCAGCACCAACAGCGAGAGGCCCGAGAGCGCCATGCAGGCGGCAACAGTCTCTCGCCGGGAGGGAGAAGTGAAATCGCCTCCTAATCCCTTACGTATACATGTAACCACGGACTACACTATCCCTGTGTAAGGAAGCAGCCGCGATTTAACAGGTCTGGGCTGGGACCGCGACCCGAAGGTGGATGATATCTGAAGGAGGGATTCACCCGACAGCCGGTGTGTCGGTCGGCGCCAGATCAAACCATCCAACGGACGAGGAACACCGCCATCTACCTCGTCATGTCAAAGGAGTCTGTGAGCATAGAAGTCATGACACCTCGTTACGTCAATGGAGCCAGTGAGTATAGAAGTTGACATGCCCGAAAACATGAATCACTCGGTCGGCTAGGTCTTTAACCGTGCATTACATCATATGTGGAAGGTTAGAAACTGTGATTGGGTAAACTATTTTAATAGTCCGCGCACAAATGCAGACCTGGAAAATGAACTTGCACAGAACATCAAATAGTAGTTTTTACATAGATTCTGAAAATTTGAACGTTTCTTTCCACGTAATAGTGAATCCAGAAGAAGTACATCTCAAATACTTAATAGAGTAGCAGGATTCGGCTGATAGAATAGCCTTCAAACGAAATGAATGTTAGTTGCATTTCTCTGAAGCACTTCAATCCTCTTTTATGCTTAACACTGCCATTTTCATTGTTTATTTAGTTTAGACAATTTACCATACCATTCGGATTTGCTGATTATGACATTTCGTTGACACCGAGTACTACTTGTACTTTTGGGCGCGTGTAAAATATAATACCATCACTAGTGAGAAGTCAAGGGCGATGTTGATGTCATTTCAGACAGGCAATGTTACGAGTCTTAGCCAATGATACCGTCGCAGTGAGCAAACTGATCCGCCTCCTCGCCAGAGGCTGCGGAGCGTTGGAGTCTCCGTCGGTCGATGCTCCATCCGAGAGGATGAAGAATAGTTGGCAAAGTTCGAGAGGGTCGATTCATCTTTCGAGGAGAGCGGGCGGAGCAGCGCCCTAGTTTCCTGGATCGTGCCCTCCCCCCCTTATCTCTCTCCCCCTCCTCACTTTCAACCTGCTTCTGCCGCACCCCTCAAGTCTTCGACAACTTCCAGCTCCGCGGCCGACATCCCCTCGTACAACTAGGGATACGAAATTTTTACTGAACAAAAAATCAATCCTTGGAACTGATTAATATAACTTTTTTAACAAAACTTTTAATGAGAGTATCCATTGAAAAGTAATATATAACTTCATTGAAAGATTTACCTGTGGTAGAATGATCGGGAGGATTTGATTGACCAAACGGCGAGCCATTATGTATGCCATTATCTCCAATGTAGTACATTTATTAAATACATTATTTTGTTGTTTATTTTGCATCTTATTTATTATATTTAGCATATTTATTGCTTTTAAACAAAGAAAAGATAATTACTTTATTTTTAATATATTACTTTATTAGGTATTGTAGCCTCCCTCCCTTATCCGAGTCCATATGAGCGTGTATTAACGAAGTCCAGGTTGTATTTTGTTTCGTTATGTAAGCATACGGTGAAATTTGACAGCTGAAGAGGTTAATGGACTTCGGTCTTCGTGCTAGTGCGGCTCATAACTACCCTAATATTGCCATCATATCCCCACCACAGATCAGACGTAATGGTTTTTGGTATAGACAGTTAGTAGCAAATCAAATGTTATCAAAGGCTGGTAAGGAAGATGTAGCCATTCTATAAAAATCTTAATTGATAAGTACTTGGAGTGAAGAGGAAGCAAATTCTGTCTTGGTCTTTTCTACTTTGTTTTCTTATATCAAGAACTAAATAAGAAGTGTTTCTGTTGTTTTTTTCGCGTAGTAGAACAGTTATAAAGTGTAATATGTAATATTATATATAGCAAAGAATAAATCTTCTGTCGAACGTATCGATTTATTATCGTAATTTAGATGGATGTAGCTAAGAATCGCTATACATTTCACCACCTACATTTAACCCCTCTCTAAGTGAAATAATTAAGTAGGAATACGTTTAATTTTTCGCACATGGCCACCATCATTGCTACTCCTTCGTTACTTTGCATTATTCGGTATTGAAAATCACAATGTTCAAAACATATACATCGTGTAAGTACTGTGTTTGTGCATCGATTGAATGGATACGATCAATTAAGTAATGTAGCATGACTATAGTTAAGATAATAATTTTAAAAGTAATTTAAAATGTTTAATTACTTTTTAAAATAAACCATTCACTTTCTTGAAAACTATTGTTAATTAGTAGATCTACTCATTTACGGAAATCTGATCTCATAGCTTTCCGTACATTCGCAGTCGTGATATAAAATGGATCGTGTTTAGTCGTATTCCTTCCTTCTCATTGATTCACATTGTATTTAATTATGTTTTAAATTTTCTTTTATATACAGTTTTTATTGTGTGTGCAACTAATCATTTGGTTAAATATTAGACTGATTTATCTGATGAAGAAAACAATGTATTTGTCGAAACGTGACTTGATTACAATTTGTAAATTTTGGCATTCATACTAATCTAAATGTAATACCTAACCAAAAGTTATAAATTACGATTTGGAAAACTAATTGTCACTAAATATTTTTAATACTATAATCTGGCGAATATTGACATACAATAATATCTGTTTAAGGACCTACAACGCTTCGGAATAAAAATAGTTGTAAAGTTTTAAAACAGAAAAGCTCGTATTAACCGGCCTCCGTAACCAAGAAGATGATGCATCTCCAATACTGATTTATGTACTGGTAGCATTTGTCCTATAATTTAAATTTATTTCTGTAGCCTTTGCAAATGGTTTCAATAATTGAAACATTTTTATTTGCATTTTCTGCAAAATTTACAAAACCTATTTTAAATTGAACGAAATGTTTTGGAATGAATTGATTAACAAAGCTTTTATTGTTAAAAAGTATGTGGAAAGGTACTTCTCGAGTACTAGGCCAGTAATAACAATAATACCTGTTAGCTCCAGAAATGAATAGAAAAGCCTACTGAAAAACCAGGTTTTCCCTTGGTTTGTGTGGGTATGTGAAAGCGCGTGTGCATGTGTGTGTATGTAGGCGCATCCATTCGCGTGCGTGATGTAAAATGACACAGCACAACCGGACTACTTTTCCTTACGCGAAACCTGGAAACCCCGCGCAGTTGATCATAAGCGGCCGCTAGAGACAGGTGCTCTTCCCGGGAAGGGTATTTGTTCCGCTTGGAACTGGACATTGCGCAACACCAGCGCCTGTGCGACTGGGCCGTCTGTCGCTTTCGCTTTTCAATGCGCCACTCCTCAAAAGACGCCGGCGCAGGCTTTTGTTTGCTCGGAGCGCGGATTAAAAAGTTGACAGTCGCGGCCTTAGACTGTGCACGGCCCTTTAATTGAGCCGGGGATTCGGCCGGATCAGAAAATAAGCACGAGATATTTTAAACAAAGTTTGTCTGCGGGCGGACGGGCAGTCGCCTAAAAGCTCTGGAGAGAAGAGAAGTGTTCAACGAGCTGAAAGTGACCTCTGGAAGCGGGACCGAGTGGAGCCTTCTTCAACGCGCTTCGACCCTAGTTACTTCGACTCGAGTTTTGTATTCTATACCCGTACAAAATTAAACATTTTTAGACGTGTTACTCCAAGCTTAGCGTTTAAGAGGAAAGTTCGTCACTCCATATTTGCATTTGTGTACGTGCTAAACATGTTATTAATAATAATAATTGTAATGATAATTTTCGATCATGAAAGATATTAGTTTTCGAAAACGTCGTTGGCTATATTTACTTTCGACACGACTCTCGGTTTGACTGAGTAGGAGGGGGAGTGACATGGGCAGTCGATGTGGGCAGCTGTGCGAGAAATGGCAAAAAGTTGGCAAAAGTACTAAAAAAGAACGGGTTGAAGAGGAGGAAGAAGCGCGTGTGTAGTGATGAATAATAACCGTTCTTTGCGAGCTGAAAATTGGTTAGTTGATTGATTGATTGTTAGTGGTTCCGGGCGCGTCAACAGGGTCATTGTTCCCGTAAGTATAGAGTGTGTTTTTTGTCCTGGAGGTATCGGTGGCCTTCCCCCGCTTGTTGGGGGGGCCCGGCATCCACCTATCGTCGGCTAGCAGGGTTTTCCCTCAACCAGGTATCTCCTAACTGCGGAGCATCACCCTAGCCGGGAAGCTCTAGGCTCCAGACAGGCCTTTCGGCGTGTGCGGTAGAGTAATGCACGAGAATGTTAGTGTGTGTGTGTGTGTGTGTGTATGGAGGAGGATAGGACAACAAAGAGGTAGGAATGATCGCGGGCGGTCCGTGACTCATCTGTTAGGGATCAGAGAAACCAAATACCGATCACAGCAGTCAGCTGGTAGAATTCTCCTCTAGACTGCGACTAAATTCTACCTAACTGACAAGCTAGTGTCGCAACATCTGTCGCCGTCAGAACTCGAACCTAGGATCTCCCGATCAGAGAGACTGCAGTGACATCAGTTGATGCCCTGAGCCATTTCTACCGGACCATTGATTCGTGTGATTGGAGTTGAGCAACGTAGGTAAAACGAAGAGAAGGGAGTTTTGGTAAGCTCACCACGTGCCGGAAAAGTAGAGATATTAATGAGAGGAACAGAGGTAGACCATAAGGCGGGTTAGGGAAAGGAATAAAAACGAAAATGGTGGAACTATGATAAAGGCTGGGAAGAGAAATAAGGAGCGTCGGACACCACCAGTACATGGAGCAAAATATGAACTGGAAGCAAAAAGAGCGCACTTGCTAAGTAAACTCTTCCAATCATTCCCTAACTCAGTTATTAGATTATATACTTGTGACACGCAATAGTATTTTGCATGCGCCGATCTAATGAAATGACAGGTTAAGTCTCATACCCCTGAGTCGTTTTCTGATAGAAGAGGTGACGCGCTTTGATGATTCGTTGGCTCCCTGGCAACGCGAGGTAATATGTTGGCAAGGTGTCGTGGCTTGTGGGGGCCGGGGCCGGAGTGTGTGTGAGGCGAGAGTGAGGTTTGCGGCAAGAGTGGGACGAGGGGGCGAGAGCAATATAGGTCGACCGCCGTCACGTTTGCCTCATACTAAATACAACGCAGATATCTCTTTGAAAATATCTATTTCAGACGTTTTAAATTTTTAAGTGGATTAATTAGTCAAACTTGCAACTCAACAGGCTACATACACAGTACTCAATTACATCATGCAAAGCACAAAACCATTTACAAATATAGAAAATTACTTCTTCCTAGGTCGGGAAAATTGATATTATCGATGTATTCTTATAATTTCACAATGCTCAGTTTGAGGAATAGGTACAACACAAGAAACACATTAAAAAGGTAAGCTGGGAGGGTATAAGCGTCAATGAGTCGGATGGAGAGAAGGAAGCACAAAGGGATTGTCAAAACAGCAAGCAATTGGGATGGGACTCATCGCAAAGAAAATGGTGGAAGAAGGGAGGAATACGTAATGCATAGTCATGGGTCATCGTCCACCAGCGAGACTGGGTGTGGTACGGTCGAGCGCGGCAGTGCACATCGAAGAAAGCGATAAAGAACGAGATGGGGTGAGACAAAGCAAAGAAGACGGGAGTTGAAGGAGGAGCAAGGGGTGGCTGTGCGGGGGCACTGTGATAGGGTAGGATGGAGCGTGATTATATGGTGACGGGGAGGGCCTAGTTAACCGGGGTTGGGTTGGCAGACCACGATTTGCGAAGTGGAGTTGGCGGGGTGGTAGTGTGCTGGTGGGCCGGAATGTGCCAGGTTGGGCGATGTAGTGCGGAGCGGGGTGTATTTCGCGGGGCGGAGTGTGGCGGGGTGGGAATGGTTTTACGGCAGAGGGTAACGGAAAGCATTTGTGAAAGGCGGAACAGACGTGGAGGATGGGAGTGGTAACAGGGTATTATTTATGACCAAGATTACTTTCCCCTCGCGAGCTGTAGACATGGTCGTATTTGTGATTGTCCCTTCACCCCTCATCATCAACCTATCATCTCATAATTCACACTTCAGGGCGTAACAACCTTGTTGTAATCCAAGGATACAGCTGAAAAAGCTGATCCTGGAAGAATTACACACGTTGGTCGTGTAGCGTGGTCAGTAATGGCCTATACGCCAATAATAATAATAATAATAATAATAATAATAATAATAATAATAATAATAATATATTTTAAGTACTTCTCGTTTGTTTTGGCATTCTTCAAACGTTTCGACAGGTGGGGGAAAATACAACACTGACATTTATTCTTTTGAATATACTAGTACGCTTATGTTTCTATAAAGCTGGTAAGAAACAATATTTTTGCTACATATCATGAATTTAATACAAATCCATTTTAAACACTAACATCATTGCGACTAGTAAAATTTTCTGAGCGGGCCCATTTCCGTGCCACGTAAAGTGATCCTCGGATGCTCATATGAGTCGAGTTTCGGGGGGATCTCACGGAATGGGAGGTCCTAAAATCGCAAGGCGCTCTCAACCCTATGGACCGACAGCTGCACCTTTGCTCTGACAGGCACGTACCACATCGTTAGAGGGTTTCATTATTTCAAGCTCTCCTGTCTCATCAAAGAAGACCAACAGTATCTTCCACTACGTTTTGAGAAAGTTCATAAACTCTGCTATTTTGCAGGCCTTAGCCATTCTGATACGCCGGGTTTCTTATGAGTAACTCGGTAAAAATATATGTGTGTGTGTGTGTGTGAGTCAATGAACACTTGAAGATTGCAATATATTGACAGGTTTTCTTGCATTGATATAAAGAAAGCTGCTTTGTATATCTGATCGTAAGTTAGGATTAAAGATGGCGAGGAGGGATAAAAGTTGGTTGCTCGACCACAGTAATGGACGGGGAATCTGGACCGAGGGGGGAAGAATTACAGGGGAAGACCCTGCAAAAACCAATACTGGTTCTGGGGCATCCGCTCAAAGCTGTAATATGTTTCATAAGGGGTTGCAGGTTCTTTCGCCTTTGAAGCGGCGCAGGAGGAGAGCGTTGCCGAGAGCGGTGGTCAAGGAGGCTAAGCGGAAAGGGAAAGCAAAGAAGGGAGAGTGGGTGTTCGATGCGCCAGGCGAACGGGCGGAGGGTCCTCCGTGGAAGATGGAAAATGTGCAAGCTCGCAAGCGATGCACCCTGAACTTTCCTCTGCAGTAGGGGCCTGCACACATTCAGAGCCCTCCGCTGCTGACTGCTTCAGGAGTCACATCTCATGTCCCACTCCTTATTATATTCTAAATAATGAATTCAATATTTTAATCTTGCAGTGTGGAATCTTACAGCTCCAGTCAAGACTATTTGAGTTTCAAAGGTCGGAAAATCAGAGGTAATGTTGTTAAGAAACCTTTTTTCATATCGGTTATCAAATATGTAATACAAAAAAATTATTGGACTGCGAGTGTTGTGGTGCCAATTTTTAAAATAAATTTTTAAAGCGAAAAAGATAAAGACCTGCGACCCAGATATACGAGTGAACAAGTCTTTGTTAGTTAATATTCACACAGCGCTTCGGTTAAATGAATATTGTAAAACAAATCAGAATGCAACCATGTATCATCTAAATCAAATTAAAACAATTTCCTGATTGTTCACAGGATTTTGACGATAAAAGAAGTACATCATTTCCAGAGAGATTGTGTTATGGGCACAATAAAGTTAAAATGCACACAAATGCATAACCATCATCTTATATAATTTCTCGTTGCAACGTAATAATATTATACCAACAAAACCCGAACAAAACATTCGCACATGTGAATTCTATCAATTATTTTTTCGCTTCCAGTGATGGATTACTTCTTTGGGGAATCCATTTTCACAATACATGCTTCTGCATGCATTCTCATTCCCAAATATTTTTCCAAACTGAAAGGTAATCACGAGAGTGTAGTGAGGGTGCTAACAATTTCGTTCCACCACGTCTCTCAACAGACAGATATGATCAGACGCAGCAAATAAAGTAGTACATATCTTTAATGTTTCAAAATTCAAAAGCTTTTTTTATAATGTGACATGGGTGTCATTAAATTGCATATACAGTGCTGTGTCTTCACTAAGCGGTGAACCAAACAAATCGACAGTGGAAGAACGTTTTCATTGTTCGATGCATATTTTTTTCCGTTCCTCCTTAAATTTGCATTAAAAGTGTTGCTTGTTCTCATTTTCAAATAATTTTATCAGATGAGTATTCAAGAGAAATCACTCCTTGGGACCTCGAGAAGTGGATTGTTTTTTCAGTCGGCACCATGGATGTGTAGCCGCGGCCTTCAAACATCGCAGTTGCAGTGAAAGTTCATTAAAAGAATGGAAAATCTGCAGCAACCCCATTTTTGGGGACAACTCCCCGTTGCGCTGTAAGTTCTATAGCGGAGAAAGGCGTGGTCTGGCCGGTGTGCCTGAGAGCAGAGGACCGGAAGGAGGTCGAGAGATCCCATCATGATCTTTGATGTTCGGGATAAGTATGTTAGTATTGATTTCGGATGCGTCAACTTTTTAGGTAATTAGTCCCGAATGTGTAATAAAGTTTATATATATCGGGTTCCTCCGTCGCCAGAACTCGCCGATATATGTGTTTTTGCCCTCGTGGTATCTCCTGCAGCGGGATAAGCTCTAAGCGCCTGACTGATCTCCCGATATGTGTGGTAATGCCATGGATACGAGTACACACTCCCATTTAAACATAGTAACACTTCATTATATTCGAGAGGAGAACTCGAAGGAGAGGAGATTTTTTCAGTCAATCGGAAACTTCATAATAAAACATTGAGTCGTAAAGAAACTCCTGTTTGGAATAAATGACCCCTCTTCGTCCAGCTCGTGACCTTGCAGTGCCTTCATGTTTTATTAAGAATAAAAGCTTAAATGAGTGAATTGCAGGGGCAACAACGTTGCGAAACGAAAAATTGGGTGCGGTATGTGACCCATTCGCAAAGTCCTCCTCCGCCATTTTGTGAGAATTGAACGGAGCACACATGGAAAGCTACCGGCCACCTCCGAGCAGCCGGCCGCCAGAATCCTCTCCTCTACAGAGAGGTTGAACGAGCTTTGTGGAAGCAGACGTATCGGCATAAGCATCATCATCATCGCTGGCGCGCGGAAGTTACGCGCGGTGACAGAGGGGAAAGAGGCTCTTGGCGAACCACACAGGAGCTCACCGCCGACCGTCGCTCGCCCGCTCCCGCCGCCCGCCTCACGCTCTGGGCCGACGAGCGACGAGGGGCCGAGGGTGCTGCAGGTGCGCCTGGCAGCGGCGCGGCGCGGCGCGGGGCGGGAGTGTTGGGGGTGAAGGGGAGAGGAGGTTCGCGGTTCATTACCCCAGGGACAAGCGCCGCCTGGCGCGCAGCTACTCAAGCGCGGGCGAAGAGGGCGCAAGAGCTACGGAAAGAGGCAGAAGCAGTTTTTAATCACTTCCCTTCGTTGCTCTATTAATTACTATTTCGCTTTACCCTCTTTCAAATTGGCGTGAGAGGTCTGTGTTTACAGTTACCCCACGGAAGTAGCTTCAGATAATTCACTTACTTTCTTTTTAAGGAAATATTAAAGCTACTTTAGAACTCTGGTATTGATAGATATAAGTGGTGCATTATTTTTTTTATTTGTTTTCTTTTTTTAATATTGGAGCCCACATTCTGATAGATTTGAGAGGAAAAGGCAGTTTGATATTTGATTTGCAATAATTTCACGTACAATATGTTGCTCGTTTTGCAATTCTACAGTTTTAACACACACTCCTAACTTCATGGAGAACGCCTTGTCCTGAGTTAACACGTACTCGTAGTGGAGCAATGATTGTGGATGTCAAATTGCATTCGCATACCAAATTTATAACTATTATTCTTTCGCTTATAATATAAGACTTTTCTGAGATATATACCATTAATTGCGCACAAATGTGGAAGAATTGAAACATATTTTACAATTAATATTCAATAAACGCAATTCAGATATCCGTTTTTCATTAGTAAAACTTTCCGGGCAATGCAAAACCTTACAAGAGCACATTTATTTAGTTTATAATAAAGTACATAGTTTTCTGAATAGTTAACGGTTGGTAAGAGATGTGTTATATGTTATTTATTATTCTTTTATTGATCTTTCTTATTCATGAAATAAGATTTTCGAGACTATTAATTTCTAACCACGCATGTAATAAAATATATTACATTTAATTTATGGTATAAGTTTTTAAGTTCAATAAAACTTCCAGAAAAATGATTAAATATATTGGGTTACATTTGCTTGTATTTTTAGTTTCTGTCAACCACTTTCAATAGTGAACTTTTGGACCCAATATTTCAGAGCTGAATGGAGAGAATTCTTCCATTTTAATGAGCCATTCTGGCCGCTGGGTGCCGAGAGGCTGAAAAGTGCTTTGAATAAGCGCATCTTCCTCTTTAACAGCTGGAAATAGACTCGCGGGCGCTCTGGGCGGTTACTTCGTTCTGAGGGGCCATTTGAGGCATCTGCGCTTTTATGGCTACTCATGGGTAGCAGCATAGATATGTCAAAAAGAAAATTCAAAAACATTAGCGTTCTCAATTTTATTTGCTACCAAGGGTTTGAGTAGCCGAACCATATCTCGTATCGCTTTAACTGTCAGTTGGTAGCTGTTTGCTGGATTTGAACTTTGTATTCAAATGTTTTTGTTTATATCTAATATCTGCTACTGATGTGATTGCAATGAACCCTGCACATATCCTAGAGCTAATAAACCTGTTTAAAAATGTAGGTGCCAAGTAAGTAATAAATACGTATTAGGGTCAAACATATAGAAGATAATGAAACAAACTGAAAATGAGAGTGATAATTGTAGTTATTAATAAACAAAAGATTGAAAAACAAAGATGATCTTGAATAAATCAAGGGAAATAACACTTCGAATGTTTGTCTTGGATAGACAAGTAATTAATTGAATAGTAAAATAAAATGAAATGAGAAAATTGAAACTTAATCTTGGCTTTGAATCAAACTACACTGAAAAAGTCTAGCTTTGTGCCGGAACTGGGATCAATGCTCAAGAAGTTTTACAGAAATAAAACTATTGAACGAAAACGGACTATCAAGCGCATTTGAACGAAACAATAAAAAGGAGGTAACTGATCTAGAAATTGGTTCAATTATTCGAAAGATAACATGGGTACAATTTTAACACTTTTAAGTGCTCAATGAACGTCATAAGCAACTTCTCACCTTTTTTCACGCGTCATGAATATACTCTTAACGCTATAACTATTACTGTTTTGTCTTTTTTCGTGCACATTTTGAGAAAATGTCTCTTGGCTCCTGATATTTTAAATAGTTGAAAGACAATGCACTTCTGACATGAAAACGCAGACTGAGAGATGCCAGGAGACAAAAACATAAACATGCCCGAACCCGATTAAGACGTTTAGAATCATGACCATTGTGAATAATGACGTTTCCTAGTACAAATGGGGTGTAAACTTATTTGAAAAGCTTTGATGATGAAACCAAAACTCGGAGATTTAAGAGTAGAGCTATATTTTAAGCAAGAATGGCTCTAATGACTTATTCTTTCACTCTATTCTCCTTCTACTTGCGAGAAAACGAAACGTGTTGAGATAATCGGGAGATGAGTATGAAAAACATCACGATGCGGAAACAAAGATAACAACATAGAGAGAGAATCGGTTTGCTCTATACGCTGCCACAGTGGTCTCACAGCAAAACTATTGGCAGTTAACTCTTTAGATTCCTAACGAAATGCCTGAAACATTAAACCATTCACTATAATCTTATTCTGGGCGAAATTGACTCGCAGGCAGCAGAGCGTTGTAGAGTTAATGATGAAGTGATATGAAGAAGCATCACGGCGAAATGGAGAGCAGAGGCAGCTACTTAGGCTGTCGCAGTGGGCCAACATCACTAAACTCGTTCCCATTTTCAATGTATAATATACAAAACATCAAATACTTCACTCTACTCTCATTCTACTTGTGGGAAGTCGATAGTGTTGAGATACTGCTGAGATGGAGTTCGAAAGTGATAGGGAGAGCCGGAAAGGCAACTAGGAGGAATTCAGACTTCCACAGTGGTTCCAAGGTAGAACTAACTCATTCTTATGCTTTCCAGAATCAATAGTTTCAATGCGTAATGCAGGGGAAATAGGGGCTTATTGAGATAATGCTGAAGTCGACGTTGAGAAGTGTAAGGAAGATGAAGCAAGACGAACAACTTAAGAATGGATTTCCGTGCTGTCAGTGCTCCTAAAGATACCAGAATAGAACCTTTGCACTGAATTTCGTTCTTTCTTTCACATGTGTTTATTTAGGAAATAAATAGGGTGTTCTACAAAAAAGTTAACAAAGGTAACACAGAAGTAAATGAGGTCAAAGGAAGCTCTTTTTGTGAACGAATGGGACCCTGGGTCTTAGAGGCTGGTGTGGCTCTGTGTTAGAAACGCTAAAACACATAAAAAACGCTCCTGGCATCCTGCAATGTCAGCACACCATCACATGAATACTTTATTACTACCTTATGCTGAGGATGGGCATTCAGAACTTAAGGTCATAATAATGGGAAAATGTGTCTTCAAAAATAGCCTTAGTTTAGGGGGAAAAGTGCACAATGTAGTGAAAAATCAATGACAATTACAGCGTTATCTCTAGAGAAATAATCGAATGTTCGTTCAATAATATCTAAGAGTTGGGTGCTATGAAAAGCATGAATTATAAATAAGAATGTTATTAATAAATATGCAGTCATAAAAAATAATTACGAATAAATGAACAACACAAAAGCACAGCATTGCCCTAACGTCTAAGTATACGACTTCGTTCACAATTTCTGTCCACGAAACCAAAGTTTCGTATCCACTGCGTTTTCTGTGCCAAGTAACTGTAAGCTTATCTGCGCTCCCGGGAGCCACCGCCAGCGGATTAAGAGCAACACAACAAAGGCCCCTCAAATAGCACGCCCACTCGCACCCCTCTCCCCACTCCGCCTCGCGAGTCTTCGGGCACTTCGCGCGATGTCTCATAACTCAAAGAGTTTCCACACAGAAAAAAAATCCCTCGGAGGGTAAACATTAAGTGAAGATGCGCCGCTCACTTTTTTTCTTCCTCGCGTAGAGGCAAGGAGGCGGTGGAAACTTATCGAATAAATTCCTGCAAAGTGCACTTCCGCGCGCCGACCTCGCGCGAACAGTAGCGACATTTCTATTTGGACGCGTTGTTGGGTTCTGTGTGGTGCAAACCATTTGACTTTGAAGACGGCGAGAGGCAGGCTTACGGAGTGCGCGAAAGAAGAGGGAATGTGATGTGGAGGGAGAGGGGGTAGGAGGGAGGAGGCTGATTCGGAGGCGGTTTGGTACATGAATATTCATCCACTTTCCACTTCTACTCCCACCAATTTCCTTTCAACTAAGAGACATTCTCCCCTCCCGTAGTGTTTGAAACTCACGACTACCTCTTTACATAAAGTATAAAATATAACGAAATATTATTAATGGTAATAAGAAGAAGAAAAAGGAGAAGAAAAACAATAATATCGACATCAAAATATTTTACTTCATCTAACTATTGACGTATCCATAACACAGATTC
This sequence comes from Gryllus bimaculatus, assembly GCA_017312745.1. NCBI lineage: Eukaryota > Metazoa > Arthropoda > Insecta > Orthoptera > Gryllidae > Gryllus > Gryllus bimaculatus. The sequence continues at coordinate 12,442,868 of BOPP01000001.1, forward strand.
AAAAAGGAACATTCTGGTTGTAGTTCAAAATACATGAGTAACAGTATATTTAAATAAAAGTTTTCAATGGCTTCTTTCTAATACCTTTTATGACTAAGGTCTTATATTCTCTTACGATTTCTAGATGCAGAGGCAACAAAAAGGTTTTTTACATCTGTTGTGTCTTCATTATGACGGAACGAATCTTCTAGCCCTTCATTGGGATTTTTTTGGAGTAATATTCCGTTACATCATACATTTATTGGAATAATCTTCCGTTAGTATTATACGTCTGTACTTTTAGTGCTAGTAGTGCGTACGTCGTTGTTCAGAAGACCACCAGGTAGCACACGCGCTCCTGCTTCACTACACAGCGACCAGAATTGGGAAAGAATTAGGATAGAGTATGGTTCAGGAAAGATTTGTACTAGCCCCTGTGAAGTACGCAAACTCACTTTGTCGGAACAAATTTCACATAAAATTGTCCGGTAATCGACTGAAATCGAACCCAGACCTCTTTGGTGAAAGGCGAGATCTGAGTCACCACACTTTAACTTATTCTATGCTGACTTAGCTGGTCGTTTCCGTCATACACTACAATATGTAGTGTTTCTGTGTGAGCAACAAAACGGATGCCGTTTGACCTTCGCGTAAGGAGGTGTTCTGCACCGCATCGCGTTGGAGCTGGCGCGGACTCTCCTCCTTGCTTGGTTCCCTCTCCCACGCGCGCCCATCCCGTGTGATGACTTTCCTCCTTCTCCCCCGCCGCCTCTTGTTTATCCTCTCGTCACCACACCGCCTCTAATAGAGATTTAGAGACGAGGGTGGAGGCTCGTGCAGGCCTCCCGGCGTAAAGACGCGTCTTAAGTTGTTTCGACCCTAGCAGGGTGATTTAGGGCTTTGGCAGCCCGCGAGACACCGCAACTTCGTAAGATGCCCAGGACGTTGGCGAAGGTAAAGTTGAGGGCGTATGAGTAGAGAGGAGTGCAGACAGAGGATAAGGTGGAGGTTGAGGTGAAGTCAGATTCAGGGGACGTTTGAGAGGAAGATGAAGGAGGATAAGTTAGGGAGGTGAAGGTGAAGATGGAAGGGATGTAGTTGTGGAGACGATTACATTGATGAAGATGGAAGCAGAAGTGAAAGCCGAGATGAAGGCGAAAGCGGAAGAGATTATACTGAGAAGACGGAGACATCGACATTAGCGATGGTACGTAGGTGGTACGTAGCGAAGGTACGTAGCGACGTACGACATTAGCGATGGTACGTACCGATGGTAGGTGAAGGCGAAGGCGGAAGAGGAGATGGTGGCATGGAAGAGAGGTAAGGTTAAGGTGAACGCGTATACGGCGATTTATTTACAGCTGCCTTTCAGATATCATCAACTGTTACGGTGTCATCCAATCAGGAGATTACAGGTTACCACAGTGATATCACTGTGATAACGTACAACCTTTCGATTGAATGGCATCGTAACAGCTGACTTACGACAGAAGCTGTTCTAAATATATCCAAGTATAGAAGAAGACAGATGATGTATAAGACGGCGAGGAGCCAAAACAAGTGCAGGAGCTGAGGGAGGGCTTATGGGGAGGTATAGGGAGAGGCATGGGCGAATGCGGAGGGAGAAGCATACATGACGGCGGAGGTGAATGGGAAGACGAAGGTGGGAACGTAGACGAAGGTGAGTGAAGGCGGAAATAGCGATGAATGTGGAGGCGAAAGTGTAGCAGGAGGTGAAGGAGGCGGTGGAGACGAAGACAAAAGGTGGAGATGGGGAGAACCAGGAGGTTGTCGCGAAGGCAGAAGTCGAGGCGCAGGTGGAGACAAAAGAGGAGGTGCAGGCGGAGGTGT
>BOPP01000001.1:12444818-12470751 GCA_017312745.1 Gryllus bimaculatus
CTCGTTTGAGGCAAGGTCAAGCGTGCAGGCGGAGGTGTCGTGAGCAAGGTCAGAGGTGGCAGGCGGAGGTGTCGTTTGAGGCAAGGTCAGCAGGTGTGCAGGCGGACGGTGTCGTCTTGAGCAAGGTCAGAGGTGCAGGCGGAGGTGTCGTTTGCAGGCAAGTCAGAGGTGCAGGCGGAAGGTGTCGTTTGAGGCAAGGTCAAGAGCGTGCAGGCGAGTGTCGTTTGAGGAAGGTCAGAGGTGCAGGCGGAGGTGTCGATTTGAGGCAAAGGTTCAGAGGTCAGGCGGGGAGTGTGTTTTGAGGCCAACGGTCAGAGGTGCAGGGCGGATGTGGTCGTTTGAGGGCAAAGGTTCAGAGGTGGAGGCTGAGGTGGAGGAATGCGGATGGCACAGGCGATGGGCTGGATGGCATTGGCGAATAGAAAACGCAAGCGACGCAGGGCACTGCCAACTGGAGATTGACCATAAATTATATTTTTCGATTGATAACGTTTCAAAATGAGAAATGGTCGTGGTTCCAAAAGGAAAAACATTACTTGTGAGCCGTTCACATAGAGCGAACGCAGTCAACCGGAAGCGGAAGTGGTTTCTAAGCTTCCGCTCGCCGCCTTCGAGGCGGGAGTCGGCGGGCGGAGGGGGGTGTTGTGCCACGAGAAACGCAGGGCGCGGGGGGGAGGGGAAAGGCGGGAGGCTGCCTTCGGCGCAGTGCGAAACATCACACAACAGCTCGACGTCGTTCAAACGGTTGTTGTGGCGTCCGTCTGCCCAATTGGTACCATGGGAGGACCAACGAGAATCACTATTTCGCATTCAATCAAGAGTGAACAAATCAGAGAGACAACAACGATTTCCGATGTTAATCTTCTTCCATAACATGTTGTTCTTTACTGTCCAGCTGGGCTCCGTTTGGCACAGCAAATGCCAATAGTCGACAAAGAAAACGTTTGGGGTATGAAACAGTTTTACCAATATAGTTTTAAAAGTATATGATGATGCGGCAAAACAATCCAGACATTTTCAGCTTCAAGTACTGTTACGTCAATTATTTAAATTTTGTATATCCTTCAATTCACGTTAATTGCCATTCTAGTCACACAATGATAACGAATCTCTTGTCGAGCTTATTAATATAATTAGTATTAATGGCAGTTGGGTATCTGAAATGATAATTTGCAACAAACTCCTCACGCTCGTTTGAAATTACTCCATTGATTGATGTGAATAATAACGGTGATGTATGACGGCTTTTAAATTCCGAAAGGTGCGGTCATGTTGGAAACGGCGTACATATATCAGCCACAAGTAATAGCATAAAATACCATATAACATTTAGATTTCAGAACATTCGTCAGCATCAACATCTTTACATTTACTGAACAAGTGTTCAAAACTGGCAAATATAGAGGCACTTATTGACAAAGAGCGTTATCTGATCTGTTTAAGATCGATCTTGAGTCTGTTTAAGAATATGATGAGAGGGAAAACACCGGATGTTGACGCTTGTGACAGATAATGTACGTAATTACGTTTGTTCCCTAAGACTCTAAAATTCACACCTGATACAGCTTGCGGTAGCTGCCTCGGAAGCGGCATGGCAAATGCGAGGCAACACAGTCACGCTTCTATGAGGGGTGAGAACGACTGGTACACCGGTCAGCGCCTCATGTACTCTTTGATTCTTTTTTTCTTTCTCATTGATTTGATTATTAAAGACGTAACAATCTAAAGTGCTTACATGGAACTCGTAGGGGTTTGCTAGTTATAGGGTAATTTTTTTAAGGGGCCCCATTTGTTTTCCGTGTGCTAAGGAATCCCCTACGCCACACATTTTACTTTTCCTAGATGAAAACTTATTTATTGGGGGGGGGAAGGGGGAAATTTTTGATAACCAAACAAATGTGGTTAAGGAAAGCTTGAAAAGTAGGACTTTTGCAACCAGAGATAATATTAAAACTATATTTGCAACGGCCAAAAGGAACTAACAGTTCCTGATAAAACTAGTATTTGCTAAAAAATACAAAACCACTCCTCTCCGCAATTTGCCTTCCCTATTAATTAGCAAACCAAAATGGTGCTGTCAATAAAGTTACACTTTGCCCCCGAACACAAAAAAACTAGTAACCTCAGCAGTTTGGCTTTCAATCGATCCATGAAAACGATGCAAACTCTGATCGATAAGGAGAAATATGGACTCAGTATCTGAAGTATAATTTACTTCGTTTAAAGGGGCAAATTTAGGATTAGTTTACTGTCACAAACGTAATGTTAATGCATATTATTAAAAAGTACATATGTTTGCTGTTGCATGGTCAGTACAGTAGAAAGGTCAATTCGGAGGCGCCCTCCTCGTTTCATCTGAAGTGCGTGTTCCCCGGTTTCCCTCGGAAGCTCCCGCCAAGGAAAGCCTTATTGAATTAGGGGAGGGCGATTCCATGGCTTCCGCCCGTGGAATGGATGTGCATCTCTCTCTGTCGGGGAGAAGCTGAGCGGGGCGGCGCGGAGCAGCATTGGGAGGTACGTCGCGTGGTGCTGTGTAAAGCGAGAGGCCGCCCCACACCCAGCGCTCGGCAGCTACGCTGTTTGCGGCTGCTAACGAGGAAATATCGGTTCGCCCCCGCACCGGGACCCAAGCCCCCAAGCAGCTCATTCAAGCGAGGTAAAGGCAATTTCCGATTCAAGATTTTCATTACACCGTTGAGAAAAATATTGCTCTATTTTACTCTTTGTCATCAAAAACATCTTAAAAATCACTTCATTACCGCCCATGATCATGAAAAATTATTTTCATAAGTCTATTCTTGAGATTTAGAATTTACAGTGAGATACTCTTCACAGTACTAATGTTAGTACCATTGTAATGAAAATGCTTTCTCAAAAACGTTGATAGCATCTTTAATGTTGGACAATGTTTCAAAATAAAAATAGATAAAGATGATACCGTTGAGATAGTTGCATTATTTACTCACAAAAGGCAGTCATTATTCCTTAAAGATATATTCAAGTTTCCATTATGGTAGTTATAGTATATATGGGCAATCAGCGGTTGAGATATGTAAATGTATAAATATAAGTGAAGTAATGTCTAAGGCTTACATAATATAAATATAATTTTTTACATTATTTTATGGATAATTAACGCCCAAGAAGGAGATTCTTAAGAAAGATAAATCAAATAGTATTTCAATACTTCATTGCAGTATTTTACAACGATTCTTACGCTAACAACGAAGAAATTGTCGAGACTTTTGCGTTACAACAATTTTACATTCAGGATATTTACGTCATAGTAATTCCACTATATCCTTTCCTTGGTAAACTTTCCAATAATTATAAAATATTACAACAAACAAAAATGATAAAGTTCTGTCTCTTCGATTCTCTAGCAAATCGTGTTTTGGGCATCGTTTTGCCATCAACAAATAATAACCGAATTTGTTCTTTCCAGATCTATTGTACTTCTATATTTTTAAATTCGCATCAATCTTCGATGGGCAGAACACTGGTTAAAATTCAAGCGTTCCGCAACGGGAGAGATGTAAAATATTTTTTTAAATAAATAAATCTCGCATTAGTGATTCGTCGTCCCTGCTGCTGGAGTTGGAATTGCAGATTCAACAGTGCAAAAGATTCATTCAGTGCGCCACCAGACCGCGCTATAGAATAGAGTTGAAATTAAATTTACATAGCAAAGGGTAGTTTTCAAAAAATCATGCCTTTTGTCCTGGAACACTTCAACAACGTATGTAGAACTTGTAAATACTCGTGAGCTTGACATGTTTATATCAGTTTTCGCTATCATTTTCCAAATTAACTTATTGGAGTTACATAGAAAAATGTGGATATATTTGCAAAACTTGAATACGAATAGGATATTGAGAATTTTCGAATACCTAGCATAACCTAAAAACACAGTGAGCGTCTTTGATATTAGCATACCAGTGGGAGGACCAGCGGGTGTGGGTCAGAAATAAATCAAGTGTAATTGTTTCTTTATCTTGTGTAGATACACAGTTACCGTTTTATTGTTTAGGACTTACATTTTTATAGTCTTCCTGAATTCTAAGTCACAGTTCTGGCTTTGATGTTTGCCGATCGGTTGTTTACAAAAGAATTCATAACCGTCACCATCTTGTAACACAATTGAAAATCGGTTAGGGTTTCCTTAGGAACTTGATCTTAAGGAAGATTAAAAAGATACCAACTTGTGACCGCACAAAAGAAGAAATAATTAGACTTTTGTAAAGAAATACAGACTGACAATACCATTGATCTTTAAAGAACAACAAAAACATTTAACGATACTAAAAAACGGAAAATTATTCATTGACCATGATTTATTCTGTAAAATAAACAACCACAAAAATTTTCTACTAAGGAATAAATGTGAAGTAGGCAATGCAGTATACAAATGCTATTAATGCAACTTATCAAATATACCTTTAATTCTAATAGACAACAATCAATAACGAAAAATGCATTATATCTTACGCTTTGCAATCTTCAAAACTTAATTTTTTACAAGAAATAGCAATGGAAATGTATTAAATTCAATATCATGTAAGCAATTCATAAAAATACTATTAATCCGAGTGCTCTGCCTTTTACAACCACTCTCTGTTGCATTACACACCAACACCTCAAATTTGTCTTGCTAATCTGAGATCAGTGTGCACATATATTTATATTTTTATTATTATTTAATCATTTATTTCTCGCAATTTGCACCCAGTCACAAATAGACTACATCTAACATGCTAACGATGCTAAAATATTAAGGTAAAAAATATTTTAATTAATTACTTGTAAAACAATTTTTTTACACCACGTTAGCAGATGGAGACAATTACATACAGAATCTTGAATTATTTAGAAAATCCATTTTATGAAACAACTTAAAAAAGAATCCGAATTCATTGCATATATTCAGCTTAAAAAATAACTTCAATATTCAGAAAGCCTTATATATGTAAGTGGTATTACTGAACATCAGCAGTGGTATTACAACATAAACAGGGTCTGGAGCACCGACACTTCATGACCACGTCACATGCCACAACGAGCTCCGGCCTCGTCTCTTGCTAACTGGTTCTTGGCAGTTCGTGGCAACAGAAAAATAGGAGGAACATTAAAAGACCGGATACCAATCGCAGTTTAAGGCAACGGTCCTACCAGACGGCGCGAAGCTTGCAGCGGCCAAGGGGTGTGGTCCGAATCTAAGCCCCAGCGCCGCTCAATTTCTCCGAAACGATGTTAACCACTAGCGTCCGAAGATGTCGGCGCAGCAGCTCCGTCAACCGTCTCCCCTCCTGGCACCAAGCCGATAACACTTGCTCCGCGAACGCTTGCTATCACCACCTCGTTACTGTCCCACAACCTCACTTTGGTATTTTCTTTACTAAATACCTTTCTAATACAGCGTCTATAGCAACTTCGCAAAATTGTTTGGTTGTGATACCTATCTGTACATAATAATACACAGTAAGAGAAAAAAGGGAGGATAACCCTACTGCATTCCTCAATGGAAAATCAGGGTGAGGTGTTTAGGAGATTTTGCTGATGGTTTGTGGAATGAGTGCAATAAAAGAGCTGAGCTGAGCTATGATGTGAGCATAGAATAGGAGGACGGAATTTATCTATGGGGAGTCTGGTGGGGTTGTGGTTTAGATGAGAATCAGTGGATTTTCGTAATGAAAATATCGGTTGGAAAAGGAGGTTATGAAGCTTGTTGAAAAATCTTTCGGAGAGGCCAGCTACGTGCTAGGCTTAGGAAGTGTCTTGTAAGAATTTCGCCTCAGGCCAGGGATGGTTACTTCCATGTAACACGATGGAGCTGTCCCTAGCACTATTAATTACCTTTTCAAGCTCAAGTCACAGTTATAACTATCAGGGAAGACGGACGTCTGCCGGTTTCCACAACTTGAATTCAGTTCATTCGGTTTACTCTGAATCTAAACGCACTAAAAAAATCCAGTACATTAAGTCCTTAGTTTTCACAAACGTACGAGCCTTTTTCTCAAGTGAAAACGTCAAATGCATGGCCCGGTGCCCACAAAGTCTACGCCCACGAGATACCCATCACTGCTTTTTATTTCTTTTCATTTGACATTGCTGACAATATCTCAGCGGTCCCACGTGCATGATAAGCTTTGCTTTCATCTCAAAGCGCCATTTATTCGAAAACCGAGTGCTGCGTGTCTCTTTCATAAAACGCAAAGCAACTTCCGTTTCTTATCTCTAAGTGTTCAGCAGGACCCCTCCGTCCTCGAGCGTGCCGTTCTCGCAGCATTTCGCAGACATCGGGTTCATCGTCGAGACTACTGATACACCGCACACGCATCTTGGTGCGGAGCTGCGTCATCAGGTTAACTCGATCTGACGCGGCGGAGAAGCGGAGGAGAGTGGTGAGAGGGGAGGGGGAAGGGGGGACCGGGCTGGAGGCGACCGCGTGTGTTTGCCCAGGAGATTGGCTGGCGAGCGGAGCTATGAGGAAGGGCTCGCAGGGGAGGAGAGCGAAGGGTAGGCGCGGTCTGGTTGGCGAAAGCGCAGACGAAGAGGAAACACGGAGAAGACGGAAAAGTTGCGGGGAAGAGGAAGAGGGGAAGCGTAGAGATCGAGGGCGAAGGCGCAGCTATCGCTGGAGAAGAAATGGGCAGAACACACAGGGTCTGAAATTAAAAGAAGTATTGTTTTAAAATGTGAATGCTCTCATCTGCAGATGAAAGTCGATTTTATTTGTTTTTACGTGGTGTTTGTACATATCATAATAAAGATCAGATATCTCTCCAAGTTGTAAAATAATAGTTTACTTTCGTACTCCAGAATTAATTGATTAATAGTAATTAAACTAATAAGTCATCTGGTGTGTTTGTCAAAATTGTGCGACTTTGCAATTATCTAATCATTTAGTTTGTAGTACACTTCAGGTCGTTATTATCCCGAGGTGGAAAAATAGACCAAACAAATGTAATGTACTTTTTCCCTATTCTAATTAAATAAAAGAGTCTAATGCACATTGTAGCAACTTACAACGCCAAACACGCCCTCAAATATCTTTTGAGTTTACTGGCTTTTCATTCGTTGGCAATAAGCAGTTTGTTTACAGCAGGTCTCACAGTCTCATGCAAACGCGTACTTCAACTACGTAATTCAAACCTAGTACGTACTACGTAATTCAAAGAGTGCACATAGATGATTTTGAAATAATGTTCTGGAGCCACTTCTGAGCACGTGAAATAACATTGCTAGTCGCTACAAAATACTTATTGCCACATGAACCAATCACACTTACAGCTGGCACGTGTCAAAAACACACCACGCCTCCTCTCAGGTAGATATAATGGAGCGCATTACCCTCGCAAATAATATTATGAGTGGAAGAGTTAAAAGATAGATGTTAAGTTCCCCAAGTGAATACCAATGGCAGAGGTTCCGGACAGCTTCTGCTGGAGAGTAATAGTGTTTGTAAATATTCTTGTCTTGAAGCTTTCAGAATTTAGGAATGACCTCAACACGTTTAACAAATTTGACATACTTCACCAATTTCTTACCATTGCAGGGCAAGAAGAACTCTGTGAAAGTGAATTAAACTCTCAGTAAGTACATAAATCCTTGAAAAACCAGTTTATCTATTTATAATTTCCCTTAATTAAAATAAGTCAATATGGGTTTAAGAGAGAATATACCTAATAACCCAGAGAGTGTTATTAAAAAGAGCAGGGAAAGAAACCGCCACTTGCCTGCGACAAATTCGATCACAAAGTGTAGCTCCCTCGAGAAGTCAAATGTTCGTGTTTGTGTGTATTTCGAGTGTGCGTCGGAGTGAAGAAAATCACCCATGGCAACGAGGCGGGAGAGGCGCAAGACTGCATTTGTGGCGTAATATATTCCTCTGGCAGCGCGGGGACTTTGAAGTGACACGTCAAAACCATACTTAATCAACAGCACGTAAAACCTGCATCAGGGGACGATGAAATTGACCTTCGCTCTCGCTCCATATATGCGGCAAGCTGCGGACGCAATGGAGTTAGCAGGAGCCATTATTCTCCTAAAGTACTTTCACTATGCGTCATTTACACTGCACAGAATGTTAAGGATGTACAAAATTTTATGGCAAACGACAACTCGATAACTTGAAGAAACAAGAATTAAGCCGAATAAGTGCATGCTTTAAGCGTGTAGGTGTTTGCTTTAACCCCCTGTGACCAAAGTGAGATATGTACCAAGTCTTTATCATTGAAAATTACACAAGTGTAACTTTTCAATACCATCCAAGAGTAAAATTACCTCAAGGATACGATTTCCAGTTTTCATTCTTGAAATCTACTGATACTGCGCCCTCATGTCAGCATTATCGTCTATTAGCGCTGATCAAGTCAAGTCTGATTTTTCATCAATGCAATTTATCCCTCAATTTTACATCTTTAAATTGCGGAGGAGTAGATGCAATTCAGGACAAATACATGGACATTAAAACAATATTAGTGGTTGAGTAATTTCACAGAAATCATTCCATTTTTCAAAAACAATTCATAAACAAATTGAAATACCTGTGCGACGCATAACGTGTTATGTTAATGCATGGAAAGGAAATAAAAATAATCTTGATAGTAACCTTAACATAATTTTAGGGTATTGGTATAACTATATGTTCACGTGGAAAGACTTAAAAAACCAATGCATTCAGTCGATGCATTATTAACTATCCATTTCATAACAGTTAGAGAAGGTAAGTTTTGGTACATTTCCCATTCCCACTAGTTAACTAATGGCGCACGATACCTGCCGTTTTGCATAGCTGAAGTTGCAATTTTATCCAGCAGAGTTAGAGTTCCAATGCAGAGAAGACAAGGTTGGAAAAGCGGTTGCGGGACGCCTCCATTCATTTGGGTTGTAATCAAATTCGTAAGTGAGAATATGAAGTGTTATTTAATTTGTTTTTAACGTAGTCTTCTGTTACTAAATAAAAACCCATACTTTTCTTCGTTAAGATTCAAACAAGGACCTTTATATTGACGGCAGTACGTGGAAACCGATAGGTTCTCTCGTCGTCGTTATATGGCGTACCCCCAATAATATAAGAACACGTGAGAGATATGTAATGTAGCTTCTATGTGTGCGATCTTTATGACACTTCTTGTGTTTGTATTCCACAGATACTGAACTTCTTGAGTTGAATTCTTATACAAAATTGGTAAAGAGTAAATCAAGTGAATAAGAACCATCAGCTTCTGAAGGGTCTGAAACCTTATAGACCCTCATCACCACTTCAATGTGCCACTGTCTATAGATCATATATAACATAAGTATTTTTAGAAAGCCGCGGCGTAGGAGAAGGAGCAGTCGACTTGAGCTCCTCCCTCCGCGGCACGGGCGTCTGCGGGCGCTGCCGACTGCTCCTCTGGGAGCGAAAAGGGGAAGGAGTCCGCGCCCGGGGCGAGGATGGGGGGTGAGGGAAAGGGCGGGGGCGAGAGCTGGCACAGACGACGACGACCACGGGGGCCCACGGGGCCAAAGCCGCTTTCGACCGCTTCCCCTACATTGATTTCTACGCCCTCTCCTCCCTCCCTTCCCCTCTCCTCGGCCGTTGACCCACTAGTCTGTGTCTCCGATGATGGACCTCTTTCTGCGAGTGGATTAAAACCCGAAGCCATATGAATGATTCCAATGAGGAAGTCGGACTACGTCGCTCGGACCTTTCTGCCGCTCGCCTTCTTCCGCACACTCTCTTGCTCGCTTTTTCACCCCGTATTCCTCTGTGGCCTACCTCGCTCGCTAATTCGCCTTCCCTCTAACACGTGTTCAGCACATCATGCCATTTCATCCCTCTTCCCAAAGAAGGCAAATTGCCACCATACAATGGCAACCCCATTAGATCATATGCTTCTGGAAAAAGGGAGTTTCTCAGCAGGATGTGTCTGGCTGAATAAAAAAATTGTGTTTCCAAATTCGTCAAATTTTAGTAATTATCTCTAAGCGTATTGCATGTTAGAGATGAAAAGTGGCTGTGTTCCTCCCTACTGAAACGAGACTTCTGGCCCCACCGTCGTCTTTTGGATTTTCTCCTCCTGGTATCTGACAGAGGTGCACTAAGACGAGATAAGCTCCAGTTTGGTCTCCTGACATGTGTGGTAATGTAATGCAAGTAAATGTAGGCGTGTGTGCAACAGTGAGTGAGTGAGTGAGTGTGTGTGTGTGTGTGTGTGTGAGAGAGAGAGAGAGAGAGAGAGAGAGAGAGAGAGAGAGAAAGAAAGAACGAGAGAGAGGGGGAGGGAGGGAGAGAAATGAGGAAAACAATATCATTCTTCGGAATGTACAGAAAACTACATATCTGAAAAGGGGATCAGTGGAATTCTCCTGAAGACTGTGATTGAATTTGACCAACATACCTAAATTCCGACAAAAAACGCTTCTTCTAGGACTTGAACCCTAGAATTTCCCATTCAACAACTCTGCAGGGGTATTGATTTTTTCGCTAAGATATCGCAGTCAGTCCCACATTGGTTGGGATTGTACGTCATACCACTTGACGCGCACTGTAGTTCATCCATTTTCACCAACGACCAACAAATGTCTTTTGCCGATCTAGAAAACTTAAAGGATCAATATAGATCCTGGGAGAAAGAACAGGCGTTCACAAACCACTTTTTTATGCATTTATATATGATGGTATGAACGCGCGATGGACATTTCATTCACGGAAGTGAAAAATGGAAATTCATATGCGCACAGAAAGCATTACCTAATGCGAATTAGGTTGAGAATGAAAATTTCATTATCATATTACAGTTCGTGGAATTTAAAACGCATGAATATGTTTTATATTTCAGCCAGCGTGCATTATGAAAAGCAATCGGAGAACCCTGAAATGTTGGGGATCGCGCTGCAGAGAAGAAAAATAATTATAGAAGGTAGAAAAATAATAAATATCAGCACCACGAATTATGATGGTAGTTTTTTTGTTTAATACGAACGATTTAAATGGTAAAATTCTAAAAGAGGTATGTTTTCCCATACTAGTAGGTTTCCTAGTCTCTTCAACTAGGTCTAACATAGTATTAGGCCTTTTCGCGATACCTGCCACTTCTCTTAGAGCACCTTCGCAAACTCCGACCAACGGATAGACCTATATAGGTACTGTACTTTTACATATTTGCCCACGGTATTACTCAGCCCCTTCTAGGCGTTGGTACAATTGTTTTAGAACAAGTTTTAGAATGCCCTTCACGCCTTAAACACAACTGAAAACACTAACAGTATACGTGGGTTACTTACCCACAGCCCCGGGTTCATTTTCCCTTAGATCATGTCTCATGAGCATTGACCTTACTAATTGTAAACATGTTATAATTTAGAAGTATTACATTTCATCAAATCAATCACAAAAATGTAATATTTATACGCATACCCCGACTTTAATGTGCTTTGAAATATTGAATATGTGTATCTGAAGCATTCTAAAACCATTTCCGTAGCAACAATGCAAACATGTATGTACACTTTTATTGTAATAATAATGTCACCATAACTGAACTCTACCTCTACTGTAACCACATTTAAAATTCAATTGTCGCTAATAACCACTGACGTTGATACAACGATAAATAAACAAATATGTTATTTTAGGATTAAAATCTAGCAACATTTCTTTTAGTTAACATTAATTTTCTCCAATATATCTAACTGAACAGAAATGGTAGGAGAATATAATATTTACAATGTCAGTTAACACAATAGTTAAATATATTTTCATGTCTAATTTTCGTTGAACACACTGGATTTTCATGAATGGCACAAGTTATTTTGTTTCTCCGCGTCTTCCTAGTACTACAATATTGAATTTATCAATGTTTGCCTAATGAAATCTCTGTCATCAGGGCACTCACTCGACCTTTCGTTGTCATTTCCTCCTCAAATCCCATCCCTTATTGGGCCAGCGAGAATGACTCACAGCCCCGGCGAGAAATGAGAGAGTGTAACAAAAGAGGAAACTATAGTGTATATTTTCTATTATTGAACGCTAGTATCACAATCTCTACTACCGAGTCATTTTTTTGCCCCCACACCAGCTGATTCGCGAATCATGTCGCCTTTTCAACTTCGAGACTGAGGCATGTGAACATAGAAAAGCACTTGCTGCTACCAGACTCCTCCCACGGCACTCAATGTTTGGAAGTTAGGGGCTGTAGAGTAGCGTCTTCGCGAGCGAGACAGAAGGAGGGACAGAGGCCGCAATTAAATTGGTACCCCTCGACGCCTCCAATCAGAGGCCCAGGCCGTCGCCTCAGCCTCTGCGCCCAAGCAACTGAGGGGATTAGGGAGCGAACTAGCTGCTTCTGCGGCTCACGGGGTGGCGATGGTAATAGCAAGCGGCGGGGTGGGGGCCGAAAGGAGTCGGAGGCGGGACGAAGAGTTGGTGGTTCAGAGACGGGACGCGGTAGAGAGGGGGGTGATTAGGAATGTAACGGGGTATGGTGGAGACCGGTTGCGGTTTAGGAAGAGCGTAATTTGGATATGAGGGATGGGGCTGGGAAGGGGCAAGGAGAGGGTGGGGTTGCACTTGGAAGGGTGAGGAAGGTGTGGGTTGTATGTGATAAAAGCGACAAAGGTGAGAGGGGGGCGGTTTAGAAGGCGGGGCGGAAATGATGAGTTTTCGCAGTCACGAACGGGGAGGTGCGAGGTGGGCCGAGGCTGTGAGAGGCAGTGCGGGGCGGGGAGGGGCCGTGCGAAACGGGACGGGACGGGCCGAAATCGGGAACGGAATCGAGCAGTGCAATCTCCTTCCCGATTACACCTAGATAATTCGACAGAACATAGTGGTCATGTATTTGTTCCTTTCCAGTGAATGGTACCGGTCGTGGGAGAGGTGTCCAGTGCCAGCCCGAACGTCTCGTCAAACGAGATGGCATCGTTAAATCAACAGCAGTCGACGTCAATGACCGCCAACTCTTCACTCCTTATTCAAACATCCGATGGCAGGGCGGGTCAGGGCAAAGGGTGTATTCGCCCTCTCAATTCAAACGAACGACCACCCTTTGCTCCTGTGTGTCCTTTGCACATCAAAGAAAAATTCGAGGAAAACAGTCTACAAAGCTGATGCAATTTTCTGAATTCTCATTCGCCTATTCAATATTATAATTTAGTTAATGAGTCCCACACGGATGTTTTGAAGTATTTCAAGCGTCGCGTGACCATCGTTACAACGTCCATATTTCCACGGACACAAGTATTCCGTCAAAGCAAGCATAGCATAACGGACGTCGCGTAGCACGCGCGTGTGTCACGCCGTCTTCTGCCGTATATTTCTGAAAAATCTGCAACAGGCACATTTTAACGTCCGTTAAACTGCATCCGTGTGTCTCCGGCTTAATGCGTTGTCTTGATGCTCACCGCTTCGGCCGTTGGATCTCACCAATTAATGAAATATAAAGTTGAAGTTTGATTGATAAATGGGCGTTTCTAGGCGCGAGAAAGGCTCAGGTCATTGTCCCCGTAAGTGTAGTGCATGCTGTATTGTGGGATGTGACCGTGATCTTTTCCCGCTGGCTGGTGTGATCCGGTGGCGATGCACTTGCGGGGATTTTCCTCTGCAAGGTTTCTCTCATCAGCGGGGCACCGCCCTTGTCGGGCGGGACACGGTCAAATTTCATTATTGATCGCGTAGCATGTATGGTAATCTAGTGCATGTGAGTGTAAGGCTGAGGAAAAGACAAGGTCGAGGAAGGAAAGATCACTCGCAGTACGTCGCCCATTCATTAGGGTGCTGCTCCGGCATTCGCCTGGTACTGATCGGAGGAACCACGGTCAACTACCGGTCGGAGCAGCCGCACGTTAGAATTATCGTTCAGACAGCGGTCGAATTCGTCCTGGCTATGAAGCGAATCCCGCAACCGTCGGGACTCGAACCGGAGGCCCTCCCGGCCAGAGGCGCTGCAGGAACAACAGTCGATGCCACGCGCCTCCCTCACCGGGGCTGCTGCAGAGGGTGGAACGAGGCCGAGTGGGAGGCCCGGTGCGAGCGAAGCGGAGCAGGCGACAGAGAGTTCGTCAGCGGGGCAAGGGCTGCGCGGGGCTTCTTATCGGACCGCCCGGCGCCAGGTTCGCCCAGTGGCCGGCGCGCCCGCCTGCTCCATAGAGACCGTCCGCGGGCGCCGACGCCAGGGCGGACAGAAGCCCGCGTGCGGCATGCACAGCCCCACAGGAGTTCAAAGACAGAGTGAAGCGGCGGCACCTGCGAAAATCCCTTTCCCCCTCACCCGCAGAGAAGGAGTTGGTGAGGAGGTCATAAACTACACCCAACGGTGCAGAAGATGGTGGTTTGCCTCAAATAGGAAGTAGAGGCATGAGATAAATCTGCTCTTATTGCATTTAATGTGGAATATTATGTGATCTATTATAAATGCGATAAATCTGCTATTTTTTTAGCTGTAAGATCGAATGGAATACCTCTACCCACCAAATGAAATTACATCTAACATGCGAGACAAATTCATTTTGACCTTACTTGCTTAAAAATTTACTTTTAAAATTGTATTCAGTGGAATACATTTTGCAGTGGAAAATAATTTTATTTTTACGCGGTTGACGAACAAGTGATAACTTTTGAAGACTTGTGGATGAAAATGCACACACAGTCACTTTTTGGGGTCACAAATTAATACAGAATGTGACCACGCATACAATTAGGGTGGAGTGTAAGGGAAAAACTCATGGTGGGATGAAGGATTGCGGTGCAGTCAAAGAATAACGCCAGATCGAAATACCCGCAAGTCAAAACTAAACGTGCATACGAATTATACCAGGAGAAAAGGAGGAAAGTAAACAGAATCTGTCAAAGAAAGAAAATGAGTTGGATAAATGGGAAAATGAGTTAAGTATATAAAATTTTTAAAAGAAATGGAACTAGGAAGTTCTATTATGAAATTGGTGGACTCAAATTTAAAGGAAGTAACTACGGTATGTTTAGAAATAAAGATGTACACGTAATAACGCAGAAAAGTCAAATAATGTAAAGATGGAAATAATATATTATAGAAGTGTTTTATCCGCCAGACCTTGAGAACATTGAAGGTAATAACAAAGCCAGTGAAGAAAGAATAATAGGTGAAGAAAACGAAATAACTTTCATATAATGAAATCTGTTTCTGTTACATTATTAACAATCTAAAATCGAAGAAAATAGCTTGTTTACACACCATAATCACAGAATTAATTAAATATGGAGAAAGGACCTTAAAAAAGAAATCTACAAACTAATAACACATATGGCGAAAAGAAAAATGCCAAATAATTGGACCCATGGAATAATATCCTCTATTTTCAAAGTCAGTATGAATGCCGAAACTACAGACCGATAACATTGCTAAATGTATTTAAGTATGTAGTATATTTTACTGAATATCAGGTTATCATTGATTCTCGAAGGAAAACTACATGACTGCTTATCAGATTTTAGATCAAACAGATCTACAATAGATCACACTGCGCCAAATAAACAAAAATTAATAGAACATGATATCCAGTTACATACCATGGTGTATTAGTTGCAAGCGTTTGATTTGGTTATAAGACACAAGTTATTTAACTGTACGCTGGAGTATGAAGTGCCAACAAAACTGCAATCATTAATACGTCTCAAGTTGGTGGGTGCTACAGCCCAGATCCGGATAAATCAGCAAACAAATGGAGAGTTCAAAACCAAATTTGGAGTACGACAGTGAGATCCACTACCGCCGACATTGTTCATCTTCGTCATGGATAAAATATTAAGAGACATCGATAAAAACGAGAATGTATCAACACGACTGAAACAATACCTAGTCTACGCAGATGATGCGCTGCTGGTTGCACATACGTAGAAGGTGCTTCAGCAATTCATCCAGGAGGTAAGTTAGAACTCAATAAATAATGGATTAAATATCAGTGTTCAAATAAATAAAGTACAGGAGATGTGAAGCCAAAGTTACTCAATTAGCTTTAATATTCATTATCAATAAAGCCTGTAAAGAAGTAAGCTCTTATAAGTACCTGTGAGCAATTTTTACTAGCAACAATGGCGTGGAAGAAGAAATAAAAGCAATAATAGAAGCTGGAAACAGCATGCTTTGCACATTTGCGGCTATTTAAAAGTGAAAAACATTAAATTTCTTCAAAGCCATGAGATGAAGTTGGCTTGGGCATTTTAGAACGATGTCCGCATGACAGAATAGTGAACAAGATATTTCGCTCGAATTCAGTAAGTGCCAGAAGAGAAGAGAACGGCCTAAAAATAGATTGAAAGATGATGTCAATGGCATTAAAAATGAAAATTGAAAAGTGGATAAATCACTCGAAAAATAATAATTGAGAAGGCCAAGACGTTAATTTGAAGATCGTAGAGCCTTAGTAGAAGAATAAAAAATATATAAATGGATCCAAAATATCACCTCACGCCGACCCTTTGTTGTTGGTATATCATTTTTCTCCAATACATAAATACATGTAATACATTTGTACTTGGTAGATTGGTTTAAAATGGCAAGAATGGATAACTTTCAGTGAAACTATTAGTATATATTGCATACACACCATGTTTTACTGCAATACACTTGTTAAATCTGTCCTATACTCTAAATGATTAATAAAGATTAACAAAAATTACTCCAAGAGTAAATCTGATAGTAATTTTTCAAAAGCTGGAAATTTCAGATTGGAATGAGATTCTACTAAATGTAGATTGGTATGAGATTTTTATTTGCAAAAAACATTGAGGCAGGAATATCTTCAATATATGAAGGTATTACGATTTTCTTGAAGAAAGTATGTATTAGTGTTTAAATCAATGGGCAACAACTGTTTTTTATAAACATCGATTAAAATTTTAAACATAATTAACTTAAGGAAAGAAAACGTAAAAAGTAGAAGTGAAATGTAAATTACTACAGTAGATGGTTAATAGGGAATTGTGTTTCCTCTCCCATTTGTATTATGTGCTTACACAATAGATTTATTTGTCTTCCATTTAAAAGTATTGTTGAATGTTTTTTTTAAAAACCATCTGTAATTCCTCGCCTCGAGCAGTAAACGAACATGTTCCTCGGTTCGAGCGAGGGGCTGCCTG
This sequence comes from Gryllus bimaculatus, assembly GCA_017312745.1. Classification (NCBI taxonomy): domain Eukaryota; kingdom Metazoa; phylum Arthropoda; class Insecta; order Orthoptera; family Gryllidae; genus Gryllus; species Gryllus bimaculatus. The sequence goes on from BOPP01000001.1 coordinate 12,461,914, forward strand.
AAGGCCGCCTGGCTGCAGCCGGGGCACGTGGGGCGCACGTGTGTGGAGCTCCGGCCGGAAGCGGGCGGGGGTCTTGCAGGCGGGCGTGGCAGCGTCTCTCCCCTCTCTTCACGCACAGAGCAGCCGGAGGGAGGGTGTGAGGGGAGGGGAAGGGAGGGGGCCGGCGTGGCTCTGATTCCAACGCCTCGCGACGCGCGCCCTCGCGTACCTCCAGCGCTCCGCGTGGGAAAGGGCGCGTCCGCCTGCGCGCGGTGAGGCGAGAACGGCACGCGGGGGTGAGCGGGATGGGAGATTGGGATGGTGCGCGAAAGGCAGAGACGGTGGACAGTGGGCGGGATGGGGGACGGGGACGGAGGACAGGGAAGGTGGTCGGGACGGAGAATAAGAGTCGGAGGATTAGGATGGAGGACAGACGAAGGACAGGGAGGGAGGACGGGGAGGGAGGACGGGGACGGAGGTCAGGAACAGTGGTCGGAATGGAGGACGGGAGTCAGAGGATAGGAGCGGAGAACAGGGACAGTGGACGGGATGGAGGACGGGGGTCAGAGGATAGAGACGGAGGACGGGAAGGGGGTCGGAGGACGGGGACGGGGTCGGAGGACGAAACCGAGAACGGAGACAGCAGGGAACTAAAGACATCCTTTGAAACACTAGTACCAATAAATAGGATAGTGTATACAAATCGCCAATCCCACGCATCCTTAACGCCAATCCCAAGCAAATCCCACGCATCATTAATATTTACATGATTGGCGATTTGTATACATTATCCTATTTATTGGTACTAGTGCATATATATGTGTATATAAGTGTTAGATATATATCTTAGACTTATCTGGATATATAAAATAATCTTAAATAGTTCATTCAACAATATCCCTACAGAACATTTGAAGATCAATTTTCGAGCAGTTTAACAGAAAATTTTGCTTTTAGCTTGCCTATATTTCACTCAAAGTTAAGCGAAAATTACCAACATTTTCGAATAAAAATTCAGGTCATTAATTTAAAAATTAATATTGTGAAGAACTAATTTCATTGAAAAAATCTCTATCTCGAATATTGTAGTTTTAGGAATATTCCCAAAAAATTCAAACTTCAGTTATTTTTTAAAAGGGCCTGTCGTGTGAAGAGATCCTGTAAACGTATGAATAAAATAGTCGTTAATGTTGTTCACACCCGTATAAAGCTGATGCACAGACTAATGGGGTTTTGGACAAAACAATACAACATTACAATACAATACAATATTGTACTTTTTCGGTATCAGGGGACCCCAAAAATATATTTCTGTTGATATCCCCAAATCAATTTTCCGCGGCATTTCATAGGATACCTTAAATTACGATTAGTACTCCGTAAATACGTATGTAGTATACGAGAAAGTAAATGTTTCCAAACTTTTTAAACTGTCATTTGGTACACTAAACAATGAAGGTTTGTATGCATTACGAGCCTTATAAAATGTTTCCTCATGGGCAATACCCAGGATTGGAAGTCGCTGGAGGGGCAAAAACATTAACTTGACGCCCTAGACACTTAAATAAGTATTATTTCTATTTATTATTTAATGGGTAGTTATTACACTTATGAATTAAACAACTTAATACTCTGTGGTTGGGCCGAAGGCCTTTCAGCCATTACAATATGTACATACTACCGTGTACTAACCTCTTGAATTCTGGTATTGTGATACTCACTGAAGGCTTATTTACTTAGCAGTTTAATAACTTAAATTCTTAATTAAATTATTAATTGTTTTCTTAACAATTAATAGTGATTAATTATTTACTTAGCGGTTTATTAACTTAAATTATTTATTAAATTATTAATTGTTTTCTTAACTTATTTATTATCTCTCCAGTCGAGGCTCCACTCGTACTAACTAGTACAGTTTTCCCACTTTCTACTTTTCATTTCCCTAATAATCCGAACTTTTGTAGAAGTGTTCCTTATTCTTTCATGAAGTTAGACTTTTTATCACCTAATATGTTCTGAGCGAGCGTTACGTTTCTATGTTGGAAGTAGTAGTTTCGCATTATCGTCCATTTTCGTCCCCATGTTTCGGTCACACAGCAATTTAAAACGATATGGATCCAATCATCCTTATCACCGCAAAGCACATTGATGCCATTACCGTTGGCGTTTTTCAATCTAGGTTGCATCCGCTCCCTGGCCCTGAACCAAGCGTTTACCCCTCTTATGTCCCTTCTAAGTGTGTGAACGTAACTTCCGCAACCCCATACCAGGCTCGTGTGAGTTTGTGCTAGTAGCGTAAGTTTTTTGGCCGTTCTTTCTGCCAGAATATCTTGACTTTAATACACGCATGTCTACCAGAGATAAGCCGTTCTATCTCATGTGATACCCTATCCCCCACCGACCTACATCGATACCTCTCCTCAGTGCAACACTCCGTGAAGAATGGGCTGCCATTCCCCAAGAGACCTTCCAGCATCTAATTTGAAAGTATGCCTGCGAGAGTGGAAGCAGTCATGAAAGCTAAGGGTGGGCCAACACAGTACTCGTTAATGTTTTCACCGATTCAGCCAAAAATCTTACATTTCTTTTTGATTCCCAAACCATTGATTCAATCCCAAACACATTCATACATTGTTCAGCTAACATTAAATTTTTATACTGCCACTTACATTATTAAGAATCTGGGGAACCATTTGACCTTTAGAATGATAGATTAGTATTAGATCATTTGTTCTGCAATTAGGAAATAAATTTAACAAATCGTTGGGATCATTTCATACTAAAATGTGAGTAAAAGTAAAATTTGTTCTTATCATCCGCAACTACCTGAAAACAACGTTCTTATTCATTAAGTACGCGAGAAAGTCCTTCTTCGCGCATACGACGAGTGAATTTACTTCCTTAAAAATGAAACAAATAGCTTCCCAGACCAGAGTAGAACTGAAGAGAGCTTGGAGTATACTCAGTCTTTACTTTAGTCTTACTGAACTGAAAAGGAACCTTTCAAAAAGCACATTGTATAATCTACCTCAATGAAGTTTCAGCCTACATTTTCCAAGAAAATTCCTCCTAAATTGAGGACATTTTTGTAAGTTATGAGTTCTTTAAGTCTTGTTTAGTTGTTTTCTTCTAGCGTTTAAAAGAAGGTCTTATAGCATCCGGCTTGCAAGCCATTTGAATGGCTCCAAACCACTCGCGCCGCGTCAAAAATTAATATTAATTTCACACCAATTCGTTCCACTCTCCCTCCACGTCCCTGCGACCAGGCTGTTTAGGAGAACACTGTTGTTGTTATACACATGTTTATCATCACTTTTATAAATGATGCATTCACATACAGAACCAGAAAAGCAAACAACTCACTCAAAATTACTTAACATCACTATCTTCAAACAGATAACCACTTTGAATTGCGTAATTATTAGTGCACGATACCATAGCGTAAATAACATAATACACTCTCGCTCCACACTTACGACCATCATGACACTCTTTCCCGCCACATTAATTGTTGATTGATTAATATTATTTGTTTCCGCCCGTAACTATCATCGTACGTGATCTACAACATGTAGTTGCAGTATTTATCGTGAATTATCCCCCGGCTGGATAGTGAGATTGATAGCCGACTTGACTCGGCTCTGCGAGGTTTCCCATCACTATCTCCCACCTTGTCCCTCACCAGAAGTATAAGCTTCCGTCATGTCTCCCCGACTTAACATAACCAGTATTCTACCCGAAAAACTAACCAGCAAATCTAATTGAAGCCCAAATTAATGAGGTTTGTAATTTCTGCCAAAAATGATGCACTATTAAATTAAGTTACGATTATGAAGAATCAAAATCCCTTCGTTTACTTATTTCTTTAATTTTTATATTTCTAGTTATTATCACTTGATGACTGTCAGTGAAAAGTGAAAGGAAACCATGCATTATAAACTAGCGCGGAGATGCCGTATATTAAACAAAAATTAGAAACTGGTTTCTCATGTAACATGAATATTGACAGGACACTGTCTTCACTAATATTGTATAGAATTTAGATATTCTGAAGAATCAGAATGATCTTCATGTTATACATATTTTTGTGTATTGAATCTTTCCTATTACTACATATTTTCTTCAAACTTATATTTCAATTTATTTATATCTGAACAAAAATTTCAGTTTACTAGGGCGGATAATGTTATAGATACTACTGCCAATCGCTTACGAAGCAATGATGAATATCCACTTTTCTAGACCACATGATCTCGACTTTATTGTGAACAACATTCCATCTGCTGCTGCAGAAACGCGACTCGAAAAAAAAGACCCTTGGGGCAAAAACATATACAAACATCACCACGTGCTCCTCTGTTTGACCAAACCCTGCCCAATTCAATCAACAAATTAGTATTAAAATACATGTCTCATTGTCGTTTACACCTTTGTAATGTGCGATGTTGCACATTTCCTCTTGCCCATCCCCTCCCCTTCCTCCTTTTCGAGATTCATCATTGTCTACACGGCAGACGTTCTATGTGCGCAGCTCGGGAAAGCTACTTTGCATTTACAAAACGGTAATGGATTTATATATTTCAAACAAAACTCGTATTGATTTGTGGCAGGCTGTTTACTCTCACTCCTCGTAAAGGGGAGTTAGTCTTGGTTGTTTTCTAACCAATCAAGACTTCTTTAGCCCGTGTATCTTCAATCGTTACAATATTGCCTAAAGTACTATAAACAGTTATCAAATAAGTTTTTATTTCAGTTTTGATTTTAACAACCACATTTGATATTACATATTCCTTGTACATATTTTCTTTTTTTTATTCCAATTATTTCCCTAACCGTTCCATTCCTACCCCGCTTGTCCCGTCACTCCTCATTCTTCCATCCATTTCTTCCACGATCGCATTGCTACCACCCGTTGCTAGTGCACTTGTAGGCAGATGCTTTCAAATTTTACCTCCAAATATTCAATATAGTAATTGTGATATGCTCTCAATTGCAGTTAGAAACCCGGTTAATCCGCACTAAATTTCGGGTGTGTCTGTTCGGTTCGAGAGATCTTCGGATTATCGAAAAAAAAATGTACCTTTCATATACCAAACACACTAATACCAGGGATTATCTACCAATCTGTTTTAATTTACAGATATAGGATTACCAGACAAAGCAACGTACGCACGCGATGGATTGAGAAAGTGCAACGTAGCCTACGATCCCATCATCATCATCTCATGTCACATATCCAATCTATTCCAGTTCCTTACGCAAAAAAGATTACCTAGTTGGCAATTCTTCTAAAGTGATAAGTACTGCTACATAAAATTTGCATGTCACCGGTTTACCCAAATGCATACGTTTCATTTCGACAACTTGTGTTTTCATTTTAGTTGTTTTAGTTCAGTAATCATAAAAATCCTCTTCTTTACACTACAGCAAAGCATTATAGCTTTATTTTCCTCACTCCGAATTTGTTCGATATTATTACCAAATTTTGATTTGCGCGTTTCGATTTATATGAGATCTATTGTACTCTCAACCTAATTGCCTATTAGGAATGAAATCTCAAACATACATTAGTATTCAATGATAGTTTTACAAAGTATAGTTCACTTCTGTGATTAACTTATTGTTTTAAGAACCGGGGCCAAAAACAAAACGAAAAGATTCACACTAAAAATAATGCTCTTAAGGTAGGAAAAGTATAGGAGTAATTTTAACGAATCTTTACGGTTAGTAACTATTATCTCGTTTTAGTGTCACCATGGTACAATATTTATTAAAATCATAATAAAATTATAGTTTAAAAATATTTTAAACCTAAGTTTTATAATCCCGACAAAACTTACACTATTATTTGACGTGAAAAATTTCCGTCGAAATGGTTCTTCAACTATTTCAGTAATCGCATACACAGACAAAGCGATCAATTTTGCTAAAACTAATTACATATGGTTTTTAATGGAATGATCAGATATATGTACGTAAGAAGGGTCAGTATTGAAAGTTTATAAGGAATACATCGCTGCAACATGTATATATTTTATTTTTATATTATTTACACAGTGCAAACTTACTCTTTGTAAAATGAAGAGCTACTTCACGGAGGTAGAATAGTTTCAGAGATGAGTCTTCAATATTCTTCAAAAGATAGGCCATAAAATGTGAGTTCATGGGTGTAAGAAAAATATCGCAGATCCGCGATACATTCGTTTCGTCCGAATATATATCTATAAGTCCCTGATTTGAGATAATCATTTGCGTTGTGTTATATTAGTTACTGACTTGGAATAAAATTAAATAGGTCCTAAGACGTCTTTTGGCGAAACATTTCTAATGACGTTTATCAGAGACAGACAGCAATCAAATGATATGTACATATTTCTCATCAGTATATGACCTCAATTATTTATAACATAAGTAGTTATCCGATATACTAGATAATCGTAATAAGTCTTCATCATTTGCGGTTTATTTACCCTTGCTTATTATAATGGAATCGTTTCTACTTTCCAAATAGTTTGTAGATGTGCATGTCATTCATTAGCGCTATTCAAGACGAATGCCAGGCGCTTTCTCGTGAGTCCTCTGTTTTCTCTTCGCAGCATATGGTTTGGCCTTTCCAAGATTTCGTTGCGTTTGAGTTAGATGCTAGCCACAAAGATTATTGAGGCATTATAATGTGTATGATCAATGTCGCTAACAATTAGTCCGTAATTTGGGCATGTACATCTCGCAGAATTATTTTACATTGTATTATTGACATAAAACTGTTAGTCTCTATCTCTGCACATTCAAAAACATTTGGGAATTTAGCCAGACCTATGCAAAAAGGTTGTGAATATATGATGGGGGAGAAATACTTAAACAATTCTCCACATAATTAATGTCTGGAATTTAATTAGAGTTTGAAGGAGGAAACTTGAATATGCTTCATCGTTAACCATTATAACTTGTCGGTCATTCAATTAAAACTTTCTAGGCAACACTATAGTATTTATAGTTATTAAATACATTATAAAACAATACTAGTTATACCAATAAAGATGGATTACTTTATAATGCTATTCCCAATTGCTGCCTTCTCCTAGTTCAATAAATCAGTTTATGGGTTGCTGGGAGAGGATATGCAAAACCCTGCTTCAATCTATACCTGTGCAAGTATCGAAAGAAAGTGAAATCTCCTAATTCATTTATTAAAGTATGTTTCATATTCGTGCTTTTTTTGTACGTTTTTTCAATAAATTGTTCTTTCTGGCTTGTTTTTAATGTTATTTAACCTTGCTCCAGTACCTCAATTAAAATTTAGGACAGTGAAGACAAGGAAAGTTCTAATGTTTGGAATTGCTTTACTGTTGACAAACTAGTTGCCCAGTGTTAACTGACCTGCATACCTACCCAGCTTTCTGTGAAATTAAAACTATACTATCCTATAGGCAAGGCTGGGGTTTTATAAGTGTAATACAGTCTTGCATATTGTTGTTGAAACCATTAAATGTATTATTGATGTTTCAAAAAGATATTTAAAAATAATTTCCACGTCTATACAATCGTAATTATATCTTTAATATTTGGGTGAAAATCCAATGTCTGTTGCAATGAACAACATACCTTACTGCATTGTTAGCTTGAAATATTAACATTACATTCATAAGATAGCTCAACAATGATAATGACAAAATCAGTTTTATATCAGGAAAAACTTGTAAACAATTATAATTAGAATGATGATTGATTGGGAAATATGCCAAAAGGACTCAGTTCCTAAGTAGAAAACCTGGAAATATACATTATTAGAGCAAAATATTACATTAAATAAGAATGAATTCCCGTACAACCACCCCAATAAGTAAACATTAGAGCATGAAAAAATAACGGGTCAAGACGAACTGAATACGAATCAAACATCAGGAATGCAGACAAATGAAAACTGAAAATCATGGTCTTCGGTTACTAATATTGATTCTAATATTAATTATAAACTTAAATTTGAATCCGCCGCTACACAAAAGCAGTGGCCACTAACCACTCTACTCCATCAAGCTTCTTCGCCCATCTTCGCATTACCCCCCGCCTTACCTTCGCTATTCAACCTTTCTCCGCTTTGCACCGCCGCCGGCCCCTCATTAACCTGCGGTCAAACATAGTCCAGAATGATGACCAATATCTGCAAATATCTTGTAGGCCAATAACTAGCCCCAGACGACAACAGTCAGTACATATACAGTCAATCAGAACCGAACTACCGAACGCTAATAAGACAGGCACCTGCTAACCCCAAGGTCGCCCCGGCCGCACGCCTGAGTCCTTGCGGAATAAAGAGCCCGAGCATCGTGAGAGCCCCCGAACAGCGAGATCAATTTGGCCACATTGGGTGGGCGAGTCGATCGCTCCAAAAAAACAGAGGGATATCGCCCACGACCACAAAGTAACCGCTCTCCCAGTCTCATATGCGCTCATCTTTTCCCAATAGTCTATGGCCATATTAGCCCCGGGGAGTTTATGGGGATATGGCCCAGAACAATAATGATTTCAAAATACCTATTTGCCCGTTCGTTCTAATCTTACGTAAGCTTTTAAATGTTTGCAGAGCTTATGTCTAAAGAAGTGCTAAAATTTCGTTCAGGTGCGGCATCTTCTCTCACCGACCTATTTTGATTATTGTTCTTCGTAATAGAGATTTATGAGATTGCTACATGAAGACGATACAACAGGATGCACAGAATATTCTTCTTGAAATTCCCCCGGATTTTCAGATGCCGATTGATTTTCTTTTGCAATATGTTGATCCAAAAAGTATCCCCGAACACATGGCAGAAATGATCTTACCAGTCGTGCGCCCCCATCGTAATGCCGTAATTTTAATAG
>BOPP01000001.1:12479356-12540086 GCA_017312745.1 Gryllus bimaculatus
CATCCAATCGTTACAGGAACTGAACCTGGCGCCCGACATATCCCGAGAAGTTATGGGCATTACAATACCCAAAGATAACGTTTGGAAACACTTTTCCCATTTTCAGTGTGTCTCTAGCAAGGAAAACAAAAATTAGAAATCAGTATAAAGTGATGGAACAAAAACGAATACTGCAAAATTATGATACAAATTCACCCGCAAGTTAACTTTGGGAATGTTACAATAAATATTGTAACTGTGATTGTCGTGGACGATTATTTCCTATCTCACATACTTGAAACATGTAAATTACTCGTTATTGTTTGCAAAATCTCTACTTACACTTTCCTATACCCTCTATATAAACGGTGGGGAATTTTGTTTTGCAATACTGGTATTTATCATTACAACACACGTCGTAGTAATCATATTTACCAAGTGTCAGTATCAATAGTACAATACAAGTATCAACGGCATACTACAAATTCACATACAATACGTGTACGTTACTTTACAAAGCACATCTATATTACGTTAAACAATTAAAGTCGGCACATAAACAGTTAAAAGTAAAATCTTTTCTGCTGCATAATTGTTTTATATAATTAGAGACTATAATGGAGATCAAAAACAAATATATTTATTCTTACAAAACAATGATATATAATACATTAATTTACATTTGAATTGTATAATTATTTTAAAAAGACTTAATGTACTGTAACAAGAAATGTACTTCAGCTTCCGGATCAATGACTCCATCTCGATCAGGGTTTTGTCCTTTACTCAATAAAGGACTCACGATCTATTGAGAAAATGCTGAAATGGCCCCTTATTTTGCTTCTGGACATAAATATAGCTTCACTATGCGCACGTTTTGTTGAACTCTTTTTCTTGTAGTGGTGGTAGTGATAGGAGTAGAGCTGGAGGTGAATTGTTATTTTGTTGGCAATACAGAGAAATCAAATCTGGAGTTCATTTGCCGATGCAAATAAGTTTTCTATAACTCGGGGGAAAATGTCTTGTTTCTACAAATGTTGCTAATCTCATGAATTTGTCACTTTTATTGTTATTTTTTGACTTGTATTCATCTTTTAACAATTCATAGTTCAGATGTTGCGAAGGGGTTCTGAAATTCAATAAAACGTGTGCAGTTGATTTTCTCCCCTATACGTCACATGCAGTTTCAACTCTTTTGATTAAATCGAATCGAATGAAAACAAAAGTATTTGCTCCTACAGGTCATTCATTTTTAAACCCACAAAATAAAGAAAATTGCACTTCACAAAAAATCAGGTGCCTAATAAAGAAATGAAGATATTAACAATCGAAAAATGGCGTCATAATCAGCAGATACAAGTAAAAATAGCAACCTCAAGCTCATTCCTCTTAAAATCAACTGGAGGCGCGCAATTCAAACAGTCCGCGTATTTTTGAATATACTATTTTTACTGTGGCCTACATAACTAATATATTACGTACAATTTGTGAATATATAACTTTACGTGCATTTAAATCCTACTTACTTTCCCCGTATCACAACTGGTATGCACTTTTAGCACTTCGAAACGTGAACAACTGTTTATTTCCCTCGCATGCAGATTTCTTGCCTGCTATTCTTAGAGTTTTCTATCTTTCATTTTCATTCAAAAACAAATTCTTGAAGAAATTTCGAAATATCACGAAAGAGCTCCACCAACTGCCAACTGTGAGGGAAATGAGTGGCCCGCTGTCTCGAGAGGGGTGGTTATGTTATTAAGTAACCACGCTAGGGAGCGTATCTAATTTGATGCGCATTAATTCGTCAGCGGAATACGACTCGACGTACAGCAATTAACCGAGACGGTCGATGGGAAGAAACGCGATCGGACAGGTTGCGCATCGCCAACAGAGACGATTCCTTCTCATAGAATCTGCACAACAAGCGATAAGCTTGCAACATTCCAGACGAGTTAAATTTAAGTTGAAAAATATTTGAAATTGGCTCTGGAGTGAAAATAATAACTTATAAAAAACCGCCTATAGTAAACATGTAATTGTTAGAGTCTACTGAATTAACTTGATTTGAATTCCACATTGCGAGGAATATTTCAATATTTTCTATTGAAGTTTGTCTTCTACAAATGCGACACAATTGGTAGCTTTGTCCACGGTCAGTAGCACAGAGGGTGAGGGAAGCGCTGGTTTTGGCACTGGTTTTCAGGAGAGGAGAGCTGAAAAGTGCGCAATCTCTGAATGGCACCAGAGTCAGCAAAGAAAACATGTGCAAACAACCAGCGTTCTCATGCAAACGCGTCAGGTTCGGAGAAGAATGGGAGAGAGAGAGAAAGAAGCGAAGAAAGGGGAGAGAGAAGAGGGATACGAGGATAGTGGATAGAGAGGGAAAAGTAAAGATGAATAAGAAAGAGTGTGCAAGAGGGAGAAAGAGCAGGGCAAAAAAGGGTTAGAAGAAGGGGATTTGAAGGAAGAAGGGATAAATTAGGGAGAAAAAGTTGGGGTAATGCGTAAAAACAAAAAGAGGAAGGATTGAAGATTGAGAAAGGAAGGGCGAAAGAAAGGTAAGGCGGGAGTGGATTGACGAAAGTATGGTGGGTGGGGAGCTTGGTGGACAATGTGAAGGGGAGAGGGGAAATGTGTTGGTGGTGAGAAGTGGCAAAGGTCAGAATGGGGGCAAACGGTAAAGGGAAGAAAAGGGTTGGGGGAGAGGGAGCGGGGGAGGGGTGGCAAACGGGAGAGGCAGGGGAATAAAGATAGGGGAAGGGGAAGCCGGGAAGGGTGCGAATGTCCGCGCGCCACTCTGCCAATGCAATCGGGTAAACACGCAACGAATCACGAGTCGATAACGCCTCACGACGAATTTATTTTCAATTCAATAAACGAAACTATCAAGTAATCAAATAGCGCAGACAACCTGATGAGTACAATTAAATTTATGTGAGAGCGGCATCAGAACCAGCGGTAAAAGTTGTGCGGCCGAGGGATAAATTATATGAACGTGAAAAGCGGAATTACATGAATCGCTCCGAGCGGTTGCCATAAACAAATTATGCTCCGTTTTAATCCCCCAGGGACTTCATATGCATGGCATTTGCATTCTCCACCAACAGAAATATTTCAATTTGTTTTCGGAGAAAAATCCTGTTTAAAATAAATATAATATAATATAATACGAAACACCAGCAAATATGATTCCTTTAAAAACAGAGGATTACGAAATTATACTTCCTACAGTATTTCATACTTAAATATCTGAAACAGTTATTTAAGAAAGTGGGAACTGTGGAATTCACAAAGCATGGATTTAGGTTTCCACTAGTATTTGTGTAATATCTTTGAATTTTTGTGCATGCGTCTGCAAAATTCAATGCATCTACATTAGTAGCTCGCAATGGAGATGGTACCACAATTCTTTCACCTTTAGTAAAATGTAGTTTTCTCAACTACTTCGAACAATTCTAATAATATAACATTAACAACGGTCTCAGGAAAACAATGGTCAAATTGCACAGGCTTTCTAACCGATGTATATAGTTGGAGGCAAAGCGGGAGGTTCTTTGGAAAATCGACTGTTCTCATACTCGTTTCAGTCGCAAAGTTAGCGATTTTCAATACGGCTTCTGGTTAGTTGCCTGAAGTGAAAAATCGAACGGACCCAGAGAAAGGGTAGAACAGCATTATTATACTCATACAATTTACGTTTAATACTGCCTTGATATTTTGCTGACAGGTTATATACTCTTTAGCAAAACTAGTCCAACTACGCGTAATAACACCAACGAGTCGAGAATTGGAGAAGTAGCAGAATGAAATTAATATATTAGAAGATTCTACGAAACATCACAATTTCCATGTATTTTCAATATTTAAAATATGTTATTCTTCTCAATAATAATAATAATAATAATAATAATAATAATAATAATAATAATAACAATAATAATAATAATTAAATAGCATTCCTATGTCCATTCAGTTGAAAAGCTAGCTAAAGCATGCGTAAATCAAATGATATTAAGCAGAATTGATTGCCATAAAGCACTAGAAAAAGATGACTTCTCAGAGGGCCTCTGAAATATTTCCATCACGTTATTTTGTATATTTCACATTTCCACTGCAGCAAAGGCTGCTTACTTACCCGAGCTGTTAATGCTACCTCACTTTGTGCGACATTATAAAAATTCGTATAAATCAATTAAGGATATGTAATAAAAAGCTACTAATCTACACTCAGATAACATTCAGTAATTAACATTAATCAATCCGAATAGCCTAGATCGCTAAGGCAGTAGTGTCGTGGCGATCTCGGGTCGAAGGATCGCGGGTTCGAATTCCACCATGGATGTATTTGTGATCGACCCTTTACCTTTCATCATCATTCTATCATTTCATTAAAGAAGAATTAATAATTCACTGTGGGAGCAGGAAGGCTCTTTGCCCTTAATGTGATGTGCAGTCGGTTAACAAAAATAAAAATATCATTACTGCTATCAGGACCAATGTTTGTAGTTTTGTTGCAAATATAAGTAAATTTGTTGTCATGATTAATCGACTGAATTTCTACAAAAGTAATTTTCTTCCTAATGAATGAACTAAAAAAGTACGTGTTCACTACTGATAATAAGTTCGATTAATTAAAAGAATGTTCCAAAATCTCCCTATATTTTGAAACCAGAACTCCAGCCATAGACCTGGCAAGCTCAGGTAACACCAGCCGTGTATCGAACGAGTGCTATAACAACACATTTTTTATTCATTATTTTATGCTACCGTTAATAAGAAAAACGAAATTGTTCTCTATGAATCGCGCTGAGAGAAAGGGATTTGAAGGCAAAAGAAGTGGCGAAAGAAGCGTTTAACTGCCCTATGACAAATGAACGCCGTCAGCTCTGATACCGGGGTCATGTTTCCAGCACTCTTGTCCGGCCGCCATTAGGTTTCTACGACAAAGTCTAGCCATCACCGATGCCACATGCTACACTTTTTGTTGTAGCATCCACGAATACTTCCTTCCCCCCTCCGTCTGCAACTTGTTGCGCCCGCGCACTCGACTTGATAAAAGCTCTTCCACTGATTTTCCGCAAAGCGCACTCTCTTCCTCTTTAGCAATCTTCTTTGACTTCCCTCTGGATTCCAGTCCTTTTTACCGTTTATCGCATCACTTTTGCATTCACGAACATCCTAACCCGAATTATTTCTGACACTTCCACACTCTTCCAGTAACGGCTGAGATGGTTCAGAGGCAACAACAGTAGCCGTTTGAATGAGAATTCAGCAGCCGGCTGCTGTGATTGGTAGTTTAACTTTTTCTCTCTAATGACAAACTATTTTTGACCGGTGACTAAAGAAGGAAAGGTCTAACGAAAAGTGTCATTACTGATTTTAATAACAGTCAGTTATTTGGAAAAATAATTAATAGGAATTTTTACAAGTGTCTCAGAACAACGGTCACAAACTTTCTGGCATGCAAAGTGGGAAAAAATCATGATTTGCTTAGCAATGGAAATTTAGTGTAATGTTTCATTGAATTACACACGGCACATTTTCCCCTGAGATTTAGGCAACGTTTTATATGCGGATTTTTGGTTGATCACGTTCAGATACTGTCAAAAGTACTTAATATCCCGATCAAACATACGAGTTGTGTAACAAACAAGGGAAAATGGACAAAAACTATATAAATGTATATCCGTTAGTTATATACAGTTACCATATATATGTGCAAAAACTTATCATTTTCGGTTCCTCAACATACCTGTATGCCTTCGTTTTATTGAGATGGAATTCAATACATAGTTAAACTAACAATTTTTTAACTTAATTTAGATTGCTTCAACAAAGGTGGAGACAATATTACAGCATACAAGATGGGTTAAACTATGAATTTCGCTACTTCAAAACAAAAGTTTGTTTTTTTTACTTATTTTGTGAGAACGTGGGAGCGCAGTTAAAAGCGCTAACGCACCCATTCGCACCAGATGGCTACGAACGTTTGTGATTAACAATACTGCGTTGGGCGTTCGATCCCAGTTTTATAACCCAATTATGATGACGGGTGGATAATGTCAAATATTTGACACGATAGTGATGTTTAAGAAGTCATTCTCAAACGTCCCAGGAGTTGAAACATTTATATTGGTAAGGGAAAATGTAAACGCTTGACAGATATCTTCAATGAAGGAGTAGGAGACAGACGAAATTTGATAGGGTAGCTCAAAAAACTTCCTAAACAAAAATCTTAAATGACAAAAGTTCCTTTTTGCTTTAACGTCATTTGACCGATAAACCACGATTACAAATATTGATATTGTGGTGAGTTTTCGTTGGAGTTTACAATGAAATAACTATGTGAGTAGTCATTGCTAATTATAGTGTTTATTATAAGAGCAGCTTTTGACGGCTTAGCCCTCATCATCAGTTTTTTTGGCACATGTATTATACTAGAAAACTGATGAGCCATAAAAAGCTGCGATTGGCCATGACAACACTTATAATTATTTCAGCTAATAACAAACTCGATTGGTTATTTGTGTTATCGGCCCGATACCGCTCAATACTTTTCGTAAAAACCAACCTACTAGTAAAATGTGGCGTCGCCGACGCTGTAAACTGTTTTAAAAATAGTTTCAAATGTTAAAAATGTCTTTCATGCCCAGCCTTGTTCAAATACGTTCTTTTGGTATCTGGCATTGGCAATACCAATGAATCGTAGTAGCTGATAATTTTATACTCACGTTCAAAAGTTACCAACACCCAATGGCTTTGGTGGGTTACCTCCGTACGGGATATGAACTGGTCTTATTGCAAATTAAAAATTATAATTGCCGTAGCAAATACTTGCAGGTTGTGATGCTATTAGTTGAAGTTTATAACAGCTACATGTTTATGTTTTTTTTAATATGCACATAAATTCTCATAGCACGTTTGCATTAGGACAAATGCTAAATGCAGTAATGCATATAATTCACAATTAGTTCTGAAAATTCTGTCGCAAGATCTTTTAAACTACATATGATTCTTCTCCCGATTTACTTAACTCTTCCATATTTTTCTCCTCTAATTTGTGAAGAGATTAAAGCTTCACAAGCTCAGTCTAATTTATGGTCACTTCAACTTCTGCAATTGTTCTATTAATTGTTTTGTATGCTAATTTAGGGTTGCATGTTAATCTAACATTAAAAGACGATTATTTCGTATGTTTATGTGAATAATGTATTTGTTAATTTTCATAAACATTAGTTGTGGGTCACATTCATTTGAAAATCTGTATTTTCAAACTTATGTTTATGGTGTGTTTATGTGTTATGTGGTTTAATTCTTGGCATTATCACTGAAATAACAGCACTAAAACACGTTTTTTGGAAACAAGTTTTTGGAAATTTATTTGATCCGGATCCAAAAATAAATTATTGTTCCCCATCAGGTGACCGATACGCGTCAAATGACACATTATACGTCCCGATTGGTGCACGGGAAGTGGTATAGCCGCCAGCCACGGAATCTCACACATCTGCACATCTGCAGTCTCAAGAGTTTTACTCGCATACTGTACATGACGAGAAAAAACAAAAAAGAAATACAATTTCTTCGAATAATTGTGCAAATACGCCATCTTGGATTGTTCTTAACGGGCTTTAAACTGTAAAACCGATAACAGACGCTGGTCTTTTAAAGTGTTTCCCCCTTGTTTAGTTGTTTTGAGTCAATGTAACACTACGGTTTGACGAAAACTTATAAACCAGGTTTTACCAGAAAACACGTGTTCACAAGTGCGCTCATGGGATAAAATCAAATGCAACGGTAACACTACCTTGCATTACCTAGAAAAAAGGGAAAATTATTTAATTTGAAAAAAAAAATCAATAAAATTATTAATTCAGGTATCACAAAGAAAACATCGAAATTTCTTTCGAAAAAATATCTGGGGGCCGAATTTGAAACATAGGATTCGCCCCTCACCGAATTCGATCCTCCCCGTCCTCTGAACATTTATCTATTTTTCTGGACATATTTGTTTGTTGGCATGGAAGCATTTATCCGGTATGTGTATTCATGAATGCAACCGCTTGCCTTGTGAAGTAACTGTGCATCACCTCAAAGTAGGTACTCCTTGACGTCCGCATATTCATGATCATGAAGTGGTGAGAGGGAGAGGGGGTGCGAGTAGTGGCACATGTGCTAGACAAAGTGCATCATGTAACATAATTAGCGTTGTATTGCACATTTTATGTACCAACACTTGTGTAGAACAGTTCTTCAAAATTCATCGTGCAACTCGCATATAGCGCCTGGTTTCATACTTCGGCCATTCGTGTCTACATTAACTCCGAGATGAGAGAAAATTTTAGGGGTATCATTTATTCATGAGTATTTCCGTTCATAACGTTTTGTGAGGCGTAAAACATTTATTAAAATTATTTTTAAATGACTTATTTGATGAGTGTTTACATTTTGAATAATTAAAACTACTTTTCTTTCCAACAAAAATAACCAAATATTTTATTTAAATATACCTATTGCGTGTTAAAGAATTGCTATTGTGGTTCGTAACAATTTTGTATTAACATTACTACAAAAAATAACCAGAAGAGAAGAAATAGGCAAACTGTATCCTGCATTTTTTTGTATTTAATTCACCGTTTAAAATAAATAAACAACATTTCAATTTGATTTGAAATTCGTTGAAAGGACTGATTTTAATACATTTTCATAATTAATTTTGACTGAAGATAGTAATTGACTTTAAATAACAAGAATAAATTCAAATACACTCATTATATTTTTAAGGATGAATGCGATTGTTGCAGGAGAATTTCGAAGTGTATGAAAGAAAATCATGACTTGATTTGAATTGAAAAAAATATGGAATCAATTTCAATTTCTTGATGCATTTGTGCAATATTAGCAATAAACCAGGCTGTTATTCCATGATTATCTTTAAATAATATTTTTTTAATTGAAGTTTATTAATGAGACAAAATTTGTTTTGCATTTTTATGATGAAGACGTCTTTAGGCTGAATTAGCTTTCTGGGAGTAAAAGCAAAAAAAAACTATCACGCCTTTCTTTATAAGGAAAGTAAACTAGACCTTTTCGGCATGTAAAACAACTTGAGCCTAAATTATGCCAAGAACAAAATTTGAGTACGCCTTTGCTTTCCAATCGTATTCAGAGGGGTTTGACTTCACTATTCTCATCTAGTATCTGGTAATATGAGAAAAGTGTAATGGAATTAACCAATGTGTGACACTGAAAACACTACACTTAACAAATCAACTGCAAATTTGATTCTAACTCAATTAATAACAATATAGGTCTTATTCCGTTTTGGGCATCCCCACTAAACGAATGGATGGCATTCGGCATTACTATAACATCATTATTAAATAAAAGGCAATTCCGGCATTTTGTTAGGTTTTGTCATCACATAAGCGGCTCCGTTGCTCGGGGCAGCGTGTAGCCGCATGAATAATTCAAGGGGGCGCGTTTGGGGGCGGAGCTTCGGGCAGCGTTTGGCGCCGCCCACGCAAATGATTCTCTCAACTAATTGTGGGCTCCCTCTGCGCGAAAGCAGCTGTTTTCACGGGTAGCGGAGGCTACCTACATACACTTTGCGCATGCACTCTCACGCCGCCCAAACGTACTACCCTCGTGGTCGCCTTAGGTCAAGTCATTAAATGACATCGTATAATCATTTATTCTTCTACGACCTGATTGCGAGCATAATGAATCAAATTTTTCAAATTTTAATTTCAAAATATGATTAAAAAAGACTAACACATCGAGGAAACTAAACATTTGGGGATACTATTCGTACCTAAATTTTCAGAATTTGTAAGCAAAGGGTAGATGAAGAGTTGATTGTTTTCAATTCAAGAAAGAAATAGAAAATTTCTTTTTAAAAGGTTAATAATATATATGAAGTTGAGTTTACGCCAATTGGCAAACAAGGGATCATTTTGTGGGTGTAAATGGCTTTGTGAGAGATATGTAGTGTGTGAAAGTGTAAAAGTGAAAGTGGAGAAGTGTAAAAACGTGATAGCGGACGATTTTCTGCAGAGGTGTTTCGAAGTTCGAATTGGCTATGAGTTTTCTACCGGGGCAAGCGTTACGACAGGAATACTGCAAGGAAGTGTCATTTGACCTCTTCTATTTCTTGGGTTCGTCAATGATCTGCTAGGGCATTTAAGCTCAAATGTTCGGCTTGTTGTAGACGATTGCATAATAAACCGTTATATGAATTCGAAAGAAGACGAAGATTTGTTGCAACGGGATCTTGATGCGTTTTATCACTCGGCGAAAAATAATAGAATGACCATTAATAGCTCCAAAAGCAAATCCATCACTTTTGGCAGAGATCCTAATTGCAGAGAAACATATTACCGTTTAAATAATGACATTATTCGGAGAGTTTCTTCATGCAAGTACCTAGTAATCCATTTCGATAATAAACTACGCTGGAAAAGTCACGTAGATTTTGTTACAGGGAAAGCCTGGAGATTTATTCACTTTGTAATGCGCACTCAATTGCTCTTTGAATAAATGTAAGATTATTATTATTATTATTATTATTATTATTATTATTTATATAAATAATAATAATTATAATAATAATATTATTATCATTATCGAAATTTCAGAGAGTTTAAATATCAAATTTCTGCCATTTTCTATAATATTTTAAAAGTTAGGGTTGGAACATGAAGTGTAGTAACAGTGACAAAATCGTTTTTGCATTATTTTAATGCATCCACATCGAGCATGCCATGTCTATTTTGGAGGAAATAATGAGACCAAGTAGATGCTATATTTGTGTATGTTCGGACAAGGTGAACACGCCTATAAAAAAGGCACTTTCAGAAACGAAGAGAAAAAAACATAGATCTCCGTCAAAATCCTCAAACAATCGTCATCAATTTGTCAATTACAATAATTTCAATCAATTGTCATCGATTAACATTACAATATTTTCTCTGTACTACTAATACGAAAACGTACAATAGAAGACATTTTTTTTGTCGAAGGCAGATGCATCCGTGTCACAGTCAAAGCATCTTTGCAGCGGTTGCCCCGTGCCCTTGGCGGAGCACAGGGATGTTGAGTTTCACCCCTGACGGTGGAATAACGTCACACATACAGCAAGTTCCACTTGCACCCTCGGGGAGAAATTAATAAGCAGCAGGGGATCGTAAATCTTTTGCGCAGTCAGAACGCAGATGTTAATGAAACACACGCTGATTCTGGCCTTACGGAGGGACTTTCCGCTCCTAGACGCCCACATTTGCGTTCACCTTGATTGATTGCGTGTGATTTATATTTAGATTTATTTAGTCAAAAAACAGTAAAACTGTATGTAACCAATGGGGAAAAAATATTCTGCGTACGCTTTCTTGGGTTCCAGACTACCTTTCCGTCATTTTAACTACAAATAGTTGAAAGATGAGAAAACGTTAAAGATAAATACATAAAAATAAAATTTAATTTTTGTTTCCGAGTACTATAAAATTTATTTGCAACGGTGAACGAATTGTAGATATGATTCTTCTGCATTGCTAACAAAATAGTAACTCACCCTTACCTCTACTCCTACCTCTACAAACAAAAGAAGAATTCAAGAAAACGTGCGCATTGTGAAGCTACATTTACGCCCAGAAGCAAAACAAGGGGTCCATCTCAGCATTTGCTCAATGGATCAGAGAAAAGCTAGACAAAAACCTGATCAGATGGGAGTCATTGACCGGGATGCTGAGGTACATTATTTGTTACAAACATATTACGTCTTTAAAAAAATTATACAGTACATATAAATATATATCAGTGTGTCGTTAAAATAAATAATATTTTTCTTTTTGATGTTCAGTATAGTGTCTAATTGTACAGAAACAGTTTCGCAGCAGAAATATGTTTACTTTTAACTCAATTTCGTGAACCGACGTCTATTGGTTAACGTCATCTGGCAATGCGTTGTAAAGTAACGTACATGTATTGTATGTGGATTTCTGATAGTGAGTTGTTGATACTGACATTTGATGAACGTGATTTATACTATGCTTGTTGTAATTGTAAATATCAGTATTGCAGGAAAATCTGTTCCCCCCATTATGTGAATCAGTTTTGACAAATATGGTGTTAGGGTGATAGGGCAACCAAGGGCTGCAGGAAGCTTCAGGGCATATTGAATACAAGCAGCACATTCACTTCCCCCTAGTGAGAATTTCTTAAGATTACAAATTATCTTTATAGATTTGCTTTTTGTTACGAACCGCAAACGAGTAGAAGTTTCACGTTTTTGTGTTTAATTCATCATGAGTAGGTGGCAGATTTTGATAAACAAAAACATTGTCAAAGTGATCAATAAAATGTGCTGAAAATTCTTTTTTCAAGAGCTATAAAAACGAAGAAAAATTACGTAAAATTGATTAAAACAACTTCAGATGAAAAACTCAAGTTTTTGTATACGTTACTGATATAATAGAGGCTTCTTCCTTATGTCCAAGTGAATTAAGCTTGCAAACTTTTGGTTTTGACTAGTCCTTAAAAGAAAATATCGGTCTATTTATCGCAAATTTGGGCGAACTAACAATAGCAGCGATAGGCGTCACAGGAACCTTAAATTACATAATACTCACAACGGCTGACATTACATTATATGAGGAAAGAAATCGAATATACTACTGAAGAATTGTGTTGTGAATACTTGTTGCACGTCGTAAATATTGTTTGAAACAAGTAGCATTAAAATTAAATTAAAATCGATTAAATCAACAAAACTTGTGCTACATAATGGCACAGACGTTCCGTATGAGTTTTCTATTTCTTTTTGTCTCGACTAGGTATTCGAGCTTGCCACATACTCTTGCAAACTTTCTATCGCCGCCCAAAATACATTTATTTTGTAGAAAATCTTAATTTTTCTGTTTCTTAATAGTAGAGTGAAAATATTATTTTAAGAATAATAAAGAATAGTAAAAAATCGTCCTTAATGGCAATTTTCTTACAAAAATTTGGAGCCATTTTTAAGAAAAGGGGCTTATACGCTAAAGTACATTTAAGCACTTTTTCACAGAATATTTTTGAGCTTTCGAAAAACTTCATTTCATGTTATTGAAAGCACATTAACTCACAAATACAATTGTGTTTACAAATACTTGGAAAACAACACACAACCTGCGTGAGAGATCTTTCAAACAAAATACATTTGTTTGACATTTTTGAAGACAACCCCCTAAATGAACTTTACATCATATTAAAATGTGCTATTAGTACTATCCTTTCGAAAAGTTTGAAGAAAAAATGTGGAGTCAAAATCGGCGAAAAATACAAAAACAATGATATGAATATGAATAATTTCGTTGCCTCATAACATAAAATGAATTCTGTAGTAATCAGCATAGTTCCATTGAAAAGAAAAAAATGACATTTCATTAAAATCCGTCCCCTACTCATGAGGATTCCGATCCAGCATCCGCGTTTCTGTACCCCGACATTCTTTAATGTGAAAATATTTCGCGGCTTAGATCACGGTGCAAACGCCGAGACGAAATGCGGGGGCAGTGACCAGAGACGAAAATATCTCAAGGACATTGGGGCGCTATGGGTAGGGAAGAACGCGAAACCAACGCACGAAGGGAGAAACAAGTGCATCTGTGTGTGGTGTGTGGGCTGATGTTTGTGCTTGCCTACGTGTAAGAGTACGTCGGTATGCCTATGCGCGCAAGTGTGTATCACTTCTTCAATGAAGAAATTGTCATTAATATAATAATTGTCGTAATTTTTATTAGTTAAGAAATTATATTGGCAATCTTTTTTCAATCACCAGAAAACTTAATTTATATTTAAGAGAAATAACATACTAGGCAAAATTGTTACAGCTGACATGATGCATTCAGCATGAAATACTGAGTAAATATAACACATTTCTATGCACTTTGAAACTCTAGATTTTATGAGCCATTTTTTGCTGTTTACTCAAAAAGTCAGGGACCAAGGCACATATATTATTTTTTCTTGACACTTCATCATCGATGTGTTATTGTGACACTGAACTTCTTTAAAGACCAGAAGCAGAAGAAGAAGAAGAAGAAGAAGAAGAAGAGGAGGAGGAGGAGGAGGGAGAGAGCCGGTGATAGCAAGACGAAGTGATGGCATGGCCATGGCGTGGAGTGACAAGAGGCTTGGCATGGTGAGCGAAGGAAGAGACGTAAGACGAGAAGAGAGAGAAGGAGTGGTGTAAGGAAATGCATGGATAATGAAAGGTGAGAAGATAGGTAAAAAGATGACCATGCCCTGTGTGGGTGTGCGAGGGCGGAGATAGTGTTCGTGCCGTGGGGAGCGGTGATGAGTGGGGGGAGATGAGAAGGGAGGAGGCACGTGAGACGGAACGATCGCCGTGTGAGAACGTGAGAGTAGACAGGGAAAGACCAATGCGCCCGTGGAATCGCATTGCGAGGGCGGAGGTAGTGTGCCGAAGCGATCGGCATGCGGCCGTGGCTGCTGGAGGCGAGGAGGGGCAGGGGAAGGGGGAGAGGGGGGCGCCAGGCGCCGGAACGCGCACTGGCCCGGCTTCCTCGCCGCGCCCGCCGCTTCCGCGCCCCCGCCGCCTCCCCCACCCCCGCTCCCGCCCCCGCCGCCGGATGCGTCGCGTCCAGCCGCGTCGCCTGCGCCGCAGCGGGGCCCGGAGCGGTGGGCGGGGGAGGGGGACGGGCAGTGACGTAGCGCAGGCGAATCAGGAGGACATTGAGACATCCAGAGGCTACGTGCAACCAGCGTTGCCAACCAACAAACTGTTTCTTGGTCATCATGAACCGAAAGTATCATGAAAGAGGTGTGGTGCCTGCCGACGGAGACGAAGTTTCGTCATCTGCAACGCACACAATTCACAAAGCTCCAGGAATAGTCACCCTTATCTGGTATCGAGCCCTGTTCACCTTGAATAAGCCCAAATGCTGTAAACATTAAGATACTGATAGGACGAGATTTGAGCCGTTTTATATTGTCGGGGTGGCTGGATGGTGACTACCGAATATATAAAATCGTTTAAGTATTGCCTTCTCGTTAGTTCAGTGGTTGTTACAAGTGAGTGTAAGCCACGAGACACGATTTTCACTTCCCGTCGGAATGATCCTTAATTAAAAAATTGAATTATTTAAAATATATTAGTCGCACAGTATTACAGGTAAAATCATACTTAGAGTGCGCGCAGAAATAATTACCTAACCAATGAGGTGGCAGGGGTGACAATTAAATACACCCAAGATTTGGCAAACAATACGTGACTCATACATATCAAACTACATAAGCTAAAAATGGTCACACGCTTGATCAGCCCTTGATCAGCCCTGAACTAAAGATCTCAATCGTCAATGAAAATCCACCAAAAAAGACGCCTAATCTTTGTTCGACGTAAATTTACTTCAAACGTAAAAAACTCTCTTTTGCTCATTCTGATTCGCTGCCACATAATGTAGTGTTTTCTGGAGCGTCGAGCGTAATTAGTTGCCTCGAATACTTGGGTATTGGGGAAAATGCTCTGGATCTGGATCGACGAAATCTTGTAGCGTGATCTACTTCGAAGGGCATTTACTTAGTGAACGTTACTAACACCGTCGATAGCACGAAAGTCGTGTACTTTGTGTTGAAAAACGAAGAAAGGTCTGCATATTCCTTCCGAGTCTCAGATTAGAGCATTTTATATTCTATTAGCAAAGGTTTTCTAGTGTTTTAAATTATTTTAAATATTATTGTTAACATTTTTATTTATTAATATTAGCTATTACATCATTCAAAATACAGTGAGCGGAATATATAGGTACTACTCAAAGATGGCCTCATGTTGTATTAGTTGTTATTTCGGTAATTAATTCTTGAACGATAATAATCTTAGGGAAATCTCGGGACACAAAAGCGTGGGTTAGTAACCGATGCGTGAAAGAACGATTTGAAACAGTCAGAGACATAGAAACTATCGCCGCTACAGTAAGAGCGCACTTCAGAGAAACCGGACACGGCTCGCAAAGAGAAGACGCCAGTGGAGCAGCGAGCCCTCGCACGGTGGTGGGGTTGCTGGGCGGCGCGCTATGCGTGCGCGCGGCCTCACGCGCGACGAATGCGTGATGAGTGATGAGTGTCTAAGGAGGAGGACAAGGAACGAGTGACAAGGGACGAGTGACAAGGGACGAGTGACAAGGGACGAGGGACAAGGGACGAGTGACAAGGGACGATTGATGCGTGTCGATCTCCTGATAGGAAATTGATCGTTTTTGAAGGGGGATCAGCCAAGAAGAATCTAAGAAATTTCTCTCAAAATGTGTATTTTTTGTTTTTGACAACATAACCCGTTTCGGGTGTTCTACACCACCTATAGAGATGATCAACAGCTCACTCAATTTCTCGTGACGGGACAAATAGATAGGGCTATTTTGGAAGAAGTCTAGAAATACATCTGTTTTCGATAGTTTTAAGGAAGCAAAGGGATAGTTGGTGAAATGTTAGAAACATTATTCGGCGTAGCGACGTAAATAATAAGACTTTATTAATGTGATAGATAATAATTACATCAAATTTTGAAAAGATTAATCAAAAGAACGAGTTTTATGGGAACAGTTATATCCTAAAAGGCGTTTTCAGAAGTTTTAAAGCTACATACGGAATTGATTACAGTCTTTTGCTCTTGACAATTTGAATCAATTGGCTTGTTTTTCTCCCTACTTACTATCTAAAATATTCAGAAATAACAGTAGAAATATTTTTGGAGGGATTGCTCAGGCTTCTAAAGTGATAAAACGCTGGGTTATACTTTACTGCTTTTCCGGCTCACCATGAACCCTTAAAACATGATTCATTATATTAACGAGTTTTTCGTTATATTGGCGAGAGATAAACCAATTGATGCCGGTCCGGATGACCGAGACCGTGAAACAGTAGTGCCGAAGCGATCTTGAACCTATGGATCGTGGGTTCGAGCGCCGTTTCGGGCATCGTTGTATTGGTGTTCGTCCTTTTACCCCCTTTAATCACCATATGTCATCTTCTCAGTTACTATACCATTGAATGCAATAGTGGTCGCTAATGACCTAAGATGTTCATTCATCCTTAAATAACAGAAAAAACTATTAATGACATGAAACACGGTTTTAAAAAAGTACTTGGTTCCCTATTTTTCAAGTGGTACTTTAATGAAGAAAACGTTCTCGGAAACTTTACTGTCAAAACAGTATTTCTTGTATAAAAGTGCACAACAAAAATTGTTTTCAAGATATTTAGCAATTCATTAAGAATAAATTAAATATACAATGGCACAAAACGTGGCAAAACGAAAAATACAGCAAACCCCATAAACACATAACTTCTTGGGACTTGTAACAAATACCTCAATTAATCGACAAGAAAACGTTGTTCTGTCAAGCATTAGAACTAATCACTCACATTTCTCTCATAAATTTGTTCATGAGATAGTTTCATAATCCACCTGTATCATGTGCAATAGTGTTTTATCAATAAATCACGTCCTTTTGTTTTGCCCCATTTACAATATAAAGAGGCAAGAGTGACTAAAAAAGGAAAACTTCATCGTAATATTATCATCGCCAAGTTACCAAGAAACAGTGATAAATATTTGTAACAATAGTGATATTGTCTCTATTGAAATAGTTGCTCATGACGTTGTAGTTTACGCCATTAAAAATAAAATAATTTAAAAAAGATTGTCAACAGGAAAGTCCCTTGCGTCGGAAGCACCTGGAAAAGCTAGAATTCATAATATTTCATTCCCGCGTATTTTTGACGTTTCGATTAAGGGCGGGAGACAAGCATCAATAATGTATATTATTTTAATAATAATATATAATAATGTGAAACCATTACTATACAAGCATAATACATAATATAGTGTAACCATGCGTCAGACGGTGAAGATCGAATGAATGATTTGTAGGTTAGTGATTCACACAATTGATATTTTAATAGAAAATTAGAAATTTATTAAGAGATACAGTTTTGATATATTGATGTAAATTTTATTAGCAATTGCCTGACCATGAGATGACCACGTTAGGTTTTGACTACAGAACAATTTACATCAATGAATGTTTAAATAAACGATTTACGTTGGAGATTGTTATTCTTAGCCAAGAAAATTAAGTTGTTCCCTCCATTGTGTGGTTGTGCCACCTGCCACATGAGCAAACAAACAACCTTGACGAACGAAACCTCATGTGGAGGGAGAGGAAAGGAGGTGGCGTAACAAGGTCAGCGCAATTCGAATCACATTCGCCCTCTCGTAAAAACTGCAGGCGCTGCTTCCTGCATACGTAATTGATTGTCCTGGAAATTTCCACATCCGTTTCTTCTGTCTGTTTAGAGAATTGTTCAAAATTACGTACATTTGATCACTAGAGG
This sequence comes from Gryllus bimaculatus, assembly GCA_017312745.1. NCBI lineage: Eukaryota > Metazoa > Arthropoda > Insecta > Orthoptera > Gryllidae > Gryllus > Gryllus bimaculatus. The sequence continues at coordinate 12,497,729 of BOPP01000001.1, forward strand.
TTCCTCGTGAACCAATAAACTATTTTGTCTTTAGAACCCATATTAGGTAAAACACAAGGTAAAAATAAAAATACAAATAATAAAAATTTACGGCCGGTCCGGGTAGCCGAGATCACTAAAGCGGTAGTGCCGTAGCGGTCTTGGACCGAAAGATCTCCGATGCGGGTCCCGCCTCGGGCGTGGTAGTGTTTTATATGTTTGTGATTGACCATTTCATTCATCATGATTGTCATTTCACATCAACCACTAGCTAACAACCCCCGGTGTAAAAATGGATTCAGCATGACAATGACGATCACTTGAACCCACGATGACGTTATGACGATAAAAGTCACGTGCACCAACCCTCGATGAATATATGAGTCCCGTTGGGTTGCACGTTCGCATGGCCCCAAGATGAGCTATATGCGACCAATAATAATAATAATAATAATAATAATAATAATAATAATAATAATAATAATAATAATAATAATTTTAAAGAAATGACGTAATTACATATTGTATCTTCGGTTATAGAAATTGATTTATATATTAACACAGAACAAAGTAGTGCGTATGTTAGATATTTTTTAGAAGTCTCGACCTAAAAGAAATGAAGATTTAATTTTCAAAAGTTTGATCCAATCTTTAACCTTCTGCCGTTCATGAGGGCCGCAGATTGCGGTCCTTCATGGATTTCAGCGGATATTTTTCAGGTGGTTATTGCGAGAAATGTTGGACGCCGATGTATTCCCTAATTATACATTGCTTTGACAGATAGAAATCGTTTCATTTTTTTCCCATCTTACATTCCATCTCAGTCCACTTCTTTGTTTGAAAAAGTGCGTTGAGAAGCCGCGGTGGCACCTAGCGACAAAAAAATGCAAACTCTTCTCGACGAAGTCTGCAAAAATATATTTAATTATTTCACTTATTTTAGAAATTCTACAATCTCTCTTTTTTCTCAGTTATTGTATGCAATTTGATGTCTTTACATTTTTTTAAAATAAAATTGTCAATGTTTCTTCAAATTTCAAGTAAATATATAACCGTAAACCGAAACGAATTGATTCTGGAAGCAAATTTCAGGTAAAATCGTTTCTGTTTTCCGAAGACTTACTTCAGACTTGACGTAAATACTATTGTCCAGCAATGAATAACTGAAAAATTGGCACAAATTTAAGAATTTCTCACTAAATTTGTTTTCAACTGCAAGAAGTTTTAGATTACAGACGAATTCAGAACTATTGATAAAATGTTAATAACCTAATAAAAAAATAAATAATATAATTTTTTCAAATTCCTTTCTTACAAATTTATGCTGTATTTAGTTTTATGATATTTTTGGCAAACATATGTCCGTCGTGTTTTTAGAACAGTTATCAGTCCTAAAAGCTATTGCGATTGCGATGATGCGATTAAAAAGAGAAAATAAAAAGGACGGAAAATGTCCGGAAACATTGAAATTTGACGAGATATTTTGCATGATACTGGGATGCGTTGGTTCACCTCCATATCAGTCAGTTAAATGAAAATACCCGAATCCTCTCTGTAAATGTTTGCTTATGTTTGATACAAACGATCCTGGACTTTGCACAGTTGGATTCTCTGACTTTTCTTGTAACGACAAAAAGGGAATAGAAGTAACATGAAATAGGACCTACTACATCTTTTGCAACCAGTTGCCAAATTTCAGATTCACACATAAAATGGGGACAGCAACTTTTCCAGTGATTGAATTAATCACTGACCCGTGACACCTATGCGCTGTTGGTCAGCCTGGTTCCGAGTGGGAGACTAGCTGACATACCTGCGCAACCGTTCGGGCACATCGTTCTCACACAAAACGCTGTGAAACGGGAAACACGATGGATGGGTCCCCAACATACACCTCTCTGAAAATTTCTCTGAATATTTTCGTTATTTTAATATCCCATACAGAGCTCCACAAGCTAAACTCTCAATACCAAAGTTACATGTTATATATAACCTTACAATATAGTCTAACTAAAAGCACTTTTGGATCTTTTAATGACAAAATAATGAAATTCCAATAATATAGCTCTTTTTTTCTAAATCAAATATCTCTTATAAAGCAGCTAATAATAAACATGCTTAGTCGTAGTAGCAAATTATTTGATCTATTATGACATTAGTTACTGATGAAAAGAATTATTTTTTTACGTAATAAATTTAATCAAAATGTTTGTTTATCTTGATTATTTGATTTTTCACATACATAAGAATTAAATTGTATGTTAATCAACTGCTAACATCATTCGACAGTTTAAAACATACCATTACTTTGTTAGATAATAAATTAAATAATATGGAGATATATTATTGTCTACCAAAAAATATATTTAATGCAACCTCTGTAGGGACAGACGTAAATGTGTTATTGGGATTGTGAATTAATACAATAAAATTAAGAATTTTATAAAGAATTATACATTTTTGTTAAAGATGCTGAAGTCTTGAAAGATGACAGATATGAGAGAGAAAATCTGTTAGCATTACTACTTAATTTTATTTTTAATGACATTAGAGAATTTACACGTGTCACTGACTCAAAAAAAGCATTGTCCCTTGCAGTGAAGGCGGAATACTATGGCGAAAGATAAACTTCTGGAACAGTTCTTGAGACTACAGAATGCGCCTAGAGAGACCACGAAGGTAAAGAATTGCTATAGGCAGTTAAATAAGAAAAGCAGCAGTTGAAACACTAAATGTAAATCACATCACGAACGAGGATAATGCGTGTAATATAAAAAAAATATTTCAGCAACTATTTTGCAAATCCGCATATCACGGTCATGTAGAGCGCATGTTATATTCCGGGAGACGGCAGTGTTGCTTTCCCGCAGGGACGTGAAATCCGGGTGCCATGAGATGAGGAAGGAAGGTTTGAATGTGATCCACTGATTTGTTACTACACTGCCGGAACATTCGCCAGGTATTGATTGCAGATACCAGGGAATTCCATCAATCGGAGCAGCCGGCAGTTAGATTTCTCCGCCAGGCAGTGGTTCAATTCGACGTCCCTATCGAACGCTTTAGCTCTGGAAAATTCGTCCCGTCGGCACTCGAACCTTCGGACCTCGCAGTCAAAGATTCTGTTGCCCTGAGACATTTCAGCTCGTGCTATACCCTTGGATCTGCAGGTGAGGGTGAGGGTGAGGGTGAGGAGGAAGCGCTGGCAATAACATGAAAGGAGTGGAGCGCCCCGAGCGGTCGAAGCGCGCGACGAGTCGGAGGCGGCGCGTCCGAGAGTGGAAACAGCGTAGCGTCGCGACGCGAAGAAACTCGCTTTGTGAATTAACCGAGAGACGTTACGAGGAATGTGCAAAGATGAAACATATTTCACGCAGCAGTTTTCACTCTCATCAAAGAGTTATTCGGTCGCTTTTTCGGACGCCAAAGAGTTTCTTGCTCTGGTGACGAACGAGTTTTTTTCGTACACATTTGTCGCTTTCATTTACTTTCTGGGTTGTATTGACATCCTGCAGTTGGCAAACACTGCGAACGCTATTAATGAGCAGTGAAGGGTTTTGATAGAGAAAGGGTTTGTTAAATTTCCCCAATGATTGTCCCACTCTGGCTGGCGAGATCCGACGTCGACTAACATTCGCTGGCGGTGATTGCCACAACCAGGTATCTCCCACCAGTGTGCTAGCGAGCAACCCAGGACAACCACCAAGTTCCCGACTGGTCTACCGGCAGGTTTACTAGTGTAGTGCAAGTGTGTATACGTAAGGGGTGAGGAAAGGACAAGGAAGAGGAAGGAAAGATCGCGCGCGGCACCTGGCCCGATTGTTAGGGTACTGCCCCAGCATTCGCCTGGTGTTGGTCGCAGATAACACATACACTACCAATCAGAGCAACCGGCGGCTTGAATTCTTTTCCAGAGACTGGCTGAATTCGAACTAGATATATATGAAGCTAGTGTCGATAATTTTGCCATCGTCGGAACTCGAACTTAGGACCTACCAGTCAGAGGCACTACAGTGACATCAATTGATCTTTGAGCCACATTTCCGGTGCGGGGCTTGGGCTCGTGGGCGCAGCGAGTGCCGAGCCGAGGTGAGCGCGCGCGTCCATCGCCCGCGGGGGCGTGGGCGACGCGTGGGGCCAGAGCCGCTACACGCGTGCGCGCCGGCCCGTGGCTGCGGAGGCGGCGCGCCGCTCACTCGTGACCAGTCACGCCCCGCGCGCCGCGCCGCCCGCCCGCCCGCCGGCCCCCCGACCTGCGTCCAGCGCCGTGACGCTCCCGCACCGCAGCCACGCACGCACACTCGCTCTGTCGCCCGCACGCACTCGCTGTGCAGCACGCGCGGCGACGCGCTGCGACGGCGGACAGTTCACTGCGAAAGGCATCACCAACAGTACACACACGTCTTGGCATTGATGTTTTCACTCGGATTATAACGGAACATTGCACTTGAGAAGCACGTTTTTTTTTCTTAGATAAGTTTTGTACATCAGAGTGTAATACTCTCATTAATTTTTTACACGTTCTCTCATTAACAAATGTGTATCTTCATTGGTTGCGCGCGATATTTGTCCTGCTTACCAACATTATTTCAAATATCTCATACTCTAACAATCCTACACTATTTCACTCCTAAGCAGCTGACTTTATAACTTACAGTTACAATTACAGTTTTATAAGAGGTAAGTAATGTTCATTTCCTTAGAGCAGTGCGTTTTGCGGATATGAAACAATCGATATTTTGATGTAGAGCACCACTCTGAACATGTCTAAAACTTAATAAATGTAATGTTTATTATTAAACAAAAAACGCTTAATTATTTTTTAAAATATGTTTACAATATTTGTCTGTAGAATAATACAGATTCATCCATTTCATTCACAAATTTATTTATTTGTATTAAAATAAATTTCAGTCGTAAAACATTGTAGCTTAAAAAAAGTGCTTTCAAATTAAAATAAAACACGGAAATTAAAATTATGATTTCATTTACATCTCTGGGGGAAACAATGCAAAACGAGTATGCGAGCGTGCAGTGTGATGAGAGAGTAGCAGGCTAAGCGTGCTGCTAACTTCTGTGTTGAGAAATTCCTCTTGTGGGTGGAGACCAGCCTCCATTTGCGCTGCCAGCTGCAGATCGTTCAGAAGAAGGCACACGGGAGGAAGGACTTGCCTTTTTAAATCTCTGCTTCGCTCTTTTATGAGTGGCAGAGATCTCTTGAATATCCAGTTCTACTCGCCTCTTTTTTCTGTTTCTTTTTGAATGACAGTATTTCTTTTTTTGTTTTGATTTTTGAATACATAAATTCGCAAGAGAAGGCTAGTAGTGCGTTAATACCATAATCTATTTACCCATTAAGCTTATTACAATCAGATTAATTCAATAATGTCTCAATGCAGCTTCATCCAATTGTCTGAACTAAGAAATCCAAACAAAGTAAATTGATATTGACATAGATAATAGTACAAACAATGATACTCGTAATGTCAAAGGAAATAAGAGCCACATTTGAAATATATCACCCAACCCAATTTTAGGTTTCAAAGAGAAATAAGCGGAAAGTTTAAGTTAAGCAGGAAAAACTGCAGTTATTTTTCAGAGTAGCTGAATTCATCGCACGATCTTAAGAAGTATATTTCTTATTTTGTTCTTAACACTCGCTATTTTCGCCATATAAACATATAAATTGCCGGTGAGAAGAAAATTACTATTAAAATTTTACGTTGATCAAAATAATACAGGTTTTACTTTTGTTGAATTCTCCGAATTTACGAAAAATTAGCAAAAGCTAAAAATAAAACAAGGACGTAACTACTATTGCAGCACCCCCAGATGGAATGGATATAGTGTGTATTTTACCAATGAATTCTTGTAGACGAGAGTTTACGAGTTGAATGTTATTTTTGGGTGTTGTTGAAACGATCGTGATAACTCCGGTTATATCTGCGTAACGTAGGAATATTTGTTTTCTATTATGTACATCAGTTTATTATTGACATATTTTACACTAACTAGATACCTAGTGTCGACCCTGTATATATAGCTTGCTGACGTGTAGTGTGATAGGTAAAAATAAATGTAAACAGTATAATTCACAATAAAATTAAATAAGAAGCTAGTAACAATAGAGGACAGGAAAATAGACAAAGTGAAGGCCGTTAAAGAGTTTAACAAAGAAATTTACGTAAACGTACGGTGGGTAAAATAAAAAATAATTATAGCGTAAGGCCACGAGAGCAAATTCCGTGGGGGTGAAAATAAATTAGTAAATAGTGTTCGAGTAATCGAATGACATGCGCCAAAGAAGCAAGAAAAGAGGCGTTTGTGTACTTCCCACGGGGCTTTGGGACAAATGAAGGGCGCGCAGAATAAAAAAAGGCCGAACAGACGATGCTTAGACCCCGTGACGATCGAATGTGAGGATAATAGCTTCGATGTTTAAAATTAAAATCTTAACTGGTAATTTTAACGTGATAGTTATGAACGCCAATTATAGCGTCATGAATTTGTAATGACTGTATGATGAGTAATTATGAGGAAACGTTAGAAATGAAAATGAAGGTATAATTGCGCGTGTAGAAGAATGGACATATTGATGTGGACTAAAACTAACAAAGGGAAAGTGGAACTCACATTGGACGACAGTCAATCATACAGCTATTCTATGAAAGGAAAGTTAACAACAGAAAACATTTTTCAATTTCACCTGGAGTAGGAAGCTCAAGTTAATTCTTGTAATAAGAATTAAATTAATTTTCAAAGGGGTAGATGGTCATAAATGCATTAAGGGAGGGAAGTAAAATAAAATAACATGCAAGTAACAATGAGGAATTTCATAATGATGTCTCGTTCAAATTTGTTTTGATCTTGGTATTTGTTTTCAAGTAGGATATTTGTCTCCGTATATGTTCTTGCAGAATACAAATAGCATATGTTATTCTACAGATCTAAGTATTATTATTCCCGGGTAACATATTCCCCCACTAAATAGCGAGATCCCGCACCGTCCTACTGTAGGATAGCGGGGTTTTCCTCAACCATACTATCAACCAAGATATCTCCGACCGGTCTCCCGGGATGTGTGGCAGAGTAATGTATGTTAATGTAAGTGTAAAGGGTGAGGACAGGACAAGAAAGACGAAGGTGAGATCGCGCGCGGTCCGGGGCCCATTTGTTAGGGTACTACTCCGGCATTCACCTGGCATTGATGGGAGAAACCACGAAAAACTACCGATCAGAACAGCCACCGCTAGAATTCTCCCCCAAACAGCAATTGAATTCGGCCTAGCTAACAAGCCAATGTCGAAAATCCTGCCACTGTCTGGTCTCCAATCCAGGATCTTCCGGTCAGAGGGATTGCAGTGACATCAGTTTACGCCTTGAACCATCTCTCCCGGGGCGAGCGCAGGAGCTTTGGTTTACGAGGGGAGAGTCGATCCCCTCCCCCGCTTCCCTCCGCTGGAACGAACCACGCTTCGCGATCCAACAAACAAACGAATTGCGCCAGGGGCGGCTCAGGCGGTGTTTTCAACATCGGTGTTGTCAAATCGCGCGTTGCGAGGCATTCGATTACGCTACGGATGCTTCATCCGCTTAGAGGCTCCCAACGTCCTTTTAGTTGGTATGATTCGCTTGGCTTAATTAAGCGATTAAACCCAGAACCCTCGAAAGGGTCACCGGGCATTGGTTAAACGCTTAGTTCTTACAAAGAGGACTTGATTAAACAGCTTTAGTTTTGAAGTGTGTTGAACTTTTTTTGCCAACGCCCACCCCTGGTATGTTAGCCATTTGGTGACGCGCCGATCAGTATAGACGCGCAGGGTTTCCCCTCAGCTTGTAGTAATCTGCACGCCCACATTGCTCAAGCTCGTAGATGGCGAATTACTGTTGCTCATTTGGCGGTACCCAGGGGACACGTGTGGTAGACAACGGACGCGAGCAACTTTGCCCCCCCCTGTGAATTATTATTATTATTATTATTATTATTATTATTATTATTATTATTACTATTATATTAGGAGGTGATAGGATATTGGTAAAAGGTGATCGTAGACCTTTTGGAACCATCCCAGCATTCGCCTTATGACCGAGGGAAACCACGAAACCACCGGTCAGGATGGTTGGCACGGGCATCGAACCCGGACCTCCCGATTGCGAAATCAGCGCGCTACGCACTGAGTCACTTCGCTCGGTGCGTTGAACTTGTGCGCAATGCTTATTCCGAGAAATAGCGCATGACGTGACGTAAAGACTCGGCGCAGTCGGAGAAGACCCCGGATGGGGGACGGCAAGGCTTGAAAGCAGCGATGGCGAGGACAAGGTAAAAGCGCGAAGGCAGGAAGAGCGATGGCTAGAGTGAGAGTTAAGATGAGGGATCGCGGGCAATAGAAGTCGATGAAGAGGGCATAAGCCAAGCTACTTCAAGTTTAGGATTAGGATAGTGGACCAGGGCGAGGAATTGGACTAGTGCCTGGGGTGCCGACTGCGGGGAAAGCCAAGCTGTGCCATCGAAACTAACCCAGGTCTCTCGGAACGATCTCCACTCGATTATAAGCATCAAGACGACTTCAGTAAACTTTCATCTTGCTCTGAGTGAGCGTTTGAATATATTAAAATTTCCACGGGGAACTACTTCTGAAACAAGCAGCTAAGAGCGCATAAAATTTCTTCGTATGCCAACACGTTCACTCATATGTATCAGTGAAACCATATTGCTTATTTTTGGCTTCGAAATGAAGCTTGATATACACTGCATAAATTTTCTGGATCCGGAAGATCATGTTTACACAGTATATATATGAAATAAGTTGAAAGATGCAAATTGCTTTTAGATGCAAGAAGAAAGATGCAAGATGTTTTGTCGTCTCTTGACCTTTAGAACCATTATAAAGCTCTTGGTGCATAAATAACTATTTTGAATTCCGTAAACCCCGTATTCGTTAACCCTTCCATCTCTCTTCATGCACTTTTCCTCGTTTTTTACTCTACACACCGCCTTTTCTATCTCATCGGTGTCGACCACATTTTCTCCGTCTCCGCCTCCGTCTCCGCCTCCGTCTCCGCCTCCGTCTCCGTCTTCTTCTTCGTCCTCTTCTTCGTCCTCTTCTTCGTCCTCTTCTTCGTCCTCTTCTTCGTCTTCTTCTTCGTCTTCTTCTTCGTCTTCTACTTCGTCTTCTACTTCGTCTTCGTCTTCTTCTTCGTCTTCTTCTTCTCCTTCTTCTTCTCCTTCTTCTTCTTCTTCTCCTTCTTCTTCTTCTTCTCCTCCTCGTTCTTCCTCTCCTCCTCCTTCTTCTCTTTCATATGTAGCTATTGGCCTTTAACCTTGCCTCGCTCTTTATCGAGTTACTTGCGCGCACGCCGCGCAGAGGACACCTCCGCCCTCGTTTCAAACTTCCCACACAGAGAGCTCGTTACAGCGCTGGGTCAGCGGTGAAGGGGGAGGGTAAAAGCAGAGCGGGGACTGGGTCAGAAGGGTGGCCGCAGTTCTGCACGTAATACACTGGTCCACAAACAACGAGTATGCGGCGAAACTTTAAATAATACAAAGTAGATTTTCAATTAATATTTCAAGTCGAATTTTCTTTTTCATATCGATCAAAAATTCATTATGTTTTTCAAACATTAGTAGTTTCTTTCCGGTACTAAGCCACGCAAAAATAAGTGGAAATAAACCATCAAAATCGATTTTTTGTACAACATATTCTCAAATTTCTGATAACTAAGTTACCAATAAACATAAAATATTAACTATAAAAATTATTAATTATTTTCATTTAAAAAATAGAATAATGTGTCAAAAAGTAGTCATAAGAGCAAATAATTATTATTATGATTATTATTGTTATTATTATTATTACGTATTATTATTTAGTATTATTATACATGTTAATGTCTTCATCATTATTAATGAAACATTATTAGAGTGTCAATTTCTGAAAGTTCAAGCTCTTTTTGACTCCAAAACAGGTCAAGAAACGTAAAATTTCAAATCATATTAACTGAATATTGATATTATATTGTAGTTACTTCCTCGATTAGTTAAATATTTTAACCCTCGTAACAGATACTGCATTTTTTTAACTTCGAGACAATGTCCTCTTCTGCATACTTTTGAAAGCTTTCCACCGATTTGGGTTCCGGGTTGCAAGAGAGTTTCTGCGAACACGAGCGTTTCCGATCTGCCGACCGCCGCGCGCCTGCGCGCCTTCTCTTCATTCGGTCTAACGGTGCGCGCTTCCGACGATTGTGGCGCCCGGAAGACGCGAATCGGACGCGGAGGCTGAAGGAAAGCGCGCAGGAAATGCGCCGTCTAGTGCTCGTGGGATTCATCGAGTCGGCGAAAGTGCTAAAGAAATCGATTGGAAATCCTGGCGAATGCGTCGATTTCGCAAAGCAGAACAAGGTTTTTGGAGGGAAATGTGTATTTTCTTCCGATTGTTATTAGGCGGGACTTTGTCTAACTGCGTGGCGACATCATTCGCCTTTCTATATACCTACCATATAGCGGGTTTCCAAGAGCGGTTGATCAAAGTGTAGTTTGTGGTGGACAGGGTGTGAGATGTTTTCTCGGGGTACTCCCATTTCGCAAGTCTCTTTCATTACTCCATCATCATTCAGAACTCCCAATATCAGTAATGATTCACTCATTTATATCTTTACATATTACATGAATTTTAGTCAATGTATGGGTAGTATATCGGTAACAAAAAACATTTAAAATAGGAAACACGATACTTGATTCAATGTTCTTACGCATGATGTTTCAAATCTTATATTTTATATTGACTTGTCTCATACGGATTTGTAATTTAACAGGTTCTTACTCCCATATACATATCATACTTTTATTAGAATTCATCGAGTAATATGTAAACATGTGACTATCATTATTGATATAGGAAAGGAAAGGCATACATTCCATTCCCACTCCTTGTCTGGCTTTGAGGCTTAGAAACTGGCATAAAAGCTTAGCTTTGTATACCAGTTGAATTTTTGTTCAATTAGCTACAGAAATCATCTTGTACGATTGATATCAAAGAGTATTTTTCACAAATTAATTTTAAATTTATCTCATTACTCTAAGCAGTATGAAGAAACTCAAAATTTTCCTACCACACTTCATAGTCATCAGTCATAAGCAATTGTTTCATGTAAGTACTGATACATCGTTTACAATCAATATCTTTTTTTATCAAAACAGTTACGATTAAGAATAAAAATTAAACAACTTTTGTTTGCTCATTACACTGCAAAGGCGTGTTTGTGATATGTAATAAATGCATGGCCATAACTCTTGCACGGAAAGCGGGCGTCTGCTGCGGCTGCAAAAATTTCGGCGGCGCCGCTGGTTCGAGAGGCCGTAAGCGCTTTAACGGCTTCGCTCGCGACACGACAGCTCACAAAGCGGCGGCGGCCCCGAAAAAGTTTTATTGCTTCGCGTCCCCGGAGCTTAATGTTCTTGCGGGACACACCGCATAATAGAGGGCGCATTAAAAAGGGAATCGAGAACAACTGCAGGGGAAGACGCTCGCAAGCCACTCCCCCGAACGACCTTGCGCCTCGCCAGTTCTCTTCCCATTCCGCCGTGCGCTTGTGGGCGTCCAAGTCTGCCCTTTGGAAGCATGCGTTGGAAAAATGACGCGTCGAGCATCCTGTGCCCTTTGTTGATATGAGGTATGGGCAAAATACACTTAAATATTTACTATTTGTTCAGGAATAGAAATATAGTTTTAATGCCAAGAATCTGAATTCGTTGCAATCAGCAAATATCGACACATTAACATAAATGTAAGTGTACACAACAATGTAAATGTAATTTATTCATTTATGTATCATTAGTGAAAAAGTAATCTACGCTTCCTCTGACTACACCAACATATACTATCTTTTTGTAAAGTAATGCAAAGCGTAACTTAACGCAAATTTCTCTAGCCAGCCATGATTTATATTGTTTTAGTATAGGAACCCAAAATAAATATAGAAGCTTGGTTTTTACGTCAAAGAACTCGTGAATAGAGGGAGATAGAGCAAGAAAAGTGGCCATAGGTAAAGTAGATTTAATAGTACCATTGCACATTTTGTGGTTAGGATTAGGAATAGGAATAGTCAGAATATTTTTGCGATAATAAGGATTTTAAGCGAAATAGATTTCTTCACGGAAAAAGTGCTAAATGATCGCAAACCCCATTACATTGGGTAAGAATCTCTTTCGTTTGTATACGAAAACTTATTATCATTATCTGTTCTTTGGAGATTAGCTGTACTTTGCATTCGGAATTAATACAACTCCGATGTCAGTATTGATCACCAGCAATCATTAGGGACTACTGACCAGTGCGCCAGCGAACAAGATTCAGGACTGCTTTAATGACACTTGTAATTGTACGAGAAAAGTCATGGCTCAAAACGTTCCATTTAGCATGACAAAGTGTTTTATTCTAAACCACCGGTCTTGTCGGGAATTTTTTTAATGAAAAACGTAGTAGAGTAACAACATAAGTCACAGCAAACCGCTCGCTATATGCAAACATTAATATTCCAATTTTAATGAAAAAGAGGATAATTATGTTGCGATTTAGTATATGCGTTCATATTTATGATATGTAAGAGTGAGAAAAACTTTAACCAAAATCGAAATATTAACACAAAATATTAGTGGGGGAAGGGGTGGCTCTCTTTGGTTGAGGCCATGTTACAACCTAAGTCCTTCAAAAGTTTTATTAGTAAAACACGCAATTTTACCAATTAGTAAGAGTTTTTCTGGCGAAAATTCGTTTTTTCCGACTCACGATTACATAACTTTCTCTTCTTACCATTAACTTACCGCGAGAAAAGAAAAATTAAGAGAAATACAAATATGGTGCGGACATTTCTGATGCGTTAGAAGCGAAAATATGAACCTGTTTCATGAAAGGAAGGTAAACGGTCAGACGGGCTCTGCTTCTGCGCCTGGCGGAGGGACTCGGCGCGATGCGCCGCCCGCCACCAGAGAGCAGGAGCGTCGCGCTCGCTCCGACGCCGGGAGTATTTATACGCGCTGCACTTCCCGCACGCGCCCTATTTATAGGCCTTAAGGGCGATGCGCGGCCTGGAGGGCCCCGCCCCATCACACTCTCTCACGCCACGTGGCTACCCGGCGCCGTTACATTCGTTACGCTTTCATGATGAAAACGTTTTTGTTTTCTTTAACTGGTAATGGGAGGGAGGTTGTATCTCAAAAACGTCGATATTTAGTTTTCTACCTTACAAAGTACCTTTCAAACAAGTTCCATTTACTGTCGTACGTCGATTTTGAATTTTTGTAATTAATATTAACTGCTTTCCAGGTGTCTCTAAGGAGAGGGGCGAATAACTACAGGATTCGAAAGTTGTTTAATACGAAAAAATTCTAAATTATTTTGTCTTTCAAACAATTCAAATTTCTCTATCTATGTCTATTCAAAGATGGTAATTTTTCAAAAAGAAATATTCCTTACACAAAGAGACCCTATCTCTCACGTCCTAAATTTTGATACAAGGAACATTTTCACAAAAATTAATCAAGATGAAAAGCTGGAATTTTGAAGATCCTATATTTATATCATTATATTTACTAAACTGAACCATTCTTTACAGGTATGGAAATCTGAAGACATCTCTGGCAAGAAGAATATTAAAACGTTTTAAAGAAAATAACAATTGTTTGTAAACAATGAAAATATAATAATTCACGGTTTATCAATAAAACATACTTAATTTAGTCTATAATAACACTTATTGCCCTTTGAATACTCAGAGACTTCAAGTAATGCAAATGATATTCGTACGTCTGATGTTCTTGAAATTCGTACACAAGGAATACTAGAAATTAGTGGAAAATTTTTCTTGAATTACTTGAGTTTTCACTGCAGAGAAGTGAATCAGTCATCTGTATTAAGAAGCTCACCCTCGAGTCAAACAGTTATAACTTACTGGCGAAGATTCATCACGAAAGGAACAGAAGAGAAAGGAGTTTCCCATTTAAAGTGAGTTATTACTTTGCCAGGAAGAATAATGGCTTTTCCCCTCTTTCTCACTTATTTCCTTAATGGAAAACGATAGCTACCGATAATATAAGAAATCTCTCAAGAGACTGATCTTCCTGATTGTGTCACAATTATTTTTGTGTGCTGAAGAAACAATTTCTGCTGTTGAAAATTTAATGTAATTTCTTTGATTTTCAATTGGTGGTCACTTGGAAACGACGGAAAATGAGAGCATCAAAACTTTGTCCAACACTACCAGTCTTTTTCTACATGTTTTGTTTTAGACGAAGCAATCAATTTATTTCAAAGAAACTGGAGAAATGTTTATAATGTAAATTAAAAAATTAAAATTTTTATTTTTCCTGAGAGACATTTAACAAAGGCCACACATTTAATTAAAATAAATGAAACCATAAAATCCAGATTTTCATTTGATTCAGGAAGTTTCTCTAGACACATCTCTATACATTACAAATGCAAACATCCTGCTGAGGATAAATAGCAAATACAGTCTGCAGTGTCGGCATTTGCCCTGCTGCGGCACATCCCATCATTTTGATTTTCATGCTGACTTTTTTCCCTTAATTGAATCATATTATTCTACATGTTAACCCTGCGTTCTTTACTTTCAATCGGTTTTGAAAGGAAAATAGTTTTGTGAGTTACTGAACTTCGTGATCATAGAGTTAAAATTTGTTACGTATAGGAACAATTATGTCTATAAATTTCTTTCGAATAATATATTATTAAACAAATGTATATATTACACAAATGTTTTTACACTAATTACTTACAATCGAAAATGAATATACACAATTTACAAAAGTCAGGATGTTAATTACGAGACCCATTATTTTGTGTACTATTATATATTCCCTTTTTTATATTCAAAGAATAAATTAAAATCACCTTATTAATATTGCACCAATGAAATATGAAGCATATCTCTTTTGCCTCCAAGTTTCTCAAACACGTTTAGACGTTAGAACAAAGAGTGACCATTACCAACAATTCATTATGAACATTTTGCCATTACTATATGGCCAAGACTGGATACAATTTGACACTTCAAAATAAATTAATAAAAAATGGAACAAAAAACTAGCCATTATAGGGCATAATACATATGTAGAAAGAGGTTTGCTAATCGTCCATTGAGCTTCACGTAAAAAATTTAGTACTATAGCCCCATAGTTTAAAGAAAAGTTAAAAATTGTTTAAAGGAAAGTTATAAATTGTTCGTAACTATGGACTCTGCTAATTCTTTTATCTTATCTTTTCTAACGGTGTACTTCCGCCGCGGGAATCAATAACACGTCATGACAATGTTTCGTTAAAAACTGTAGCAGCTCGTAATTTCTCGCACTATTAATCACTGGAAAATTGAAAGTTGTACATGGTCCATTTTAAATATATTATTTTTTAGAACAGATTTTATATTAAAAACACCTTGAATAAATATTTTACATTGAATCTTCAACTATTTTTAACTTTCAAAAATGCACAGTGTGAGCCGAAAATTGGACCAGTACGAATCTTTTTACCTTTCTTTGATACTTACAAGGAGAAAATATTTAAAATATTTGCGAGGCCGAAAACAGTGTGAACATTCTCAATGTTTTTTAAAAAAGTAATTTTAACGAAAATGAGACCTATATCATTATTTTGTGCATTGTTTAAGGCAAATCTTAGTAAAAAATTGTGTCATTTTTTAGAACATTTTAAAAATGTTAATGCTTAATGTAAATACCTTCAAAATCAAAATATCTTTTCTAACAGAGAGGACCATTTAGGACAATTAGTTCCTAAATTCGATCGAGGAATATTAATTTTGGAGAAAATCTTTACGTTTTGGAGCTAACGTTGACCACACGCGGGCGAGCGGGACAGACGTTTTGTCGTCAGTCGATTTTTCGGGATCAAGAACACCTGACTGCACAATAAATTTCACTCTGATAACACAAGTAATTTACTACATAAAAGTGTATGGGATGAAGATTTATCCACTTCTTCGTTAACAGTGCTCAACAATCAGAGTTTTTGTGTCGAAACTTTCGGTGTTCCGGTGTACGATTACAATACTTTCTCTTTTAAAAAACGTAACGCCGAGAAAGTAGAAAAGAAATCAGAATAAAAGTAGGGAATGCGCTTGCAGGGAGGCTAGCCTCTGCGCCCCTCCACGCCAGCCACGCCCACCGGATGCTCATTTTCTTGCAATTGCAATAACACTCAGATTAAAAAAAACTCGCGAATTAAATCCTGTGCAACGGTGCTGGCGAGCACGGGGGAGGAGAAAGCTTCTGGCGCACGGCGCGCGCCTGGCGTCGCGACGCCTTCACGAACGGCTTCATTCACTACCCCCTCTCCTCCCCTCCCCCACCCCACGAGGCTCCCCTTCCCAGCGGCGACGCGCGAATTTCGCTTCGCCTCCCGGCGTCACGTGCACCGCGCCCCGCCCACCCACGCCCCGTCGCAGGCCACTGCCGCCGAATGTGCAGTGACAGATCGAACACGCCCTAATTCATTTACATTTTATACTTGGAAGCGATTTCATACTCTCAAATTTCTCAACGTAGTGTACATATGTCGTAATAGAGATGTTGAAGTTGAATTTAAACATAGATAAAGTGGTCAAAAAAATGTTAATTTTACTGAAATTACCCCATACGCAGTATTAGATTTTGTCTAGATGTGAATGTACACTGAGCAGCTGTACCTCGGGTAATAGGGATATTATCTATGCAATGTAATAATATAACATTATTATAGCTTATTTTAGTCAATGTTCATTAGATTACAAAAAACAGGCTATTTTTACCATTTATACCACTAAAATGAGTTTTAAATATTTGTGACAGTAAGAAACATTGAATTGATAAAACATCTTATTAATGATGACCAAAAAACTTCCCTTTTCCGTACGTTCTTACACATCACATTACACCAATTGCTTCTGGACTTTGGAATCATTTTTACTTGTCTGTTTATTGGAAAATACATTTCCTCTGAACATTTTCATTAAAAAACAAAGTTGAAGAATTATTTACATAGCCATTAGATGGTGTATGTTTTTTTTAATTGGTTGGTGTTTCTTCCCAAATATTCTACTTTTTACCATTCAAAGGTTATTTGTAAACATTACTATAAACATTGTTGGCAATCACTAGTATATTATGTAAATTGTTTATACTGTAAGATCTTTAACAAGAAGTTTAACACAAAAATAAATCCTGCACTCTCAAGAAAAAAATATTAGAAGCAAATGATTTAAATAAGGTAATATCGATTATTAGCACTGCTATATTTTTATGGACCAAATGAAACGATTTTTAGAAACTTTCATTCTTAGAAAACGAGGCATATAACTATTTCTGAAAGAAACTGAAATGTTTGATATGTTCTTCTAAATATAAACACCTTTATATTGGTTGATTAATCAGCTTTCTAATTGATAGCCATTTAATGATATGTGAATATTGAGGTGCAGATGGTGCGAAAGGTACCTTGCGCGACGAGAAGCACCTGCAGCAGCAAGAACGTGGCAGGCGCCGCCACCGCCGCCGCCATCGCCGCCCCTCCGTTCCCCAACGAGCCCACTTGCCCGCTGCCAAGACATCTGACACACACAACTGCGCACTCGCCGCCTCCCCACACGCTCTATGCCGCACTGATTCACCCGCGCACATCCATCTCGCGCCCGCTCTATGCTGCTTGCTCGTGCATCGCGCCCGCCAGCATCGACGACGCGGCGCCCCCGCACGGCCTCCGCCGCGGGAGGCAGCACCGGCGCCTCCCCTCCGCGCATGCGCACAGCGAGCGCGCGCCGGCGACCTTGAGCCCTTCCGCGCCACTCGCACCCTTGCCACCCTTCCATGAAGCCGTGCACCAGCGGCGTCTTCTGCTCGTTGGGCGTCGGTCATGTAATATAATGCAGTGAGTGTATGGAGCACACGGAATATAGAAACGAAAAAATAGCACTGCATTATCCTTAAATAATATAATATTTACGTAAAGTTATCCATCACATTCTGGGATTACTCAAATACGTAAATAAAAAATTACAAAGAGTTAAATTAGTACAAACTGAGTTGTTGTTTTTTGTTATTTGAGATCGCATCAGCATCTACATCATTAGCGACCACTATTGCAATAAACGGTATGGTAACTGTGAAAATGACATGAAATGGTGAAGATAGGGGTAAAAGTACGAATACAAATACAACCATTCCCGAGGCGGGACTCGAAACTGCGATCATTCGGTCCAAGATCGCTACGGCACTACCGCCTTAGGGATCTCGGCCACTAGACCGGCTGTGCATCACCGTGATACGAAGATTCACTTTATTAAGTTGGCAGTTTTTCTTCCACCAAACAAATTGTTCCATTTGATTAGAAGATGTTAAATCTGCTTTCATCTGTAAAAAGTATTCTTTATCAAAATATTTCTGATAATTGAAGTGAGTTTCAGGAAACATCATTATTTTCTTCTTACAAATTTACTTTATTTATGAAGTTCTTCCTTCGAGCTTTTCCACCATGGTATTCTTTACTTTTCAGGTGGTTTCGAACGGTACTTTGATGTACATTTAATTGGAGATAGTTTCTAATGAACTAATATGTTGCGGAACACTAAGTGAGGATTTTTTCTCTTAATTGTTATGCCACTGTACTCACCATTTTTTTCTTGGTCGCCCATTTCTTGGTGAATTTTCATGTGATCTTCATCCTTCAAACCTGCCGATTACTCCTTGATCAGAGGATCGAGGTCTGCTCATAATTTTCGAAATTTCACTCAAAGTTTTGCACTTATGTGTAACCTAATAACTACCTCTTCTTTAGTGATTTCTTTTTCTTTGCGGCCCATCTTTATAGGTATGGCGTTTAACGGTCAGTGGAATCAGAATCTGTTCACTACAATAATACGTAGCCGTTAACACGTGACCATGAACGGAGGAGAGTCGCTTCAACGCGCTGTTGACGTACCAACAAACGGCACACGAAGTACCAATAGCAAGACGAGTGTACACGTTTTGTTATATTTTTCATTGGAATTTACAAATTTTAGATGCGAGCGTGGGTTGGAGTGACATTTTTAATTTTTTTGAAGTTGAATTTATCAAGTAATAAGTAGGTATTACTATGAGACTTAATATTTCACTATTACAGAAGTAAAGCTAGAAATTAATCTTTTTTTTTCAAATTGCAGTGTACTCTTTACAATCGCTTCTGCGTACTGCCATAAAGAATAACTGCAGTTTAAAATCTGTAACCAAATTTTAAACCTACCAATTACGTGTGAAATGATGGGACGTGGCGAGTTCACTGTGTGTGGCAGTACAGTTATTCGGGCAAAGAAATTGTGACAAAAAATCTCATTGTAGTACAAAGGTTTTAGTATTAGTCTTCTAGAAAGTTTGTCATCGTGACACATAATTAAACAGTTTGGTAAGTACATCTTTGTATTACAGTGCTGCTGAGTACTGATAACCCACGTATCGTTACGTGCTAAGTCGACATATTGAATCAGGATGAAATTTGTATACGGCCAGCTGGCAAACATGCGCATGTAGTATAGTCAAGCCGGCTTCTTCACGCACCTCTCTACGGAGTGTACAGCCGTGTTTACACGTGACCTCTGGGTCTTGGAGATCCTCCGAAAGCAGAGATGGTCCTCGGAGAACGGGATAGCAAAGGTTTGGGAGACGTGATATAGATCCACCATTGAGAAGGTCGCGAATCAACATCCATTGGCGTCACCGGCAGTCAGAACCTCTTATCTTGCACACAGTGTAGGCAGTGACTTCAATGACCTCGGAAAAGAAGTGAGGCCGAACAAAGACTCTTGTTTCTCTTCCCGTGGTGACAAACGCATAATGGAAAGTGTACGCCCAGTAATAACGAAAGTATTTAAGGAAAAGAAGCATATTGTAACGTACTAGCAAACGAATCTCGACGCCAATATTTTTAAAAGATCATAGATTTCTTATAATAGTATCCGTTTTATTAACATCAAATTAATGCAACCGAAATAACTTAAGATCAATGTTTTGTGTTCGAAGCATTTACTTAACGTCGAACTTAATGAATTGGGATCGCTAAATCACTTTTATACAGGTTCTTATAGTTTTGAACTGAATCAAAACAACATGCATCATTTATACTGTTTCTAAGAATTAATATATACTATTTTTATTGTAAGTTTGTTGAAAAGACAAAACTTTCATACCGATACCGGAAACGCACCTCATGAAAACCTGTTAAATATTTTCTATGCTATGATACATCACTCATGTATGTATGCTGAAAGAAGGCAGTATCTATAAGATTCTGATTCATTTAAAACTCAAAATGAAAAAGTATTTGTTTTCTAGACAAATTAATGATTTTATTACTCATAAATTTCTTTACAATTGCAGTACTATAACTTTATAGTAAGTTACGCAATGACTTTGACACAAGTTCGGGAAAGTCTTGGCCCGGAAGCATAAAATTCTTCAGAGACATCGGCTTTATAGTTATCTATCATTCGCGAATGGCATTCTGGAATACCACACCTTACTTGTATGTTTCGTTTATGATGTCTACGACAAATTAAGAAATAAAATTCACAAAATTAGTGCAAAAAAGAAGCAAATAGGATCTCATCAGAATTGTGTGCTCTCGAAAGAAGACGCTCAACATTAATGGAATAAGACTTAAAGAATAACTAAGTATTTTTTTACTAGAAATCCTTGATCTATTTCAAGTTTTGATCATATTCAATCTTATACAATGTGCAACAAACTGTAAGATTATATTCCAATCGAAAATTTGTTCAACAAATGAGCAAGATGAAGTTTTCATGTTTCAAATAACTTAAATTCCTTCCTAACTTGGCACAAGCCCGCATTAAATTGCCATCAACTGATTCTACTTTCGGAAAATTGCCTCAAAATTTCATTTAAATGTCAATCAAAAGAAATTTAAACTCATCACAAATTACTTTATACTGTAACATTCTCCACATTATTAAATCGATTGCAGATTGGTGCATCATGTATTTGGAAAGCATTGTGAATGCCTCGGTAAAAAGTACAACTCTTTTATGGTAATTCGATATCAACAAGCTTTTCCGCGCCAACTGCAATTTCAATTCCAGTGTCGAAGGGCTATCTAGGTACGAGACTCACTCGTTCAGGGTGTAAGTTTCTGAACAAGATGGGCCTTCCACAGAAGAAATCAATAGTTGTAAAGAGCTGTGCGCGCGTCCCGGCACGAAGGAAATCCCCGGAAAGTTAGCTGGCCGCCCGCTCTCATGATGCCTTAGTGAAGCTCATCAATTCTTCCAAAAGAGACTGAGACACCCCCCTCCCCGCAAAGGCAACAATCATTTCTATTACTTTTATTATTCACAGTCAGAGGCGTAACCAAAATTGCCCTGCGTATGAGGGACGAGACTCTATACCAAGCTTCCAAATTACTGTTTTCTTACAACGAATGTTTCAATTATGCACAATTTTTTAGAGTAGATTTTGTTAAATATAGTTATTTCGAGTACTTGCAAGTAAAATTTTGACTGAATTTTTTCTATAGAAAATGAAAAAAAGTAAAAACATCATATTGGGAATGGAGATTTTTTCTGTTTCTACGGGGAGGGGGCAGGTAATTGCGCCCTCCAGTCAGTGGGGTCGTTATATATTTATATATTTATTTATTTATTTGTGTTTGTAAAACCACTAAACAGTTAAGACCAAAGAGACCCATGAGCGATAATGTAATGTGTATGTGACAGAGATAATGATGATGAGGTGAATGATATTAGTGGTAGCCGAAATGTCACAACACCAATTGATTGGTTAATTATTTAGTGTTTCCAGGTTAATCAACTAGTATGGTCATTAATTCCAAGTGTAGCGCATGTTAAATTGCGGAAAGTGGCGGTGTTCCTCCCTGGCTGGAACTGAGATCCGGCGCTGACCGACACGTTCTCCAGGTATTTACGAAGAAAGCACCCCCTCAGTCGGGACAAATCTTCAAAGCTCCCGACATATAGAGGCCGGTACAATAGAGCATTTATATACATGTGTGTGTATAAGGTAAAGGGATACAAGCATGAGAAAGGAAAGATTGCGCGCTCTCCCTGACTCGTTTGTTAAAGTACTGCTCCGGCATCTTTTGCTCAAAATTGACCGGAGTACTCAACTACTGACTAGAGCAACTGGGCACTAGAATTTCCCTCAGAACAATGAGTGATTGCGGCTTACTGTATGAAAATTCACCACCGTCGACTGGAACCACAGGGACTTCAAGCTGCATGAATACATACAGGAACATATATATTTATCTTTCCTCTCTATTGATAATGACAAAAAATTGTTTAACTTATCTTCAATGTCAGCAAGCCACTAATCCTTCAATATAGTGGTAAAAATGGTAAACATTGTCAAAAAAGTATAGAATTTCAGCAAACTTAAGCGTTCCAATACAATTACAAATGAAAGAGCACATTTAGATTTAAAAAAATATAACGTTACCTTCTATACAAATGGTTTCAAGTATGATTCAGACTAGGGGTACGTCCGCGTGTATTAATGATAGAAATGAATTACACGTATTTTGTGGTGTGTTTGAACTGTTCGAACTTTGATTACTAGTGATTACACCACATTTAGTGGTTGGTTTATTCCAGAAGAATGGAGTCCTCTCACAACAGGGGAGCCCTAACCTAACCCCATACTGAAATGCTACCAAACGCCGCACAGAAATCTTATGCTGAGGCAACGGCAAGTGAAATCTTCCCAACCAAAGATCAAGGTGTTATAATAGAAGCACACGAAGGTCTCTCCATCAAGGATTACATCTCCAAGTTAATCACTGTAATTCAACCAAGCGATATCAGATTTATCTCTTACGTATCTTATAAGAGTAAATGTGTGTATTTGAGTTCAAAGAAAACTGCTGACTCCTTCTCTCATAAGTATCATAACTTGAAAATACAGAATTTTGAGGTTGGTATTACACTAATAAAGGAAACACAAACGAGACATCATTTCCAATGTATGCTCAGTCATACCTCATGAAGAAATTAAAAAATCTCTCAATTAAATGGAATGTAAATTATGTGTCGCTTTTTTCAGAATTCTCTCGTGTAATGAGAGAACACAGTCGGCGATGTATAAAACCTTCTCGCCTCAGTTTCTGCTAATTCTCTCGCTATTATCTAATCAATATTTCGCAATCTCAACTACAATTATTTACCTAACAGTTCTTGGAGATCGCTAAAGGGTAATAATCCAGGTCGAATCCTCCAATCATGGGATTACCTCAGTTTCGGACTTACTACCCAGAGTTAACAGAGTGCTTACCTCAATTTGCGTATTAGTTTCGAGGTACTCATAATTGAGAGTACGACGTTTAAAGTGGTCTTCCTAAATTATTAGTAACCGAAGTAAATTAGTTGCGGTAGAAGCCCGTGGATTGCGCTGCCTCTGCGGATGAACAAGTTGCCTCGTTTCGAAGGTTCCAATGCCAGGAGGTACAGGGTGAGGAGCGTAGAGTCTAGAGTGGAAGCCAGCAGTAGCCTTGATCCCCGCATACGGTGCGCCTCGTTCAGTCCTTATCGCGTTAATCTTCAGTATCTCACAGAATGCCACACGGGAGCAGTTAAACGCTGTCACATGAATGAAACAATAGCATGGTCTTTTACAGACGTTTCTCGAAACTCGGGGAACGAATCAAAAACAAAATCTCAATATTATCGTAAACGTCATGACAATTACAAGTGTTGGGTTAATAAGCCACGATATTGTAGGGATAGTTCCTGAAATTGAAATAAATACTTTTGCAGAATATAATATACTCACTCCTTATTTCTGGATATCTCATAATTCTTTGCCGTTAATTAAATGCCAACTTTAAAGCTTGTTTCATTATTCGAATGGACCTTGGTGAAGTTTGATAAAGTTGACTCCAGTTTTTTTGCAGTCTGAAGATTACAGGAAAAGAACGTTCATACTAAATTGAAGTGTCTCATATAAGTCTTATATATAAGGAAATATTAATTTTTATCAATGACTAAATTTTAATGTATCTCCATTCCAAATAATGTTGAAAAGACTTTTTCTGGATGCAAAATTTAAGGGGTGATTAAATTTGTAACGCCAGTGGACGTGTGTTTCTGGTAGTTGCATCTTTTGCATGGGAAGTGTAGCTTTTCCTTTCTTGTCGTTCCCACAATGAGTGAGCAGTGACTCTCTGAATTCTTCTCTGAGTTCTGTAAAAAAATAATGATCAATCAAAACTACGGACCATGTTTCCACTACTCGAAGTTTGATGTTTCGAAAACAGCCCCGTCATTTCTAAGACGATTGTTTCGAGACAAACAGCTTGGGAGATGCAAGCTTGTCTGGAACAGTGAGTAAGAAACTGTCCTCTCCCCTCCTCTGCTGTTATCAATAACAGCGGCGCACAAGTTCTTGCCGCGGCGGACTACTTGGACGCTGGAGGCGTGGGGGTGCAAGGGAGGACAGGGCGGTCGCGGAAACGGTCTGAGTGAGTGTGTTGCTGGGGGAGGTGGACGGAGAGGTCGGGGCAGGGCGGACTTGGTTCTGGTAAGGGAGGGGTGGCTGACAAGGGATGGACTAACAGCTGTGGGGTCGGTGTCGTGTGAAAGGAGCGCGCTCCAGGCAAGAGGGGGATGGGATGTGTGGTGTATGAGAGTGAGGGGCAGGGTGGGAAGGGTAGGAGAGGGTAAAGAGCTGAGGGAGATGTAAGGAGAGGTGCACTGGTAAGGGATGGCGATGCGGTGTGGGAGGGATGGGATTCAATGAGGAAGTGAGATTAGAGGGCGAGCGGCCGGTAATAGAGAGATGACGGGGAGGGAGAGGCGGACTGGTGGGGAGAGAGGGTTGTGTGAGAGAAGCAGGTTAAAGAGGCAGGAGAGAATGTTGGTGAATGACAGGGTGTGGTGGGGCGGCGAGGGCCGAATGGGATGACGAGACGATGGTGAGGAATAGTGGGACGGTGTGGAAGGGATTTGTTATTGAAGTTGCAGAAGGAGCGAGCGTTGAGAGAAGGACAGCTTTAGACGCCCTGTAGCCCTTGAGGCTTCTTTCCAAATCGAGATAAATTTGCGTGGGCAGAGTTGAGTGCAGAGTCGTGTGGGTGCGTTGTGATTTACAAAATTCTCCTCCTCTCCTCACACGAAACATTGACTAACCCTCCTCTCTTTTACCTAGGCCCCTTGATAGCGCGCACACGAGTAGTCCGGTAACTATGAACAGCACACAGACGCTAACACACGCTCTCTCTCTCTCTCTCATTCTCTCTCTCTCTGCCTCTCTTCTCTCTCCTCCCTCTCTCATATATATATAATATATATAATATATATATATATTATATATATATATATATATATATATGGTGTGTGTGTGTATACTAAAATTTCTGCTACTTTAGACGGTAATCAATAACACACTATCGTGTTTGTATAGACGTTGTTTAAGAGCATTAATAAGATTGAAAGGTCGTAGAACTCTGAAACATAAAACAAGAAAAGAAACCAGACTAAAGTTCTACAAGACGATGGCAGTATCGTATTTTTATTTAGAAGAGAGACCTAGACCCTCTCAAAAAGAGAAATAAATAGAGATAGCCACTGAAATGAGATTTCTTGGAGCTGTAAAAGGGTGTACTCTAGATGGCAATATTTGGACGGAAGACAGGAATTTTAAACAAAACAACGCAGCTTCCGGTCAAGTGAGAGAAGCTTGTAGTTTCATTAGATATCTTAGAATGTGGGGAAAATCCAAAAATAATGAAACAGTTACGATTTTGACTGAGAAATAAACACATTTTGTATGCCTTATTCCGCCTACTTTCATTGTGCTCTACCGACTCCAATCTCGTACTATGTACGTTAGAGCTTCAAAAAACAAATGACGTCTTGCGTCAGCAGGGCTCCAAGGAAGAAAACGTCATCCATTATTTTCTACATACATGTTGAGTTATGGATCTGCACATTTTTAAAAAATATTCTTGATATGTAAATAAGTGATGTTCTGTATATTAAGTAAACTATGTTATTGCAACACATGTGAAGATATTTTTGCAAAAATATTTTATTTATTGCAGTGTTAGACCAATGTAGTTTATTTGTTGTTCTTGAGAAGTGGGAAGAAAACCAGTTTCAGTGCTTTTTTTCTGCCGAGGATCACTACTTCAAGAAAATGACCATGGATTGATGAGGCATACTAAACCTTAGAAATATTTTTTATTGAAAATTGCAGAACAGGGAAGATGGAGTTACAAGTCCTCCCCATTAATTGGTACAAATACGTATATTTTTATTTATTTTCAATACAAATATTAGACAAAAAAGAACATTGCGAAGAATATTTCAATAAAAAATAACAGTCTCCTTTCTCCTCTGTTCAGAGGTAACCAATAATGTGACACATTAAAATAAATAAGTGACCAAAGACCGTGTTACGTTTTGACAGAAGCAAGAGAGTATTTTGATCTAAAGTACGCAGCTTAACAGTTTTTTTAAGGGCAATCCAAAGCGGCGCGATGGAATTGGACCAATCAAAAGGAGCAGAACGGTAAACAACGTGGCAAAAGACACGGTTTGCTTAAAAGATGTTACAAAGGAGTAAAGCTGGCGATGTCATCAGACGCACTTATCGAGAACTCCGGATTTAAAACAAACAAACATTTGTTTAAAAGATGGCAGAATGTTCTATAAGTTGTGAAATACGCAATAGCACTCAGTATTGATAAGAACAGTAAGTATTTCGTAAATTTATTTCGAAATTTCCGGATGTGTAGCAAACTCACGGACCGTGTATTTACGACAAAATTGCAGACGCCGTTCATTTATGGAAAGGAAAAAAAATATGTAGAACGACATCATATTAAATACAGAATTAAAGTAAACCTCGAATTGAATAGAACGATGTTGGTTATTTTTAAAAAAGTTCATGGACGGCAAAGTTGGGATAAAACATACATTTTGTTTAAACTAATTTAAAGGAATAAATTGTTTATAGGTCAGCTGTGTATGTGTGGTTCTCAATTCTATAGTATCATTATAATTATTTCTGTGTATGTTTTGAATAATGCATTCGAGTGATATGTTTCATTAAAATATTTGCAATTATTTTTCTTTTCCTTTTGTACTATAAAAAAAAGAATGCGAGTGGTTCCTTGGTGTCACTACTAGGATAAGACAAGATATTTAAGAAATGTCAAAGTTATGCAATGGACAACTTTAATTCAGAGTGAGGTAGGTGTGTTTAACTTCGCGAAAATCGCGAACGATCTCACAAATCACATTTGTACTTTTCTTCTTTCCCTATGCACAGGCGGATGGTATTAATGACTTGTCGGCCCCTTCTATCTGCCTAGATATCAATTTTGATAATATCAATACCGCGGACAACCACAATCTCAACTCAGTAATCGCCGGTTGTGAGCTCCAGACGCCTTTTATTTGTAACTGATACCAGCGTTTGATCTCCTTAGTTTTTTAACTGTTATATATTCTAATTTTTGTATCATATACAAGCTGAATTATTAAGTGCGTCGAATATTTATTAATCATAGTTATTCTACCTCCCCTGACATGCTGAAGACGTAGAATAAATCAGAACAAAGCTGGCAGATGAATGTCGACGATCGTAATCCATAGTTCATTTCGCATATCGACTGATTTCATTGCCACGTAAAGCCAAAGATAAGGGCAGAATAATGTTTTAAGGGTAGTTCGAGACGGACTAAAAATGCCCTCACGCCACAAATAATAACTGAAAACATCTATACATTTCCCGGGATTGGATCCCCCAGTCTTAGTGAAACGCGTACTTGATAGCACCGACTCCAACATCCCGTGCTACTCATCTGAGACAGTTATTAATGAAAGCTGAACTCAACTTTGCCAGTTAAGAAAATGTTGATGTCCCGAGAAAGTACGTACGCATTTATCTGAGCAGTTTACAACATTCGACTATCGATTCCCGATGGCGCTGCTGTCGAAGTATCGATGGGCGATATGAATGCGCCGAAAGGCGAAAGATAGGCCTTAGTGGTTAACGAGTGCCGTGATAGCGTTAGCTGGCAGAGGCGTCGGCATTGAATAGAGGGAAGAGACGAAAAGATAAACGGGCGCGGAGGTGACGAAATAGAAATGAAAAGAAGCGATGGGGATGGGGGCCCAGCCCCAGAGCCGCCACGTCCCAGCTTCCTCCCCCAACGCCGGCTTTGTAATCGACCTCATACCCGTCCTGCCTCAGTCCCCGTCCTCTCCACTCCCTAATCCCCGTCTCCACTCCGACCCCGCTCCCACCCCGTCCCCTTCCCGTCACCGTCCCGTCGCCCTCTCGTACCATCTCCACCCCGTCCCCGTCTCATCCGTCATCACAGCCGCCAGAGCCTTACTCTGCCTCTTCTTCTGCTGTTCCGTTAATCAAAATAATTGCCGCTCGCATAGAAAGTTGCTGGTGCCGTAACAAGATAAAGCAAGGAACAGGTAGTAGTGAATCATTTACCGTAAATCAGAATTTGGCGAGGGTCTTTCAGATACTGAACGAAGAAGACGACTGGGGAGCGTGGAGGACGAGAAGAATGAGAAGAACAAGAGACGAAAACGAGTCAGAAGCAAAAAGTACACAATCCGGAGGGAGCCTGGAAATATCAAGTGAAAAATTCGGAAAATGAGACAGATATGGGAATACGAGAATTTCAGGATTAGATAGCAGATTGAAGAGTCGCTACAATTTGACTCAGACTCGTAATGTATAAAATACATGTAATAAATAAATAATTAAATATGAATGTGAATTACTGGGTTTTGTTTTTTATAATCACGGTTAAAATGTACTGAACGCGGTCAATCGAAATAGTTCGAGTGGTAGCTCATGCGTTTATCGTAAGAGAGTTTAATTTAAAGTTGAGGTGTACTGCAGGTTCGACTTCCATCTTGGTCAGAATGTTTACGCATTGTGGGCTGTAGGAGCATGATGTTACACGCACACGTTGCAACTGAGCAGCGTACATTTGTAAGCGCTTGCCTTCCCGGTGCCAATAATTTATCGGCCAGGTCGCGCGCAGTGCGGGCCTCCGGGCCACTACCAAGTGTTGCCAGGAGTCTCCCATTTATTAAACACGCGAATTAATCCGGATACCGCGGGTTATATTTGTAAAGTATACGAAGAACACTTGGTATGAAGGTCACATGTTACGACGAAATGGTGATCGAAGTAGGTTTTTAGTGCTCCCCCAGATTAACATCTGGGGAAGCACTTTAAAGAACCCTTAAGATTGTAGTTCGCTCCAAACCTCCAACGGTTAATTATTAACTTTGCTACTGCACACTTATTTTTTGTTATAATACCTGCACACTAGAATCTCACGGATCCCCAAAATGTTTAATGTTACAAAAGGTTCAGAAAATACTGTATGATTCAAAAGTGTGTTTTATTTTCATTTATAAATGCATGAAAACAAGAAAAAATTCAAAAGTACCGTTTTTCATATTTTAAACGTATAACCTTTTATCAAATTCAGATCAGATTTAATTAAGATGAAATAAGAAGGGTGAGAAATACTCATTGAAATCGCGTCACACAAGAATGGAGATGAAACGAAAATGTTATGTATTCTCATTGTTACACTAGGTTAAGCATCATAGGAAGACTACTATTTCTATTTTATTATTTTTGTGCAGAACAATCAGAAACTATACATTAAATTTCAGTAGCTCTCAGTTGTACCAGTGACGAATTAACTTCTATCCGCGACGAAGTAATGGCACCAACTGATTGAGGAAGAAGCACGTGGGCGAGGTAACTATTTAATTCAAATTTACGTAAAACGCTAGGTGGCTGTCATCTAAAATTTCCAAACGGTCTGACTTAAAAACGTTGATGGCACCCAGTATGCAATTCCAGGGTTAAAACGAAAACTAAAAAAGAACGACCGATTATGCTTATGGCGAAGATCTTAAGTCCATGGACTCTCTGAATATATTGTCAAATGTTCACGTATATATTTTGAAATCTCATGGACAACGTTGTTAAAACATTTTTTAATATTTTCAGAAATAAATATTTGGTTATAAGCCAGGCAATGAAACTCATAAATTAGTATTAATTTGGGCCCTATTCTCTTATTCCATTAAAGCGGCTGTAGGATATGTGTACATATCTTAAATTTGAATTATGATTTATTCGCGAGCGAGTGGTTTTTATTTTAGGCCGTTCATTTCTACATTTTTGTCTCATTATAGATTATATTCATGGTATTTAATTTGTGCCGTTCTTGTAAATTATTCTGAGTAGAATGAAAGCGAACCAGAATTTGTATAGCTAAGAACGCTTACCAAGCACATATTCCACTGTTTTACTCTCGATTGTTTTTATAAGCGCAATCCAATATAATTAACGTATCGTGAAAGCGTCTATCGCAAGTATGGAAAAGTGCTTCCTAATCAATTACACACTAAATAATGAAAACATTGACTTCTTCCACGGACTGACAAATGCTATTGTTGCACGGAGGAAAAATATCTGTGATAAAAAAACGTAAATGAACGCTGAATAAAACAAAGAAACTGACTGTTGGATATTCACTCATGCGTGACTTCTTTGCAAACAAAAACACAAACACGCAAGAAATAGTACCGTGTCGTTGGTTTTTTGTTACGTCTCGTTATCACACATGCACCTCGTGTCATATAGAGAACGTGCCGTTTATTTCTCTTCAGCTGTCACGCTACGCTTCCCTCCGTCAATACTCTCTCTCTCTCTCCCTCTCTCCCTCTCTCACACATACACACACACACGCCGCTTTTCTTGGAACGTCGATGAGTGACCGAGCGCCCTACACATAAGCAGACCGCAGCAGGCAGCCCTTCTCTCACAGACACATCTGCAAGACCAAGGATTAGTTTGCGCTATTATCTTCACGGTGCGAGAGATGCGAAATGTATAATTTTTATCCTGCACAATTATTGTTTCCAGCTGGCGAATAAAAAGCAAAAACTACGAAACTACTACAGAATACACCGAAGAAAGTTTTCAAAAACATATAAGGCGAGAGGGCACAGAAAAAAAAATGGAGCGGGTACTTCCCAAATACGGCGAGGTGCCACAAGAAGTATCTTACAAGAATATTGTTGGAACTGAGAAAAATCATCCTGTTCTTTCATAAAAACATTATTTATTTAAACATAATAATATTTTGTTATTATTCTTGCTAAAATGTTTATGCTTCGTAACTACAAAAATAATTTTTGATATGAAACATGGTTACATGGGTTAAACTATTCAAAGGGAGGTTTTGTTCGTTGCCGGAAAAAACAGTAAGATCTAGCATTACGAACCAGAGAACCAAATGGAAGCACCGGATAACCGAACGAGAATAGAGAAAGGCCAATTCGATTTACACAATTTTTTTAATACAGGAAGCCCAATCGACGAAATTAACGTTAATACCCAAATAAACACAGACTTTCACTTTCCATCATAATATTAAAGTTTATTGTTTTTTATACAAATTGAACAGGAACGAGATATAATGATTTTTTTACAAGAAGTGTGTCATAATATTAGCACGTATTTTGATTATTACATTTTATACGAATTGTACACATTATGTTCATACAAGAAGGTTATTTGTGAAAAATAAATATCTGTAAGCTAAACGAATTCTACGATCGCTTGCTTTACGAGATCATATTTCCTCTTATTAATTTAAAAATGTCTGGTAATTGCAGCTTCTTAAATAATTATTCACGACATTACTCACCTACAATTCTAGACTTCATGTGATTTATTGTTAAGTTCCCACAGCTTACCTGAAATAAGAAACAGACTTATTAGATATAGCACTGCTATATGCACAAATATACTACGCACAAAATGGACACAACGACTTAGAAACCCTCACTCAAACGAGTTTTGTGATAGAAAGCACTAAGATATATTACACGTATTGTCAAAAGAGATCTGTATCAAATCAATCGTAATAGTCATTTACAATTTTAAAGTAATTGTCCTACATTTTCAGTGCGAAATATAATTTTAATATTTTAGGAATAACGATATTTGTTTTTTGTAAAAAATACCAAAAATGAAGTTTTCTTATAAAGGGAGCGAGTTTTGCTCTACACACTTATCAGTCCCCGCCCAAGGTATCTGGACTTTTTATGCCACATTTCTCCGGTGCATCAGTTTGAGCACGTGATGAAGCTAATTACTGTCATCTGTTCGATTCACCAAAGAAATTAATAAACGTTCTCTTTACACATTAAGATCTTTTCAGAGATCTAAAAATGCATTGCCATCTAGATACAGTGTTTTCAATTCTTTAGATGAACTTATTAAAATTCCGAGCAATCTTATAATGCTAAGTAGTAAATGTCCATATTTCGTAGGTCTACGAGAGAAATCAGAAGCGTATGGAATATCTTCTGCTCCTTATTCAAGATTGTTCAAAAACATAATATTTATGTGAAACTTTTATCGCTGCCTCGACTGTATCCTCCGCAAACTAAGCAAAGATAACAAGAGGTCCGTGGCTCAAGACGGGGCCGCGCAGCATTGGCAAAAAAATGTGGGGGTTTGAGGGATGGTGGAAGGAAGGAATTTGAGGAGATCGCAGGGGAAGGAACGACAGAACGAACCAGGCCGAGCCGTCTAGCCTTTCAGAAAAAGGGAGAGAGGAGGGGGACAAGGAGAAAAAGAATGAAGAGAGGGGAAGAGAGCAAAGGAAAAAAAAGAAAACGGGAAGAGGAAGGGAAAGGAGGAGAAAGGGTAGAGTAAAGGGAGGTAGAGACAAGAAGAAATGGATAGGGATAGTGGAGAAAGGGAAGTGTAGAGGGAGAAGAGGGATACGGAGCGAGAGCAAAGAGTAAGAAAGTGATGGGAGGGAAGGGGATGAGAGTGTAGCGGGAGAGACAGGAGAGGGGCCGGAGAAGTGGTGGAATGGAGAGGGGGAAGAGGACGAGGAAAGAGGAAGGGAGAGAAGTAGCGGAGGAGAAGAGAAGAGCAAGAAGGAAGAAAAGGAGAAGAGGAAGGAAGGAGAGGAAGAGGAAGAGAGGGAGAAGGGATGGGAGGGGAGGAGGGGAGGAAAGACTAATGGGCGAGGAGAAATGGAGAAGGAAGCGGGAAAGATGAACAGGAGGAGGGGGAAGGGATAGGGCTTGGCACGCGTCTTTGGGCCTCCCCAGCGCCGCAGAGGCCTTGTTCGCGCTACAATTATACCCAAATTAATCCCCCGCAGAGCGCGATGCGAATGAGCTCGCGTAATCCCAACTTTCGCCTCTCGGAGACCTGCTTTAATTTTTAATTTCCCGCGTTGGAAGGATAATCTGGGCCACCGACGGGGCCCGCGGAGGCGGGTGTGGGTTTGGCCGAAGGTGAGAGCGTGGAGAACGGGGAAGACTTCGGGACCGCGATTTGCTCATTCGCTAATCTACAAGCTACCAAATTAATCTGCCGGTGAAAATTACTTTCCTAAATTTTGTCAAACTTCTATGAAATGGATATGTTACTGGTCCTAACGTTACACATAAAAAAATAAACTTGTATTAAATTGAAGAAGCGTAAAAATAAGTAACTTGTATTTTATCACAAGTAATAACGGAGAGTACTTTGGGATACACGAACGTATGATTCGCCTTCAGTGATAACCTGGCAATGCCCATGGAATGAAATACAACCTCACTTTTCTATCAATTTCACTGGATACAGAATTAGTATTGGTTCTGCCGTAATCGAACAACGTTCGAAGCACCCGGCAAAATTGTGCCAGCGAAGGACCGGTGGTTCCTGACGGCGCGGGCAGGGGTCAGCGATCAGGGGTGACCAAAACACAGCGGCCGCGGTTGGTTGAGTACCATCCGGGTGACCGCTTCTCCCCATCCCGCCGCCCCCACCGGTGTTCGTGCGAACTTAATATTTCTTCGCGGTCTGGAGATATGAAGAATGTTTGGGCTGGTTTTGCCCACATGTGAGAAAATTTCCCATATATGAGGAACCTGTCTCTTCAAAAACAGAGTGGGTTTCCTGAAGTGTAGTGTGTGGTGCACCGAGATTGTGTTGAGACAGTGTACGGAAACGGACGGAAATTTGCTCTTGGGACGACTTCTGGTGGCTTTGGTGATTGCGGCAGCGTCTTTGGGACACCTTTCTGGTAGAATCACGACTAAGCATTGCAAACGGTACATCTCCTGGCTACCTATGTTACAGAAAGAATTGGTGCGATTGTCTAATACTGTACTTTGTAAGACAATAAATAACAATAAATCTTGCATTTTTTAATACTGTTATGTATGTGTATTTTTTACCATACCAGGATCCGAGGTGGTTCTCGTCTTTTTAGAGCGTACTGATGGGACGAAACGCGTGAATGTATAAACATTTTACGGTCTTTGATCTAGCTGTTATTAAGTAAACTGGAATAAAAGTCAGAAAGCTCAAGTCTGTCTAAAAAAAGAGTTTTGTGCAAATTGTTCCTAATAGTTTCTAAAGTACACTTTTTTATCGTAATAAAAAGGTTTTTGTGTAGACGTATAAAGAAGGATTTTACATGTAAGTGTTAAAACATTATATTCTTTAATAACTTCTGAAAACAAGCTGTAAGTACCATTAAACTGAACTGATTAGTAAAATTAAATAAATAAATGGTAGTTTATTTAAAGATAATGTTGTTTTCATTTTGAGGTTTGGAATAATTTGAAGTAAAGATTGGTAAAATGATTTGTGTGGATTGTACTGTTGAATAGATGCGAACTTCGACAAAGCTCAAAAGAGTCTCATTTGAGATGAGAGTTTCAGTGACGATAGTAAACGTCAAATGAAGAAAAAGGGTGAGATGAGAATATGTTAAAAGAATAGTAGGAAAGGAACTAATCGTAATTACAATGGTAAGAAAATGTAAGAAGTGTTACATTAGCCATGTGCTTATGCATGTAATGTTTAATGTATGTTCTATACGGAGAGTTCGTAAGAGAAGAAAGTGGAAGAGGAACAAGACGAGAGGAGAAAGATAATGTTGCAAAGGGAGAACAATCTCAGGATAAAGATAAATTTAAAAATAAAAATAAAAACAAAAACAAGAAAATGGAGGAGGAGAAGACGAAATATAAAAAAAGAAAATTAGAGTTGCGGGAGGAGGAGAGTTCACTGGCAAATTGGCGCCGTGCCGCAGGAGCTAGATAACGCGCGTCACCGGCGCGCTCTGCTGGCAAGTAGGAGGTGTGAGGATGGGTCAGAGAAGGACTCGCCGCTAGGACAAGGGTCGCAGGGCGGTTGGCAGAGGGATCAGTTCCAAGCTGCAGACTTCCCCGCCCCTTCCGCTTCGCAAGAAGCACTTGCAAGTGGGCGGGGCGGTGGAGATTAATCAGCTGCAATATAATTAATCACCCGCGCCATTCATCTCATTAGCCGGTTGACATGACCGGTCCCCTAATTCTCCAGTGCTTCGCCTCGCACTGCCAAGCTCCGGGCTGTGAGGAATTTTTGTCTCCCTTGTGAACTTTTGTATATTTTTTTTATTCAAGAATATTGTTTTCAGTTGGCTTGTAAATGTAACTTTTTTCAAACACAAAAGTCAAAAGACATTTTTTACCAACCGTGTATTGTAATAAGATAAGAAGCTATTTTAGATTACATTTCATCCATGCCTCCAAAAATGTTATAATTGGTTGAGTTATCTATAATGAAATACCCGTCACACACCGTTACCTTCATTTATATCAGTGCAGTAGAAGAGTTTCCTAAACTATGCCTGAAAACTAGTCACTTGGTAATTTAATGTCTAATCTAAACTGATATTTATATTCCAGAGATTAGTATATGGATGTGTTTGTGTGTAACAAATTAGAGAGTGTACTTAACAAGTGATGGAATGAACTGTTTTCAATGTTCAGTTTGATGATAAAAAAGAAACCACGAAAAAGCTTATGCGGTTATGTTTCCTGAAGCTTTCGGATGAAGAGGAAACAACGAAGATCCCCAATTGATGTACTTGCGTTTCCCTTCTGACAAAATCATCGAAAAAGAAATATCAATTGGAATTAATGGAGTACTGAAATACAATTTTAATTAGAAATGCAGATTGGTAAAATAGGTGTAATCATAATGTTGCTATTCGTACATTGTAATTTCATTGTACACTTTTTAATTAATAATAAGAATAGATAAATATATAGATAGACAATAAATAGAAAGATGGATTCTTTTCAATTATTTCATATCCATTTTGAAGAAATTCAATGGCCGTTTTTCGTTTCATTAAATCTCTTGCTGAATTAATATATTGTAAATTAATTATAATTTTAGTATTTCGCTTTTTCGTAACATCAACGGAAAATTATATTACGACGTTTGTAACTTTGCAATACACATTCACGTATGTGAGTTAATTTCTAGAGATTTTAAACATTTCTGGTTTAAATATTTCTAAACATTCACATTTATCTTCGCATTTCTGTTTCCAAGGACCTTTATTCAGCTTGTAGCCTGCGAAGAGAAAATAAGTTTTTACATGACAACTCAATTTTAAAAATAAAACATTGCAATCGAATGCTCTTATCATCATAGATAATTCTAAATTATATTTTTATTACAATCAACATTATGATTCATGAATTCTCAACGCCACCGTTTCTGTTAGAAATATTATAGAGTTACATCCGATGATTCCTGACAATATAATAATTAATTTACAAAAATTCAAATTTGAATAAAAAGGCTTACTGAACGTGGAATACAAATTAAACCCACAAAGAAGTGGGTGAATGGGAAACCATGTTTTAAAGAGAGAGCAGACACAAAACATCCTGCAAACACTGTAATTGGGTCCGGGGTGAACTGCGTTTGCATACCAAAGGCCTCTGAGGGAAGAGGTGCAGTTTGCAAAAAGGCAGAGGCAAGAGAATAGAAGACACGAGCTCGAAAAGCTCTAGCAAATATTGGTATGCCCACATGTCTATAGAACTTTAGACTGAAATTCGTGAATTCTAAACTGTCAGACCCGGTAATACACGTCAGCAAGTGTTCACTTACAGGATATTTAACAAAGAGTCAATTTAAAAAAAACTGCCTACGATAGTACAAATGTTTTTTCTGAAAAAATACAGAGAACATTAAAGTTTCTGCACATACAAGTTTTAAGAGACAATTTTCAGAACTTTTCGAGAAAAAAATGAATCTGACATTCACATTGAAAATACGTCTACGTGAGAAAATAACAATAAAATACATCGGAGCGAAAGTACCGATAATATTTCGAAACTTTCAAAACTTTGGGATTTTAGATATTGTATATATTTCAAATTAAATATAATTTGAGAAAATAAATTCGGTAGAAATTATAGTAACTGAAGATAGTTGGTGCACAAAACTAACTCTAACATTTTTATTTGATATCTCAAACCATTGAAATACATTCAAATCCTTTTTGGTCAAATAAATATCACAATTAAAATATGATTAATGTACTTCAGTTCAATAAAAGCAGGCAGCCATCGGTGCTACACAGAGAATCGTCGTTATTTCCTCAAATTTTTTACAGCGGTTTCTCTATCTCTGACAAACTCACGAAGAAAAATGAAGCAAAGGCAGATATTTAATTAGAAAATTAAATATTAAATTAAAATATGCGAAATAAAAAAAGATAAATATCTTCGAACTGCGCAAGAAAAGACGGCATCGGAATAAGCCGGAACTCTTAGCGTCTAAACGAATGCAAATGGATGCAGACAGCCGCCAGGCAGCGAACAACTCGCGGAGAAAGAAAAATCGTTTTCGAAACGCCCTAAATAGAGAGAGCGAGCGAAAGGAAAAGCAAAGGAAGGAAGAGTTTGAACGTCTCTCTCTCTCTTCCTTTCCCGCTCTCGCGATCACAAGTTCTCTTCCGGGAGAGTCACCCTAACGTTATCATAATTGCAGATGTCTTGGGCGCAATATTTTATTCGCAATTGAGATATGTCATTTTAAATTCACATCTTACAGCAGCTCGAAATATAAATAAACGCTGAATACAGACGATAAAGTTTTCATGTATATTAAAATGGGAAGAAACTTTCTGGTTTCGTTCGAAAGAAACCTCGAACAATTTTGCAAGGTTAAAGTTAGCAGCACAAAAACAGAGAAAAGATCAGTGACATTTCTTTAGACTATTTGAGAGTATAACCGAAAATAAAGGCACAATAGTGTCCCCTAAAACAAAATAATCTTAACTGCACTTAAGGCCATTACTCTTAATTAAAGGTTTGAGGTGAAGCTGAATACAAGATAAATATATATTTAAACAATGCGGTAATAAATGTAAATACTTCACATTATTTGTAGACATTCATTCTCAGGTGTTATGTTTACTTTTGATTAAGACACTGGAACATCCATATTTTAAAACAATTTGAAAACTTTTTTAATATAATATCGAATTGGTCTCGTACTTGCATCTCTAATTTGAGAGTCAACTGCGCTGGAGCGGGAAATAGGGTCTTAGAGAACTTGAATATATACGCTTTGCTCATCGTCAACCCTCACGAGCGGAAAAGTAACTTCAGAGTAGGAATCGGTGCCAATAGAAACGTATATAATGAGACGTACCTATGAAGGACGAACCTATGTTCACTTTAAGTTTGATGTCGGCAACATAAACTACTGTTGTGTACATCAGTGTTTTATAAGGCGATCTTTTAAATATACCGCGCGAGCGCACCTTGCACACCGCGCGTTCTGTGGGCCGTTAGTAACAGCTGCCAGCGTTACCGGGCCCCCTGCCAAAGTGCGAGTTTATGCCAGCGCTGCGCCTCCTATCAAACGGGACAGCCAGCGCCGAGAAAGCAGTTCTTATATAGGTGTTGTGGCGAGTTATCGTTGGCATTTCTAATGAAATAATAATATGCGTCGTGACTGCCAACAATATTATTTATTAATAAATAATATTGTTGGCAATGACGACGCATATAATTATTTCAAGCAGTTCTTAGTTCAGAGTTGGTAGTGCAGAGTACACAGTTCCAGGCAGTGGAGAGTACGGTTGCCTACGCCGTGCGTGGGAGACGAGACGGAACCCGGCCAGCATAGCGAGTCGACGGTGAGGGAAGCTGTGAGATCGCCCGTCAGCGAGGCGACGCGAGCCATCGGGAAGTCCACGAACCCACCGAGCCAGGAAGCGCTCGGTGTCGATCGGAGGGAGTGGGAGAGTTGCTCGCCCACCCACGCCGGTAAACGTTTCAACCGAGGCCGTAGCCCTTGTGACGACGCTCAGTGGTGACGGCCTTGCAAGGGGGCTGCAGCCCAGGTCTTTCTCTATATATGGCCGGAGTTGACAGCCTGGCATGACAAGTAAAGCTCCACACTGCTAAAAAGTTGGTAAGATTATTTTTGAGAAAGACATTTGAGTTTGTATAAAAGAATTTTACCAAATATACAGTTAGATTGAATGAAGTTATGTTTAGCCCGAAGGAACCATTTTTATTTTTAATATAACAAATAATCATTCGAAATTGTGCATACAATTGTAATGCCACGTATCTGAT
This sequence comes from Gryllus bimaculatus, assembly GCA_017312745.1. Lineage (NCBI taxonomy): Eukaryota > Metazoa > Arthropoda > Insecta > Orthoptera > Gryllidae > Gryllus > Gryllus bimaculatus. The sequence continues at coordinate 12,537,242 of BOPP01000001.1, forward strand.
ATGTAAAGTTAGGAAGCAACAAAAACGAGCTGAAACGCAAAATATTAATACCATGTATTTTACAAATTATTATTATTATTTTATTATTATTATTATTATATTATTATTTATTCTTATTTATTTTATTATATTTATTATATATTTATATATTATATATGTATATTATTAATATATTTTACATTATATAATATTAAAATATTATTTTACCAAAATTATTAAATTTTAACTTTTTCTTACTTTTGTAGTTGACTGACACATTGAGAAGTAAGCGAAGTAGCATGGAAAATATAGAAGGCCAATACTTGAAGTAAACGACAGTAGCTGAGCCTGGATAATAATTGGTGCGTCACTCAAACTTTCAATAAGGTTTATTTGCTTGCAACATTTTACTATTAATATCCTAAACGCATATTAATTTATTTATTTCGCCGTTTTATTTATTACTCCATATATACGTACTTGTACGAGAACGTAAAAAAAACTTTCTTTTGTACCCACTTCCTTTTGAAGGCATTCTTGTCTATCTAAATTACACAGAGTATATTATTCATAATCTGTCACTTTTTGTTCTAAGATCGTGAAGAATTCGGTTCAAAAGACGAATAAACTCTTCGTATAAGATCCTTTTAATAAACCATACTGCGATATGAAATCGTAAGTGACACTTTTCTTTCTAACATCAATTAATTATTATTATTATTATTACTAAATCGCACTTGTAATCAAACCAATGCACAACTCAGTGATTAAAAAATCAACTCTAATTTCGGTCTCGAATCGTAAGACTTACCTTAAGACTTTTATGTGATCTTACTAACATAGCACACAAAGACAGTGATCCAGCCACTCTACCTCAGAATCGGGATGTTCTCGTAAATTATTATTTGCGTAGAGTGAATTTTCCTTCTAACAACCTTTGTTAACTGGACAAACACACCCAAGCAAACCAAATATTAAGATTAACAACATCAGAAACCTCTCGTCAATGTTTGCTGGTTTGTATTGGCCTCCGACGCTTGCCGTAATGAGCTCGAGAGCACTGTGAGTCTACATTTCAGTCCCAAGGGATTGTAACGTTGGATTTGAGTCTCTCTGATATGCACAACACAACTCACACAACGAAAATAGAAGTAACCGGATCTAGCATTTCACAATGCAATATACTGAGAACTCTACCGTTCTCTAATAAATATCAGAACTCACATTTTGCCAGTCTCCACAAATATTTAAATCATCATAATAAGTCAAGGGTTCGCACTTATTTCTTTCAAAGCGTTTATTGCTTAGATTTACTTTCGATATTCTGAGACACGTATGGTATTCGTATTATGCAAAACTAAATTGGCACCATAATTGTGAAACTGAAGTACAAAATAAAGTTAATCAAAGAAACTTTCAAACGTGCAGCCACAACGCATTTATTAAATTGTGAAACATAAAAAAGGACAAAGTTTGATTAAATTTCTAGTCCACCGAACCGAACCCATTTTCCCGCTCCCTTTGCAGAGGTTCAATTTTCGTCATGGTGGCTGGAGGGACATCAAAGGAAATTCCTTCCCAAATTGGTTCCTGTAAGGGACAGACAGGACCTGACAACCCGTCCCCTCCCCTGACCTGACCGCCGCTTCCTCCGTGCAGTGGCCAGGACCTGCACTCCTCCTCCTGGTAGCAAATGTTCTTCTCGGAAATTTTCTTCTCAGAAATCAACCTAGGATATGTCGTATAGTATAAATCATTGGACACGTGCAATAAGTATGTCATCCAATAACTGGAAATTCAAGAATAAAAAGTGAGGTCAGAAAAGAGTGAAAAAAGCGAGGGGCGACAAATGAAAGTAATAAATGTAAAATTCCAGTTTATCACCCGAGTGGTATCTGAGGCCTGTCTTTCAAAAATGCTGCAGTGAGACTCTTAAGAGTATAAAGTACATCTTCAGGTACATTTTCATTTTAAAATTGCATGGAAACGTCACATCTTTATGTAAGTCAGAGAAGAGTTTGCAAAAATCATTATTTGAAAAGCCACTAGCAAAAGCTGTTATTTCAGGGCATGCAGAAAGTGCTAAAAGTTCCATTTTAGCACTAGTCCTAAATGTGTTTTATCCTGAAGTGATCAGAGAAATATGTAAATGCATGAAAGAAAAAAATACCTTCATGACAATTTTCACACGTACCATAAATAACTATTTTACCTTTAGAAGTCCAGTTAAATGGTATCACAGAATGTTACGTGTCGAATTTCAATTTCCCCTCATTTTCATTTATGCCTCTTGTTATGACCAAAACAAGTTAATTTAATAAAAAAGTTTTTCATTCAAAATTTCTGAACATACGGAGAAAGCCGTTAACATGCGTAGGCACAAACGACCAGGAAATTTATCGGGGACTGGCCAGATTTACGAAAAGCCGAAGTGATGTCCAACAACAATGCCGTAGTCACGATCCAAATACCATAAGTCCGTTATACTGACCGTCAGCGTAGTCACTAGCTTGTACACTCGTAGCTCGCACAATGATTGAATGACGAACTGCCTTCACTGGTCACTGCGTGCCATTTTACACACAGTCAGGGCTAAAGACTCGTCGACTGGCACGGCCGTATGGCCGGTGGTAGGTACGGCCGACAGCGCGACCGAAGCGTGACTGCTCCGCTGAACCCGATTTCAGCAATCTCTAGTGAACGGTGCCCGTATTTTCCTGGGATGTCACTGCCTAGCTGCTGCGTCCCGGTGTCGGTTCTTTCAAAGGGGCGCGGGCGACTATTACACCTTTAGTAATTCATACACCATAATTTACAGACACGCGAAATATGTTTAACACTAGCAAAGTGACACATGAAGAGAGCG
>BOPP01000001.1:12540111-12567257 GCA_017312745.1 Gryllus bimaculatus
AAATAGAGAGAGTATGTGGAAGAGTACGGTTGCCTACGCCGTGCGTGGAGACGAGACGGAACCCGGCCAGCCCAATAGCGAAAAATGTCGACGGTTGGGAAAGGGGGGGGAAGCCTTTTTTGGTGAGAAACCTTTCCCCCCCGGCCCGTCAGGTCGGAGGCGGACCGCCGGAGCCCATCGGGAAAGTCCAACGACCCACCGCGCCAGGAAAGCGCTCGGTGTCCCGATCGGAGGGAAGTGGAGAGTTGCTCGCCAGCCCACGCCCGGTAACCGTTTTTCAACCCGAGGCCGTAGCCTTGTGAGACGCTCAGCTGGTGACGGCCTTGCAAGGGGGCTGCAGGCCCAGGTCTTTTCTCTATATATGGCCGGAGGTTGCCAAGCCTGGCATGGCAAGTAAAGCTCAGCACTGCTAAAAGTTGGTAAGATTATTTTTGAGAAAGACATTTGAGTTTGTATAAAAGAATTTTACCAAATATACAGTTAGATTGAATGAAGTTATGTTTAGCCCGAAGGAACCATTTTTATTTTTAATATAACAAATAATCATTCGAAATTGTGCATACAATTGTAATGCCACGTATCTGATATGTAAAGTTAGGAAGCAACAAAAACGAGCTGAAACGCAAAATATTAATACCATGTATTTTACAAATTATTATTATTATTTTATTATTATTATTATTATATTATTATTTATTCTTATTTATTTTATTATATTTATTATATATTTATATATTATATATGTATATTATTAATATATTTTACATTATATAATATTAAAATATTATTTTACCAAAATTATTAAATTTTAACTTTTTCTTACTTTTGTAGTTGACTGACACATTGAGAAGTAAGCGAAGTAGCATGGAAAATATAGAAGGCCAATACTTGAAGTAAACGACAGTAGCTGAGCCTGGATAATAATTGGTGCGTCACTCAAACTTTCAATAAGGTTTATTTGCTTGCAACATTTTACTATTAATATCCTAAACGCATATTAATTTATTTTCGCCGTTTTATTTATTACTCCAATATATATCGTACTTGTACGAGAACGTAAAAAAACTTTCTTTTGTTACCCACTTCTTTTGAAAGGCTATTCTTGTCTATCTAATATTACACAGAGTATATTATTCATTAATCCTGTCACTTTTGTTCTAAGAACGTGAAGATTCGGTTCAAAAGACGAATAACTCTCGTATAAAGATCCTTTTAATAAACCATATGCGATATGAAATCGTAAGGTGATGCACTTTTCTTTCTAACATCAAATTAATTATTATTATTATTATTCTAAATTGCACATTGTAATCAAACCAATGCAGCAACTCAGTGATATAAAAAATTCAAGCTCTAAATTTCGGTCTCGATCGTTAAGACTTTCCCTAAGACTTTTAATGTGATTTACTAACATACGCACACAAAGACAAGTGATCCAGCAACTCTACCTAGAAATTCGGGAATGGTTCTCGTAAATTATTATTTGCGGTAGAGTGATTTTCCCTTCTAAAACCCTTTTGTTTTACTGGCAAAGCCACACGCCCAGCAAACGAAATATTAAGATTAACAACATCAGAACCTCTCGTCAAATGTTTGCTGGTTTGTATTGGCCTCCGACGCTTGCCGTAATGAGCTCGAGGAGCACTGCGAGTCTAGCATTTCAGTCCCAAGGGATTGTAAACGTTGGATTTGAGTCTCTCTGAATGCGCACAACACAACTCACACAACGAAAATAGAAGTAACCGGAATCTAGCCATTTCACCAATGCAATATACTGAGAACTCTACCGTTCTCTATAAATATCAGAACTCACATTTTGCCCAGTCTCCACAAATATTTAAATCTCACATAATAAGTCCAAGGGTTCTCAACTTATTTTCTTTCAAAGTGTATATTGCCTTAGAGTTTACTTTGATATTCTGAGGACACGTATGGTATTCGTATTATAATCAAACTAAATTGCACCAATAATTGGAAACTGAAGTACAAAATAAAGTTAATCAAAAAGAACCTTTCAAGCGTGCAGCCACAACGCATTAAATATTAAATTGTGAACATAAAAAAGGACAAAGTTTGCATTAAATTCTAGTCCAGCGCGAACCGAACCCATTTTTCACCGCTCCCTTTGCAAGAGGTTCAATTTTCGCATGGTGGCTGGAGGCCATCAAAGGAAATTCCTTCCCAAATGTTCCTGTAAGGGAACAGACAGACCGTGACAGCCCGTCCCCCCTCCCTGACCTGACGCCGCCGCCTTCCTGTGCAGTGGCCAGGACCTGCACTCCTCCTCCTGGTAGCAAATTGTTCTTCTCGAAATTTTCTTTCTCAGAATCAACTAGATATGTCGTATTTTAAGTATAAATCACTGGACACGTGTAATAAGTATGCATTTCCATAACTGGAAATTCAAAAATAAAAGTTGAGGTCAGGAAAGAGTTGAAAAAAGCGAGGGGCGAACAATGAAAGCTATAAATGTAAAATGGCCAGTTTGTCAGCCCGAGTGATATCTGAGCCTGTCTTTCAAAAATGCCTGTAGTGAGACTCCTTAAGAAGTATAACGTACATTCTCTTCAGTGTACATTTTCATTTTAAAATTGTAGTGAAACGTCACATCTTTATGTAAACCAGAGAAGTAGTTCGCAAAAATCATTATTTGAACAGCCATAGCAAAAGCTGTTATTGCAGGGCATTGCAGAGATGGCTAAATAGTTCCATTTTTAGCACTAGTCTAAAAGTGTTTTATCCTGAAGTGATCAGAGGAGAAGATGTAAATGCATGAAAGAAAAAACAATAACCGTCATCTGGCCGCATTTACGCTATTTTAATGTATCATTAATGATTTGTATACTTGAATAAAAGCAATGAACGTCATGAAATAATTAAAGACGTTTGTCATTGCCAACAATATAATTTAATGTAAGAGCAGCTTTCGATGGCTTAGCCATCATCATCAAGTCTGATAATAACTGATGATGAGGCTAAGCCTCAAAAGCTGCTCTACATTAAATAATATTGTTGGCAATGACAACGTTCTTTAATTATTCAATGAACAAATGCAAACAATATCCACACCACAAACACCTATAACAAGAAAGTCAGTTAAAGTTGCCTAAAATATTGTCACGCGTGGGAAAAAATGATTATTTTTTCTCGTACTGTAGGATTGCGCTTCTAGTCGGTTGGTCTCGAACCACAATAATTTCTACTCGCAAAATCAAATGAACAATTTTCACACCACGTACCATAAATAACTATTTTAGCTTCAGAAATCCAGTTTTAAATGGTATCCACCGGAATGTTACGTGTCGAATTTAAATTTTCCCCCTCATTTTCATTTTATCCCTCTGTTTATGACCAAAACAAGTTAATTTAATAAAAAAGGTTTTCATTCAAAATTTTCTGGAACATACAGAGAAAGCCGTAACATCGTAGGCACAAACGACCAGGAGATTTACCGGGACTTGGCCAGATTTTACGCAAAAGCCGAAGTGAATGCCAACAACAATGCGTAGTCACGATCCAAATACCAGAGGTCCGCTTATTCCTGAACTGTCACGCGTAGTCCACTAGCTTGTACACTCGTAGCTCGCACAATGATTGAATGACGAACCCCTGCTTCACTGGTCATGCGTGCCATTTTACACCACAGTCAGGCTAAAGACTCCGTTCGACTGGCACGGCCGTATGGCCGGTGGTAGGTACGGGCCGACAGCGCGACCGATGCGTGACTGCTTCCGCTGACCCGATTTCAGCAATCTCTAGTGAACGGTCCCGTATTTCCTGGGATGTCACTGCCTAGCTGCTGCGTCCCGGTGTCGGTTCTTTCAAGGGGCGGGGCGACTATTACACCTTTAGTAATTCATACACGCATAATTTACAGACACGCGAAATATGTTTAACACTCGCAAAGTGACACATGAAGAGAGCGAAGACAAAGGCTGTACTAATTTGTCAGTAGTTTTTCCTGTTTTTCATCATCACTTTCAGGAGTATTCCTCGCAATTGAAAACGTGCCACAGCCCGAGTGCGAATCTTCCCCTCCTTTGGGTTCCATTTTCATGCTTGTGACGAGGAACAGAAAACATTTTGATCATCTTCACTCGTATGCCGCCCACTGATCTATCGAGTTCCGCAGACAAAACGTCGGGGCGGTCATAGTTGGTTGTAGAAGGCTATAGGACTAGAAATACCTCCAAAATTTTCCTCATTTGTTTCATTTTTATAATGCAATGTGTCGCCTTTTTCCAATCCTTCTCTTCTCCACGGAGATTTATATAAACGAGAACAACGTTCTTAAGATATTCAAGAATAAGGCAGTTACAAGTATATAAACCCTCGCTAGTAGCGAGGTACTTAAAGATTGGACTGGGGAAAGGGCAAGAGACTTACCCTTTGCACTGGTCTTGTCACCGTTTTGAAGTATCCCGCACAGGGTATCTTTCTTAATGTCTTCCAGAACAATAAGGCAGTGAGGAAAACATAGGTATCTTTGATAGCAACGGAAACGGAAAGGCTGGACGTAAAGCTCTACCCATCGACATACCCCTGTCAGTGTTTGAAAGTGGCCTGTGCAGTGTATCGGAACATGGACGGCGGTCGACCCTGGCGTCCAGCAGCCACAGCAGTCGATAGTCGCCAGCGACCGCCTTCGCCCTCCTCCTGCGCCAGAGGCAGATTAATGCGCGCGCCTGTCATCCGTCTTGGCGCGTGCGGCGAGCAGGTGGCAGCCTGGCCGGCGTGGGCGGGACAGGGTCTAGGGGGGGGAGGGCAAAGAGAGTCGTGGCGGAAAGGGTGGGGACCAGGATGGTGTGATGACAGTGGTGGAGCTGGTGACGGCTGGAAACGGGAAAGAACGAATAGAGCGGGGGCGTGTCTTTTACGGGAGAGTGCGTTGGGTAGAGATGAGAGAATGGAGGTCAGGCTACATGCACAAGTGTTAGAGGGAAATGAAATGAGTGGGCCGCGAATCCTCTTCTCAGTGTACAATAAAATCCTCTCTCAATGTGTGAGCCTTTAAGAGGCTTCCAAGAGCAGAAGGATCTACGAGGAAATCTATGGGGACGACAAAGAGTGGTCGAAGTACAGAGCGTGTCGCAACGTCGTAGGCCGCGCTGATTGATTAATGTTTCCCGGCACGTCGACTGCTATGATCAATAATCCCGTTGGTGCGGTGAAGGGGTTTTTCTTCTTACTCCGAGAGGTGACAGTGTTACTCCGCCGCTAAATGGTGAAACCCGGCGCCCGACAACACGCCCGCTTACGGAGGACTTCCACCTACAGGTGTCTCCGCCAGTGGGGCACCTTCCCATCCAGGTCCTCTGAGTGTAGTTCATGATTTTATCACTGCAGGTGGCGGTGACCTTTCCTCGCTGGATGTTGAGATCAGACGCTGACCTGCAGGTCGGTTTGCGGGTTTTCTCTAAACAGATATCTCCCACACCTCGGCCCCAGCCGAAATAAGCTCTAAGCTTCCGGCTGGTCCTTTGGCATGTGTGGTTGTATAGTGCATGCACGTGGGTGCAAGTAAGGGGTGAATATAATAGTAAGGGGTGAATGTAGGAAAAGGAAGAGTGAGGGAACATCGCTTACGAAACATGGTCCGTTTGTTAGAATATTGCTCCGGTCAAATTAATTGGTACATATTGTTTGTATCACGATTAATCAATTATAGAGTATATTATATTTTATATGTGGTTAGAGAAAACTTGTGATGTTCCAAGCCTCACCATATTAATAAATCCTTTATAATAATAATAATAATAATAATAATAATAATAATAATAATAATAATAATAATAAACAATAATATTTATTATTATTTAACGATCGTTGATCAACAACGATACGACACTAAAATGTAGGCAGTAACTCACCCTTCTCTGACAAGCGCAAAAAGTATTAAGGGTTTGGAGTGTACTGGTAACAAATTTGAAAACATTGTTGTTTTATATAAAGAATTAATATGGTGAAACGTATCTATTTAAATGTTTATTTCGTATTGGGATGGGTTTTTTATTGTGCTTATTTTGTTGTTATACTACTGTACACTGTACTTCAATTCTGTGATTAATAAACCAAATTATTATTATTACTATTATTAAAAGAGACTAAATGGAAATCAATTTGAATATGTGTGCAATACTTGCACTCGCGGCTGGGGTTAGAGCTGGGATTAGACGTGAAGGGGGAGCATCCACGACTCCCAGCGAATGGCAATAACGCGCTCTTTGCATTCGAGGAATTAATATTTCAAACAAAAGCTGTGCCCGGGCGGACGCCGAAGTTTCTAAGATTTCTTCCCCTCTGCCGCCATCGAGGCGTGCTCTGCATACTAAGTAGGTGTTTCTGTTCCTTCGGCTTCGGAGGGGACATTTCGCCCAACTGAAATCCCTCCGTGCTCGCCTTCGCCATTTTCCAAACGAGGCTCTTTCCTAGCTGCCACGCCGCGCCGACGTGGCTTCCTATGGTTCCCACTCAAACCCAAATGGCGTTGGCATTATAAGAAAGCCACGGCGAATATTAATTACAGTTATTACTAAACATATCACGACCATCTGTGCAGCAGTTTATAATAAATTCATGTAGAAATAGAAAACTACTAGATGTAAGAAAATTATGTGTTCGAACAACGATTGAAAATAAGTAATAACCAGAATGTAAAATATAAGCTCTGTCCCATCATGAGCCTTGAGGTAAATCGCAGTAAGACGGTCGACACGTCGGCATCACAGCCTTCGACGCGGCGCCCCCCGACAACCAAGATCACTCATGTGTTTCTGTGTAAGGGGAAAGATGAGACAGTGATGAGACAAAGATCGTGCGCGGGCCGTGTTCCTTTTGATAGGATATTAGCATTCGATTAGTTTTATAGCAGAAATCACAGAAAACAACCAATCATACGCTAAAATTATAATGTAGTCTCTTATTACTCAGCTATGAATATAGTCTCGAAAATCTACCGCCATGAGAGCTTGAATCCTAGGCCGAGGACAAAAGTACTACACCCTATCCCTTTGGTAGTTCGTGTAACATATACGTAAATAGTTTTCATTAAAACTGAATACATCACAATACATACGTTGTTAACATGAAATAATTGAAGTCACCTTCAACTTAGTCGGGAGAGAGTGTGCAGAATGAGTTCCCCTCTGTATTGTCTGCCGATTTTCGCCACATTTAGGGAGAGTGCTGATGACAAGACTGTCAAAATCTGGTTCCCGGAGTAAATCTAATAAATTGACAAAGGTGACTCTCCCAATGGAAACCATGCACTTCACTTACGGGACAAACGACCTTAGCGGTTGACTCATCTGAAATCACTTATCAATTAAAATAAAAATAAAACGCGAACCTGAACTTGTCATTTTGTGCATATATTTTGCAGCAGCAATAATAACGACAAAGGCTTGTCGTCCTGCGGCGCCGTTGAACACGTGGCAGCCACGAACAAACGCCGCAAGCGACGCACATGACGGCAAGAGATCTGCATTTGCATTTTAATGGAATCTAACGCCTCGCGAGCTTTCTGTCTCCGTCTCCGCCAGTTGACGGCGTCAACGGCTGACAACACGCAAGTCGCGACCACCGAACACGACGCCTCGTGACGTCGCACGACGTCATTTACAGGTGGGGAGCATTTTCAAATCGCCGCGAGTCGCGTTGGCTACGTGATTTTCAGAAGTTGAATTTTAATGAGAACCGAAAATTCTCTTTTAGATTTTAGGAGACGCACTCTCTCATTGACAGAACCGAGGTTAAAAAAATGTAGGGAATATTTTAAATATTAATCGTACCAGGCATTAGAATTGAACACAGTTTAAAGACATTAAGTTAAAAATTCATCATTGGAAAGAAGTTTAGAATCTTGAAAACTACACTAAAACATAACACAAAATATTAGTTTGTAAAACGTAAAGACAGTCGGCAATGTAAAATTAATAGAATGTATTTGTAGCCAAATAAGGAATGATGTATGGTGTAGACATTTTTAGCACTTTTATGTTCTAAAAAAACGAAAAATAGTCCAAAATGAAACATATGGAAAAAATAGTAGCTGAATTCGTTTGAAGTATGAAAATGCAAATAAATTTCAGGAATAGGATGATTTCTGAATTCAATTCTCTAAAAAATGTGAATATATCTGTTTGTTTCGAGACATAGTAAAATCGTAGTTTAGTTACTGTTTCCATCAAATGTTTTTTTGCTTCCAAGAACACACTGTTTGTTCTGAAGTGCACCGAATGTACATAATGATTATCTATTTCTTGTTATTTAAGATCGCGTCAACTTCAAGGTCATTAGCGACTACTTTTGCATGAAACGGTATGGTAACTATGAGGATGACACGATATGATGATGCCCGAGGCGGGACTCGAACCCGTGAGCCTTCGGTCCAAGTTCGCTATAGCACTACTGCCTTAGCGATCTCGGCCATCCGGACCGGCGATTTTCTATTTTTTTCTTTTCATGAATTATTTTGAATTCCCTGTCTTCTCCTATGTGTGATAAGTTTCTATATTTGGATGCATGTCAGAACAAATCCTGGTGCTTCATGTCATATCGATTAAGAAGTTTTACAAAAATTCAACATATTATGTCACACTTAATATACTAGAATATATAAACACACATTTTTCATTTTAGTATAAAAATGTTTGAGTTTAAACTACATTTTTCTCAAAGAGGGGTTATATTGTTATGTAGAGTTGAGGCGTAAAAATGTGAAAGGATGCGAATGCAGAATGTGAAAACATTTATTAATCAAAAGTACATATTTTATTCATAATAAAATAACAAATAGAGCTTTTAGATACAGAGAGTTTAAATTTATGACTTTTCTTTATAATTCGAGCATAAATGGCTGAAAAAAAGTGGTTTAGTCAAATTTCCCTATTTTTTATGACATGACTTTAAAATTTTTGCACGGTTCAGTAAAACCGAAATTTTGTACGAGTAATAAATCGACATAATTAGATAAATTATGTTAGTAATTTCATAACGTTACAAAACCTACATAATTACTGTCGTCAGAAATGTAATGAGCTGAGTCTGAAATGAAAAACGTCGTGTACAGAAAAGCGGGGAAATTTGACTTAACCACTTATTCATCACGCCTCCAGATGAGACGTTTAAAACGAATCTCTTGATGGTTCGCACTGTAAAAGTGCCGTTGCTAAAGCATTCGCTTGCCTCCGTCCGCCTATCGCCCCATGCTTCCGTTCCGCACCTCGAATCACTCCTCACTGAGCGGCGGCGCGCGTTCAGCCATTCGACGCACGCGCTCGGGACTCGATCGGAACCTCTTGCCCCGGAGGGCGTTTCTCTCGCCGGCGCCGCCCCCTCGGGAAACAAACGAGCAGCGTGCGGCGGCGCCGACCAAACAAGTGAGTCGCGCGCAGCGGTGCGGCGCGGCGCGGCGCGTGCGGAGATTAATCGCAACCCTCGGCCCCCGCCTGCGCATTCCAACCCGCCCTTCGCCGCCCTGCCCCGCACAGATATTTCTTCGCCCCAAATCAGGTCCCGCGCCTCCGCAGCGCAGCCGCAGCCTTCACCGCCGTCCGCCCCCCTCCGTCCCGACGCCTCACCCGACGCCGCCGTCGGGCGCCAGAGACGCAACCTGTGGAGATAGCTCAGCGCACCGCCTGGATTCGGAGATCCTATGGATCGAGCTGCCTGGTGGCACATTCTCCACACAGCTAGAGAGCTAGAGCTTGTCTAGAGGAGAATTCTAGCGGGTGGTGGCGGATCTGAGTGCTAGATTTTCGCAGTTTTTTCAGTCCATACCTAGCAAAAGTCTTAGTAGTACTTTTACAAACTTTCCCCGAAGTGTGCGCTTCCTCATTCTAGAAACTTCATCTCCACTTTCCTCACAAATGCAATGGTGCACTACACTGCCAGACAAGGCTTGAGCAAGTTTGTCGAGAGCTTGTTTCTGTTAATCACTGGTGGCGACCCATTAACGGAGAAAACCCCGCTTGCGCACATGTAGTTCGGCGCCGGACTTCACCTTCTAGCGGAGGAGGCACATCGCATACTCCCTGAACGTAATAGAAACTTCTTTTACGAACAGCCGAAGTAGTAGACGCGCCCTGGAAGTCGAAACAATCGCACAATCTCTCACTCACTGCGTCTGTTGCGGCCTTCCCGCAGCCCCCGGCGCGGGGCACACGCGCCTGTCGACATCGACCGTTTGCGCAGGCGCCGAAGTGGGTGTCGGCCTCTGCCTCTCCCACACCGCTCCCGTCCTTCCACCTCGTGGCATCGCATCTGCATCGGCGCTGGGTTTCGTAGCAGGCGACGCTCCCTACTGCCTGCTCATCGCCCCGATCGAACCAACCTATTGCAAACGCCACTGATTCATATGTCATAGCCGTAATGGAGATGTGCAGCGGCAGCGACTGGCTTGCCTTATAAGCTGGAATTTCCACACGGCGAGGGAGAGGAATTGCCCCGAGAAGTACAATGCGGATATTTACAACGACCTTTCTTCCCCTTCCGCTCCTTCGAGCGTTCTCTGAGAGGTTCTTAACGTATTCGCCTGAGGCTCCGACAGCTAGTCACGAACACAGTTGATAATGATGCATTTTTAGTGTTTGTTGGATTACCAGTGTATTAAAGCGAATCGGGAACAGAGGTCATTCTTGGTTAAATGAAGATATTTGAATTATAATATGTGGTTCATTACAAAATTTGTATTAAAATAGAAAGATCTTGTCTGCACGGAAAATAAGAACCCTGTTAATGAGCCTCCCAAATTTATATTTCTCATATTAAAGAGGCAAAATTAAAGAGGCAAAAGGTGAGGTGCTAGAGGTGCTACAATAGCACATATTGTATCATTTTTCTAATCGTGTAACATAAATTGCACTGTTTGTAACGGTGACGCAACATTATACTTGTAATAATACATGCACCAAGACATTAGAAAATACTTTTCATTAGACTTTTTTTACAAAAAAACAAACATTCTGTCTACTAGGAGAATACGATCACTGTTAATTAGTCAACAACAATTATAATTCCTACACTCAATGAAAAGAGGAAACAAAAACTAGAGAAACTACAACATCACATACTGCATCTTTTGAAATCGTGTAACACAAGACGCATTATTCGTAACGACTACCAGCTATTATATTTACATGAGCCTACAAAAGTCTTTCCGACCAGCGAAAGTTGTTTTTCTGCACCCAGATTCGATCTCAAAAACTAAATGGTATTTCCCACTATTTACAACTTATTAATTTTCCAAAAATTCAAAGAGTTCAACAAATGTAAGGCCTACGCTATTCTTTTAAATACCATCTTGCCCTTTCCGTATTGTAGCCGTGTTTGAGAATATATTTTTTTATAAATTCCATTAATTTCAAACAGAAATTGCGCGAAAACGTCTCAGTTTTTTAAACATCTCTCATTATTTTTTTAATATCTGATTATTGTAACAATTTCGATTAATACGGAAAACATCCATCTTTGATTTAGCAATTTTCTCAAGCAGAGAATTCGACACAAATGGGTACACCACCACCATTTTATTTCCATTTTAAAACAGGCAAATATTTTAAGGAAAATTTTGATCTGTTTTTGAGAAAATAATTTCTTAAAAAGTGCCTGTATTTTACGAAAAATTAGTTGAAAACGACTCACATTTACGAAAAATTATACGAAGGCTGTTCCAAAAGTAATGATAAAACGCTCTACAGAAAAAAATATTTATTCAATCTTTCAAACTGATATGCTCTATTTCGAAGTTACCTCCTTCCTCAGTACTAATACACTTTTGCTATCGTCCCTGCTACTTTTTTCACACGAACGCCTAGCCATCTTTCCCGAGCTCCTTGCAGGGTGCCTCCACAGCATTGATGACCCCTTGATTGTCCTTTAATTTTCGTCCTCTGACCGGAAACTTGATTTCAGGGAACTTCCAGAAATCGCAAGGAGCCTAATCTGGACTGTACGGTAGATGGAGTACAGTCGCGATACCTAGAGCGTTCAAGAAATTCACTAGAGTGCGCTCGACGTGCATCCATTTGCATGATACGCTCGCATGGCCAAATCATTGTGCCCGATTGATCAAAAATTTGTGGCCAATTGAAATGTCTAAGACTGCGCCAAGCTCTCTAATGGTAATTAGTTGATCTTCGCGAATAATAGTGGCAGCGGTATTTTGTAGAATCTCGGTGCATGACGTTGAAGTTCGCCCCTCGCGCGGCTCGTTGACGACACTCTCTCTACAGTTCTCGAACGCTCCATACCACTTGTAGAAGGTGACCTTATTCATAACATCTTCACTGTACACGTTAGTCAATAATTCATATGCATATTTTCAGTTCTTTCCGAGTTTCACCAAAAATGTCATGTTACATCGTTGCTCGAACGTTTAATCCATGCTGGACACGGTAGGCGAATATTTAACACACGTTACATGAAGCGCCACATACGTTTTCTCAATACACAGGTCAACTTGAAACTAACGGTATTGTTGGCGAAGCGAATAGGTTGCGCGATGGTATTCAGTGCACCTACCATTCGCAAATACATTTTCCCTCGGGGTCTCTATTATCATTACTTTTTGAACAGCCCTCATACTTAATATCAATCCAAGATCTGGCTTTCATTAAATCTTTAACATCATTATTGTAGTTGTAGGAAGACGCCGAAAAAGTTGCCCAGAAGATAGTTGTAGAGACTTACATTGCATAGATCATTTTACATTACTGACTAGAGACAACTTTATTTTATACTTTCATGAATCTACTCCAGACGTACCTCGTTCTAACACTTGACTAACTTGCCTTTTCAACAACTCTTAAAGTTATTCGGACACAGTTTCAATAATAAACATTAATCAATCTCACACAACTAATAGGTAGAACTCACATACCAATAGATGTTTCCATTTATGGGAAATCTGTAAATTTCTAAAAAGATAATTTTGATAATGGCTGCTTCTTCAAGATTGCACTCGAGTACTGGTCGGGAACATCAATCTCCATTAACGATAAAAACTTCTACCGCCAGCGTGAGCATTAATAAGTCTCCGGTAAATTTTTACTGCACAATGCCTAAGTCATCACAGCTTCAAGCAGTATTCCATTAAGCATACAGAAAAATCAGTGGAATATGGTGATTAGATTTACCGACACATCGACCAAATTGTTGGTCCATTATAACGACCTTCGATCTCTGACAAGAATATTAGAAATCAAAATCGAGTGCACAGGGACGTTCTTTGCCCCCGCAATCACCCCTACCTCCGTTTCATACCCAGTTCCCCCTGCCTTCGCCTGCTTCATCTCCCCCACCCCTGTTTCCATTTCCACCTCGTTTATCCCCGATTCTTCCTTCCCCGTCTCTCGGTCGCTCATCCGCCCACGCGTCCGTACTCGCCCCCACCCTCACCCCGACTGCGTCGCCGCCCCGAAGACCTCATAAATTGCAGCGCCCGGTCTCGAACGCGCGACATCCGCCGTCATATTGTATTTTATTGTCACTGGGAGGGAGAGCGTGTTCATGAATTATGAAACGCCCGGCGGAAAGAGGGTAAGCGGCCGGGTTATGCGAAGTCGCTGCTGGTAAACTGCCTGATTTATTATTAGCACAGCGTCGTTAGAATCCAGGGGAGTTTGTTTTCTAATTTTTTTTCGAGTGAGCTTCAGAGGAACATTTATTAAAAATGTGTAGCGACCAGTGTCGCGAGAGATATTTATTGAGTGTGCGGGCGCAGAAGAACATGTTAAGCCCGCCCACACTTCACGTCGGCGCCCAGTAGGGGTGGTGTTATTCTGAACCGCAAGCGACTTCGCAGTGATCACAGGATTCCGAAAGAGAACTCCGGTCCAACGCGGAGGGTTAAGGCCATTTGCAACAGAGCGATTCCCTTGAAATTGCGCTGCACACACGTTCTGACAACATGCAAGATAAGACGAAAATGACAACACATGTCAGTATACAAAACATTAGTAAAATAATTGCCGACCTATGTAACAAAAAGGGTGTACAAATAAATTTGATAAAAGTAGCAAGAAAAATCTGCACAGAAGCAACTGATTTCTATACATGAATTCCTATTTCACTACACCCGTCCATCCATAAACTCTATTAGTGATTTGTGTGAATATCAAATGTAATAAACTTAAAAAATATTTTTTTAAGTTTAGATCATTTTCCAGGAATCTTGATATTGAATGTTGTGTGCCACACGTTTACCTAACAACGGTAAATTCTTTCCGTAATCAGACAGACCTGCCAGCACTCCGCCCAGCGATAGCGTTTCTTTATTCCTGAATTGGTCATAGAAGCGTGGGAAAGCTCAAATCACACTTCTTGACCCACCTCGTTTCCAGTTCGTTTCCTCTCAGAGCAACTAACTTCTCTCGTCGATTTAGTTATTTATACGTTTTGTTTAACTCTCTTTTTGCTTGTAGTGGTAGGAGTGGAGGTAACGGCGAGTTACCATTTTGTTAGCAATGCGAAAATATAAATATAATTTGCAGTTCCTTTACCGTTGCAAATACGTTTTCTGTAACTCTCTATAGCTTCTGTTACTATAATGTCTAGTTTTTCAAATGTCACTAATCTCGCTCTTTTTTGAAATTGTATTTTATTTATTTATTTATATTTAACTTTTACTCATATTTCAACTATTTATAGTTTAAATTATGGGAAGGGATTCTGGAACTCCAGAAAACGAGTGCAGATTATCTTCTCCCCCATAAGTCATAGACAGTTTTTACTGTTTTTTACCAAATAAATCTAAATCTATACGATATTTTATCAATATTCCTTTAGCGGATTATGTTCAAACTCAAAGAAATGAAGACCGTCAGTTGGGACTTATATTGCAACGAAACTTGTGTTCTCAACTTGTCCACATGTAGCTTTGTTCGAATTTTTTTTGTAACATGAATCGTTGCGAGGTGTTAGTGTGTTCGTGTTTGGAGCCAAATATGGAGGTGGTTGAAAAACGATCTGCGCAGTGACATCAAGAGCGCACTTTTGGTCGTGTATTTAACCTCTTGATATGACTTTCTTCTAGACATCTCATTATACCAGGGTACGTCAATAAGTATCTGCAATCAAATTTTTATATTTTACTACAGTAAGAGAACACACAATGTTTATTGATATCATTATCAACATAGTCACCCTACTTTTCAATGCACTTGGTTCACCGTTGCTCAAACTTTCTGATAACTTTTGAACAAAAAAAGGTTTTTAGTTATCCAGCGAGCCACATATGCATCGCTTACTTCACTTGCGATTTGGAACTGAATCGACGTTCTCTTGAAGCATCTTTCAGTGGACCAAAGGGATGGTAACCCGGGAAAAAATTGAGACTTGGTTTAGGATACTCCAGTAAACCATTCTCATGCAACATTGTCAAAACATTGTTTCCGTAATTCCCGTTGTCTCCGTCATTCGGCAAAACATTGTCTCCGTATTGTACTGAAAATCTGCTGCTGGCACACCATCAGACCGTAAAAAATGGATTAAGAAACGATGTTTTCCTTTAGTGCGAATAGAAAGCCTAGTAATCATCTTTACCTCCCAACATAGCAAGCCTGGGTAATCAGATAACGCTGAAACGTTCCTCAGACAAAGACAACGGCAAAAAAATCATAGTCAGCCTAAAGACAGAGCAAAATAGCAGAATTTTGTTGACTTACCTACGTACAGTATGACATTGGCCATGACGGATAATAGAAGTCATATTATTGAGCCACACAATACGACTTGTCTTTTCTCAATAATTTTCGAGGAGACGTTACCTTTTCGTACCAAAATATATACCCATTCTGAAGGACTGGGAAATTTTCAAGTTACCATGTAACTAAAATACTTTACAACACTGATTACTTATTACTGTGTTACAAACAATAAATGCTGACATATTTTTTCAAATGGATGGTGTTTCTTTCATTTCGAGTAACTTTATCCAATAAATTTCATTACCATTTGGTATTTGTGGTTCAAATCTCACCTTCTTGCATTTGAGTGTTATCATGTTATTATTGCAAGACGAAGGAAACCCAACGCATCCAGTTTTCTTTCAGAAGTTAAAGACGGCATCAGGAATGGTTCGGAAAGAGAATTGGAACCTCGTTTTTTTTGTAGACCAACACGCAAGATTTCAACGTTCAATACCAGTTGATAAAATGTATGAAATTGGGCATAAACACACGATAAATTATGCAGTCGCTAAATACGACATAAATGTAGTATTACATTTAAAAACACGTGAACCACAAAACTGTAGATGCAAATGAAATCCAACACATGTGAATTTCAGGACAAACATAATAGAACAAATGTATTGAAAGATAATAAAGTATTAGACGTATTACAAATACCACAAATAATATTGATCTGTAAGAGAGTTATATTTCAAAACTGTCAGCTCTCAAATTATATGAAAAATATTGTCTGAAACGAGCACAAATTGTTTTATTTGTGTATGTAATTATCATCAATACTAGTCCAGACTAATAATATTATATATCTTGGATGAGATTTATACGATTCCATTTGAACTAGACATAACACAATTAAAAAAAGAGTAATCCGCTTCAGACCCTACTCTGCTTCTGTGCCCACTCTCCCCGTCAGTCTTTCTTAGACGCATACACTTCCGACATTTAGCTCATAAATCGCATTCTCACGATAAGAATCTTTATTTAAAAGAAATAAAATAATGCAAATTATATCAAAGTTTCAAATTAAAGTTTCCTTACCACGAGTAATCATGGAAGAAAAAAATCATCATTACCGTAATCCAAAATATGATGCACTTAGAAACGGTTAGGAATATTTAGATGTGTCATTAGACGTTCTAGCCCAAATATGTAAATGTAAATTACAAAAACAGAATTATTTTCTCATATACATGTAGTTTTCTTTACCTATTCTTTACCAGTCCTTATTTTGGACACAACTGCTATCACTGTATTGCATGATAATAGTGTTATATTTGGGATTAATGTTAACATGATCGTGTAAGATTTTACTCTTCACGCCAGTGTACCATTGATGATAAATAAAAATGTATGACGACCTAGTACTAATTATGGAATCATAAGGAATTATTAATATTTAAAAATGTTTTATTTCTAATTACACTACCGTATTTGTGAAGCCAGCTACAAATAAGAAAATTGACAGAATTACATTTTTCTTTACTGCAATACGCGAGTGAGTAATCTGTGTAGCGGGAAGGCTGACAGCAGAGAACCTTCACGCGCCAACAACCTCTCCATGCAAAGCAAAACACGTCCTTGCACTCACCAAGCTTCAGTGCCAGTGCACCAGCAAAAGAAAGAGTACCTTTTACAGCTGAGCACAGACCGTGGTCGCAACATTAATAGAAAAATGTGATTTTTGGTTTTACGTTAATTTTTATCAATCTTAGCTGATGTGTTTTTCTAGTTCATGACAACCTATTTATAACTCTGAAATGTATTAATAACATAATATTTTATAATTCACGAGAAATTTATTCTCAATTAATGTATGTAAATCTGGAGTTGAAATAAATGAGAGAAAATTACTTTTGGATACATAACAATCATCAATACCCTACATTGTACATCAAGTTCAAAAGCGATATTAATTACCACTTTCTCTACTAAAGCAAAGAAAGAAATCATTAAACTATGAACTTATCAACTGAGAGTACATTTAATTATTTTGAATGGAGAAGATCTTGATTTCATAACGTTTACTTAAGAATAAAATCATTATATTTAATTCCTACTTTAGAATTACATGCAAAGCTTATATTCAGTGAAAAGACCTACCTTCTAAAAGTAACTAAAACATATAAATTTAAGAAAACGTTTTACTAAAGAGATAGACTACATGGAGATTTGTTAGTTTATTTTATTCACATTATTGCTACACACAAAATAATAATTAAACGCAACCCCAACTGCAAAAGAGAAACGGTATGAAATTTTCCATTACTTTTCTTCTTTGTTACAAGGGCAACAAGGGACGGCTGGGTTATTGGGACAGCAGAGAAGAACAGCGAAGGGCATGGAAGGGCGCACGGTGCTGAGGGGGACGGGAGGGTGTTGTGACTGGCAGCGAGGTACACGGAGGCCGAAAGCGAGGAGGAAGGAGATAAGGGATTGGTGTGGAGGGTGGCAAGTGGCGAGGAGAGGAAGGTGGGGGAGGGACGTTAAGGGGAGGGAATAGGCGTAGAGAAAGAGAGGGGTGAAGAAGTTCCACGATGAGAATAAATTGTCAGAAAGAGTAGAAAGAGGCGGAAAGGTGTGGGGGTGAGGAAGTAGTGAGGAGAAGAGGTGGTGATGGCAGTCGCCGCTGTTGATGTGTGTCGGTTACGGAAATGACTTTTGCGCCACAAGTAAAACGAGTGTTTTTAGCGAGAGGGGAGGAGCAATGAAGAAGTGGAACAAAGTAGGTAGAGCGCGCCCCGCACATTAGACTTTCACGAACTCACTGCGAGAAGTTCTGTCTTTACCTGAATCACAAACCCGATGGAAATCATTATTGTATCTTGCATAGTGCTGATGTATCTATTAATACAGGAGTAGTCGGATAAGATGGAACTCGGTTTTGGTGTTTTCACTACTGCCTTGAATACGTAGTACGGTACACAAATTCAATTTCATCTGTATGAGAAATTATATTTTAATAACAGAAAACGAATAAAACTTACTAATAGCAACAAGAGCAAACAGTAATATCAGTAATATTAGTTGACTCCTTATAAATAGATTGTATTTCAATTTAAAAACTGGTGTGTAAAAACAGTGTAAAAATATATGTAATCTAAAAATATATTCATTATCCATAATTAATTTTCTAATATATTCTGCATTTTGATTTGAATACAAGTTCCTCCAAATTAATACGAAATATTCGATATAAGAGTTTGCTAATTATAAAATAAATTTAATGCAATGTTGAAATGTTTGTCATAATATATAATCAGAATACAAGTACATCATACAAAGAAAACACATACTGATTCGGAAGGGACTCCGTCTATAAATATCTTTTGTATTCTGACTGGACCACCCCGTTCTCTTTTACTACCTTTAATTCTATCGAAATATCAACTTAATAATATTTACATCTAAAGGATATTTGGTTTACCAATCTGATGGTCACTATTCTTTGTACTCCTTCCAATTACTTTTTTTCTAGATGAATAAACATTTGAATATTCACGCGACCGTAGCCCTCAGATCATATGAAAGTGGTCCAGCCATGATCATTTTTATTTAGCGGGTTCGATAGGCTGCCTAAACAGGAACTCGGCGGTGAAATATTTACGTATGCTATTATTTATCTTTTTTTGTGGGGTATCGGGAACACTCCTTGCTGTTACACAGGAATAATAATACTTAGATATGTAAAATAACATATGCTATTTGTATTCTGAAAGAAATACACATGGTGATAAATATCCCAGTTGAGAACAAGATCTCAATTTAAAACAAATATGAACAAGACATTATTATGAAATTTCTCATGGTTACTTGGCCTATTATTCTTTGGTACTTCCATCCCTTAATGCATGCATTGCCATCAACCCCTTTGAACATTAATTAAATTCTCATTATAAGCCAAAACTTGATCTTTCTACACCAGGTGAAATTGAAAAATGTTCGTTTGTTTACTTTCCTTTCGTAGAATGGCTGCATTCGTGACCGTTATCAAAGGTTCGTTTCACTTCCATTTTGTTTATTTTAGTTCACACCACTATGTCTATTCTTCCATAAGCGCAATTATATTTTCATTTTAATTCCGAACTTTTCCTAATAATTACTCATAATAAAGTCATTACTAATTAAGGAGGCTATCACCCGCGTACAAAACTAATGCTTTAAAATTGCAAGTTAAGATTTCAATTTTAACTGAACAACATCGCAGTTATCCTCAACTTATTTTTTCATTCTGCGCGCCCTTCATTTGTCCCAGAGCCCTGTGCGAACTAGTACACAAACGCGTCTCTTCTTGCTTCTTCAGCGCATGTCATTCGATTACTGGAACACTGTTTATTTTCTGATTGGTCACTCATGCTTACGTACTTTATTTGCTTATTTTCTGGTTCTTGTAATAATTTTAATAATTCATATTTACCTTCACGGAATTTTCTCACGTGTTCTTACGTTATTTCAACTCATCACGATATTTTCTATTTTCTTCACTGTAATTTACATTAACATTTCCTTGTTAATACAAGGAAATATTATGAAATATATGCTTCACATCTTTGTTTACTTTCCAGTCCTCCATTGTTACTATCGTCGTATTTACTTTTATTAAGAATTTAACTGTTCACATTTATTTTGTGATAAGTTATCACGATACATAGAATTTACTCAGACACTAATTATTTTCAATATTCCAAAGATGATTATATTAGTCTAAGTGCAAATTTACAAACAATTAACAATGTGAATAATACGAGGTTTTGAGAAAGATCATACAACCAATTTTAAAGAATATTATCACATACACTTCACGGTATTGCAACAACAAAAATTCAGACAATGCAACGTTTATCTCTTCGGCAACAGACTGTCTTTCTCAATATAAGCGCTGAAATCATTAGACAGACTCACAGCCCTTCAACAGTCATCATTCCATTCTCCATTTACTTCAATTTTTCTAAAACAGCAATGAGCTTTTACGTGTAATGGGGTATAATTATTTTATCCAAGCACGAATGCTTCCATAAAATAATCATTTTACAATGCCATGCGCATGGAAATTGAACAAACGCTTTGTAGGTTATATTTGGTTAAGAAAATTAAATAAATCGTATATTTTCCTATTAAAATATTATTCAGTCATTTCCTTTGATCAAGATAAACCTGCTAATGGGGTTTTGTTTCACCAGTCGAATAATCATCGAAAAAATCTCAGAGTCGTAATTACCGCTACGGCCGGTTATTTGATTCACTTAATTTAACTTTATAGCCAGAGCAGTTAATTGATCCGCTCAGCTATTTATTGCATTATTCATACTGGCTGGGCTTTGAAGCGTCGCTGACCCGAAGTCAACAGAGGCCCAAAGCAGTAACACAAAAGTAAAACTCCCAGACATATTACAGGGGCAAGAGAATAACGCAGCACGTCTTCGGAGCTTAATGTTAATGAAATACCATTTTTTCAGAGATTTATACTTAATGTACATATTTGTAACTATGTATTTTGAAAAGTTATGCATTCTCAAATCTGGCTTAAAGCTAACTTCGAGCGAATAAACAAACATAGTTGTACTCAGATAACTGTCATTATTTCTATCAGAATCCAACACATATTAAATATATACATATAAATATACACATATAAACATTTTTGAAGTTGTATTACAAATCTTTTATAATCTCGTAAAATAGTGTAAACAGTTTGCGGGAAATGTGATGTGACTGAGCTCGTATCTATGCATTTGTCAGTGTTTCGGAAACTTCATAAAACTTTTCAAATTAATAAAACTTTAGAATTATATTTTATTATTGCACATTTTTTTAAAATAGCTATTTTTGTATTCTATCCATTCAGTAGCTAATTTTTTCATGTCATGTAGGAAACTTGTTTCATTCTTAAGGGGAAAGGGTAGCATGTATACCGGTTACGTTAAATTTGTTACTATTGATGTACCTTTCCTAGAAAATGATTAACTACAAATTGTTCACATACTGAAAAATATAACTTTTGTATTATTTTGACATTTTATGAGTTGATTAAAAATAATTAGTATTTTTTCAATTATAATTTTTACACTATTTTTTCAGAATTTTTCGACAAGCATTTTGTATTGTTCAAGATTTTTTTAAATAACAGTTTATTGTCAATACTATAACAAATGTATCCTGTAAATTTCAATAAATTGTGTATAATAACTTTAGAGAAAAGGTACAATTGATCGGCTTCACCGCACATTAATTACAAAATAAGTACATTTTCAGGAAACGCATTGTGAAAAGTATCTAAACTTGCCGCTATTCTACTATAACATTCCTACTTCGTATTCTGGATCAAGTTCTTCAGTGGAAAATACCAATGCAACCAATGTATGAACAAGAGTACGTTTCAATAACTCACTTCAATAACCCAACAACTTTTTTCTTGGATAGGGGAAATACGTATAAAAATGGCGAAGGCCTAATTTTTGTTTTAATTTGAATTTTCAAAACTTGCCAAACTTTACTATTTTTCGACTTTTTCTAACAATTAAAATATAGAATATTGGAATATCCAATTCGGAATTTCCAAGTAGTGTATAAGACAATATATGCTAAAAATTGTCTTAAGATCTTATTTACGAAGTTGTGACGTTACCTCCCCTAATACCCTGTATAGATGTATATATGTGTATCTATTTATTTTTTATATATACATATATTAATTTCAATATTATTGAATTTAACAATACTCAAATTCATAAACATGTTTTTAGAATTTAATTTGGCATACAATTCTTAAAAAAATTTCAAAATACCTTTTAATATGTGACTATATGTGTATCAACACGACAGCGCAAGCAGGTTGTTAAGTATTCATAACGCGTAAAAAGCGTTTCACAGAACAAAAAACTTAAAAAACATCTGAAAGTTAATTATGCCAAGTTTACATGACGTTCTGAGACATATAGTTTCCATTAGTAATTTCTAAATAGTGACTAGGACACATGTATCTCGGTAGTACTGAAAGGGTACTACCAAGTACAGAAGAAATAACAATGATTTTGAGAGGGGTTAGAGTCCATATTTTTGGACAGACGAATTCTAGTAACAATTATTTATTTTATAAACTTGTATCGGTTTCGGGGATAGTCCCTGGTACAGCCTAAGCAATAACAGAGATGCGATAGTCTAACGTGTTTCAAATTATTGTACAGCTGAAACTATTTAACTACTTCACTATATAAAACAGACTACAAATTTCAATATTGAAAACCCCGCAAAGGTATATAATTATTTTTAACTACAACTCAGAATTATTTTCCCTGTAATCTCATCAGCGTTTTCAAGCAATAACCTATTGGTTAATACTAAAATCGGCGCTAAGCGCAGATCCCGTCTTCTGCCACGCGTCCCCTCAGCTTCAGTCGAGCTTCAGTTTTCCTACCGAGCACACTGTGTCTCGCGAGCTGATGGTTCTCACACTCACGGTGCTTGATCTTCACTTTGCAATGTACGTAGTATACGCATGTGTAAGATTGCTTTAAAATGTTACTCCAACAGATCAGTGAATGTTACGATGAACTAATTAGTTTTATTTCAATTACACGGACTCGAAACGTTTTCCTCATACTTAAATATGTGTGTGATTTAAAACTCTTGATTCATTATAGCAGTGTCTTGGTTACTGCCATACTTTCATGATGCACAATGTACTGAGTTAAATGTTTGTGCTGAAACAGTGACTGTGGGTGCAGGTAATCACTTATTTGGGACGTACTTTCATGATGTCAGCCATTCACTTCCGTCAGTGTGGCAATGGACACGTATCGATGACATGGTGAATACTTTAAACCATAGTGAACGTCTGCTAGTTTCAGGGAATTCGGCCACAGTCGTGCATTCTCGTGAGTCCAAACGACGCTTGCGCAGACGCACAATCCTTAGGTAACGCTTGTGCTGACCTCTGCGTGAGCGGCCGTGGCTCTGCGGGCACCCCCTTTGCGCCTTATCACGCTGTACAATTCGGCGCCGCTTCGAAACGTCGAATGTAAAATGTCTTGTTCGCTTTTCTCACAGCATTATGTGTAAATTCTGTCCAATTCTTCATCTTTGTGACAATTCTATAAATTGATAATTTTAAGATGCTTCACAATGGCACATAATTCTCAAGCTTAGTTGCACCGTGTGTGTGTTTCATAATTCATGTTTTCGCAAGGTATTGCAATATTTTTTTTAAATTTCAGTTTCTTTGTAACGTTTGCATAGTTTAATTATATCAAATTCAAGAATGTGTATTCTGATTCCACTGAGAAATGTCAGTAATTGCTGAAAAAAACCTCAATTTCAGAAAAGCAGGCTGTATCTTTCCGTTCAAAACAGGTGCGTTTCTTTCGAAGAAAAGGCAATCTATTTAAGAAGAATGATAGATATGGTATAAAACCAGGTCACCGCCTGGAAACAGTCCACAGCTTACATACCAACTCCATCAGACGGAATGATATTGAAAAATTGTTACGTAGCAAGTTATCTTCATCCTGCAACGTGTGTTACCATAGAATACTAAAAATATAAGCAGAATCCTTTGCGAGGGCATGAATACTTTTTTCGAAAGAATGTCCCATTTACAGGAATTTGAATTTATGGAAATGTGTGTATGTTATGTTAATATTATTAATAGTTATAAATTCAGTGAGTGGTTAAGAAATGCTAATTAATCAAATGTAAGGCACAAGTTTTGAAAATATTTTTTTTTATCGCGACGGATCTTTATTTTCTGAAAGAAGAAGCGATCAACAGAAAGTCGATGTTACGTAACTGGGGCACTTTTAACGCTCGAGACGTTACAATATTTAACATGAGAAAAGGGCGAAAAGTATATTCTTATTTTTTGTCTTACCTGATTTGATGATTAATAGTTCAAGGCCTATTCACGGTAAAGAACAAGGTGAAAAAAGTCAACGCATACCTACACAGCACCTTGTGCATATCAAAGCTGCAGCGGTGGCCACTATAAAGTGACTACCACTTAAAGAAGCTGGATTCAACATGTTTTAAGCAAGACATCCACAGAGTTTTAGTAGGAAGCTCTTATATCCGCTCTAAGATATATCTGAAGTTCCAGTCTGAAGTCGTCAAACAACTTAAGAAACTCAAAAAGTCAGAAACTCGCCTTTGCTGTCATGCCGTTTGAAATTGTTTGAAATGATGCTTCATCTTGCCCATCAAGGGCTTTGCCACCATCACAAACACAACACAATCGACCATCTCCTAAATCTAACATACCCTACACGCCAAGTTGAATTGATGCGTTTGGTGGTGTCTTGCCATTATCAAGCTAATGGTAATTGTGAGTAGTTCCTTTCTTCCATCTAACTTGGCAACCGGCCTGTACGGAGAAGAAATATGTCCACAACCCTAGCAGCAGGATGTGAAGGATCCTTCCTCCTACTGACCACGCATTTCATTCAGACATCCTGTGCACAAAGGAAGACGGTCTGTGAAATGGAAACAAAAGGAGAGCGTGGCGCTATCAGGCGGAGAGGGCAGTGCGAGTGTCGGGGATACGGGTGTCAGGTGGGCAGCTCTCAAAGCGGGCTGACTGACGGCCCGAGCACTGCCACCGCAGGAAGTGGGGAGGGACCGGAAGGGGCGGAAGGAACGAGGCGACGTCCGCCGGGGGCTCTTATCACCGGCGCCGTCCTCCGTCCGAGGGCATGTGCGGGCGACGAACGGGACGAGCCCGGTTAGGAGGAGAAGGGGCGGGGCAGTGGAGGGAACTGGGCAAGGGAAGAATGGAGACAGGGAAGGAAATGCATAGACGCAAGGATATTTTTTAAGAAAGAAAGGGGGCAGGAAATCGTAGGAGGCAAAGAAGAGAGCGGGGTAGTGAAAGAGCATGAAAAAGAGAGTTCGGGGCAGAAAAAAAAGGGGAGGTAGAGAAATGAACGAGAAGGAATAAGTGAGGAGCACACAAATGCATGGTGCAACATGGAAGATAACAGGAAAGGATGGAGGGTAATGGTCAAGCAAAATAAAGAAGGTGGGAATGGGATAAGAAAAAGGAGGAAGCGAAAGACACAGGGAAGTAATCAGAAGTAGCAATGATAAAGTGTGGAAAGAAAGGGAGAAATAGGGATAGCCGTGAGGGTAAGAAAATGTACGGGAAGGAAAAAGGCGGGGAAGAGAGGAGAAGAAGAAGAGGGAAGAGACCATTACTTTGAATACATCTTGTCAAGTAGTTGAAAATGAAAGATTTGCAGCGATTGTTGCTAAAAAGAAAGTTGACAGTTAAAACTGAAAATGTTCTATAATTTAATAAAAAACCTGCAAAGTTGCTCCTTGTATACTATTAATTAGCGGTTTGAGCGGTTAATTAAAAGTACTCCTTATGAAGTGTAAATTGGCTTTCATTGATAATAACTGCCTCAAAATAAATCAAAAAGTATCATACAAAAAAACTGCATCAATTTTAACAACAACATTTCGTAGAAACTTCAGGCACTTACAATATGTCTGGACTTTTCTGAAGAGGGGGGAATCCTGATTCAGGTGAAGGATCGTTCGGGCCCCTTCAAGATGCCGGCGTGTACGAAATCCCGTGCACTTTTGTACTTGTTTATATCAGCCAAATTGGGCGCACGGTAGAAGAGTGGATGCAGAAACACATGCGACATGACCGGTTACAACATCCACAAGCCGGTCTTGGCCCAACATGCCGCGGAAACGGGTCACTTCGTTAATTACCAAGAGTCTCGTACTACATCCACAGAAGACCGGTGGTGGCCTCGTTTAATCAAAGAGACCTTAGAAATCTCCAGGAGACTCACAAACCTCAATACAGATGATGAACTCCGCCTTAGCAACACCTGGAGACTGGCCGTCGCTCCCCGCATGTACTGTCCCTCCCCGCGGAGACACCCCCTCGCAGACGGCCAATGACGTGACGTGGTTGGCATTTCCTCTGGTCCCCGACCACGCAGATTTATCTTGTGGATGTCCAACCTGTTCAGTTTTCTATTCTCTTCTCTTTCCATCTCACCTCCCTTCCTGCACTTTCTTTGGTCTCCCGGTATCGCTCTTATCTATCTCCGCCAATCGCGGGCCAAGCGCCCTTCTCCTATTGGTCGCCCATGCAGCCAATCGGCCCATGCACCCTCTCCTAAAATAATGCGACGCGCTAGCCTCTGCGCACGCAGAGTCGCAGACAACACGCATTTTATTCAAAACCGTACGGTACTTTAATGTTGTAGAGAGGAATAGTGAATTCACATGCAGCAGATAAGGAGAGAAATGTTGTATGATGGAACTCAGGATTAAATTTAAAAGTGAAATTAATGTAATAATATTTTAACATTGAGAGAATTTATGAACATAGCAGGGCAAAGAAATATATAATAATATTGATAGTCGGGGAGAAAGTAATCTCTTCATAATATCTATCTATCTTTTAAATAGTATAAAGGTTTATTAACATTAATATCAGTACGA
>BOPP01000001.1:12567335-12592973 GCA_017312745.1 Gryllus bimaculatus
GAAGAAATTATGCATACCCTGAAACTTCCAACGGAAGACTGCAGAGTGCCTACACATTCGTCACACACCACTGTACCGTGAGCAGGCGCAACTAGAAACAATTTTAGTCGGTGGTGACACATGCTATACGCGATACCACTGATTATCACGTGCTATGCCCAGTCGGAGCGCTGTGTCTGATCTTATCGTTGAGCATTTGTTTTGCAGAATATCGGACCGTCTCCCTTACCGAGCTCCGTTTTCGTGATCTTGAAGAGGATTATCGCTACTGCGAGGACCACCAGGGCCAGTGACCGGTGGTACAAAGGACAGCAGGAAAACGATAAACATTTTCTCGTCGTGTAGCCGCCGACGAAAATTTGTATCATCCCCGAACGGCGTGTGTCTGCCTCTTGCGAAATGTGTAACCCTTGATATAGCGTAGCGCTCTTAAAAATTGATGACTTCATGGTTTGCGAACATCACAATGCGTTGTTTCAATTTTGCGCGAGGAAGTCTGTATTCCTGTATTCTGAACGTATTCCTTTCAGTCAGTATTCCGGCAAAGCGAAAGGAAGGGTTTTTGGCATATGTGCGCAAGGTTTTTCACCTCCGATCTATCACGAGAAGCACATCCGGGGCAAAAGATGGAGACGAGTTCCATTTGCTCTGTGCTTCACTTTCCGCGACGCTTCTCCCCCGCTGCAATCTCTCACGCTTACATTCCTATCATTGGTTGGTTACTTAAAGTGTTCGTTTTTAGACACGCATTACACTAGCGCACATGTCGAAAGACCACTAGGCGGCATACTTCTTATCCCATTTGGGGCGGTGTCCCGCTGGGGGTAGACACCTGAGTGATGAAATCTCACACCAAACCGACGGATAGGTCAGCGCTGAACCTTAGCGTCCAACGGGGGAGGAACACCGTCACATCGTGGGATAAATCCGACACTACATTAACAGGATTATTGACCTCAGTAGTAGATGTGCCTGGAAACATCAATCAATCAATCAATCAATCAATTCCTGCGTGTTCTCCGACTGCTTTCCCGTGAAGCCATCTTCACTTCCCACACTCCACGCCAACCCCACGTCGTCCGCCGTCTTCTGGCGCGCCACGAGGCAGCAGCCGCTTCATTTCATTGAACACGGGCGCCTATCCCCCGCAAGCGCCTTGCCTCTGCCTCGCTCCTGCCGCTTCCTCCCCCCTTCTCCAAGGGAGACCAGTTCCACAAACACTCTTTCTTACTGACCACACGCTTCGACGCCTCTCTACAAGATCAATATATTACATTGTTTAGACAAGCAGAAAGAGGTGTAATTGGTGTAGACCTGTTCAGAAAACTGGCAATAAACAGAATAAATTTGCTAGAAGGAAATGCGGAGAATATTAAGTAAGTTTATGAAAATAGTGGTCACAAAAGGAAATATGTTTAGAGATTATGTAAAGGAAGAAAGGAAATGTAAATATATGTAATTGAATAATGCAAGAGACGTAACTATGTAACGTTCATGTGTCAGAGTAATTATGAAAGAAAAACGGGGATAAAGAAAATTTACGAGAACGCAAACTGTGAATCCAACAGGGCCCAGTGTACGCAATTATAAATAAATATGCATCACACACTTCAACACCTACGTGAGTCATGCAAAATTTGCATTTTTAATATTGTTTGCGGTAGATTGGTTTTCTCTGTATCCAAGAAATATCCACTGCATAAAAAGAGGCATGTAACGTTCACATTTTATAAAACACAAATATAAATAAAGAAATATTTTACTTTGATCTCTTTGCAGAAATTTTATCATTCATTTCCATCAACAAACCCGTTTCAACATTCAACATTTTCCACATCAACAACTTTACGTGCACGCAAACGTTTTTACTGTCTCTTCACTCGCAAAGGTAGGTGAGCGCCAGAAAAGGATATGGGAGAGCTGAATAAATCCTTCATAACTACTGACCTGTAGCATGAATAGCGGCTCCATTATTGACAGTATTTTCAGCATCCTATTCAAATAATTACTTTAAAATTATAATGAAAATTAATAAATTATTATTAGTTATTCCGTACGTTAACGTTTAACGTTATTACACGCCATTACAGTAATCAAACAATGCTATGAACTCTTGTATTAAAAATACATTTGATAAGGTTAATTGCGATAAATTTCTGACATTCCCAGTTCAAGTAGGCATTCAAAAAATATAGTGCTTGTTCCTAACGAATCCAGCTATTTTTAACGCGGGATACTAGAATAGGAATTATACGAGTTATGGGAATTATTCGTATAACTGCTCAGATAACTACCTGAAATTATCAACAAAAACAATACATTTTCACCTTTTGGATGGTTATTTTGCATTTTTACTTTTCATAATGCATCTCAGTAAAAGGTCTACACTGCTTTAACTTTTTTAAAAATTAGGCAGGACACATCGACAGACAAACGTAGTAAAAACAAGTCTCTGGATTTTAATATCACGTAATAACTACAAAAGCTTACAATAACATCAGTTACATGAAATCACCATCAGTTCAATTTTATTACCGTAGATTAAAACATTCCTCGCACAAGCTTACGTCGATCTGCAAAGTTGTTCGAAAAGGAACACTCAAACTTTTCATGAGATTCCAGTCACATTTGTGACATTCTCTGGAATGTGGCAACAACTACACATACGCTCTCATGCACGCCCCTATTACTCACGCACGAGCACGTTAAGCCACACACGAAGAACAGCAAGGGCGTCCTCAGTCCTCACGCAACACGAGCCAGTGCTGTGTCTGGAATACACACGGGAGTGTTCATGCTCTGGCAAGGGCACACGTGCTAGCTCACTCCGTTAGCAATCGTTGTCTTGCATTTGTTATTTCAAAATAAAATAAATAACAAACGTTTCATTAAAGGTAAGTAAAACGTATTTAATTATTACTTTTCATTACTTAGATCGCTTGTGAGGACCTTCTAATAAATAAATTGGTAAATAAAAGATGTTGCCTGGTGTCAAAAAATTATATTATGCTAAAGATATTTTTGATCAATTTTGTCTTCGACCCGGAAGCTGCAAGCTCTGACGATGATCAGTACGCAATCGAAAAGATCTTTAGCATAATGTATTTTTTGATACCAGATAACATCTTTTATCTACCGTATTAATTATTACTTTTCAGTTTAGTATTTCATTATTAGCAACAATTTGTATAACAGTACATTTTTTATGTACTAAAAATAAAGTTTATCATAAACATAACCCCGGATATGTAAGGATATCGCAATTACTTCTTGGCTACTGCAGTGGGAGGAAAATGAAAGGAAAGGAAAGAGAGAGAGAGAGAGATATGAATGTTAGCAGAAACGGTGGAAGGGACGAAGATAAGAAGGGCGGAAGAGAAAAACGATGAGATAGAAGGGTATATGGAGAAGGGAAAGGGTATGGAAGGAAATTGATTGAGGTGGTTTGATGAAGAGGGGAAACGAGACAGGTAGAGTGAGCAACCGGAGATGATGAGAGAGGGGAGGAAAGGGAGGGAAAACAAATGTTGACGAGGAAGGAGGAGATGGAGGGATGGAAAGAAATGAGTAGGGAAGAAAAGTAAGAGATGGAGAGAGTGAGAGGAGTAATGATTTGATTAAGTGATTTTGGGCGAGTCAAATAACGAGTTCATTAGTCTCGTAAGTAGAGTTAATGTTTAGCTTGTCCCGCTGGATGGTAAAATCCGGCGCCGACCTACTGTTGGCTAGCGGAGTTTTCCGCAAACAGGTATCTCTCACCAGCAGAGCACCGTCCCAGCCGGGTCAAGTTATAAGCGCCCGACCGATCTCTCGACATGATGTGTGGTAGTGTAGTGCAAAGAAGTGGTGGAGAGAGAGGGATGAGGAGATACTCGGATAGACAGAGATATGGAAGGTGGAGAGGGATGGAGGGAGATGGAGGGATGGAGACAAATGAAAGGAGAAGGAAAGAGAAGGAGGAAAAGAAAGAGGGAATGAGAGGCTGAGATGTTAAGTCCAAAAGGAATGAGAGAGATTGAGGTGTGAGAAAGAGGGAGGAGAGAGAGAGGAGGGAGCAATGAAGTGAGAAGAAGAGATGGACGATTGGGGAGGGAAGGAATGGAGACACAGGACATACGAAGATAAAGAGAGGGGAATGAAGTGTACTGAAAGAGAAGGAAAAAGTAAAGGAGTGAAGGGGGAACGCGCACGGAGGACCTGTTCCATCTGGGGCGTGGCGGCAAGGCGCTGCAGCTACATCGCGAGCAAGACAAATGGTCTCGCCTGCGCTTGCAGGCGCCGCCTAACCCCGAACGCCTACCCCTGCAGCGCGTGCGGAACGCAGAGTCCACCCCGGCATACCATGCAAGAGAGATTCTGGCTGCAGCTCAAAGCGCGCCTGGCACCCCGCGAGGAAGCTCAGCTAAGCGCAGAGAGCAAACGGAGGGTGAGCCTAGACTCCCTCTCCCTCTCCCTCTCGCGCACTACTTCTATGACCAACATTTACAAAATCGGCCTTGTATTCGAAACCACCGATATTTATTTGACAGCAATTCACGTAATGCAACAAAATGGCCGTTTCTGAAAGGATATGATACCTACAAAACTGCCATAAAGCTGCCCTGTTTTTACCACCGTTTGATACAGTTATTGGCCATCACATTCATTCACGTGAATTTCCCACCACCCCTTCTCATCCCCATCCTCAACACAGTTGCACTGCAACGAATACGCAGCGCAGCGCAAGAAATCCAATTGGATTTGTAAGAGGTACATATCAATTTGATGTAAACACATATTACATTTTCACATGAACGCAAAAACAGCAAAGGAACGGAACGGAATGTGCCTTCACAAATAGAAATACAGCGAGAAAATAAACGATAATTATTAAACACTAATTTCAATGTCAATATTTGCAGAAAAATAGCACTAGGGCCTTGACGTGAAATCGTCGTTGGTGTTTCAACAAATGCCCTTTCTCTGCCTTCAATATATTCCTATTTTGACAACTATCGGTCGGGCGGACAAGGTACTACGCGATATTGACTCAGATTTCCCTCATCTATGCATTGAGAATATCTGCAAGTAGTCGATAAATAGCAGTTTATAACCGTATATTACAAGGATGTTAAGAACGCATTAAACAGTTTTGAACATTGAGGGCCATTTTAGGGGATAATTTTAACCAATCCAGTGAAATGAATAGCAATAGACAAGCTGAAAGCTAAGCGACCAATGAAGCAAGATTGTGGTGGGGTGGGTGGGGAAAGTACTCCTCGGATTACATTTAAATAGACGAACAAATTAAAAAAACAAATGAAATCGACACCGGTAACAATGATCTAACGGCGCAGGCTCACGCGAGGAGGTCTTTCAGAGGGAAGGCGGGGATTCGTTTGATTAGTGATTTCGGGCACTTCAGCTGCTAAGGCCATTAGTCCCGTAGGTTTAGTGCGTGTTTAAAGCTCAACATTAGCAGAAAAATGAGCAGTAAAATATTGTAGTGAAATGGTTCCTATTTCAACCAACGCGCTTTTCTCTGCCTTCAATATTTTTCAATTTTGGCCGGACAAGATAGTACAGGACGCTGAGCTACATTTCGTTCAACTATGCAGTCGAGATATGTTTTATCGCAGGAGATGGAATAATGGTGATAATCTCCTGCTAGATGGTGAGTTCAAATGAAGACCTGCTTGTCGGCTAGAAGAGCTGTAGTGTGATGCATGCACGTGTGTGCCTATGTACGGAGTGAGGATATGACAAGGAATGTAAAGGAAAGATCGCATGCGGTCCGTGATAGTGCTCCGGTATTCCTCTGGTATTGATATGAGAAATCACGGAAAACTACTAATCAGAGCGGCGACTGATTTCGACCTAGCTCTGTAACTAGTGTCGAAAATCCCGCGGAAATCAGTGAACGGATTTTCGACAGTAGGTCCGAACCCATGACCTTCCAAACAGGAACTGCGGTGATATCAGTTAGTACTCTGAGCCACCACTCACGGTCAGTGATTCCGTGTAATGTGTATTGTCAAGAGTAAATGAAAATTCTAGAAGTATAAAAGTTATTTTCCTACAGTGCAACCTCGGGCGTAACCATAATACAGGAAATGTAGTAATTGTGCTCTGGCTATGGAAATGACAAATGTCACTGTAAAAGCTAGTTTGTCATCGCCGTACGGACGTTTGACATCAACGTACTGGTAAAACCTAGCTATAAATAAAACATAAAAATATTACTTGTGAATACCAAACTAATTCAATGTGATTCACTAGTAGTGACTTGACTTTAACACAAAATATCGAAGACAGTAATAACCACACAGATTTGCTAAAGGCATTAGTATTGAAATTTAAAAAAACGAAAGTTCAAATACTACGAAAAGTACCGAAGAGCATATTTGATGAAATTGAATAATGCTGCACGCAGGCGCTGACGCCATTACCTGCCAATGTTTTCACATGAAGTCGTAGGCTTCCACGGCCGGAGTCATGTGAATGACCTTGGCTGTCCGGGTGACGCCGCATCGAAGTCTGTGTTACCGATGTTTCGACTATCTTATTGTGGTCTACCTCAGGGCCCTCAGCCCCCCCCCCCCACCAATATAAGATGGTCGAATCGTCGGCAACACAGCCTTCGATGCGGCGTCAACCGAATAGCCAAGATCATATTCAAATGCTTTCACATTTTGCGACGACGTTTGCACATCGATGATTGCCGGTGTCGCTCCTCTAGGGAAACATCCCGAGAGAACATTTACTTTACCTGGATGCGCTGACTACTTTGAACGTTAGTTCCGTGAGTGTAGTGCATGTTATAGCCTGAAATGTGATATGTTCCTTACACCTGCAACGTGCAATTCTGCTCAAACTCTGCATGGGAGGTTGCGAAGTTTTTCCACTTTCAGATACCTCATCGGCCAGGACTAACTCTAAACTCCAGAGTTGCCTCGCAGTATGTGTGACCTCAGCATGTTCGTGGATGTATATAAAAAGGGAGAGGATAAGTGAGGGGGCAAGAATGGAAGGATAACTCACATCCCTTTCCCCTTTTGTTGTGCTACCGCTCGGTTAGTTAAGTGCTAAAGGCCGAAGAAATAACAAAAATTTATCTGAGGGACAGGTCTGTAAATTCTAGTAAGCTGCTAGAATTTATACAGAGATAGAATGAGACTCAGCAATGCAGTTAATGTCGATTAAAAAATTGTTTAAATTTAATAGATAGTTATTATAGTATATGTGTAACTGCATTACTTGTTCACTATGTGGCTACACCGAAGGCTTTTAAGCCATACAGTAACTACATCCTACCGCGTTTTAACCTTTTGAATTCTGGCATTCACCAAAAATGGGAGAACCCGTTATTTGACTGGTAAAGGCCGGAGAAATAACGAAAATATATTTAAAAGAGAGACCGACTGATAAATTCTAGTCAGCCGCTAGAATTTAGACAGGGGTACAATGTGACCCAGTAATAAACTTAGTGCCATTTTTTAATTTTTTTTAAATTTATTAGGTAATTATTATAGTGTATGTATAATTTTATTATAATTACACTATGCGGCTGGACCGAAGGCCTTTAAACCATACCATTCCTACATCCTACCGCGTTTCAACCTTTTTAATCCTGGCATTCACCCCAAATGGTCTCTCCATTGCGTCAAAAGCTGCGAAAAGAACATACAGTAGTCGGCTTTGAAGGGCAAAAACCTTGAACGTGTGAATATTCGCAGACACTCATGACTGGCCTAACGAATCAATGACTCCGGACAAAGAGACGAACACCTCGGGCGTGACCAGGGTTTGATCGGGTGGAAGGTTTCAGGGGTTTGAGAGGGGTCGGGGGGGCACATGTGGCCGGAGGTGCCCAATCCGGCACGCACGAGCGAGACTGTAAGGAGCGCGTGAGCGCGGGGGAAACGGCAGGTGGGTTGGGGGAGCTAAGAGCTTCTCGTGTACATTCGCCTGCCGCGGCGCGACTGACGGCGCAAATGAGACTTATTGGGGGCGCGTGGCTGCGGCTTTTTTTTTTTTTGCGAGTTTACAACTCCCCCCGGGAGCGGAAATTAACTTCGTTAGGATACTTTCAGAGACCCTGTGGTGCTCTTTCACGGCTATTGAAAGAGCAGTCTTTTGCATTCAGAATCCTTCGGCGGATAAATAGACAGGCACAGGGAAACGAAACACTACTCAAAGACCGCTCATAGTTGATAGATATTCTCCGGAATTTGTATTCATTCCGCAGCTTTTCACTTTTTATCATTAATTTATTCTGAAGCATTTATAGTTCAGATAAAACGTGGCTTGGTCTTTTGCCTTGATGTTCATTTAAGAAGCAACATTCCATCCGTTATGAATTTTCACTTCATTGCGTTAAATGAAAAAAAATACTTATCTTCATGAAGCAGATGGTAGTAGATGGAGGGGACGGGGTAGGGACCGAAGACTGACCTCCTACTGCGTTAACAACTGCTGGCGCCACTTCCCGTCCCTTCTTTATCGCCCTCTAACTTGTTCTCTCCTCCCTGGGAAGTCCCAGCCAGCCGGCGCGGCCTGCCGGGGTTGCGACATACGGCAGTGCTGTCGGTGTGCCCTTCCCTCTCCAACACACATTTTCTTAAATTATGATGCCTGTGACAAAACTCTATGTACATACGAGTAAAGTATGAATGATATGAGTGAATATTGAACCCAGAGGCGTAAATTACTAATGTCATTAGTGTCATAAGTGTTCGTTTTATATTCCGGCAGGTGATTCTGTTCCTCCTCCACTGAAATGAAAGAACACTTACACGTCATTTTACGAGAGTTTTTGTGCTGCAGGTGCCCAGCAGGGAATAATCTAAATCAATAGCATGTTGTTATTGGTAGATAAATTGTGAAGATATGAAATGAATGGTGAAATGAAGGGTGGAAAGAAAAGCCAGGGAAAACGGGAGAACCCGGTGGAATCTATCGGGAACACATCACAATCTTCACACTGATCTCTCGGAAATTGATGTCTGATCCCAGCGATGACAATGAATGGCAGTGATGGTTTACTGTGTTTGCAATATAAGGCCCTACATCACACTAACTCATTTACTCATTTCTCACTTAAAGATCGGGAGCCTTTGCAATTAGAATATTCCACTAAGTTAATGTTGAAGTTGCCCATAGGGAGGCTCATGGGGACTGGGACGCAATTCTGGGTTCGATTGTTGAACTTTCTACTAATATCATCTCAGTTTTTAAAGCTGTGCGAGGAAAGATCAAGTATCAACTGAACTAGATACGGCGATAGGAATTCGTCATGTTCACTATATGTCTCCATTATTTCCAGCTGTGGATTATAAATACAAACAGCCCAAGCCTTAGCTGGCAAAAGCATTAATGCAATACTAAAATGTGAAATACATGCCTAATGTGGCAGTTAATTTTTTATAAAACATTTATCTATGTGTCTTAATTTTAATCCTGTTTATTTAAGTTTAGTTAAAATTAAAATTAAGTGTCACATTCAAATAATCACGCAATGCCATTTAAAATGCTCTGTAATAATTTTTCACGAATTCACGAAACTTATTACAAGCAAAACCAACGTGATAAACGTACGAAATATTCTTGCAAAAATAGTGAATCTTTAAAATTGAACATCAAATGGACGAGCAGAAAAAATCTAATAATCTTGATAATTTCGTTATTAACGCCCTTTTATTTTCAATGATTCATAGATTTGCGGACGCAACTGATAAGGTCATTAGTTCCAAAAATTCAGTCCATGTTTTATCTCTGGGATGGCGGTGATCTTCCTACACTAAATGGCAAGATCCGCCCTACACGACGGGTCTCGTCTTTTTCCCACGCCAGGTTACTCCCACCAGCCGCGACAAGGGACTAAGCTTCCCACTGCTCTCCTGTCAAGCGTGGTATTGTAGAACATATAAGGAAGGGATGAAGATAGGACTAGGAATGCTGACTGATTGATTATTAGAGATTCCGGGCGCGTCTACTACTTAGGTCCGTAAGTGTAGTGCATGTTTTGCTCCGAAGCTGGCGGTGGTCTTCCCTCGCTGTATTGTGAGGTCCGGCGCCAACCTACCGTCGGCTAGCGGGATTCTCTCCAACCAGCTCTCTCCCACCAGCGGGGCACCGCCCCAGCCTGGTCACACTCTAACCTCCCGACCTCCCCTTTTTATTCATTCGGTGTTCAGTTTAATATTTTCATCGGCCTTTTCACCTCTTCCATTCTTCTTAGATGTACGTACCACATCGGTAACTTGTATTTTATTGTATCAACTATATCCCTGCATAGATTCATTTTCTGTCTTATAAATATATTTATTATAATTAAAAAAACCTCTTATTCTTATCAGCTACGCTGGTCGGCAAACGATAGCAATGCAAACGTCATTGAAAATAAAATTGCATGTTTGTTCCCCCAATTTAGATGGAAATTCTGAAAAATGTGTATCAGTTAATTATATCTAATATCTCCTTTTTGTCTGCCAAGATAATAACCCCTGGGTTGTACATACGCAATATGATCAATGCAGAACATTAAATAGTGTATGAAACGTTTTCCTGTATGATTCACTATTTTTATTCGCCGGTGGTAGGGTAAGGTAAAAAGAAATACTATATCTAATAAGACCACACACACGCTTCATAAAGCCTCGTTTAATATTACAAATCCATAGCGCTTAACTTCAGCACACCTTTTTAAATACAGATTTCTTTAAAAGAAACGCATTATCGATTCAGTTGAACTGATTTCAAGAAACAAAGATAAAGACAGGGTTATTTTTATTATTAATATTCATATCACATTTTCTATTTTTAATTATTTTCATATTATTCATATTCAAAAAATTGAAAGCTATTTATTAATGCCCTATCGGATTATTGTGTAAAGATATAATTTATTCTAAAGCGGATGGTGATATACAGAATATGCATCCATACAATAGAAGGTACCTAATGAAACTATTGAAATGATTTCTTATTTCTTACGAAATATAATATTCCTTTTCCGAAATCGGAATCCATTCCAAGAAGACACCTGGTATGAATGAAATGATCCCTCTGTGGTATTAGTATTTCTTTCCCAGACGCTGAGCGCTTAAAGGGAACGAGACTATGGAAAGAAGAGAAATGGGATGGGATGGGAATCCGGATCTGTTGCAACGGAGAGGAAAAGGGTCCGAGTGCGATAAATCAACGAAGATTGCATTTGCTTGCGCAGCACTTAGCACTACCTTCACCATCTCCGTCACACCCACATGCACCTTACTCCCGCCGCCCCCTCGTCATTGCCACTCTCGCTGCCCCCACGTTCCCTGCCGACTTCCACGCCTTCACTCTTCCACCGCACTGACCGCCAGCTTCTTTACGTGTCTTTTTCATTCCCACTGAGAGGGTCAGGGGCGACTCTTTCTGGTGCTTGTTCCGGTATCGAATATCTGCAAGTGTAGACTGTGGGCTCCTAGCAAGATTACTTGAAAGGGAGCGAACAAAGATCTGTTCAGCCATCGAATGACCCTGGTGTAAACAATACACGTGCTTCATGCCGTCTATTCGTTGGTTGGATTTGTTGGTGTGTAGGTATAACATTTAACTTCTGAAACTACTTCTTGCTGGAATTATAAATTGCCTTCTTCAAATTCAAATTTGAACATGCAAGAAGGGATTTATAAAAAGAAAAACGATCTTAGATTCCAGAAAACAGGTATTGTAGACTCTGAACAGGGCCACAGTTCTCAAATACTTCGACAAATATGGCGTCGAGTAAAGGCGTCGTCCGGTGCTGAAATGTTTTCGGCAGTTGACTCATAACATAAATTCTAAATGCAGTGTTCGTTGGACTCCGTGAGCAATAGAGCAGCAGTCAGTTTTCTTTGCTTAGTGCGGCGAGATCTTCCATGTTCTGCACCGTAGAATCTTTTAATTATTTTAGTTTCCGTGCGCTCCTTTTAATTGTATAATGGCAGATGCTTTTACTGTTTACTGTTTTATAATGCTCCATGCTTTAGAAATATATGAGAGGTAACCAATGAATACAGGTTGAAAAATATGTAGTTTTAAGTGTGTTTTCTAGTATGACTGCAGAAAATACGTCATTGACCGTTAAAGAGATTGCTGAACGCATGCCAAGGACCAGTGGAGTGTCTTCAAGTCTAATGAATGCACGAAGAGACGTGAGTTTGCTCGGAAAACGTGTCACGCCACGATCTTAGTGTTGAAATTGTTCCGGATGCGTTTGCAATGGATAGGGAGGATCGTTTGTTGTTTTTTTTTGTTATTTAAGGTCGAATAAACATCTAGGTCATTAGCGACCAGTATAGCTTGTAACGGTATGGTAACTATAAGGATAACACGATTTGATGATGATAGGGGGTGAAAGGACGAACACAAGACAACCATGCCCGAGGCGGGACTCCAACCCACGATCCTTTGGTCCGAGATCGCTATGGCACTACTGCCTTAGCGATCTCGGCCAACCGGACAGGCTAAGGCCGATAGTGATAGCGATACTTTATTCTTATCACAGGCGGGACTGCTGTAGTCACGTACGCTTCTGATAGTTCGTATACATGCGTACTTTTAAGGAGGTGCCTAGAGCAATCAGCCAATGAGGTTAGTAGTCGCCAATGAATACTAGGCTTCTTTGTTTATATCAGGATCATTCTTAGGATGAACAAAGATTAGTCATCCTTCCATCGCCCCAGCCACTTCACTTCCACACCTATCCTCCCGAAGCTTACCATTGTTCGCGTCGTACCAAAAGGAGCGGCCGTTTCTCAGAACCTTCATATGTTCCAGTGGCTTATTACAGGCGAGGAATATTCACTTTCGTTACATAGGAATTATTTAAGTATGGAAAGGTGTTTTTTCATCTCTTAATTTTTATAAGGAAGATAAACAGAAGATTAATAATTTTCGCTCATAATGACAGTAAATTAATGAACATGATGCCCAGAAGTATTACAACAGTCTCGGCAATCAGTTACGAAAGTAGTGTTAAAAAATATTTTAAAAAATCTTTCTTTCATTCAACAATATGGAAAAAATTTTATTTACTGTTAGCAAATGATATACCAGTCGCGTCGCAAATGACATTTGAAGCGTACTTTTCAGAATATTGTATAGAAAGAAAACAAAATAGTGTTGTTTGTATTCCAATCCACTCTTTTTCCAATGTGACCTTGGGGATAGAGGGTGTTAAAAATATGGAAGAATAGCGTTTCCTAGGCCTAGTGCAAGACTTCACGTTTCTCATCTGTGAATCTCATGCACACACATTATTTTCTCCTTCAAAATCATCTCCCCCGTCTGTTTTCCCCATTATCCATTTTCTTTCCTCCTTCTTCCGAGTGATCCCCACATCTTCGATCTCTCTCTACTTACAACAACAAACCGGCGGCCAACGCACTCTCTTCGTCCTCAGGGATTGGGGTTCATCCCCTATGGAGATTGTACGAGCTAAAGAAGGGATTACAGGATACTCATAGGGCTAATTAGCTTTGCTCTACTCTAGTCGCTTCCTGCAGATAACCCTTGTTATTCTCGTGAGCAGGAATACGCTTCTAAATACTCTTCATTGATACAGTCAGTTGGATATTCGCGTTGCCTCATTAATAATAAAATACATGTGACAGGGGATGTATTTAATTGTCATATTTTTGTTAATTTCTATGAATAATAATCAATGTGATAATTTAGAGTCATAAATATATTATAGTAACTAGCACTTTCTTTCTGTTACACAGTACTCATTTTATAAGGGACACAATATAAGTACCCTTTTAATAGAGGAGGAATTGCCGGAATTGAGAAGGGCGATGATGGGATAGATGAATTTAATTTGAAACACAGTTGCGGTTTTGTGCAAATGCATTTTACGCAATTTCAAAATGTGTAATTATTAGCAAAGCAATCTTTTTCCTGTACATACACGTACAATAGAAAACTTGCAATACAATTTACCTTCCAAATGGCTTCAAGGACACTCAAAGTTCTTTTATACTTACGATAACAATCTATTTTAAAGTATTTGGCATTACATATTTGCGAACTATTATTTTCTTTCTCCTATGACAATTGTTTCACTTTTTGCTCATTCGAATCGATTATATTTGGTTTATGGTAATATAATATACTGTAACAAAATACAGTTCTAATACCATTTAAGGTAACATTCATTTGTAATAACGTAAATTTGTTCGAATTATCTCCCTATGCAGAAGATCAATACTCAACTGCATCATTCGAAATTCAATCATTAGGGAATGGAAGGGAAAATGTTTTATAATAAATTGAGTATTATTATGCATATTAATTATGTAACAGGAAGTACAAAG
The DNA here is from genome assembly GCA_017312745.1 of Gryllus bimaculatus. NCBI lineage: Eukaryota > Metazoa > Arthropoda > Insecta > Orthoptera > Gryllidae > Gryllus > Gryllus bimaculatus. The sequence continues at coordinate 12,581,657 of BOPP01000001.1, forward strand.
ATGATATGCTAAAGAAATCGCATATCTACGGAGGCCTGCCGACGTTCTTAGGAACTGATCTTGAGAGTTTTATTGTCGGGACAAAACCCTGATATTTTAACATTGTTCTCCTAATATCAAAGTAAAGAAAGTTAACGGCAAATCTGGGTTCTAGAATGTGAAAGTAGTGCATCATGCAGACTTCAATTAGAGTAGATTTGCGCGAACTACAACGCACGTCCGAGGACTCGAGTCTTAAATTCAGGTACGATGTCAATGTACAATGTCAGGTAAATTCAGGAGAAGATGTGTGGCGGCCACCTGCTCTGATAGGGTAGTTTTCAGTGGTTTCGTGGATCAATACCGGGTGAAGACTGGAGCATAATATTAACAAACGGTTCACGAACAATGATGGCAAATTGTAAAAACTCATCGATACATCAATACTACGATACATTAACAAAGTGTTTTCAATATCGATGTTACATACGTTTTTTTAAAAATCGATGTTTAAGCCAATTTCTAGTCGTGAGCCGCGCACAATCATCTTTCCCTTATCCTTGTTCTCTCTCACCCTTTACTCTCACACACAGATACAAGCTACGATGAAGAATACTACCAGACATATTAGGGGCCAATCAGAAGCTTAGAGTTTGCCTCTGCTGGGAAAGATACCTAGAGGTGAGACCCTGCGAGCGGACGAGTAGGTCGGCACCAAAGCTCACGTAGCTTCCAGCAATGTAGGAACGTTTCCACTATTCAAATTTAACATGCACAACTGCACTCACGGGGACAATGGGTGAAGGGCACGCAAATACTCGCTCATGGTGCGCTTCCATCCGCGCTCGCGAGACCGCGCCACCGACGCCAGGAGGGCGGGGAGGCGTCGTTCCCCTCCGGAGCCGCCCCCGCCGCGCTCCCCCGCCCTCGCGGTCGCCGGGGCCGGAGCCGGACACGACGTCACGTGCTCCGCGAACAACTGCCGCCCGCTCGCTGCCTCATGAATATCCAAAGGGCGAAGACACGCACCTGCCCTCGGGGCTTAGGCCCAACCCCTGTCCCCCCGCAAGGCGAGAGATAGGCCGTGGGCGGAACTATTAGGGCTTAGCTCGTGGCCTGCAGCCCCTGCCGAACTAAGATGACATTCACAAAAGTAGCACGTACACAGATCGATAACAATAACACTACAATATATTTTTACGAAAGCTGTCTTCACATACTGTGGAACAGTATATTGTATACCAGCACAACGGCTTTTTCCATACCAAGAAATATTTTTAAAAAGTTGCTTCTCCACAACACAACAGGTGAATGGCAAATATGTAACGGACAGTGCTCTCTTCCTTAATGCCTTTCTGTCGCTTGATATCAGTTGTGTGCTATACAATGACACAGTATGAGAACGCTCGAGATTCGGTACGCGCAGTATGAAAATTGACGTTATATAGCACAATCACATATTCGCACTTCTCAGTAAAAAAGGAATTCTTTTGGAATTTTCTTCCAGTTCCTGGATATGTAACAACTCTCACAGGGTCAGAGGTTGCATAGTTTTCTTTCGATTTCTGTGCGCATTCGAAATTAATAACACGTTATTAAAGTGCCATGCGCAAAACACATTGTATTGTGCTAGCTTTTCGTTTTTGAAACTGTTATTATTTATTCTACACTAAAAGTGTGCAGAACATTACGTAACGCGGGTAAAGCACTGCGATGTCTGTGCGAAACATCACATGGCGTGTTGGACAAAAGCGAGGAATAAATACCCAGTAACCGGTATATAAGTAACCGGTCGGAGTTAGTTATGGAAATTGACAGTTCACCATCCGTTAATTAAAATGAACACAAATGAATTAAAGAAAAATATTTCAAATAAGTTACCCTATTCAAATTGTATTTATTTATTTTTTTACATTTTTTTCTAATAAATTGGTATATGAAGTACCCAACGACACACAACGAATCATAAACACGGGGTATTTGTTCTGTATCGTTCTAAACTCGTTCATATTTTTATTTGTTAAGAATCTTTTGAAAAGCGAGACTCATGAAATGTGAGTTTCTCTTTAGAGCTACTCCGAACCGCTGGGACTACACTTGAGACTAGACGCGTCGGCCGGCAGAGATCCCGGGGCATTGTAACTTAGAGGGCGTAACGTTGTCAGTTATCTTCTCCTAGCAACGGAGTGTTATGGCAGAAGTCCCTAAATAAACACACAGAATGCTTTGCAAAGTCGTGGCTACTGGTTGCAAAGGCTCTCATATCTCCGGGAATGAGGGCTTATGCAAATGCTCGCATGTTATGCTAGGAAGATTAGCAGTAATAACTTCTATGTAGTTAAGACGTTGTAACATGTCAACTGTAAGACTGAAGTTCTGAAATTAAATCATTTGCTGTTGTGGTTGTTGTTGAAAAAGACCCTTATTTTTCAAAGAAGAAATTATCGACGGAAAGTCGACGATAACGTGTCTGTGACGCTCGGACGACTGAGACGCAGCAGCGACGAGCACAAATGGACGCGCGATTGGCCTTGCAGGTGACAAGGGGAAGGATATGTCAGAGGCGTAAGCGGTTGACGAGAGGGCGGGGTCACAGGGGGGCGAGGGCAGTAGAGTCGTTGGGGTTACTGAAGGCACACAGTCATGCTTCGTGAGACTTGTGTTTGAAGATAGATTTTGTTTGTGTTCTGCAATAGTGGCAATTGCTTATCTTAACAATGTTATTTGTTTCCAGGGAGAAAAATTTTGGAAATTTTCCATTGATTACTTAGATACTAAATATAGATTCATCGTTTAAACAGTCCTTCAATTCAATAAACACTTTTTGCCCAAGCAAACTTCACGAACTATGTTGCGATTAGTAAGTATACCCATCGAACACGAACCTCAAGAAACGTACCTCTCTTCAATCCAAGTCTACATAGTATCATAACAGAATTATATACGATATACACGAAATAAAATGAAATTACAACCGAATACAATACGATTTAATTTGTTGGCGGGAGTGAAGCGGGACGAGAGGGTCGGCGCGGGCGGCGGGTTGGAGGGCGAAGGTGCCGAGGGCGCGCCACCGTAGGAGCAAGGGCAAGGGAGCGCTACGAAAGCGGCGGAAGACAAACTGCCCTCGATGTTCTATCGATTGCGGCTGGCGCGACGGTGTGAAACCCGGCTAATCGCGGCAAGCAGTGAGAAGAGCAGGGGAGGGGCAGGTCACTTCCTCTTAACCATTACCTTCACGTCTGTACGCTGGAGATTTGGATTAACTCCTCCTTGTAGGAGTGCGATTTAGTTTTCATTAATGTTCACTTCTTAGTGCTGCTGCAAACATATTATATTTACAACCAGATAAGAATAAATGGAAAAAATGGACAATATTATTAAAAATAGATAAATTTCTTGTTATACGCCAAGTTATTTAAGTTCACATGGTTTAAGAACGTTTTTAAGTGCGGAAAACGCATGGATTTGTTTTATATGATTTGTTGAAATATGACCACTACAGAAACTGTATTCTTCTTGATGAACAAGAAATATAATACTCCTGCAACCTATTCAAGTTTTGAAAGCAAGACGAGTTTTTACTAGGCAGAGGAATTGAGATTCTTAATAAGCTTCTCATCAGGGTAAAGAAATACCTGAAATTAAAAATACCCATTATTTGATTGCCTTACAACACTTTATTTACTGTAGGTAAAGCAATATCAGGGTAAGGTCTTCGAAAAAATAAAAGGGAGTAAGTCCCTCACATCAGTTAACAAATTGTGTCATAAATATTTAAGGTTACATGTTTTATAGTCACATCCAATGTTTTAGGTTCACTGAAACAAACATATGACTTTTGAGAACGACTTGCTTCATTTTTTAATTGCTTTATTTTTAGCTTAATTTGTTGTAAAGTTGGTGTGATAGCTAACTTTGTTCCTATTTTTGTATATTTTACTTTATTTGTGTCTTTTTTCTTATGCGTGATGCAGTTGTGTAGGTGTAGAAAAAACAGCAGGTTTATATGACGCGCTTTCTTGCATTTATTTCCAATATTCTGTTCATATCATAATTTCCTTCGCCTTTACCTTCAAATTATGTGTGAATTGATATTTCTAAATGCGTGTTCTATATTTAGACTTATGGTGCACAACTTTTGCATTAATTCGCATGTTCTGGAATTTATCAATATCAATGGGGTAATATTTCATTTTCAATGAAACGGTAAGATTGATAATCATTCGGGTGTGTATTTTATTATCATGGTCAGTATTAACCCAAAATTAACCTCATTGTCTATTAGCATCAGAGACTTTTATGGAGTGTATATACATCTTAGGATCAACTTTATCTCCAAACACTGTATTTACATGTCGAGCTATAGATATTTTTTTAAATTGTCCATTTCTCACATTTCTACGCTTCTAATCAAAAATCTTTGTTACGTACAACGCATTACAGATTGTTATCAAAAATGTTACAAACGTGTTTGAGAAGCTGATCACAATGGTTCTATATAATTATAAATCTTGTAAGGAATTCTCTCTGTCACTTCTACCGAGCATGCATGATATACTTAACCATAAGTCGCCGCCCTGATGGGTGTTTTCGTGGTAGAAGAGGGGACGGGATGTCGGAGACGAATCGGCGGCGTGGAAGAAGAAAAAGAAAGAAGGAAGAATGGAGAAGTAAGAAGAGGAGGAAAGAGGAGGAAAGAGGAGGAAAGAGGAGAAGAGCAAAGGTCAGAGGTGGCGGGTCGGGCGGCGGTCGGGTGGCGATGATTAGTTGCCCCAGTGCACCTGAGCCCTGCGACCGGTCCGGGGTTGCGGCTGAGCAGGGCTGAGCCGCGTTGAGCTTCGGCCTCGCCGCCAGGGCCCCCTACCCCACCGGTGAGCGACTCGGCTCTTGGCAGTTGGGCCTCGCATCGGGCAGTAGCCATTATGCTATCGGTCACGGCGGCCATTAAGTGTGCTGCTTCAAAACAATCGCCGCTCAACCACTGGATTTATTAGTACACGTAAAAAAGAACCGTTGGAGTATACCAGATCCATGATACTGTAACAAGGATCCTTGTTACAGGATCATGAATCTGGTATACCCCAACGGTTCTTTTTTTTTGGTGTAGGGACCGGAAAATATGTAGTATGAAATGTCGCAACATGTTTATAACTATGTAATGAAAACACAGAGAATACGTAATTGTTCGTGAAAGCTGTCTATAATTATTTTTATATATGTTTAATACGCACATCTGTGTTAGTGAAAGATCCAGCGCATTTCATCACTATCATTTCCTATGCCCGCACACTCCAACAGGCCCAGGGAATTCTAGGAATTCCTCAGCCCACTTCTTTTCGCAGAAGCCGCAGCTCGGCCGCACGTGGCGGTTGCAGCAGCTATGCAAGATAATGCTACCACATTGCGACGCTTTATTAAGCACAAAACTAACTCCATAATTTTCGTGATTTAAAATGTCAATAAATGATATAATTCATTTTAATTCTAAAATAGCCATTGTCCTAATCTTTCAATAACAATTTGAATTGACTGATCTCATTGGTTACCATTCCAAATGTCCGAACTCGCGCCACCGACCTCAGCCGGCAGCAGCGCCGGCCGGCCGGCCGGCCAGCCAGCCTGTTACAAATGTTCACGGAGTAACAGTGTTGCTATATCGGCGGAATTCCCGCCGTTTTAAGTGGATTTTGAACTCGTACGGCGAAAAAAAATTGATTTCGCAGACAGCGGAATAAAGGGCGGAAATTAATAAAGACGGTGAAAAAAAAGCGGAAGTTCAAATCTTCACTATTAAAGCCTGGACACATATAGCGTGTTTTAGCAGAAACATTTTAAAATAATAATAAAAGACAGAAAATTCAGTCCACATAAGTGCGTCTTTTATTATTATTTTAAAATATTGGTGCTTGAATACGCCAATAATACAAATATGAATTCAAGAAAACTAGTGCTAATGATGCTAGTACGAACGATGATAAGTTATCAGTTTTCGTTAACCAGTATCAATAAGTTATTGTTGCACAGATGTTGTATATTTTTAAAATTTCTAAATCCATGTTACTATCAAGAATAAATAATATAGTACTTATATAATAAATTATATAATACTTGAAATCAATTATTGTTATTTTGTAAATTTTCACCCAAGTAATGCATTCTATATTATCTAAAAATTGACTTCTGTGCAACAAACCATTAATGCATCTTCTGTTAATTGTGTTATGTTATAGCACAAAGAATTGCATCATCAGCGGCCAGATCTACAGGAAACACACAAACAACTTTCTCTTTGGGCGCTACATGGTTATTTTATGTAAATTTCATACAGTGTAGTCATATAATGGTATTTACTATTATCCACATGCTTATCAAGCATGGCACTAATTGCCAATCTATAACGGGTTCCTTCATTATTAAATTCATTGAAATATGCTTCTATACTGCATATTGGATTCATCTTTTAATTTGTAACTATTCAATCTCTTTAGTTATACATCTTACTTCACATTTATTTGTTTAATTATGTTTGATGGTGACTATTTCCCATTCAGTTAGCTTTATAGCTAGAAACAGGTTCCATGGACTTTATTATATGGTGGTCCTTTAGAGTTATGGAAGGATTGACGGAGAATTGGTGTGTATTTAAAAGTATGTAAATTTATGACTTCTCAATTTACCGTCAGCCGATTATACCTCCACCGCCAGTAATAAATACGTAAAATAGAATTGAATGTGTAATATTAAAATACGCTACTTATAAAACACATTTACATAAAACTACGTTCTATTTACTTAAAAAAAACCCAAAAATTATTTAAATGTTTTAAAAATAATTTGGAGAGCACATGTTGATGCATATTTTGTGCCATACACCTTTCCCATCTGTATTGAAACCTTCAGCTATTGCTATCCAGGACCGGAGTTTGCAGCCAGACTAGACGCAATAGAAGCCATCGTACAAACTGGCGATATCTACAAGCAAACAATCACTGTAGTAAGAAGCATTCTCATCAAAGTCTTTACACGTCGGCGATAGCCACAGTTTCTCAGAAATTAAGGTTAAAGATCACGAAACGCGGCGTCAATGCTTCTTTTCACCCCTAAAGGTGAAAATGATCTCAGTAGCTGACGCGCACTTCTCGACACTGTCTTAACGAAGCGCACCTCCATTCCACAGCATTTAGTAATTTTGCATGAAAAATTCTGATTTTTTCGAAAATAGCTTTTTTCATAAATAAATAAGTGTAACATTGAAGAAAATTAATAAAATAAGAAAATATTTTGTGAAATTAGCAAAATATGTAGTATATTTCCAAATACGTAAAAATATTTAACGAAAAAAATGGATATTGTGTGAGGACGGTGACGTTCTCAAAGTTACCATTTTGACAACGGTAAGTAGAAAGATGGAAAATATGTAATTACATAAAAATCCAGTCTATATTTAAAGTGTACTCCCTCAAGATGACCCAGAAACTTCAGTGCGCCACGAAAGTATTTCCGGCTCGAAACGAGTGAGGGCCTCCTTCTAAAAATTGGATTTATATCAGTAGCAAACAGATCACTGTGAAAAAAGTGAAGGGGACACCACGTCCAGCATCTGTCATGATTGTGGTGCGTGAGTAAGCAATTCACGTTTTCATTTGTTATAAAATGCAGTTCGTGCTACCAACATAATTTGTGTTGCTAGTGCTCTCTGGTATTCTCACCAGCAAGGTGCTACTGCAGAAATGGTTTCCTAGCGAACAGAAATCAATTTTCTTAACCCCTGGATTACTACGGGATATAAGGGAGTTTATCTTTGTAAACTCCAATATATAGTTAATTTTTGTATCAAAAATGTAGTAACATTGTTTTGTATAAATAGATTAAACATAAATGTGAGTTATGGGCACATTTATTACCGATGATTAACAATAAAGTATCTGCAGTATATTCTTCAAGATGCATTCACGATACACGTAGAAAATTCTGCTATAGCAAATAACCTGAAATCTGACTAAAAAAACAACGATATTAACAGGAAACAGATAGACGTAAGATAGTAAGTAAGAATAAATAGTAAGTAAAAAATGCCAGATATAAGACAGGCCAAAAACTGTTTTTAACCGTATGTTACAGGTAGTTAAGTAAAAAAAAATAACTACAAAAATATCAAAATTGTAAAACAAAGAGGAAATAAAAAATATGAAATTTGCGTTGAGGTAAATGAGTTATCCCCCTCGGCCGTCGACGTAATTGTAACCCAAGAGCAAATGCGAATGAATTCCATTCACCAACTTTTTATTTTTCTTTTTCTCATTCCAGTAAAAATCAATACAACGCGATACATTTTTTTTGAGCTTATGTCCACGATATTATTTCAATGACATTAAACATTAAAATTTCAGTTTTGATGTTTACTTTTTTAAAGACAGTATTGTGCAATCAGATATCACTAAGCATCTAGTCATTAAGTAAAATCTTTAAGTGGAACTGGGCTTTATTATTAGATGTATTTGTACATTGAGAGTCTAACGTAGCTATTTTTAAAATATATTCATATTTAGTTTGAATATACTACTAGGTAAGAAAATTGAATGCAAAAAGATGACATTGGCTTCAATGTGAAGGAAAGAAAACCCAAATAACGACTATCAAGTATAATGAATGTTTTAAATTTGTAAACACCAAAACACATAATGTAATAATACATGTGACGTGTGAAAGTGATGACGTAATATACTGAAACGAAGAATTTTAGAAATTTTACTGAATTAATTCATATTAAGTGTCAATACACGATATTTTTCATTGATATATTTAAAATAAATTATTTTAGAAAATTATTCAAACGTAATTTTTTATCGTTTATGTTGAACATTACAACAATATTGGTTACTATAGAATCAATTTTTTAAAACATTGTTTTGTTAAGTAACCAAATGTTTAAAGTAACTCTAGTAAACGGAATTCACCACGTGACTAAAAATAATCCAAGTAAAAGGCGAATTCTATCTAGGTTTAATAATATAAGTATTTAGTGCTCTCCCCTACTGTTGAGCAATTTTCCCCTCTCGTCCTTCCCAACGCTCTCTCCAGCTGCTTTTTTTTTTTTTGGCCCGTTCATCCTCTACGCGAGCGAGCGCACGACATTTGCGTTATGCGTACTTCCCCTCTGCTAGGAGTGTGACGGCAAAAATTTGATGCCGCGACAAAAAAATGCGTTCGAAACTTGTCAACCGAGGGTTGAAATTCTCCACGGAACTCCACAAGCTCCGTCACAAAAGTGTGGACGGCGCAAACAGCCCAAGGAACGATCGCGGGAGAAAGGAAACGAACTCATTGAAACTCATTCACAATTTGCGAGTTGCTCGCTCCGAGAAAAGGGCGCGCAGATATTAAAATCACAAGCGGACGAGAAGCCGGGGAGGCAGGGGTGCTGCGACCGAAGGGAGGGTGGGGAGGAGGAGGGGGTGGGGTGGAAAGTGTCGACAGCGCAATTTCCGGTTCTGCCTCCGACGGTCGCACCCCTGCGTCCGGTGCAGACGGCTCCTAAGCAGCAGCCTCTCTGACTCCTACCACGAGCTCGCCGATCCTCTTCCACGCAGGACAGTTTGAATCTAAATGTACGCGCTGGCTAATTTTTGAAGACCCTATAGATTGAATATCGAGAATGGTCAATGTTTTTGCTGAAACTCATAGCCGTCTTATTTATAAAGACGTATATAACGCTAAGATGCAAAATGGTGCTTCTTTAATTATCAGCTTGGTTTACAATGTTACATGGACCATAAGAACTAGAAAGTTCTATAATTAAAACTAGTAATATTCCAATGTCTATATCTAACAATCACTTTGCTACCAGTGGCTTCAACTAAGTTACGTATTTGTAATCTTCTTCCTGATCGTAGGAAAGTCTACCGAGTCCGCTGGAAATATCATTTTGAGCTAGATAAGCTCAACTACTTTTGCTTTATACATGGTTCAAATCGTGTCTTAACCCTTCTGCTTTTTGAGTGACTACCATTATTAAAGCATGCTTAAATCCATGATTCAAAAGCGAATATTTATTAGTGAATACAATAGTTAGCCGAAATCACGTATATGATAGAATGAGGTTCACCCTCCGTGACTTTCCGTTTTATTTCATTTTATTACTTTTTGAAAAAATTTGACATCTCTGTTAATCTTACTTTATACTAACTCGCTAGATAGATGAGTGAAATAATTATCATACCCGTTGAAAGTTGGAAAAAGCAGAGTCATAAATAAATGAATAGTTGAATTAGAAGAACAAAATGTACGCACCCCTTCTCTCACTCACTCAACTTGTCGGACAATATCGCATAGTGTAACAATCGCTACATTGGAAACCTGCTCTATCTCTCATTGCCTGCATTGAACATTTGCCGAGCGCAAAGCGAATTGGCATTGCCTACCAGGACAACACAGTAGCGACTGCATGGAGGGCTGTCGAAGGCAGCGCTGAATTTCCGCTTGCCTATTGACCAGGCGAATCTAGACGGGGGCGGGGGGATGGAACGAGGAATAAAGGGCGTTTATTCATAAATTCTAAATCACGTTACTTCAATGACACAAAAAAAGGTAAACAAATTTTTTTAGAAAAATGTTCAAATATGACAAGCGGTGAAAGAGGGATGATTTGTATTTTAAGATTGCTAGTAGGTTATTGTAAACTAATTATAAGAAGATTTAAGCAATCTTAGCAAATGTAGTGTTTTAACACCAATCTTCATATTATTCAATCCAAAAGAAAATAAATTTTAATAAAGGAAGACTAATACTAAGTCTACCCGAACGTGTGCTGCTGCTGGGGTACCACAGTGGGTGGGAAGGAGGAGGGGCGAAAAGTGATGGTAGGGTCAAGAGCGGTGAGGGGTAAGGAGAAACGGGACGTAGAGGTGCGTGACCAGGAAAACGAAGTGTGAAGGGGGCCGAACGGAGTTAGGAGCTGGGAGAGAAGCAGGGCCAAGGGAAAGGGTCGAGGAGGAGCAGGGAGAGAAGGAGCGAGGCGGGGATGGGCGGAGCGAAAAGAAACAGGGCAAGAAGTAGCGGGGTGAGGAGGAAAGGAGTAAGGAGCTGCGCGAGAAAAATAGAAGCGAGAAATAGACGGGTGTGGTGGAGAGAAACGAGTAGAGTAGGAACGAGGCGAGGAGGAGTGTGGCGAAGAGGAGTGGGGTGTAGAGGCGCGTTGTACGGACGAGCGCAGCGGCGAGAGCTTGACCTGTGGCCGTGGGCCAAAACGCACGGCGGCCTGGCGTGGCGAAGTGGGGTCGGGTGTAGGCGGGGGCGGCGCAGCTGTCAGGGCGCGTCCAGCGTCGCGATGAAGAGC
>BOPP01000001.1:12601146-12611953 GCA_017312745.1 Gryllus bimaculatus
GGGCATAGAGGAGGAACTTGTTCCCGGCACATTGTGAGTGGCGCATTGTTTCGACTCCGGCACCGTCCTGGCAAGCCGGTAGCTCTGATCTGGCAGGGCGGCCAGGCATTGAATGGAAAGGCGCCCGAACGGAGTAACTGCGTTCTGGTGGGCTCCAGATACCAGTCTGTCCGCGTACTTGCGCGCTGGCGAGAAGGCGATAAAGGCTAACGCTAGATATCCAAACCCGTGGAGAAATACCCCCTGAGAGAGCAACAGAGTGGTATGGTAGACTGTGCGAGGCATATATCTCGCCTCACAGAGGGAGCCAAATTGACGCAAGGACTGAGGTTCTTGGTGAAGAAGGTAAAGTCGATTCGGACACGAGTTACTCGGTTGTACTCACGTCGTTTGTGCCAAGGTGGGCGCAGTGAGTAGGCTGTGGTGAGATTCGTGTTGCCGGGCTCGCACGGTGACGCACCAGTTAAGCTCCTACTCGCCGACCTTTCCGCAGGGTTGGGTGAGGGACTTGCTCCCGATCTCATAAATAATCGTCCGACGGGGAGCGTGAATCCTCCTGTTAGGTTGCCTGACAGGCGATACTCACTCGTTTTCTGGTGTTACTCACGTCGATAGCTTCAAAGTGGAGGCAGTGAGGACACGGGTTGAGAGCTTCAAACCTCGCGGGGACCTGGTGGCCTTCAGATTGGTTCTTGGTTTCGGCGTGTCACTGCCCGATACTTAATTAAGACTAGTCGCGGCGTATTGTGAGCGACTTATAGTTATTTTCCGGTTCTAGCCTAGAAAGCTGAGTTGGCTCAATCCGGGCTAAATTGGGGTTTCCTGTTAACGGTAACTGCGTTCCGGCGGGATCTGCATACCAGTCTGAAGGTGATCATGGCACTGATAGGGGAAGCGGATAAACCCACTGAGCTTGGCTACTCATCCAGGGGAGCAATCCTACTGGTAGAACAAGAAATAGTGTGGGGTTGTATCTCATGTGAGGAATACGATGCCCCGTCCCGCACCTCATCACCCCATTCTATTGAGTTGATCATAGTGAATCTGTTTTCCAAGTCCTTGTTCTGCTCTGGCTCACGACTTCGGCTTCGGCACGACTTCGGCACTAATTCAGGAGCGCGCAAGCAAACGGCGGGAAAGAGCAACAGATATGAGAGCATATGCTTCCGCGGCCAGAGTCAGTATTTATTTGGCTGTCCGGGTGACTCCGCGTCCATGGTGAAGCTGCCGACGTTTCGATCGTCATTCTACGACCTTGCTCTTCTCACATTACGCCCTGAGGGAGGTCGCAGAATGGTGACTGAAACGTCGGCACCTTTGCCACGGACGCGGCGTCACCCGGACAGCTAAGTAAATAGCAACAGATATGCACCCGGGTAAACCGGCAGGTACCTCGAGAAACACGACGGCGCCACGACGATTAGCACAAGCTTCAGAATTCGCGTCAGAAATAGCGTTACTATATAGCGTCGCTGTCGCCGTCGTGTTTTAAAAGTATTTTCACGCGTGTAAAATATCGAAATGTCTTAGCTTTCTTCAAATAAGTTCTCATAGTCTCTGGCATTGGATGTACCAATGATTCGTAAAATATGATAATGTTATACTCCCGATCAAAAATGTACAACCCCCAATGACCCTGTATGTTACCTCCATAGGGGATATGAACTGGTAATAATGCAATTTCAACATTGTAATCGCCATAAATAATACTTGCAGGTATGGACGATGCAAATAGTTAGAATTGAATACAACTACATTTTTTACCCTTTTTATCTAATAAGTAAAAAAATGGACTTTAAAGATCATATGTAAGCCGTTATTCTCTAATCCTAATTTAAGATAATTCTCATTTAGTTCCAAAAATTGTGGCAAAATCTTCAACAATTTCATTTGATTCTTTCCCAAATGTGCTTAACACTTCCACATTCCGCCCCCTCCCCTAATTTTTGAAGAGAATCAATCTCCACAATCTCTCAGTCTAATTCGTGTTCAATTATTCTTAAATTGCTCTTTATCGTTTAGAAGGCGAATTTATAAACAAATTAAAAGGCAATTGCTTTGCATGTTTTGTAATAAAGGTAATAAAGGTAATAATAAGGTGTGAATAAGGTGTTAAATACAACAAGTTGTTGGTGAAATTAATTTTTAAACCGGTGAATTAACGCTTAAGAATGTAAACGTGAAAAGCCGAACGTAAAAACGTAATTTAATTCTCTACTATCATTCACATTCGGTTTTCTTTGTATTCATTTGAAGTTCTCCAAATTTAATAAATTCCATGGTAATACTGTTCGACGTTTTTTGCAAATTTATTTTTTTTAATACGTTTATACCCATGAAAATGTAATGAAATTTACTACGCATTTGGTGAATATAGATGCGAAAACAATTAGTGTTACAATCCTTGCGAAAGAAAATTATGGCGTCATGGGGTAAAAATTGCTGCTGAGCTCTGCGCAATAAATCTATTTAGGGGGGTTGGTTCAATTCCTGACCTATCCAATAAAATCACAGCACCAAAACAAGTTTTGGAAATTTCATAGAATTTTCGTCTCGCTTGGTGCTCAAAAAGGCGAAAATTATGAGTGACGAACTCACAGACGGACGCTCAAACGCTCGGATACACGCAGTTACTCAAATACTATATAGGGATTACATTTACAGTTACTACAGTTATTTCTAGTCACTTTATGGAGATGTAATGAAAATGAGTCGCGAGTTCTCCTTTACAAGATTTTACAATGTAGGAGATGGAATTTTGTAAATTTGCTATTGCATATTTAGTTGACATTGAAATAGTACTTACAGATTTACAAGAAGAAATAATAATTTCAGGCGAAACAACTAAAATATAGATTATAATGTGCAAATATGGTTTTAATATTTATAGATATTTCCCTCAAACACTATTTTCAGCTTGGTTCAAATATGCAGAAAATATCATACCTAGTTTTGTTCTAGTTACGTATGTGAACAACAAATTTCTTCCCTGAGGAGAGTAACATCAAATCCCAGAAGTGACCTGTGATCAAAATCTTAAATATTCTGTAATTCTTATTAATCAAATTGTTGTTCCAAATTCAGATAAACGCCTTGTGAAAATGTCATAAACAAAAATTCCACAAAAATAATTCTATTTAGTATCAATTTCCATATCACATTCCACTATTTTCAATTTAATAAGTGCATTTCATTACTGTTTCTATGTTTTTGAACATGTTTATGAGAAAATTATACCAAAATTAGCATTAATAAACCAATTTTAAAAAAATGGTTCTTTAAAATCTTTTTATTCACTTGTCGAGCGATGTTTCCCCAATCAAATAATCTTGCTTGTCCGCCGCAGCTATGACTTCATATGGCTCTGCCTGCGGCAAAGGAGGGTCTACAACGGCCCGACGAAACAAAACCATGCCCGCCCCTGAACTAAACTACTAACGTTCTGTAGCAGGTAAAAAGAGAACACAGCGATAAGCAGCAATATGCTTGGTCATTTTTCTCCGTTGTTTGCATGCAGAGAAAGTGGTATGCGTCTTATCGCAATAATGGTTCTACGAAAGCAAGAATTCAGTAAACTTTCGCGTTCTTCAGACATGTCCCCTGAATTGAAAATTGAAATCTCTGTCCGAAGCACTTTATTTTAAGCTGGTCAGTTCCGTACTTTCATAATAAAGTATTAGGTAAAACAGCTTTTCATTAACTAAAGTAATAGATTATGCGCAATCGTGTACAGTGTTTTTTAACCTTAGGATAAACTGTATTAATATGCATATTGCAAAAATGACATATTTATAGTCCTCTGAAATATATAAAATAAAATAAACAAGTAACTGAAACTCTCAAATAAAAATGTGAACTTACCATGGTTTTCGAAGCAGCCAACGTTGACAAAAAGGAAAGTCATTCAAACGATCTCTTACCTGTAACATATAACACAAATATAAAAGTAATTATAACATTCAGCTAGCAAATACTTGAAATATCTACACATACAAAAGATCAACAATTTTTACTTTTCTTCTTATACTATAGTACAGGGAGAGAAAATATAGGAATCACAACAACAATACAATCGCAAATATTATAGATTCGAAAAAGAAGCGATATTTTAAATTCGAAATTTGAAACACTCTTTCACAGAACATGTTTGAGATTTCGAAGAACTTCAAAAGAAGTTATTTGAAGCACTTTAACTCACAAATAAAATAGCGTATACAAATTTCTGGAAATGTGCATATCAACGGCGTGAGAGGTCATTCAATAAAATTAAATGTATGTAATTTTTAGAAAACAAAAGAACACACCAAAGTGAACTTTACGTCATATTAGAGAGTGCAATTAGCACTATGCGTTCGAAAAGTTTGAAGAAAAAACTGGAAGCCATTTTTGAAAATACGGAATTTCGATAAACTTTCTATGACATTATTTAAAGGACGTGTACTCATAAATAAAATACTGTGAACAAATTGGTACTAGTATAAATATTAACAACGTGAGTGACAAGCCAAATAAGGACATTTTTGATTTTTTTTTAAACAAAAGATTAGAGCATTATGGCTAAGAGAGTAAATTTATCACTATTCCTAACACAAGTTTGAAAAAAAAATTTGGTGTCGTTTTCGAGAAAATATTATTTATGTAATTTTATAAAATTGCACATATTGCAAAAATGCATAAAATTGCAAAAATTGTACATAACCCTAAGGAATGAACTGTGGAGAACAATTTTTTTTGTACCTGTAGGAAGACTCCCAAAAATGTTGCAATTTTGAAACTTTCTGACACTTTTATAAATGCATTGTACTCTATTCTTAATTTAAAGAAAAAAATCGTTCCGTTTTTTGAGAAAATTTTGAATATGTCCGAGGTGCTTCATGTAAAGTACCCCCATGTTTCAATTTTTCAAAATCTCAAAGCTTCAACTTGAGCCAGATTAACAGGGTTTTATTCAATTTGGAAAAAATCCGACGTATGGTTTAGGAGCAAGTTATGTTCACAGACGAACAGACATACGGACACACAGACAGACGGACATTTTAAAAGAACCACTTTCTCGGTATTGTGGGACCCCAAAACTTGTATTTCCGAAGAAATTTCGAATTCTTTTTTCCGCAGCATTACATAACTTTTCCTACACTACGTATAACATTCCGTATATACGTAGTATAAGGGAAAGTAAAAGTGATTTCTTCTTTTTTTCAAAGGAACTAAATTAAGTAGATTCCATACTAATAATAATAAAGATGTCGCATACTAATATTCACTAATAAATAAAGATGCAGAATACTAAAAATGTTGCATGTTATCATAACAAGCAAAAACATAAATATACAACAAAAACATTTAAAACTTACATGGAAAATTTGCATGTAAAATAGAAAGAAAAGAAAGAACGCATTGGGATTGGGGTTAAAGAACGGTACGAGTGAAGATAAGGGAAAGGCAAAAGCGGCGAAGTTCAAGACCGGGATTGGGATACAAAGGGCTACACTCGAACATTTCTTTAAAATATAGTTTTTTAAGGGTTAGAAGTAGATTAAATAATGCGAAAACATTGCCAGGAAGAGTACGAACGCATGTTCTGAACACACTCTCGAAGAAACTTATGGTGGGAGGAAGGTTAGAACAGGACAAAACATAAGAGAAAACACTCATCTCGGAAGGCATTGAAGTCACGGACAGATATTGAATTGATGGACAATAATGGAGGACAATTGATGGAGATAAAATAAAAATAAAGAGAGGTACATGCGTTGCGTAGTGGATGTCCGGCAACAGCATCCGTCTCTTCGATCTCGTACTTTCTTGACGTTTCGCGGCAGTTGTCACCGACATTTCCCAAAACTCTTGAGCATTCTGACGGCTGCGCACTGACACTGAGAGCCATGACAAACGAGTCCGTCTTCCAGATGCGGGAACGCGATGGACCCTACTCCAGAGTAACCCTTATCTCCAAATTTCATTCCCTGGCTATGGAGCACAACCCCGAAGAAATACTGAGGCTGAATTAGCTCAGGGCAACAACTACAGCCTCCTTGCCCTGTGCAAGAGGCCCTTGCCTAATAGGGACTAAACGCACTAATAATAATAATAATAATAATAATAATAATAATAATAATAATAATAATAATAATAATAAAAGCAGTTCCTTAACAAATGGAGCACCGAACACATTTTTCTTTCTCATCCTTGTCCCTTCCATGTCCCCTTACAATCACACTTCCATGTGTTACACCACCACACTACCGGAGCCCAATCGAAAGCTTAGTACCTGATGGAGCGGTGCTCCTTGGGGAGAAGTACCTTACAAGCCGTCATTTCTGTCGCACCAGAACTCACACTCCAACTTGGGAGCTACCACGTCACTCCCGGGATGTAACAAGCACAACACGTAGGAAGAATAATCACCACAGCAGCACGGGCTGGGAAATATCAGTCGCCAAGAAGTCATCGTGTCGTTTACAGACAGTGGCCAATACGACGGTGGTGCAACAGCTTTGACATGTGAGAGACGCAGATACAGAGTACATTTCATAGACTGGCTGCGAGGCAGAGCTCCGAGGAGTCGCCCTGTCGGCCACTATTGGCGGCGACGGATCCTGCGAAAGCGCCCGAGACGGCGACGGGCAGGGAGGGGGGGAGGAAAGCTTCGACAGGGACGGCGGCGAAGACAGCTTCGGTGTTGGGTGGGGGCGGGGGCGCTGTCAACGCCACCTGCGCCCGGGGCGGAGGCGGAGAGGGGCGGGGCAAGGAAGGGAAGAGACCTTCAGTAATTGATAGGGCGGGACGGGAAGCGTCCTCTGCTTTGGAGGCGGCGGTGACAGAGTTAGCGCAACCTGTGGTGCACTGCGACCGCCACGAAGACTTCTCAAGGGCGATTTTTATTGCTTTTTTTACTTCAGAGACGTCGCTCTATTGTTGAAATTGCTACAACTGCCAAGCAATTTCGTTTGGAGAGCGTTTTCTTTTTCACCCATTGATTTCTTATTATTATCTTAATTTTGTAAATAATCATTAACTTTTATACCGGTTCCTATTTCACTTCCACGCAAATAACAAGAACTCCTGACATGCTGACGCACTGTGTGAGAGATGCCCTGTAACTCAGTCTATTGCAGTTGTAATCGTAGAGACGTGTTTCCTCAGGCTACTATACATGGCCTCGAGAGCACCAATTACTTCACGTATACCTGTGACTCTCCTTTTCCAAAGTCTTTCGAACTGTACCAGGAGATCAAAATATTTCGTCATTAAACTATTTCGGGAATCAAGATGAAGTTACAGATTGGAGCTGGTTTGCTAATATACACGAGACAATACAAATTCACAGAAACCATAAAATGTATGGTTTATAAGATTTTACATGTAATTATGTTCTAACATTGTATAGCTGGCAAAGAAGCTAACAAAGTCATGAAAACATTACAAACTTCCCATGAAAAGTGAAGGCATGTATGAAAAGCAACAAGAGAGTATAAATATTGGTAAGTAAAATAACAAGTCACTGCCGACACACGTTTGCTATTGCGTACTTTTTAGAATGGGTAAACACAACTGACCTTAACACTTTTTACACTAAGTTCACTAGTTACACTTGGTAACTAAGATCAAATATTTTTCATGTAAAACATTTAATTTATTCACGTTAAATATTTCACATTGTTACATTAGTCATCCAGCTTAACGTTTACTTCGTCAATTTAGTTTTATTCATTCTTTCTTTATATGTAGTAGTTGTTGTAGGTACGTAATTTGTGATATATATTTTTCTTTGTGATTCAAAACCGACTGAAAATACTGTTGCTACATATGCGTTATAGTGCTTAATTAAACGACTTTGCTCCTTTTCTTCATTCTGATTGGTAGACGTGGAGGTTTAATTGCACGCGTGTTAATAATATAGAGATAATAAATGATTTTTCATTAAATTAATGAGCATATTCAGTTAATTAAACGAAAAAATATAATCACTGTCATATATGCATATAATCTTTTATACATATTAATGGTGCCAACCTGATGTCGTGTCATGAGAATATATAGTTACGAGGTAGCTCCATGTGGCGGCACAGTAAACAACAAATTCCACTTAGCGTTATCACGGGACTTGTTAGAGTTTGCCACAATCCGATTGATTACACTCACCAATACTAATAGAATGGCGTTTTCGCTATCACTTTAGATTAGAATTCGAGCTTGCGCATGCGCAGAGGCTCAAAATGGGCCCATGCCGTGTACGTTTAGGTACTACCCGCTGTACAAAAACCCTCTAATCTGCCTTGTGCGTCGCCAAACTCTGCGTTCGCTCCAATCCATCTCACCCCATCCGCTTTCAAGACCAGAACTACCTCCCGTCCGCTTCGGTTAATCGCATATCCTTTCTTATTTTTATTCCATGCTCTTCCAATTAGCACATTTTCTCTTTCTCCCTCATCTCTCCTGCGTTTTTTACCGTTGTAGCCCACATCAATCACCTGCACCTGTCCGGAGACCAGCCATCCATAATTCAAGGGAAGCCCATTCAGATACTGCGTGAGAAAGCGAAGGGTTGAGCCTGATTGGGAGGATATTGAAATGAAGGCCTGTAGTGACGAGGTCCCGTGTAATCTAAGCTCATAATAGCCGGCGCCTGGCGGAGCCTTAAGGGCTCAACTCTCGAGGGTGTCGACGGTGGGTGAGTCAAGGGCGGAAAGTCAAGAACGAAAGAGGCCTCCGGAAAGAAGGACGTGAAGGTCCTGCTAAAGGGCTCTTGTTTAGCCTTATAATGTTCCAGAACGTGTGGGAAGTCAGTCAAGCAAAGAAAAAACCCTCATTCTTCAATTACGACTCTTACTACCTTTCTATAAGTGTTAGCTCTGAACCCACATTTCGTGAACAGTTAAGTACATCATTGACAAGGGAATATGTAAGAAAATCGTAGTTAAAGATATTGTGGTATCACGGAGATCAAAAATGTATATTTTTGATCATCTCTCACGGAGATCTAATTAAATCGGTTTGGAAAACAATTTTAAATATCCTGTATACAGATAATATTTACTTCAATATTCCCAGGAAAATTAAGGTATGATAATCAGCCCTTTCATTTAGAAAGCCATGTTATCACATTTAAGGGCATACTGGAAAACAAAATCTCGCAGAAATATCATTACGCTCAAGAACGCACTGACATTTGAATTGCCTGAAACCTATAACAACATGCATGAGCTCGCAACAGATATTTCAATCATGCAAATAGGAGTTCAGTATTATAACTCATAATCATTCAATTCCAATGCATTCTGTAACATCAGCAGGGCATTCAAATTCCAGACCTATCCTTTCCTGTTATCATACACAGAAGAGTGGGTTGCGATTTTGTTAGTAATACTATAATATTATATCTGTAGTTGATAAAGTGAAATCGGTGGCCATCAGCCAACCATATAAATAGTTTAACTCAAAATCAATTGTAACTATTAATTGAATATCTAAACTTTTCAAAGTTATAATTTATTTCTCATTTTTAGATCGTATTCTTCATTTAGTGGTTAAAGAAATCTTTTGGAAAGAAAAATTGAAATGATAAAGGAAGCCCAGAAAGGTTGTTACTCCCTCTTATTTGGAGCTGCACACACCTATGGTCAGAGATGAATAGAGTGAATGACTTATCTTTAAAATGATATGAACTGACAGTGTTGCACTTACACTCTTGCCCGAACTAGCGCATCTGACCCCAGGCACAGAAGCCCCAGCGTGCGCACGGTGCATTTGGCCGGAGGCAGCCTTTCTCTGTAATCACAAAAGTAGGAGAGGCGGGCAGTGCGAGAGGCGGGGGCTTACGACTGCGTCGCCCATCTCGACGCTCACGAGCGGTGATGGAAATCGTGGGTTCGCCGGAAACGTGGTTGAACGCCGTTCTTGGAAACCGAACACAGCCCTCGAGTCATGGTTGGTGGTCGCCGAGAATGACGTAAGGGAACGTGGGTGGGATGGTGTGGGGGCAGCTGACAGACGTGGAAACGTGGGATGTTTCGAATAAATGCGGCTGACTTCACATTCGCTGCTATGAGCCACTCTCCCAGATTCTCTTCTAAAACTTATCGACTTACTGTTCGTGTACATATATTTGTGACGCTTTTTGCCATATTTCGGTTGTAATGCTTTTGGTTATGATGCCATTTAGAAAGTAGTTTTGAGAATAATTTATAGAAGGGAGGTAAATAGCAATTTAAATAAAGCACATTGAATTTCTTCCATTATACTTTTTTTAAGTTCTATTTACACAAGTGATATTGCACAATATTCGAATGAAGGTAAATTGTGAAATAATTCTATCGAATATATTTTATACCATCATATCGTAGGAAGAGTTGTTTTAGTTGCTCATTTGCTCTAATTTAAGACCATTGTTTTATTTATGCTCATTAAATGCAGTTATTGAATGTGCTGATATTGAAAGAAATTAACCGTAATCTATTAGCAACTCAGAGCTTCCTCATCTTCCGTGAAAAAATATTTCAATATAAATAATTTAACTTATTGCGGGAAATAAAATCAAAAAATTGTGAATTTACTGGAAATGCATCATTAAAAACGTAGGAATTGCTCCAAATTTTCCAAACGGAAATCTGAATAGCAATATGGTTTTGAGCGTAAGTCGGACGCCCGTTCTTCTGCGTGAATGGAGTAGGGGGAGGAGGGGATGGGGGGAGAGGGCGGTTGATGTAGTTTCGGCTGCGTCCGACTGCTGCGCCCCGCGCGCGTCCATTGCGAGCGCCGAGCGGAGGCCGTTGGGCTTTTACGCCGCTTTAAACACCTCCTCCGA
>BOPP01000001.1:12612155-12624214 GCA_017312745.1 Gryllus bimaculatus
TGCGCACGGTCACCTGTGCCCGCGCCACCTCACCGCCATCACTAGCTCTCCCAGCGCCCCACACCCATCCCTACTCAACCCGCCTCATCCCGCTTCAACCCACCTCACAAGCCACACCCATCCTCATATAGCCAGACCCATAGAAACTCAAGTCTCACACAGTCACATCCAGCCTCACACTACCACACCTTGCATATCACAGCCACACAAATCCTCATACAACCACTCTCATATAGACCATCAGTCTCACATAGTTACATCCACCATCGCACCCACACTTGATCTCACACAGACACACCCAGCATCACATCCCTACACTGCCATACCCAGCCTCACACAGTCTCACCTAGCCACATGTAGCCTTAGCCACACAAAGAATCAATCAAATTATAACCACCACCACAAAGGTTCATACAGCCTCAAATTATTTGTAGAGAAATACATTTTATGGTAACACCGCCGTTCGCTGCTTTTCCCCCCGGTTCCCACTGCCAATGACCACCTACAGTAGCTCACACGCCCCTCCAACCACCCCCAAAACTCGCTTGCTCTCCTCTCTGATTCCTTGCCGGTCCTCTTCTCTCGTATCCATTTCACGCTACGTTCACGCTCGTGTTTTTTCTTCCCCCCCCTCGGACACACTCTTCGTCTGCCTTTCACTGACCGCCAACATCGCGGAGTCCTGCGTTCTGCTGCGCTCTGCACAGCCTATTCCAATAGCTCTGCGCACGCGCGGCCTGGCCTTGTAATCAAGCACACATCGGCACACGAGTGAGAAGGCGAGATAAGGCTCATGATCAGTTTACTTAAAGATATTGAATTTCGTTACCTACAGATAGATTGAGAATCATTATGTCAAAATATAAGAAAACCATTGTTTACGTTAGAATTGGTCACAATTACTATAAAAGGTTTTGAATATACTAGTAATTTACAATAAATTTCGTGAATTCCATTATTAAAAGGTGAGTCACTGATGCTTTTTGATAATATCTGCCTCGGAGGCAGATATTCCCAATGAAGGAGAAAAATCATTCCGACCAGATGGTTAAATAATGTATTTACGATTATTCACGGCTAATATCAAAACACTTCTTTCACACATTACTTACAAATGCTTTGTATCAAACTTGTGATAAAATGTACTTAACAATAATGACAACAGAAATCCTTCAACAAGGTATTCACATATAGTCATGCACTGAAAATCTACGTATAACAAGAAACCGATATTGTTCAAAGAAAAAGATAATATCTGAAGAATACACTAGAGGTGAGTTATATTTTCTGGTTTCTACTGTACACCTTCTCGTCTTCTAAAATTACCGGTGAGCGTCCTGCATCAACAACGGTCTCTTCAGACGAAATAGATGCTTTAAACGAGCTTCAAACCGATGGGCACGATTTTTTCTCGAAAATGAATCATCAGCAGGTAAACTTACAAATTCATACGAAACATACGCTCATGTGGATCGATATGACTGAGAATTTATGTTGGCTTCGACAATTATTGGACATTCTCAGTAGTAAAAAGGAAATAGCTCTTCATGTCTGATTTCATTACTTGATATTTGAAATCACTTAAATATTAATGAAAAAGGTTGAAAAACTACAAATAAAGCAAACTTCTTCATCATCATCATGGTTTACTTTTTTCTTTGCCATGGTTGCATCTTTGCCATTTAAATTTACCGAGCCTATCGTGGCGAGATGTGGTAGATGCAAAAAGCTATGGAATATGCCTCGTTAAGGAACTCGTTTGGAACAACGGATTAACTCAGGTAGTTGATGTTCCTACAAGAGCGAGAGCGGTGCTTGTATTTTTAGTTCGCCTAGAGCAGATATTGATACCTCCAGCATCAATACCAGGTATAAGTGACCATGAGGGAGTTCTTTTTCAGGTAACAGTGGCAGGGAAACAGGTACTCGAAAAACACAAGTAAACTATTATTTCAGTACCGTCGTGCTGAAACACATGGTTTTCAGGAATACTTACTAGGGAACTCCTGCGTCTGGAAATCACATGGAAAAAACGTAGAAGAAATATGGAACTCGTTTAAACGTTGAATGAAACATGGAACTCGTTGTATTGTGTTCCTCCTTTCACCCCCTATCATCATTATACCGTGTTATCCTCATAGTTACCATGACGTTACTCGCAATAGTGGTGGTTAATGGCCTAGAAGTTGATGCTACCTTAAATTGAAAGAAAGATCAGTGCTGCTCGCTCACTTCCCGTTGCAACATGGCCTTCGGCCCGTCCAGACGTGTTCGCGTGCTGCTGCCGCACGTCTCTGATGCTGCGCGCCCTAGCAAACTGGTAGTTCTTGTGTGAACTGTTGCACTATCGTGCTTTTAGCGTTTTGCATGCGGCGCAGCTGTGTTGCGCGAATGATTGCAGACGCTTGGCTTTCGCCAACGGCGCTCCGCCCGTTTACACTCTCCTGTCTGTTCCGACATGTACACGTGGAGTCGAACAACACAAAGGTGCTGACTTCCAGTAAGTCTGCGCCGCAAGACCTCGGTGAACTCTCCGCCTGTCTGCGACGGGCATGGGTTCATTACCCGCCCGTCAGCCTGCCGTCTCACGTACCAACCGGTGTGTCACTCCTGTTGGCATTCGCCAATTCACCTGAGCTGATGCACAGCGCGCCAGACTGTCCTGCAATAATGACTTTGTTTTCATTGTAACATTTGTCTAATTTCATATTCTGTAGGTTATGGATAGTGTATCTTTGATTCATACAAACGACCTAGCCAATCCAATTAGAACAGCGTACGTTAATCGCCAAAAAATGTTCTACTCTCTGCGACTCTCTTCAGAGATATGCGTAATAAATGAATGCAGCAAAAACGTATAGCGCCAAAAAATTATCTCCGTACAATTCTATTAAACGAGCAAACAAGTTGGAGAAATTTGTATTGATACATAAAACAAAAAAGGGGTAACAATCTATTCCAACTCTTAAAACGAAAATGGGAAATTTGTACTAACAGATAAAGAAAAAGCCAACCATTTTAGTGCATATTTCCAATCAGTATTCGGGTTAGGATCAGATACTCCGAGTACTTTCGGAACAAATGAGGGAGAAAAATTTCAATTACAACCACATTAGACAAAGAATTCGCAATATAAGAAGTAATAAATACCTAGGGTTTGATGGCATGGCCGGAGAACTATTAAAAATTGGAGGGAAACTGATGAGTACATACCTGACGTGATTATTTGAAATAATCATAAATAATTGCAGCGTACTTCACGATTGGAAAAGGGCCATAGTGGTTCCAATATTAAAAACTGGTAGTCGTTCTTGCATTTCCAACAGTTTTACAGACCAGTAAGCCTAACGTCTGTGATTTGCAAACAAATGGAACATCTGGTAGCTGAGTTCTTGCTTCGGGAATGGGACAAATTAGGGTGGTTATACGAAGTGCAACATGGATTTCGAAAATCCTTCTCTTGTGAAAGCAAAATTATTACGAGTCAAGATATTGCTGAAACTTTAGATTCGGGAAAGAGAACAGACGCAATTGTTATACATTTTTCAAAAGCATTCGATCTTGTTTCACACGATGCACTAACAAAAACTGCATCTACGGTAGTTGAACATCGCGTAGTAGCACAGATACGGGAATTCCTGATAAATCGGGTTCAACAAGCTCTAATTGGACATGAACATTCAGAGGAAACCTTAATTACATCCGAAGTCCCCCAGGGAAGTGTTTTGGGACCGCTATTAATTATGACATTCATCAACAATCTGTGATCTTGTATTAGCGCTAGTCAGTCTAGCACTTATTTGGGGACGACTGCATAATTCACCGGCAGATAGATTCGGATGAATATATTCTCACACTTCAAAACGACCTAAATAATATTCATTCCTGGCTTACCATTAATAAAATGAAGATAAATTTCGTAAAAAGTAAACCATTTAGCTTTTTGAAATCAGCAAAAAGGTTTCTTTGGAATCCCAAATGGAAACCGTATTCATTCCACAAATATCGTGTTGTAAGTATCTGGGTGTTATATTACGCCACCACCTGGGATGAGGAGAACACGTTACTTCTATTGCCCGGGAAGGGTAAAGCGTGGAAGTCACTACACTTTGTAATGAGAACACTTATAAAGGGGAACATGGAGAGTCGAAAAATAGGATACACATCTTTAGTTAGGCCGATTCTTGAATACGCATCAGCTGGATAGGACCATACAGATTAGGTCAGATTGAAGAGTTAGAAAATATTCAAAAGAAAGCTCTAAAATTCATAAATAAGGAATCTTTGAGTATTTAAAATCCACCAAAACCTATAGAGGCCCTCAGTGTACGAAGAAAAAAGCCAGGTTGTGCTGCCTCTTCAAGGCGTACAGTAAGTCACCTGCATGGGCAAAAGAAAAGCCTAAACTCCCCTTCAAGAGTTGTGAAAAACGATCACAACTGCAAAATAAAAAGTAGAGGTCAAAGACCCGACGTAGGGAAATATTCATTTGTAAATCGGACGGTTAAAATCGGAATTAAATCGCTGCAGCAATCGTAGGGACTTTTCCTGACTCGGTTGGCGCATTCAGAGGACGTACATGTAGAGGATGCATTTGACCGCGCAGCTCAGACTCCATAATTCAAGTGAATTGTAGCGTATTATAGATAAAGTATAGTGTAGTGCAGTGCAGTGCACGACAGGCCAGTTCAGTGGAAAGCTATCTAAATTAGTTATATGGCATAACCAAAGAATAAAACGGTGAAAGTCTAGTGAATGGGAGAGAGATAAAGAGAGAGAGAGATAAAAAGAGAGATAAAGAGAGAGATAGAGAGATAAAGAGAGAGAGAGATAAAGAGAGAGAGATAAAGAGAGAGATAGAGAGATAGACAGAGAGAGATAAAGAGAGAGATAGAGATAGATAGATAGAGAGAGAGAGAGAGAGAGAGAGAGAGAGAGAGAGAGAAACAAATGTTGATGTTGAAAGAGCTAACTTAAAAAAATCACATTGTGTTTCAATTAAAAAAAAAGAAATTGTATAACTGGTTAATTTTATGTATACGGATATCTATGCATATGTACTAGGTGTTATTAAGTGTATGTTGCTTCATATAAATGTAGGCACGTATACTATGTAGGACAAGTGTGTGTTCGTGTTATGTGTGAACGTGAGAGTGAGCATTCTTATATAAGAATGTGTACATGATCTTGTATACAATTATAGATGTATACAAGTCTGTGTATATTTATATAATGGAAGTATATGCTCGAAAGGATTGTGTTGTAAATCGTTTTTGTATTGTAATTGTTTTTGAATTGTATATGTACACATATTGTAAAATTGAAGTGTTATGACTACCACCTGGAAATTAGCCAATTTCAGCCAAATAAATATTATTATCTGAAAAATGATGTAGTTTGCAACAGTACGTGTCCACAATAAATTAGTACCAATAGAGTGATTGCTCCCAGGATTGACACGGATACTTTCCAGCGACCAACAATCAAACATTACATATTTCCCATTCAAAATGGTACCCCCAACTGCTATCTAACAAAAAATTCTCTGAAGTTCACATGGCCTAACTATGGAATCTAACTGGTTATTAAAATCTGTGTCCTTGCACAAAACGCGGGATATATCATGAAGTCCTGTAACATGTCTATGTCAAAGCAATACCAGGTTTCTAAAGCTAGTTACTAATAAAACAGGCACAATTATGGTTTCGTTGGAAAAGTTAAAATTGTTTCGGGATGGCATTTTGAAGATATTGAATGGGAAGTTGGGGCGGGCGACAGTGAGCAATAGCACAGGCTCGAAAAGAGAAAACGACGAACGCGAAGGATGTTCAAACAGAGCAAGAATTTGAAGCTTTTCAGCGCACCGAAAAATGCAGCCCGACTGCGACTCTACAGGAGCTGTTTGTGCAGGGGGCTGCTGGGGTGGGGGTGGGGGAGTGCGCGGTGAGAAGGCGGAACCAGTCCGAATCGAAAGAGTTACAACGTCAAACTTCTGGACCCCTTGAGAACATTTTAAGAATTTATCGCCGCCAGTTCCGCTCGCCGCGAGCTGTCTAAGCCACGTCCCCTCACCCTGACTTTGTACGCCATCATATCACTCCTGTGCCGTCGCTCGGTGACAACCCCCTGCCACGACCGGTGCTCGCCTCTCGGCCTTCTATATTCTGCACCTGATGTCAGCCCAACCCGCGCACCTCTCTTATCCGTTCCACTCTTGTCTCCCCACCCTTTACATATACTCTTCACGCCCGTTTCTGCCATCTCTCCTTATTACGAGCAGTACATTATGAATACAAGACGAAAAGAGCGTTGGGCAGAGATGGAGTGAGAGAGGGAGAGAGTCAGGGAGAGATAGGTAAATAAGGAGAAAAACAGGAAGTTTGAAATAAGGACGTTCTCTGTGACACGAGAAAATTGAAGAGTAGGTTGCCTATGGTACACAGTGCCTCACTCTTAATATTTATTTGGATGTAAGCTGAGCATTTACACGATTGTGATTTCCAGCTAGGTAGTTGTTTAGGGAGGTTTAATGCTTTAGAAAGTGCATATATTTACAGTACAATACCATAATTTTGATGTTAAAAGAACTGTTTAATTTGTCGTTTAAAATGATCTCTTCAGTTCAATGGTTAAAATTTATACTGATTTTGCCTAAAAATATCTGACAGGCATTGTATTTAATTAACAAATAATGAACTTTATTGAATTGACAATGAATGTACGTTATAGTTATATAACGTACTACTGTAACTACGTCACAGATCAGTTCATCGGTTAATTCCATTTTCACTTTAGGTTCTGTCCATCATCCACCAGTCTCTTATTCCCTTCCTCCCCTCCCCCCGTTTCTTCCTCTCCTTTCGTCGCCTCCTTTCCTCCAGATGCGGTGCCATCTCGTCCACTTCTGAACCCTCGCGTCTGGCTCCTCTCCGCAGCTGGCGCCCAGGCGCAAATCAAACCCGACATTATTTTAGTTTACTCGACTGCTTGCGACGGAGCAGGATATAGGCTCGATCTGGTCTCCTGTCGAGTATTCGCGTAGGGTAGTGTAGTGCATGTATATGTGTGTGTGTGTATATAAGAGTAGAGGAAAAGACGAGGATGAAGAACAAATGATCGGAGGCGGTCTGTGGCCAGTTTGGTAGGGTCTACTCCAGTATCTGCTGGATTGATCGATAAAACCATAGAAAACTACCAACCAGAGCAGCCAGCTGCTAGAATTCTTCTGACCGCGACTTAGTGTAATGTTTCTCTTACTCGACTTAGTGTATTATTTGTATGAAAATCCACCACTCCCTGGACATTCGTCACCAAATGTATACCTGGAAAGTCAAAGACGTATTTGAATTTCTCAAAATTAAAATAATTGCTCATTAGAAACTAAAAAATCTTGAACGTAACACGTGGATAAAGGGGTATAATTCCACTCATGGTATATAAGAAATCTCGTTCCTATCGTCGCTAATTTTCTTGAACCTACCACTTATGAAATTATACCTCCCTTTATCCACTCGTTTCGTTAATTATTATAATGAACTAGACATTCCTTACTTATCAATCCTGTAACAGTATACGTCACGATAGGACATCAATGTCGGAAGTCTGGTTTTTGATCTTGACTCCTTGAGTCGCGAGTATTCTTATGCATCGCTGACCTGAGCCCAGAGCTCACCCACGATACATTTGTAAACTGTGAAAATGAAATTTACGCCACAAAAATCCTTTTCGTGACGTCATGAATACTAAACACCGAAACTTCACAGGGATGTGGCGAGTAGCGCCTCCTAGGATGTCACGTGCTCATTGATGCATTTGATTGGAATGATGGGGCTTCGCAGAGCGACCAGTAGCGAAGAGCATCTTCACGCACACATCACGTTCAGATTGATTGATTGATGTTTCCAGGCGCGTCCACTTCTGGTTGATCAATAGTCTACTTCCAGCGAGGCACCGTCTCACCCGTTAAAAGCTCTTAGTTACGGTTTGGTGTTCCGAGTGTTGTGCATGTAAGTGTGAATGTAAGGGAAAAGGATATGGCGGGCAAAAAGAAGAAAAGATAAGGTGCGGTCCGAGGCCCGTTATTACGGTATTGCTCCTGACGTTCAGTCACGAATACTACTGGCAGCTCAAATTCCTTCAATTTGTACTTCAATTTATAAGAGGATACACATTGAAATGCAACATTATACAGTTTATCAACCTCCTTTTTCCATGTCAGAATGTTTCTTACAACTTTTCGTAAACAAATAAATATTTGGAATTTTGCATTGTCATATCGCATTGTTTTATTAAATATATAATTATATTTAAAGTACTTGCTAAATTGGAGTGTCGTGACGTGTTGTTAAGTGTAGTGCGATAGAGAAGAAAAAGAAGTGGTGCGCAAGTGTAGTGAAGTGAAGCGAAGTGAAGTGAAGTGGAGTGGAGTGGAGTGCGGTGTATTTAAAAAGTGTACATGTAAGTTAAAATATATGTGCAGGGCAGTCATAAAATGTAGAGTTAAAGCTATTACAGTTATTATTTTCTTTATTGTTATCACACTATTATTATTATTATTATTATTGCCTTAAAATGACTTTAAGTTACATGGTATTAATATTCCTAATTGTCATATGTTAATTGTAGTGTTCTGCCACCAGGCTGTATAAACCTACCTGCAGAAATAATAAATCTATCTATTCACTAATAAAAACGATTATAATGAAAGCAAAGACACCTTTTATATCTCATGCATCATTTGTAAACAAACTTCAGCGAATTCTCATCCATAATCGACCAGAAAGTGCGACAAATATCAATATCCTTTCCCCCTCCTCTCATAGCGTGTTCCTTGCAACCGCGACATCGGCAGCTTCCTGCCCGTGTCGCAGCGGGGGTGGCGGCGTGGCAATCTGCGGTGGGGTTTGGGCAGGGAAGAGACGTGGCGGGGGTGCGGAAGGGAAGGGTAGCGGAGATGCCGGGGCAGGTGACGATGCCAGTCACATGTCAGATGTCGCGGCACGGCCCTCACCCAACCCCTCCGACCCACTCCACTTCCCTCGCAAGGTGGCAGGGAGAGCTAGCGACCGCGACACATGCAATGAAATACGCTGCATGCTTTGGTGACGATGAATTTCAGCGATCATTGTTCTGCATATTTCAGGTTGCACTCATAAAGCAGGATATTGTGGCGTATTTCTACGTAGGATATAT
Organism: Gryllus bimaculatus; assembly: GCA_017312745.1. Lineage (NCBI taxonomy): Eukaryota > Metazoa > Arthropoda > Insecta > Orthoptera > Gryllidae > Gryllus > Gryllus bimaculatus. The sequence continues at coordinate 12,621,348 of BOPP01000001.1, forward strand.
GAAAGAATATCCTCGTCCCTTGGTGCTACGCTTTGTCACTTGTAAATGTTGTTAGTTGACACCTCGTTGCGCCCTACGATATTACATTTATTTTTCTACTTTCTACTAACATCCACCTCCATCGTAACTGTTAGTTACGTTTACTCAGCACAACACTTGGCATACATTCATTAAATTAGGCCACACTATTACAACATATAAACGACCTTGTGTTTTAGATATTAGATTATTTAGAATCAAAATAGTAAATTAAAAACTAAAATACTATTTTGTTGAAGTGTATAATGAATCAATGCGTGTTAGGTAGCTGTATTTAACTGTGTTGCTCGTAGTCTAATGTAATTGTCTGCTTGTAGAATAGCATAGTGCCAAAAATCTGCTACTGGCAGGACTCGAACACCTATACGAGCTTCCGGTCAGTGATGATACTGCTGCAATTGTTCAAACGCTTAAAGCTACTTGAGCCGACGTCTCAGAGCACATCCTTCCTTCCTTCCTTCTGCGCTTGGCCATGGCCGTCTGTACTCGCGCTGTTCGAAGCAGGCCATGGCCTCGCCTCCCAAAGCCTTCTGCGGCTACGGCGTTCTTTGCCTCTAGCACATGTGTCTCTTCTTAACCCTTTATGATCTGATGAAATCGTTCCAGTGGGGCAACATCAAAAGTGTTTTTAGAGTATTAAATGCGGCTAAATACCTCTGAACCAGCTGATAAAAGGACATTGCTAACGAAGCGGGGTTCTTTTTAAATGAAAATACTCAAACTAATACATGGACTCAGACCACTAGACAACTGCAGTCAATAATTTACTACCTAAATAATAGACCAATGTCTATAAAAAGTGGAGCGGTGTTCGGGAACCTAAAGGTACTTCCTGAGGATCAGAATACTACTTACTAAAGGTAAAGCTTACCTTCTAAACAAAAATCAATTCAGTAGATATGAAAACATGAAATTATCTAAACAAGATAAAAAGCAGAGTCAGGTGTGGCCGATATACAAAATTAAAGACCGTCAAGATGATTTTATTTCGCTTTTGTACAAATTTCGTAAGGCAGAAAAATTATAGTGCATCCCAATAGAAAATGCCGAATGTAAAAATAAAATTTAAAAAAATGCATTCATGAAACAGAGAAGAAGCACTTGGAGAAAATTGAAATTGTAAAAATAAAATTAGAAACATGTGGTGGATAGAATATATAAAGAATGTAGTTGATGAAAGAAGAATGCCTTTTAACAAAATATTTAGAAGGTAAGACAATATATAAATATGCAGTATTTGCTTAAGAATGAAGTAAGGAATGCAAAAGAGTACATTGCGAACAAAAATGTGACAGATTAGACAAGTTAATTGGTAGTACCAAATTCAGAGAGCCACTGAAAATGTTACGTTCTATGAAGACGAATACTACCCAAAATGATATTTGGCAGACTTTTGACATTTAGTAATCTTTTGACAAATGTAGAACTGAATTCCAAGGAATAGTTGACGGTATTACACAATATAAATATATGGGAGTCACACTAATACCAGATGACAGAGTTGAACACAGAGTTGAAAATAAAAATTAAAGAAGAAAATAGCCACAAGACATTTGAATACTGTGTTACACTTAATTAAAATAAAGAATGAAAATAAAAAAGATAATGCTTTAAAGACTTAATTTCCGTTTTATAGAATTTTCAATTTACTTTCTAAAAAACATAATGCTTTTCGTTCCAACAACAGAAGGTCACAACAAATTAATGTTATTAAATAAAAGGCAACTACGAGTCACATACATCAAGAGAACAGAAATTGTACAACTGATTACTTTGATAGTGTCCTGAATCAAATAGGATTTGGGATACCGTAACTGCCTACCGACACTTGAACGCACTGTATTGAAGTGCAACAAAATGAATGAGGTAGGAAATTACTCAACACCAGCTACACGAAACACTAATTTGCATGCGTTATAGCTGATCTTAGTTTAGCTATGGGTATTCTTCAGTTCTCTTCTACTCGTCATTTGAATGTGTTGCTTCTCTTAATGAATTTTATCAGTTTGAAAGTTGAATTTTTACTACCGTATAAAAACCCACCATTTCTGAATATTACTATCACTAACTGATAATCAATATCACTTTTGTCCCCTAATTGTATATCGTTTTTGTTACTATTTTCAGTTACTATTTCAGTTACTATTTTCAAGATAGACAAACCCTTTTACAATTTCTCCTCACCTCTATCTTTAAATGCAAACCATATTCTCTTTCCCCCAAACTTCCAAACGGCGCAAACAGCGTGCGGAAGAGCAAAATCCTCTCCCCACGCCGAACGGCCCACCGTTCCTGCCCCGCTCCGCCTTGCGGCGAGGAAATGAACCCGATCGCCTCCACGCAAATGAGGCATAAGAAATGCTAATGCCCGGCCCCCGCTCCCCGCGCCCGCCGAAGACCAGCTCGGCAGCGTTTTCCTCGCTCTAATGAAGAGAAAACATGTTGACTCCCCAACGTTCGATTTATTATTAAACTTCCGAGGCGACGTGAAAAACACCCAACAGCTTGCCCGATACTTAGTTGGGAGCGTAAAAAGAGCGCCCGCTGCCATCCATCAAGAATCGATCTGCGAGGGAGGGAAAACTCCGCAGCCTCCGAGATTCAGAGCCCCGAAACGGGCGCGCAGCCTGCCAATATTAACAAAATGACAAAGTGTGTTGTTCTAAATTGCAGAAAAATGTCGTGAAAGACGAATGGTCGGCTGTCGAAAAGTAAATTATTAACACGATTCAGACGTTAATACGCGGGAATGGAAGCGTTTCTGGAGCGGTTTTAAGTTACTTTGCAGCGTCTCGGTCTCTAGTGAATATTCGCTTCGACGTATCAGT
>BOPP01000001.1:12633246-12648405 GCA_017312745.1 Gryllus bimaculatus
TCATCTTCATCTTCTTTTTCATTTTCATCTTCAACTTCTTTTCATTTTCATCTTCAACTTCTTCTTTATCTTCTCTTTCGTCTTTTTCTCTTTAATCTTCTTCTTCTTCTTCTTCTTCTTCTTCTTCTTCTTCTTTTTCTTCAAGGGATGGGAGGTCTGGTCGAGCAGTCAGCAGCAGAAGTGACGACAAAAGTAAAGCAGAGAAGGGGGCATTGATCACGCAAAGAGAGTTTAATGCAACCGTACTCCATAAATGCAACCCCCCTTTCAGACTTTGTTGGAGATTATACCTCTCGGAACTCAATTTAAACTGTAACAGAAGTACTTCATTAACAGTCATTTTTTCACAAAGTTTCGGTTCAATGTTCATTAAATATTTTTACATCATTATCCGAGATGTGAATGGTCTTTTTTCTTCACGTTCTGGAATAAAAGCACGTCATGTTTAATTTCCAGCCTCATTCACAAGTGACACAGTATTTAAAATGTTAACCATCACTACAATGAAGAGAATAATGAAAGCGGTCGTAAATCGTTCATGGAACATGCATTTACTTTCATGACGGACTTTGGAATATTAAAGAATACTCCAATAATACCAGAGTATTGTAACAAGTCATGACAGTCATGAAAAAAGTGTGAATGACGTTATCTGAGAAACGCAATTATTTTCAACATTTATCTCTATTTTTGTATGTGAACATGAGTACAAAATCCTTCCCAGACGTAAAATGAATGGTTTTAATGAAGGCATCGATGAATGATAATGATGATGGTATAATTTCAATGATAATGAAACAAATGTGATATGACGTCCAGATGAAATGGGAAAACCTCGAGTAAATCTGCCGCGAAATCCCTTTGTCCCTCACAAATTCCTCATTGATCAATCGAGATTTAAAGCTAGATACCCAGTCCGGGGAGGTGGTTCAGCGTATCAAATTGTATCACTACAGTGCCTCTGACCACGCAGTTCTACGTTCGGGACCCGACAGTGACAGGATTTCCTACATTAGCTAGATAGCTAGGTCGAATTCAGTCGCTATCTGGAGGAGAATTCCAACGGCCAGCTGTTATCGTTAGTTTTCCGTGGTTCTTTCGATTAACAGCAAGCGAGTGTCGGAGCAGTACCCTAACAATTGCGCCATGAACTGCGCGCAATCTTTCCTTCATCTTCCTTGCCATATCCTCATCCCTTACTAATACACACTTACGTACAACACACTACCACATATACCCGGAGGTCAGAGCTTACTAAATCTGAGGCGATACCTAGCCATGTTGAGAGATACCTTGTTGGGGAAAACGCCACCGACATAATGGTAGGCGCCAGATCTCCAGCGGAGGAAGATCACCGCCACCTATCGGGGGAAACCAGGCTCTACTCTTATGGAACTAATGACTTAGCAGTTGACGCGTCCGAAAGCATTAATCAATCGATTCCCAGGGCTGGAAGGTGAGCGACCTAACCACTACAGGAGATGTCGTTCTAGGTTTTTTAACTATTCTCGGATGTATCTAATATTGTTCGCTGAGATACCTCCGCAATCTATCGGCTTCCTACGCAGGTTGTATGCATCCACGGCACGTTGCACGCATCCACACACTTGCACGCACGTTCACTTCCGACTACATGAACAGCCGAATTGGAAGAAGGCGTCTCTCTTAGTCCACATCGAACGTCTTGGGCATGAAAAATTGTCCCTGATGGCACTTAAAGTAATGCAGGGGGCGAGGTTTTTATTTTATACCGACGATTTAATCATCATACCGATTCGATTTATAGCAGATTTATTGTTCCTTTTTACCTTCACATCGATTTTCCACTTACAATAAATCTTTTTCACATATCAAGGAGGATTTACAAACCTTCTTTCTGCATTAAACATCAGAAAGTGACGTTCACTAAAATAATTTAATAACCGCATTAAATCGGCATTGAAAGTTATTTTATTATATTGTGAGTTAAACTAAAAGTAACTGTCGACCTTACCTGCAATAGTGAAGTATATGTCTTCGACCCTACGACACTTTTTGATAAATGGAGTAGTCTATAGGAAATAGAAGATATATATGTGTATAAGTTTTATTAAGACTTATTGAGTCTCTTTTTAAGACTTTACATTGTAATGAAACTTTCATCATAAGCACTCTCTCTGATGTTAACAATAAGAGCAAAGTTTAACTTTGTTTTGATGTTGAGCTCAGTTACACTCTATTTTTTTCTTTTAATTTAACTGATTTGATCACAAAGTTTCTCATAGAAACTCATTCATTTAAGAAACGTTATAGATGAGTTGAAGAGAAAGTGAAATATTTTTGACCCCTATGTTTCCTTCAAAATCTGCGAGAGAAGTTGAGCAATTGGATTAATGTGATATTAGAATAAACAAAATGTGTAAATAGTAAACGGAATTTAATATTTATCGTAGAACTATACATATTATTGTAGTGGTAGTAATGAAAGAAGATTTTTCGGAATGAATATTGTCTTCCAAATCATAAAGTCAAATTATGTCTTATTAAAATTAAATATAATGTTAAGTTTGCAATGAACACTTTAAATTCAACGATGTTATTCATATTGACGATATTCATTCTTGGCGATATAAAGGAGAAAGGCAATAAACAATAATTTCTAAATTGTAAACTTTACTTATTTCTGTGGTCCAATACTAACCTTTGAAGGATAAAATTGTAGAATAAAAGTCGTTATGATTTCCTACATTTAAAATAAAGAAGATATTACAAAAATTAGTATGACATTTTTAGATACTATAACTATAAGAAAATCTTTATTTAAATAGATACATTGCAAAAATGTTAACTTGAACTCGCATGAAAAATGAAAATGTTTGAAACACTTCTGCCGCCTAACATGCAGCCCGAACGGCTGTCGCTTTAGATGTCTTTTACACTGACATGCCAGAACCCGAGCACCGCGATTGGCGAACGGTAAAATTTCGAAAAGAGCGCAGCGACGTGCTTTGTCGCAAAGGTGTCACGCCCCCATCAAAGAAACTACGGGTGGAGACTGTGTCACATAACAACCGGTCGCCAAGTTCGCTCCGGCGACAAACTAAAAATCTTTACTTCGTGAGCCAGCACCCAAGAGAAGCAGTCGTTTCATTTGCGGACACCCGCGCGCCCGTCGAACCCCGCCTCCACGAAGACGATACGCAGTTTGTGACTTAGCGTCAGCAGTAGTGATCGTCTGCGCATGCGCAGATGCACTAAAATGGTGCGAAACGTGAACTGCGCACGAACAGAAGACCCATAGTGCTTTCCACGTTCGATGAGGCACAAACTGCATGATGTATCCTACATCACGGTGTATCCTACATCACGCTAGGTTGTCCCGCTTTAGACGCCCGCGTCGCTGGACGGGTAGTCGATAGGTAGGGCAAGCAGCTGCAAAACGTACGTGCTAATTAAGTGGGGGCACACTAGATATTTGTAATTTATTGATTTGTGTTTCCGTGGCCGGTTTACTTGAGACGAACGCATTATCCCTGTAACGTATACGAGCGTGTGTTTATCTCGGATCGTCGGTAATATCTTCTGTCAATGGTATGGCGAATCTGACGCCGGTCTAAATGTCAACTTGTGGAATTTTCAGGTATTTCACCCAGCAATGCACCACCCCAGCGGGAAAATGTGTAAGCTCCCACGACTGTCTACGCCAAGCAGTTTGAAGTAGTGTAGGGCAACGGAGTATGGGTGTGTGTCGTAAGGGAAGGGAAGTTAATGACGAAGACGCCGCGCGGTCCTGTGGGCCGGTTTTCTTGATCAGGTAGCTGCTTCGATATTCTGCCTGCATGTTTGATCGGAGGACACATTACGGAAAGTACCTGATGCAGACGCAGCGGGCCGCTGGAGTTTTCTTTCAGGCAGCTGCTGAGTTCGATTATAGCTACCTAACTCAGTTCGAAAAACCTGCCACATCTAGACTCACTCTGTTAGAACAAGCCAGCTAATTATATAATTATTAAATTTACTTTAATTTATTAATTATATAATTCGCCTCTTAATTAGGTTCTTGTACAATTGAATTATGTTAATGAATATCATTTCATCATTGTACAATTTCCTAAGCCTGCAAGCTCCAACAGGCACGGTGAATTCTTGGTATTCCTTACTCCACGTCCTTTCGCAGTAAACGTCACTGCGCTGACACGTGGCGGTTTCAACGGCTTCGCAAGGTGATGCAATTTCATTGCAACGTTTTATCAAGCTCAAAAGTAACTGCATAATTTTGGTGATTTAAAATGTCAATTACTGCTGTAATTCGTTTTAATTCTAAAATAGCAATTGCCCTAATCTTTCAATCATAGCCGTTTGAAATGGCTCATTTTATTGGTCTGAGCTCACGGCAGCGCCTGCCAGTCAGTTCGTCACAAGTCTTCGCCGAGTGCATTCCGTGTCTCGCCAGCGGCGGCTCGCTTGCTTCCTCATCACCATGCACCATGGGCGCGTTTGTAAATTATTTATCTTCAGCCAGATCGTTGCAAGTCTTGAGCGAGAGCACTTCGTGTCTTCCTAGCGGCGGCTCACTTACTTCACAATTCAATCACATTCGCAATGCACAATGTGCGCGAATGTAAATTGTTACTTTCGCAATGTGCCATACACGCGTTCATACCTTCTGTGCAACAAATTATTAATCATGTTATGTTATAGCACAACGCATTACAAGGCAATATATATATATATATATATATATATATATATATATATATATATATATATATATATATATATACAAATACATTCATTCAAGATGATTACACGTTATCGTATTTATATGCGAATATGTTTCTGCCTCCGCTGCATACTTCTTGAATATTGCAACCGCAGTCATTTGAACTGTATTTGAACTGCTTCACTGACAACATTTAAGCTGTGCTATTGTTATCAATCTTAACTGTATTAGTACATCCATGACGCAATGTGTTAATTAATATTGAAACAGCAATTATTTCAATCACATTATTCAGTTTGTGAACTATTGCTACAACACGAGCATCAGTGACCGTGCAACCTGCCACGGCAGGTCTGCCAATCTGCCTTTCAACTTTTCTGCCAACGACGCTCCATCAGCTGGGGCGCTGTGTTCGTCCACCCTGGAACATCATCAGCTGCCAGATCTACTGGACAACACACGTAAACTCTGTATTTTCTCTTTCAGCACTACATGGTTATTTTTATTAAACTTCATACAGTGTATTAATGTAAATGTATTTACTATTTCTTACATGCTTATCAAGCGTGGTACTAATTGCCAACCTTGGTTCTTTTATTATTAAATTCACCGAAATAGGCTAAATGCAGCATAGTGAGCTTATCTTTTAATTTGTAACTATTCAATTAGTTTAATTATACATCTTAATTTACATTTCGTGTGTTTGATTCTGTGTGATGGTGACTATTTCCCACTCAATTAGCTTTCCAGCTAGAGACAAGTTCCATAGACTTTAATCTATTGTGGTCTTTCAGAGTTCTGAAAAGAGTGACGGAAAATAGGTAAAAATTGGTGTTATTCACCTCTCAAGCTATAGTCCGCTGCTTATACCACCTCCGCCAGCTTCCTTAACCGGAGAGGGATCCGAATTAAGAATCACGCGTTCAAATTAATGTTTATAGGTTGCTTCGGCACATGATGATTATTTACTAAGCGCTGAGATTGATTTGCTCCGCCGAGAAGCCAACAGCGCGCGACCAGACAAAGAAAACCATGGAACAGTAGACAGTCGGACGGCTAACCAGGGCTTTGTGTAAGGCCTGAGGGCTCGGTGTGCACATCCGCGTCGTGCAACCGCGTATTTGCTGCTTCCGCCACCGCCATCGCTGCTGTCGCCGTCCACGAAGCTGATGCCGCAGGCGCAACCGCTTGTCCTGCACCTACTAAGGTGGGCCGATTGTGTACCTGACGCGTGCTTCACCGGTTTCAACGATCCACTGACGTAAATTTGGTTTAGACCAAGTTATCAAAAAATAATTAGTAAATTCATCATACCCTTTCTTCTTGGTAACACCTTTCCCCCATCTTTTTCTGTTCAACTAGTTAATTCATTCTTCTTATTTGGTCTTATCTTCCATATACGGAAGTTAGGTGACCCATAACGGATTTTCTTGGAATAAATTATACAGGGTGGTTTCCCGCTGCCTTCCCTGATATGATGATGATAGGGGGTGAAAGGACGAACACAATACAACCATGCCCGAGGCGGGACTCGAACCCGCGATCTTTCGGTACGAGATCGCTACGGCACTACTGCCTTAGCGATCTCGACCACCGGATCGGCAAGTTAATCCATTAGTTCTAATTTAATCCATGTTTTTAACCGTACCATGGGACGGATGCTCAGGGCATCACCTCATGTTCCCACAGTACCTCTGATCGGGAGATTTTAGGGTTCAAATCCCGACGTTGGTAGGATTGTCGACACTAGATTGTCTGCTAGGCCAAATTCGGTCAGGTAAAGAATTATGGCGTCTGGCTGCACTGATAGGTAGTTTTCTGTGGTTTCTCCGATCAGCATTAGGCGTATACCTGAGCAGTACCCTAAGAAACAGGCCGCGAACCGCGCGAGATCTTACCGACTCTTCCTCGTCCTATCCTTAACCATACTAACACACACTTACACTAATATGCACTACACTACCACAGATGCCGGAAGACCGGTCGGCAGATTAGAGCTTGTCCCGACTGGGTGGTGCTCCGCTGGGGAGGATATTTGGTTGAGGAAAATCCTTCCAACCGACGATAGATCACCGCCGCGTCTCATCATCTAGCGGGGGTACACCATCGCCACCTCTCGGACAAACATGCATTACAATTACGGGACTAATGACGTGTGCAGATGACGCGCCCGAAATCACTAGCACTCAGTCATCAATCGATCATTTTTAACTGTGTCATGCATGACACGGCCTGCATTCTCGCATTGTTCCATTCCAATTCCAATTTCATTTCCGAGCATCCTGGCAAACTGACGAGATCCACCATAATGAGGTAAATCAGCTAAGTGGATCGCCCGAGTATGACATTACTCGCGCGAATTTCGCAATTTATTCTGGGATGTGCTGTCCTCCCTGATGTTGTCCTGCGGGCGCCGTAATGGCATTGATATGCGGCTGCGAATCGGAAGCGGTGATGAGGGAGCGTTTGAAGTTCGAATGACGAACCACAACGCACACGGCGTCCTCTCGGGCCCCGGGTGGACGAGCGATGAGGCGCGAACTGCGGTAACCGGCAGCGGGAGGCCGCGCAGCGCGAATAAAGGCTCCCACGGACCGGCGCGGGAGATTCGCAGCCTACGCGGAATGACCGCTGCGGAAATTTCGCGTCACGTGTGGCCTTATGAGCACGTTCAGGCCTGCGTGGTAGGCGAGCGTCGCGGTAACGGATTGGCAGCGTTTTATTACCTGCGGATTTTGGTTATTTGTTACCGACTCAAGTTTCGTGGAAGTCCTCCCGCCTCCGGGAGTCTTCTCTCTGTGGCATCATATCAGTCGCCTTGTACAAACGTACCAAATATCAACCACGTGCATTGCATGCTCATGGACAGCGCTGGCGGAAGAGATGGGCTGAGAAAAGGCAAACCTAGGGAGCGGAAGGGAATGGGAGCCGTGTCGTGGGTGGCAAACTTGGGAACCCCCGTAGGCAGGTCGGCGGCGGAATCGCGTCGGCGGAAACAGCGAGATGACGCGGTTCCATCAGCCGGCCCAGAAGGTAATATAAACGGACCCTGGACCTAAACTCCTTCTTCCGATTCTTGGGCGCGTCGGTAGGAAGTCGTGTGTGTTGTGCGCGGCGCTGCATTTTAATGCATAGACTACTGAGGCAGTGAACTGAAGCCGGCAAGCTACGTCGATACGGGAGGTGCGGCACACTCGCTTGTATGCTGACGTAGGCTACTGGTGCATCACACCGAATATGATATCTAATTATCAGGCCAGCGGTGGTGGTAACTAGGGAATATTCCTAGTAACGGGTCAATATTGTTTATTGTAATTATTGCACATAGTATTCAGGTGTTAGAGTACTTTTTCAAATAAATACTTAGTAATTTACAAACCGTCCACGTCTGTGATTTAATGACCCGGCAAAGACTCCACAGCTTCCATCTGGATCGATCTCCCTTGTCTTTGTTTCTCGGATGCGGAAAAGTGTCACCAAACGCTGAGTCATAACTGACGCTCCGGTGTGAACGGTCTTGCGGATTCCGCCGCTGCGTCTACGGCGTATAGTGCGTTCCGCGCCGCGCCCGCTGTGGATCTCCCGAGCCTTAAGCCATCGCACGAATCCCATTTCGGGGATGGATCGCGCCGCCCAACTTGCGCAATCCCTGCGCGAGGTAACTGACAGCGAGGGTGGGAGGCAATTCCTGAGCGCCGCCCCTTACCCTGTCACTGCCCGCCCCGCTCACTTTCCGCCCTTGTGCACCCTGCCACTTACTAACACGCCAACTACTTTTCTATCCGCCAATTTCATCCCCTGCCACTTACTACTGGGTTCTCTACTTACTGCATTCCCTACTTACTCTTCGCTACGTTAATAATACTCCAACTGGTCTCTGGTACTGGCAGAGGTCGTTAAGGCTGAAGCGCTGTGTCTGCCTCGTCTCGAAGGGTCACTGGTTTGATTTCCGCCCCGGATATGGATGTTTGTTCATGTCGTACTTATATGTATTCCTTACAGTTACCTCAATGTTATTGGTATTGGTCAATTGTCAATGGTATTAAATAAATAAATTTTGAAAAATAAAGATTTCTACTTCTGAGAGCACCACTTGGCAATGTTTTTTTCTGGGCAAGGAGTTCATCTCAAAAAGTAGGTAAACAATGAGTTCAAACTTTCACGAGAAGTAGGAATATTGTTAGTTACATTGATGTAGTTTTATACCAAGTCAGTTAGCAAAATAAAACGTGCTATCTTTGCAACTTCTCAAATTTTCGAAAATTTAAAGAAATAGTGTTCTATTAAAAATCAGACCTGCACCATTTTTGTGAGCAACTAAATAGTATTGAAAAGAAAAAGAACCTTTTTTCAAAACAAACGCAATGTTACTCTATTTGCCGTATTTTACGCACAGTTACCCTAAAACAACTCATTACTTGAAACATTATTTATTACCCCTAATCTGAAAAAACAGATTTTTTTAAGAAAAAAGTTTTCTTCAACTTTGTTGCTGTAGAATGTCAACGAAAAAATAAACTTTTGCGAATTTCTAAAACTCAAACAGTGACGAAAATTGAGCATGCGTTATGTTTTTAACATACTTGGCTCTGAGAAAAAATGAAAGAAAGAACTTGGAGTTTTAGTTTGTGAAAATATGGAAAATGTAATTAAGACTTCTTGTGAAATATCTAAAAAATTCAAATTTCCATTTTAAATTGAAGGGACATCAGCCAGATTGGTCAGAAAATTCAAATTTTTGTGAAAATCCTAGCAGTGATATAGCTACGGGCATTGTTCTCAGACGAGCGCGTATTTGACAGTAAACAATTTTTTTACATCCCACAAATTGAGATTTCACACTATTGTGAGAGAAAGTAATTTAATACACCTAGGAAGAATAATTACCCTTTTTGTTCGTAGCACGAACTCACAAAATACGTTTTTCTTCATAAAATTGCCGGATTTTGATTCAGAATTAAAATTTTTCTCTAAACTAGGCCAATAGATTGCGAGAAAGTAAGAATTAGCTGTTTCGCACACGAAAACTTCAGAAGAAACCGTGTTTCATGGTCATATCGTATTGCAATATTTTTTTTCATTCATAGTTTCAACAATTATCACTAGTGCTTAATACTCTTTGTAAAGAGTCCAATTTTTTAGATCCTTTAGATAGAAACGATACATGATTTTGTCTGTTATTTCCACCGACTCGTATAAGCTTATCATAGCGTCATTTATTATGAAAAGATTCCGTTTTTTCCGATTTTTATCTTGCCACCTCGCTACCAAAAAGAAGTTTTTATTGAATATTGTTGTTATGGTACCTATGTTCTTAATAGCTACCACGTTATGTTTTTTCCGGTAACTATAACAACCTCATAAGTTAAAGGGAATACTTGTGTGGCCGAGATGGGGTGACTAACGCGGAGATCATCGACAAATATAATTAAATTTACATACTTAACTCTATTCCTGCTTATATTAAATTACATAGTTAAATAACTTTGTTCGTAAACGTCTTCGTATACACCACTTGATTTTGAGTGAGTCTCATTAATTCACTGGCAGCTGTGCAATTTGTGAATGTATCAGAGAAATAAGAAACTGGACGTTCTATCTCTATTTTTTTTAATTGCAAAACCTTTCTTAAGATCCTAGTTCCGCTGGAGAGAATAAATATAATTTGCCCCTGCTTAGTTGAGGCTGTTCTCCAACAGAGAGTGCATTTTCGTGACAGGGGAGGCCTCGCTTGCGTTTACTCGGGGGAAAGGTCCTTGGGAAAGAGGCACAGCTGCTGAGGGGCGCGATAAGCGCCGAGTCTCTGCGCCGCTCGCGGGAGGGAAGGGTGGAGGGGAAGAGGAGGGGGAGAAAGGGGAGGAGGTTGGCGGGGTGCATATCAGAACAATTAAGCGCTCAGCGCGCAGAGGCCGGGTCACGTGATCCAAGCAAGTTGCGGCATAAATCGCTTCTCCCTCAAAACGAAAGTGAGGAGGAGTACGAGTGGAGGAGAAGGAACAAGGATGTGTGGAACATGGAGTTCAGTAGACTGGAATATAATGTTATGTGACTCGAAAACCAAAGTCAAAAATGCATGTCGTTCGAGCTTTGCATTAAATGTGTATTACTTGGCCAAGTACTTCACCTACAGTGCTATTGAGTCATTTAAAAAAAATTAAAGTTTTAATATTCTTTGAAAGGGAAGTACGAGTTATAACATTATTTTAAAAATTGATTTAATATATTTGATAAGGACGACCAGGGCATGTCACAACTCGTCCAAGAGAGAAACATTGCCTACAGTAGAGACGGGGTCATTGGATGGGAGAGAGCAACAAAGGTATTTGGGTGAGGGAGCGGAGACGGAACCCGAAAAGTGCTTGACCTCTGAAAACTGAGCATAACCACTCCCAAAATTGGAAGAAAAGCTAAGGACACGTGTAATGTTGCATTATAGGATTTAATGTAAATTAGTAAATTAAAAATCTTGCAGGATTACAAGGATTATTTTGAACGATGAGGCATTTTGCAAATCACGACATTCCATTTTTACATTGCTCAGGTCATGGAGCTCTTTTGAAGTATTCATTTTTTTTTAAGTAAAGCAACGAAATTACTGTTTGAAGGCAAAGAGGTTCTCCTTTTCTCAGAATTGGACGATGATGGTGAGTGGCAAAGGGTCGAGAGTGGAGATGAAATGCAAGGCTGATGAGGTAAATAAATAAAATTTCCAAAAATTTAAAACAATAGAATATAATAAAACAAGGATATTAAAGGAACATTTGTACGCAATTAGGGGAAAGGGTTCCTCACATGTGTGACAGATGTGAAAAAGAGGGAGGAGGTGGTTGATAGAAAAGATTGTATTTATTAATTTTGAGATAGAGACGGATATATAATTAACCGTATATATATATATATATATATATATATATATATATATATATATATATACCGTGATTATCAGGGGAAGGATTTTGAGGTGCAAATTATATTCATAAAAGGGGAGAAAGGTTTCAGAAAATACAAAAAAGGTGCAAAAAGGGTGCTGTTGGAAAAACTGTATTTAAGTTTAAACCAGTTACACGAACTCAGCTTCTATACGTATAATTTACACGTATATTTTTTCTACAACTTTTTCTTCTTATAGAGTCCGCAAGATGTGATTCATAATATTTTATGCAACACTGTAGTAGGTAGAAAAACGTTAAACAATTGCCAGTACAAACTCAACTTATTTTTCTCCCGGATCGCCTAGTAGAACGTACGTGCCCGCGTGCACATACCTGCGTGAGAACTTCGGTGCTTTTGCTTCACCAAATTCACAAGCGCTGCCAATGCTCTTTTAGTATTGACAGTTATAGGATGTCAATATAAAATATGTAAATATTTGGTATTGTATGTTAAAATATGTAAATATTTTCCTCAGGTCACAGTCAACAGAATTTTTCTGCACATCCTTGTAAACGTCGTGATTTGCCAACCAGGACAGCAGTTTCAATGCAATGGGAAAGGGTAAAGCTGGTGCAACAACACTGTTGAATTTGAAATTTGAATTTACAGTTGCAGATTGACCATTGTTCCTGGAATATAAATTTCAGGTTTACGTAAATGCTATTTTAGTGTTTATATAAAAGTGTTGACTTCTGATAAAATAAGATAATAAAAAGCTGCTCAAAAAACGAAAAAGTACATAGTTTTGTTCAGTCGTTGTCGAGGATGCAAAATATTCGTTAGATACTTTGGAAGAGCAATTAGCAGAAACTGCGAGATCATTTTTCATCAAACAAGGGTGTTCTGGAAAAGAAACGACACACAAATGACGAACATTGTTACTTTAGAGAAAGAATCAACGAGTATTGAAGAGATTCTCATCTTTTCCCAGACGAAATCAAACGTTTCGTTACGCATTTCATCTTTTTTCGTCATGTAAGATTGCATAAAGGTTGCTTGGCCCCCCGTAATCGAACGTTGAATGCGTCCATATTGTTTTTGCAAGCTCGTGACGTCTAAAGTGGAAATAGCTTATTCCAAGAATTTCGACCATATGTTTTCGTACGAGGAGCTGCTGAGGAGCTGATGCAATTTTTCGACGACGCTCCAAACTAACAGGAAGCAGTTGACAATCTACGTCAAGGAACTTTGTACAAAAGAAGTGAGAAGTAGGCCAACTGGAAAGAAATTTGCTCACCTTTTTCTGGATTGAAATAGACCTCCTTGGCGCCAAGTTTAGATTGTATGATCTGAAATGCCTTCAAAGAGCAGCAATACTGCGCTCGAAATGTGGCGCCAAATTTGAAACAATTTGGCGGTCAATGTGCCAACAGGTTGTTCAAAAACCCAGAAAGGAGTCGAAAAATACATTGTATCATAAGAAAGAAAAAGGTGTTAAAATGTAATAATCTCACGAAAAGGTGCTACAAATTTTATTCATTTTGCTTTGTTTAATCCACCCAAACACATACACTAAACTATCTGTAAGAAAACAGCTATATTTTGGAAGGTGCCGCACCTTAAAATCCTTTCCATAGTGATTACATTAGAAAATGTAACCCAAATATAGTGAAATTACCTTTGTTTTTCTCATCAAGGTGGGAGTAGATCATTGGAAAGAAAGCCTTAAACTCTCTTTTTAAGTACTAATTTAATAATAATAATAATAATAATAATAATAATAATAATAATAATAATAATAATAATAATAAGCCGAAGCGGATAGTCGATATCGCTAAGGCAATAGTGCAGTGGCGATCTCGGACGAGGGTTCGGACGATCACGGGTTCGAGTCCTACCTCCGGCATAGGTGTGTTTGCGTGTCTGTATGTGTGTCGTTTATTTATCCCTCATTACCATCATTCCATCTCCCTAGAACTAGAAGGATAAGAATTGGATTCTGCATAATGCAGATTTGACGTAGACATCGTAATTGTGATTGTCCCTTAACCCCTCAACAGCATGCAATTCACACTTCAAGGCGTAAAAACCTTATCGTACAGAAAGACAGCTAAAAAGCTGAACCTCGAATAATTAAACGCGTTAATCGTGTAGCGTGGTCAATAATGACCTGTACAATAATAATAATAGTAATAATAATATGTTGGTATACAACATACATATATGGAGACAACGATATATGCGTTGCGCTGGTGGGGGTGTGCACGTACATAGAGTGAGTGTGAGGTCGATGATTTCCACGTGGCGATGCCGGTGGGTTGAGAGGCGAGGAGGCGTTTTGCAGTGCCAGCAGAATTTTCGTTATCTGATACTACGTCTTATTTATTGACTGCTGGCTGTTCCCAAACCAGTTATTACGTTGGGAGCTTGAGAGTAGGCAACGAGTGCAAGTGCCATGAGGGCGATGAGAAAACTACCCACCCGCGCGTTGGGGCGATGGAAGGGTCAGTAAAAGGACGGAGGGGGAGTCGTGTGAGGGCGGCGAGGGATCAGTGAGAGAGCGATAGGTGACAAATGTATCTTTTTCTTTAAATTTTGGTTCAGATTTAAGTGTTATTCACACTGATGTAATAAACAGTTGGGAAATATCTAAAGTTTCACCGACTTAGGTGGCTCAAGGCTACAACTGATCATTGTAGTGCTTGTAACTGGAAGATCCTAAGGTTCGAACACCGACGGTGAGAAGATTTTCGACGCTAACTACTAGCTAGGTAAGTCGAATTCAGTTGTTAGGGAGAATTTCAGAGGCCGGCTGCTCTGATCAGTAGTTTCTCGTGGTTTCTCCAATCAATACCAGGCAAATGCCGAAGGAGTACCTCGTGATAGGCGAGTGATCTTTCTTTCCTCTTTCTTGTTTTCTTTCTTTCGTAATCCCTTGCTTACTTCCACAAATGCACTACGCTTATACACACGGGACATTAGGGGTTGTCCCGGTTGGGGCAAGGACTTGAGGGGAAAATTTAAATTTTGGATGATGGGACGTGGGTTTAGGGTGGCATCGCAACTTTAGCTATATTCGTCTATACCGTTTGGAAACGTGTAACTAAAACACCTGAAATGTTCATTTCTTGATACTACAATTATCATTATGACCCATTTACTAGGCAATGTCCATGAAATTGTGATGGAGTAGAGTAGTGTAGATTAAAACTGTTTGTCTGCGCCCCCATCACATGCAAGTAACTTTCCAAGACGGCTCCATCGTCCTCCATCTCACCTCAACTGCCTCCGCGCCAAAATTCGCTGTGACCCCGCCCCCTCCCCTCCCAACCCCTCGGCCCGGCCGAGTGAAGGTCCAACGCAGCGCGATGCTCTGTTGCCGCCGCGAGTAATTACGCGCGCGTCCGCCCGCCGCCTCCTCCCACGCCCCGTCCCGGCCGCCGGGAAATTGCGTGTGCGTCGCTGATGCGCAGGCGGTCGCGCAACGGCGAGGGCGTAGGCGGGGCCGCTGGTGGGAGGGTGCAGGACGGGGAGGAGTCGAAGGTGACTGACTCTCCTTTGCTAATGCCCCCGCCACCGCCTTC
>BOPP01000001.1:12648424-12727867 GCA_017312745.1 Gryllus bimaculatus
AGGTGACTGACTCTCCTTTGCTAATGCCCCCTCCACCGCCTTCGGTACCGCTGTCACAACCACCACTACCACAGCCTCCGCCACCCTCACCGCTTCCTCCAACATCGTTCCTGTCACACCCACTATGGTGGCTGATCACTACTACCATCCCTACCACCACTGCCGCTGCGTACACGGTTATCTGCGACACCATTCCCGCCGCCTCCACCACCGCCGTCGCCGCCACCGCCACAGTCGGAACAAACCACGACCACCACTGTCGCCGCCGCCGCCGTCACCCCCGCCGCTACCTCCAACACATTTCACACCCACCGTCGCCCAGTTGAGTCAACCACCTGCTGGCAATGTCGCCGCATCTACCAGCAATACAGAAAGTGACATACCTCTGGTGACTGCGAAAGACCAAGACTTTTAGATACATTTAGCAAAATGATTTTATTTAAAGTTGCCAATTTATTATAGCCCGAAACAAATTTTATTTTATACAGCCGCCATTTCGAAGCTCCAACGGCCGTCTCTCGTCACGCACATCGAGATTATCACGAATGCCTCACAAGTCGACGCTGTGGGCGATGACAAAAGTTAATCACTTGACAGGCACGCCATGCAACAAACATTCGCAGCTGCTTCGCAGTTCTGCTGATACAACTGGCCGTTCTTGGTTAAGGAATCATGTTATGAAATGTGAAGTAAGGTCAGTTCTTGCTTATTCAAGAAACCGCGTCAAAGTTAAACGCAGCAACTCCACTCAAAACATTAAATAGTTTGATGGGACTTTCCAGAGACCATATGTACGAAGTAACGTACGAAGCATACAGAAGTTTACGAAATGCTAAGCAAAACTGATTTTGAGATTTCAATTGCATCTTGGAGACTCCGGATTTCGTTACAGCGTTTATTTCAAACCGTCCGTCTGTGTATTAACAACACTTGCGCCTAAAGAATTTCTAAGATCTTTTCTGTCAAATGTTGAAGTCCGAAAAGAGTTGATTACATTGGGCGCCCATATTGTAACCATTTTAAATATTGTCAATAATTCAGCCTACATCTGGAACGCACAGCTGGATAAGTTTTCAAAATTATGGTACTAGATAAACATAAATAACAAAAAACTACACCAGTTTCGAGTATTTTATGTTTCTAATACTGTGGAATGAACTGGGAAAATTAATAGTTGCACGATGACGAAAGATTAAATATTTTTAATAAAAATGAAAATTGCAGGGGCAAATGAGACGCCCTGAAGTTTCGCAGACATGTACAAAGCTACAGAGTGAGACGTCCTCGAACCCCTTCCGCCACCAGTCGTTCCTCGTTAGCGGTTGCGGTCGCAGTCGCGGCCTTTGACTCAGGCGACTAAGCGCAGCGTCCATTCACAGCGCGCAAACCAGTGCAGGCTGCAACTAACGTGGGAAGGGGCAACTACATAACAACAAGGGGTGAGGAGAGGATACAAGGATAGTGGGGGGAGGAGACCAGTGCGGAAGAAGAGGCGATATAGGAGGAGGAAGTGGGGTGTCTGGGGTGGGTAGAGGTGCGGAGAGGACAGGAGGGAACCGGTGGAGATGGGAGAATGGGGAGGAGGAATGGCGTGAGAACAAAATGGGAGGGGACATAAGGGGATGGGGAGAGGAGGACGGTGATAGGAGAATGAGAGAAGATGAAAGGAGAGAAGGGGTTAGGGGAGTAAAGACAGAGAGAGGAATGGAGAGGAGACAAGAGTACTAAACAGAGAGGGAGAGGCGTGAGAACAAAATGGGAGTGGACATAAGAGGATGAAGGGAAGAGGAAGGGGAGGAGAGAGAAAATGATCAGAGGAGATAAGGGGTTAGGGGAGTAGAGAGGGAGAGAGGAAGGGAGAGGAGAGAAGGGTACTGAAGAGAAAGGGAGAGGGGATGGAATGTAAGGGGAGAGCAGCTATCGTAGCATGCCCGACGCGCCGTCCCGCTCCAACGGCGCGTTTGTCGCAGCAGTTTGCAGCCTCACTCGCCCCATTGCGGCCTCTGCGACCAGCCCTCCTCCCGTCTACCTCTCTCGACGGCCTTGCTCCCGGCTCGCGCAGCCCTTTCCCAGTACGCTCCAACAGCATTCGTGTCCACTCCTTCCGATCCGCGCGTTTGCCCTTGTCCACAACACGCCATCGGTTCTCCAGATTCTCCTGACGACCGCTCCAGACTCTCAGCGCAGCCACGTGAACTCGCCACCCGCTTTCTTTTTCCGCTTCAAATAAGATAGGAAAAGTGTAGTGCACACTCACATGAAAAGAGTTTTTATTTGCGTAGGGAGAGAATTCTGGAAGAGAAAAAGGATGAAAATCCAACCGCAAAACTCTGTTTTAAAGCTACAGAATAGCACTTTACTTATACAATTTTAACAATTTGAAAGTAAATCTTAATGAAATTGGTGTAATAGTAGTAGTGCTTTGTTTAGGAGAAGAGTGACGACAATTCAAATCGAGTAATTCAATGAATTAATGTATCCCAGTTCCAAAATTATGTCAAATGTTTTCCGGTGCATCAGTCTACAATAACGAAATATTACCTCGACACGTGAATTGCTGCCTTGGGCATCTATCAAGGTTCCCTGAGAGACTTCTTGGGTTAATACACCTCTGAATCACAGCTGTTGGATGTGATGAGGACAGATAGCTCTAAACCAAATGGAATGCCAAGAGCGAGATGACGAATGAATTTGGAATCATCTGCTCTCTCACGATGTCATGCGTAATTTAAAATTATTACATAATGCGTTTGGCGCACGCGCTATAGCAAGACAATCCATTATACAGGAACGAACTCCCCACTTTCCATTGCGCGCCTCTGCGCTCTCTGGGATGAATCGCAGTAGTTTGAGCCGGTATTTTCACCACCTTGTTGGGGCATTCTTCAGTTGTCTTGGACACATGATACTTGGACAATTCTGGATAAGCAACAGCAAGTACGTCCACAAAAGACCAAGCAACAATTTCCGACATTTGATACCGTAGTGCTTTCCTTCTTTCTGGCTTTTTACGCTATCATTTTTTCGATTTGACTCTTCATTTTCATAGTGATATAGACGTGATAAAGACCCCAGAACGAAAAAAAACATGTCATTCCCAAAGTATACTCTTCAAGTATACTGTTTCAGCTATACTGTTAAGCCGAAAAATATGTAGAATGTTAAAGTAGAGATTTTTTGAACTGCATATTATTCAATTAAACTATAATAAATCTACATTAGACTTAAAATACGTTACAAATAATGCGAATGTTTTGATATTTTTTATTTCAAACTAGCATGTTACGGAAATGTTTTAGAGATAAAATGTAATGTATTGTGTCCTGCACTCTCCATAGACTGATTTGTGGTGTACTCCATACACTGTAAGATAACAGCATTAGATCCAAAATTGAAGAACATCGCCATTTCTCATGACATTCTGATTAACTATTCTTCACTCTGCTTCTCTATACATCACATTCGCATTCTCTTTTCTTCATCCCGGTTCTGTGTTGAGTAACACCTGTCCAGTAATCCTTAGCTGTGTAAAATAAACACTATCTCACGATAAAAATATATTTGTTGGATGTACCATGCTCATGAGCATTTTTGACTTAAATAAGGCGATACTTTTGTTTTACATAATATGCATGAGTTTGTGTTTAATTATAGAACATGAAAACAATTTAATACACCAATATTCGTGTATTCTGAATTACTTTCTATTCGATACAGTATTGAACTGATAATCGATAAAGAAATAACTAAAAATAATTGATGTCGGTACAATCGAATTCAACACACTACACATTATTATTACACGAGTTTTCCTTTAACGGTGTTGTCACGATTTCTATGTTCATTGTACACTGACAGTATTGAACATTAGCTCCGCAAACAGCAATTTCAATTACAAACATTACAACACGCACCGGCAAATGTTTCCCTTTCTATGCATCAGATAACTCTGATGGACATATCGTAACATCTGCAGCACGATTTCACACAGCACTCGTGTAACAATTTGCAGCTAATGAGCGTGTGATAAATGTTTCTAAGTGTGAGAAAACAGAAACGCAATTGAAAGATTAATATAAAAGGCAATGAAAAAATCAGTTCAAATTTATATTGTACAATTTTAAACATATATTGGTTTATTTAATTTGAAAGATTAAATTAATCTATTTTATGTGAAACTGAAACTAAAATAAATTATATTTTTGTACACCAGCATTATAAGCGAACCTTTTCTGTTTGCAAGAACTCGCTCATAATTGGGCATTTACGACTATATATGACATTATTAGCATTTTACTGCGTAAATGATTGCTAGAAGAATCGGGAGAGGTAGAGGCAACTGAACATTCGACCACGTTTTCTCTCTCAGATGTCACATTCCCGACACATCACAAGAAAGTTGTTTCGCCAAATAAATTTGATACTCTTCTAAATGTATATTCTGCTATACAAAGCACAGCGTATGCAACTGTTTATGATGTTGCTTTTGCATTCGAACAAAATGTGAAAACCGCTCCTACCTTCGCCCAAAACGGGTTCGTCGTCAATTAAGCTAAATATGAATAAACTAATTGCATAAATACTATTTTAACAGCCACTACTGAAAGGGATTCTTGCTAGCTTAGATGCTCAAAAGCCCAATTTTTATCACAAATCTTAAAGTTAGTCTATGCTCAAATCATTCATCTTTGTGTAAATAAAACAAAGAAAACAAAATTTTCGTGCGACCTACTATATTGATTATCGTTAAGCGATTTTTACACTTAAATAAAAAAAAAATGAAAGCCATTAGGCAGTCTATATAATAGTGTTGACACACGTGGTAAGAGAGATTTTATTTTGCTCGTTGAGTTGCGCCACTAGGTATTTTGGCTTGTGTCTCTCTTTCTCTTACCTTTCTCTGTTTGCCTTACGTCGTTGCTCTCTCTCCTTCAATGTTCCGTTTATGACCTTATTGTATTTGCACAAGATGTGCGGGAAGAAGTCGAAGTGATCGAACGTTGCTTCTGAAAATGTTAATGCATAACGCACAGACAAACAGCTATCGATTTTTAGATTGAAGAGAACGGGTAATGCTTTTAAACGGCTAAATCACTTTTAAATAAGTAAACATTCTCTTTTACGTATATTAATTTTCTCCCTAGATTAAGGTTAAATAATGCACAGCATTAATGATTTTGAAACATCAAAATAAAACATGGAAGGATACATAAACTAATCCTTATATATGGTTGTATCGAGAAGTTAGAACCCAGGAATAAGTGCAGCATACCAACGACTAATAAACATATAGGCGTGCCGCGCTGGATGATAGGAACGAATAATATTATGGGAAGGCCTGGTGGTATTAACAGGGATTGATAAAGGAGGTCAGTGATAATTTAGATAAACGAGAGAACAAATTAACGGGAAGAGAAACGCGAGGAAACAAACATTTACACGGAAGCAGCCGAGCTTTTTAGATGATAATGAACATAACGACAAAAATTTTATCGTAATACTTGTTGTGAGTGATATTTGTTTGAATAGTTATATATGGCTAATCCGTTTATTCGGGTTCAAGTTAGTAATTTTTGCATTTTTTATAATAGATAAAACATGTTGTAGTTGGGAATTTGCATATTAATATTTAGACTTCCGTTCGTGGGTGTTTGCGAGGATTATTCCGTTAGCAGGAACTATAATTTGTTAATTGAAAGAAAAGTAGCAGTCGCGAAAAGGGGTTGCACCAATAGCCTAGTGAGGGAAAGTCACGACGCGATAATATTATAAGCAGATTCGGGATTTCCGAATAGCGGACTGATTATTAGGAAACATTAATAATTTACACGGACTATATGCCATTAACTATACTACAGAAATTCTGGAACATCCTTTTTGGAAAAGAAGGTGGCACCAATCAACCGAGAAGACATACCGTAACCTTTACGAACTTTATTAAAGACGTACGTTGATAAAGTTGATTCCATGTAAATATTGATACATGGCCATAGAATCATTAATTAATAACGAGCTCAAGACATGTTACAAGAATGTTGCAATAAATATTAATTGTAGTTTGAAAAGTCATGCCAGCTAACCCATAAAACGCAAAATAATTTCATTGAGAAACCAAAATCCTTCATGACATTTTCTCCTTCCACAAGTCAGCCTATGAGTTTATTCTCGAAGCCTTCCGTACACTGCCAATAAATGGTTTAACCGGCAATAACTGAAGACCTTAAGACGTTTCTCCATTTATATTTGTTTTCAATCCTGTATGTATCCATATTCTCTTGGATTGTCCACGGGCCTTAGAAATATTGTGTTGAACATAGTGTTTCTGTAGTGATAATCATTATCTGAAAATCAATCGCTGTATCCTGTTCTTGATTTAAACGATGAATTTTCATATTTTATCTTCTTGGGAAATTACACATTTATTTGAAATGTTATGTCACTTTGGAAGTAAGCTCTTCATTTCGGGCCCAATTCAGGCCATTTTCGGACAGGAAGAGTTTTACTGCTAGAATTTTCGTGTAAACTACGCCAAAGTTTGGTTTAGTTTCTAAATTAAAATGTGCACGGTAGTTAAGTAATGTAGCTATTGTTTAATTAGAAATGCGTATAACAATATAGCTAGAACGGATGACAGTTACGGAGTACGACTGCAGTGATGGTGGTTGGAATATAAGTGGAGGAAAGGGATGTCTTAGTCCTTAGGTAGCAAAATGCAGGTTGAGTTTCCTGCATCTACTTAACACTTTCCATGATAATCAATTCTCAAGCATTTCAATGTTACGAGGATGGTCAAAACATGTTTTGCCCATCAAGTTATCGTTTCACATCTGAATCGATAAAACAATTACGGTCTTCCTTTTAATACTACACTGTAATTAAAATAACGCTAAAAATGAGTACGTGAGACAGTTGAAGGAACTTTTTCCCCCGTGACAAACACCAGTAAGTGATCTGTGTAGTGGTCCCGACTTCCTCAAGAGTACGAATAATGACGCTATTAAAGATGCCTTGCATTGAAAAATCTGCCAAATGCGTCTACCTGTTACGAACCTATCTCATATTACGTATCAGAGAGCTATTTCTGTTTCTTACATATAAACCTCTATTATCTCATCACAAGCAACATGTCATTTTTGCAGCGTAAAAGTTTATTTAAGGTTCTATAAAGTAAATATAAATAAGAAGGTTTCATTAATTAATACAGTACGATATTACCCTACACGACCGCTTGTGAGGTTACCCACCAGGTACTCGCAAAGTGATGCACGCCCACCCAGGCAAGCTTTAAGCACCGTCTTGTCTCCCGATCTGTGGATAGTGTAATAGTACAGGGTAAGTGTGTATAAGTAAGGGTAAAGAAGGTAAGGGAACGGAAGAAAGATGGCGCGCGGTTCGTTTGTTAGGGTATGCTCGCATTCTCCTGGTGTTGATCGGAGAAATAAAGTAAAACTACGGATTGGAGTAGCCAGCCGCGGAATTCCTCCTACCTGACAGAGTTGAAATTCAACCTAGCTATGTAGTTAATGTTGAAAACAACTCTACCGTCGGGAGCTAACCCTGACCTTTGGTCAGAGGTATTGCAGTGTCATAATTGTTGCGCCGAGCCACATAAGCCCGTCATTGGTCGATGTGACTCAAGCGACGGCCCAGGAGCGTGCGTTGTTCTATATATGGGACTGACACTCTAGCCCGTCAGCATACACGTCATGCATCTGGTTTGGCATACGGGCTCACACAACTTATCGAGCAAGGGGAACTAACGCCGGGCACGACCACTATCGACGAGCACTATGCGCGTAAAGTATATTCGGGCGTTAATAGGTTTCTTGGAGGGAGGTATGCAGCATATATAATACTGCTACTGATATTAACTTAAGTAATAATTAATAGTACTACCACCACCGCCGTAGCAGCCCCAGTACCACTAAGACACCACTTCCGTATTATTTTTTATTATTAATATTGTTTTTGCTGGAAAACAAGGCGACTGGGGCCACGAGTGCACACACCCTGCATTTACATTTATCTTTATGTGGGGATCTTACATGTAACTTTATCTGGGGATCAGCATTTAGCTGGATACGATTTTTATCCCCAGGGTTGTAAAGCTCTGGGGGTATGGAAAATGAAATGATGATGATAATGAGGGATTAAGGACGGCACCCATATACAGACGAAGCGGGACTCACGCGATCTTTTAGTCCGAGACAGCCACTGCCTTAGCAATTTTGGCCATCTGATCGCTTATTATATATTATTATTATTATTATTATTATTATTATTAATTATTTATTATTATTATTATATATTATTATTTATTTATATTATTATTATTAATTATTACTATATTTATTATATTATTATTATTATTATTATTATTATTATAGTTGGTTAATGGTGGGATCTAAGCTATAAAGCGCCCGGTCAAACGCGGCGAACTAATCGGTTTCTGAGAACGGGCGGAAGGAGAGGCGGCTTGAGCAGAGCAGGAGGGGGAAAGCGGAGCGTGGAGACGATACGCGGGGGTGGCAGGGGCTGCCTCCGAACACATCTACGGGCGAGCGCGTTCTATTTCCGCTTTGCTCATCCGCGCCCGCAGCCCTTCGCGCCGGCAGCCATTTTTCTCCCGGGCGCATTAGTCCGCCGTTATTGCCTCAGCGCACATCTGGTCGACACGCACCTGCTGGCCAGTCGCTCCAGCACTCGGTCATTAGTTCACTTGGCTGCGCATTATTGCGTTTAACTTGCACACTCATTTCTACTAGAAACGAAAGTTTCATTACGCTTTGTGTACTTAATGACGG
Source organism: Gryllus bimaculatus (assembly GCA_017312745.1). NCBI lineage: Eukaryota > Metazoa > Arthropoda > Insecta > Orthoptera > Gryllidae > Gryllus > Gryllus bimaculatus. Next base: position 12,657,229 of record BOPP01000001.1, read on the forward strand.
CAGAGCTACGACTTCGAGGCAATTCCTTTGTGAGGTCTGAGAGAGAATGTGTATGACGAATGTTGAGATATTGCAACATTTATTTAGTAAGGCTTGGTTAAATGACAGATACATTTCTCACTAAAATTAGAACAAAATGTTAATTCTATTCATGAATATGTAGTAGAGCTTTGCGATACTAATACATTCAGTATACGAGTGAAATGTTGATTAATGAGATGACGGCATGTGGCAAGTTAAAATATTGAAATTAATATGACAATGACACTTTCACACGGCTGATGTACACTTTAATACGAATTCATGAAAAAATTGAGTATATTATTGGGATCATTCTCAATATGCAAAAGGGCAGCCATGTTAATGTATTTGCCAAAGCCTATTTGTCTTACGCGTAGTGCAAATTATCATTTTCCAATAAATAAATAAATAAATAAATAAATAGTGAATGTAAAGTACTAGTTTCAATGCCTGTAGGATGAAAAGTAAATTTGAAATGAAAGTATCTAATTCAGGTGCATTCACAAGAAAATAAACGGCAATGATATTTAATTAAAAAAATTACAGCACTCGTATTTCGTTTTGTGTAAACATAGGCGTGGTAATTCATTTACCTGCAAAACGCAAAATATATATTATATATTATTTTCGATTTACATTATTAACATTATTACCCATCCCCACCCTTTTTCTTTTGTAATCTACCACTTCCCAATCAACTCGAGAAATAGTAAAACTTCCTCAAACACCCGGACGGCTGCATTCACCTGAGAGGTGCGGGTCCTGCATCGTTGGAGGCAACGAAAACCTCACTGTAATCGCTCTAGTTCTGTGCCTTGCACCCTCTTTCCTCACGACCCTCCACCTTCCTTCCATTGAAAGCTCCCACTTTCCACCCAACCCATGAACTAGCAAAACTTCCTGCAAGGAGTTGCTCCGGAAGTCGTAAGTCTAGAAGCCGATCCCTTTGCGACCAGAACACGGGGTCTTTCCCCAACGGATTCCAATACAAAGATGTTGAACGAAGCACGTTTTCGCCTTTCACACGATTCGTCACTTTCTCCCAGTTTTATGGTGAAACGATTTTATCTTGTTTTAGACGAAACCATTTATCACTTTAGTGTATTGCATTTTATTTACAGCCACCACCGCTTTCGGTTAGTTTGCCTACCTCCAAGCTGCTATTCCTGAGGGACCTACAAGGATCTGCGATATCCTACCTCTTCGTGGATTGATTTCCTTCCATACGATCAACATAACTGCCCGACACTCACGCCGAGGCAGCCCAAGGGGAGCTGGATGCTCAGCTGGAAATGGACAAAGTTGAGAAAGGCATATTATATTTTTAACTAGTGGCCAGAGAAAAGTTATTAAAACTTGTATATAGTGTGTTTTAGATACTACGAGAGAGCATAAGCAGTTCGGATTACGCATACGAAAGTTTACTTGCCTACTTAACTTTTGTTAAAATAATATATTAAATACACACATGTTGAGAACCAATGCATATAATTTGTTCGTTGACTAAAGGAATTAAGTTAAATAATTTCTGAAAGGAATATCTTCACGATAACCTTCGGCTGGTGGCACCCATATGAAAATATAATGTGTTAGTGGTAAAAAAAAGTATCTTCTGACACGTGCTGGAAAATGCGAACTTGCAATGAAGTTTTTATAGGTGTAAGAGTGTTGTCCAAAGGGTGGCGTATGAAAATAGGTCGAGCGAGCGGATGGATGCGTGCATTGCGCTTGCATTACGCCTGATGGCGCCACGTGAAGCTCATCGGCGGAGAAGGCGCTCCATTAAACATGAGGCTTTGGACAGCTCACCCACTCCCCGGCCTCCACTACATCACCACACCCACCTGCAGAAAACACCCAACTCGCGCAAAAACACACACACACACAAACACGTTTCAATTCACTCAACAGGCAGCTATTAAAACACGGTAAAAAAGAAGCTGCAAAGAAAATGGCGGTGTGAATTTCTTCTTCAATTACGAGTTCAATGTTGTGGAATTGTTTTCCTCGATAGATACAACTACTGAACAAATGTTTGAATTTTGTATTAGGTTACATCCCTTAAGGATTATTGATTCTATATGTTTGTACCGTGTTGCTCTTCAAGTCATACTACTTTATAACATTCTATGCAATCTTAAGTAAGCACATGTGCATTGTTCTGAAGAAGCTAAACACCATGACATTCGACGCCCTGCATCTAACTCAAGTATCTCTCTCCCTAAAACGGAGTGAATGTCGGCTGCAAACTTCTAGCTTTACATCAATTAAACATTAATAAATAATCTGCTGAGAAGGTTTTCGCGTTGGCGAGCAACATCTTGGCCAGCCCGGAAACTTATGAAACCGCCTATGTCTGCCACGCCCCGGGTGGGTTCGTGGAGGGTTAAGTCCCATGTCGACGCCCCCCCTGTCAAGTGGCCCTGCTCGCGACTGCAGCCGACGCGACGCCAGCAACTCCGGGGACAAAGCGGCGCGGGGCGCCTTCCTCGGGGAAATCGACGCGGTTTCCGGCGCAGGCAGCGCTCCACGCGGCGCGGCGTCGAATCCTCGCTCGCACTCGCCGGCGGTTCCCTCGCAGCTCCACTCTCTCTCTCTCGCTCTCTCGCAATCTATCGCACTCTCTCTCGCACTCTCTCTCTCTCGCACTCTCTCTATCGCTCTCTCTCTCTCGCGCGCTCTCTCTCTCGCTCTCTCTCACTCACTCTCTCTCGCACTCTCTCGTACTCTCTCTCGCTCTCTCTCGCTCTCTATCTCTCTCTCGCTCTCTCTCTCTCTCTCTCTCTCTCTCTCTCTCTCCCCCGCGGTGGCAGGTGGACTCGCGTGCCCCAGCCCTACACAGGGATGAGCGTGGGGAAAGGCGAAATAAGTTATAATTACGTATGGCAAGAATTTGAACTTGTCGCGCGCGCGCTCGAAGGCTGCGGGAAGCTGCAGTTCGGAAGAGGGGGGGGGGTCATGCTCAATCTGCCCCGAGACAGGGTTCGAGTCTCTGCCGACAACAGCGCCCGATATGAATCAGGGTCTGCCGGCACCAAGAAATTAGTACCATTCCAGACAGCACAGTGGAAGTTCCACGCGGCAGGCACTACGAAGACTACGGCAGGGAGTGTGCTGCGAGCTACGGTTGTGGGGAGAGAAACCTCAAAAAAAGTGCCTGTTGGTGTGAGCAATAAGTCGGACGTCGTGCTTTAGCTTCACCGGAGTGATGGAGCATCGCTCCGGGAAAGCTGTCTGAATATATTAGAAAGTTTATATGTTCTTTTGAGACTGAATTCATGGATGTAGAAATTTTGGTGAATAAACTGTTCGTTGAGTTTAAACCCTGTACTGATTACACAGTAGAACTATAATAATAATAATATTAATAATAATAATAATAATAATCTATTTATTAATGGCGAGGCTCAGGCCATAGAGCCTGCTCTTCCACCTAACCACTACACTATGACATATCAAGAATAGTAACAACTACTGGCGTCAAACGTATGGAGTAATCCTCCTTTAATCTGGTCACCAATCGTCAGCTGTACTCATTGCCTTTTATCCCTTCGGCTAAGGGCTCGGCACTGTTAGATCCCGGGATTCCTAGGCAGTTAACCAACCAAGTTCTCGCGATGTCTCGAACTGCTTATTCTTGGTTATTTCACAGCGCAGTTAAGGAATTCGGCTAGCAACGCCGGGGATGAACACTGCACCCTTTAGAAATCATCGGCGATGGATTGTGTTCTGGAGAATGATAATCACCACATTCATATTGTAATTCTTCCTTCAAATTTCGCGCAAATATTTCGCTCAAAAGTTTAGTTTTATTGGTAGGCAAAACTTTATATACAGCCATAATTCATTTCTATAAATGTTATTCCCGATCGTCATGTGCTGCTAAGGTAATTATGACTCAGAATGCAATATTATTTATTCGATCAATATAAATATAATAAAATAAATGTTCCTCTTTCTTTATGTAATTGATTACATTCATAAAATCGTATATTCCTGTCATCTTATTCTCAAGTAGCTCGCCCTCGTGGCCAAAAATAACACTACCCAAAATGTGTCACAATGAGACTTCATTGTACACAAAATATGAATTACCCTTTTGAAACAATTTTAACAGGTATCTTAACAGATATCTAATGATATCTGAAAAATATTGCTTTTTTTCTTGAGTATCTACGTAACAATAAAAATACCTTATCTGTTTGCAGGGAACATATACGACTTTAAATTCCTACCAATCCGCAACTAAATGAATGACAACTTCAGAACGGACACCCAGAGATATTCCAATTGTAAACTAATGCCCTCCACAAAAAAACTCCGCGCCACAACCAGTACATGGATGGGGCGCCAGCAGCATTGTGAGCAGACAGAGACTAACATGCATCGATTCCGGGGCCGAGCGATCTAGATTACACTCACAGACAGGAGCGACCGCTGTATTCAGGCGGGCGCAGCGGGTGGATTTCACCAACGGCCGTGTCTCGCCCCAGGGGGCGTGGCACCGTTGGAGCCCAGTGTGCGCAGGAGACCGAACGCAAGGGAGCGTCGTCCCCATGCGGACATCGAGCTTCCATTGCCAGAGCGTAATCTTTTAATTTTTGGGGATACTAATTGGACATGTAGAAAATTTTCTAAAAGTCTCTCCAGAATCTTTTCTTTAAATTATTTGCTCCAATTAAGCAAAATCTTCACAAAAAATTCCACAATATCAGTGCTATAAATTATTTCATGTACACTTTTTCAACATATTAATAATTTCGCGTTTGGCTAAAGAGGTATATTTTAATAGCCTTCTATAAATAATTGATAAATAGTAATAATTTTTCTACTTGCTGTGCTTTCGTTAAACCCGATCACAATGATGGTAATCTATTCTTGACAATTCTATTTTCCTGGGTTCGAACACGTAGTTTACTTATCCCAATATTACTGAATGTTGACGGGACGTCAATACGAAGTTTATATGAATTTGTGGAGTTTTATTACTTGCCGATTATATTAGTATTTCACGGTCTACTCTTTTTAATAATCAACCTTGTTTTCATAGAAATAAAAATTATATTTATTATATCAATTTATGTAACCTGAAATAAATGAATTCCTGTAACATAACTTTCTATATAAACCATTCAAGTTTTAAAACAGTTTAATTATATTAATTTGGTTGCCAAATATATTTATATTGTTTTAGTCTTTTTTTAGAGTTGACAATTACTACTAATGCATGGTAGCTCACTGCAATTATTGTTACGCACTCTCGATTTTCTTGGACGCTCCCGCGCCATCACGATTCTTCTTTCTTCCGAATCCCATTCTCCATTTCTTAATGCTGTCCAAAAGTATTCTACATCTAACTTTTTTCAAATTATCACAGCTATGGGGTGTTTAAACACGAATACCTTCCTATGAATTATTCATATTTTTGTTATAAATTACAAAATATAAGAATTCCTATTATTACTGAATTTGTCTATTCATTTAATGCAATGACTGATGATAATGCAAGTTTGATACTGATCGTTCAACTGCTAGAATTAAAATTATGTTGCTCGTTTGATGTATAGAATCAAAGACTGTGATTTTCTGCCTATTGACCAGATCCTTAACTCCCATTTCATTGTTTATTTTTTTGTATTTTACGGTCTAGATCCACCACCTATACTTTCACTGGCAAGAAGCTTTGCATGCTCAAACTATCAATACACTGTGACACCATGTAGCTTTTCTCTTCCCAATCGTAATTATATTTACCAGTCGCTTTCATATTAATATTACTTGAATCACAATTATATGTTTTTTCGGTATATTGCACTAATGAAACAACATTGTCTTATATGTTACAAACACGTAACATTAAAATTTATTCTCGCCCTCTAGAAGTGGATTCAGAGAGAAAGGTTTAGTATAGCTTAGCGCTCGAGGTCAATCCCTTCCGAGTGGGGAATACAAAAGGGCAGTTTTTTTTCCAACCCCCGATTGAGAGTAAATCCCTAGGATTAGGAACCTATCAAATGCTAAACGTAGAAGTTTGAGGAGGTACTTTGACCGATTTTGTATCATCTTTTCCATATCCTCTGCCAATACCGAAGCCTTGTCAGCAATTTGAGCTACAATATAGGCACGTTACGTAGGCTGATGCCAAACTAGATGGCCGAGGTGGCAAAGAGCGTTTACCGACTCAGAGCTTGGGTCCGAAGGGTCGCGGGTTTCAGACCCGCTTTGGGTGTGGTGGTTTGTACCTTTTCTCCTCATTCATAACAACGCCTACCCTCACTGTCCTGTTCTAATCAAACATCAGGGACAGATAGATCGTGTTTGATCCATCGGCTTATAACTTGACTCAGCGGCGAGTGACATCTTTTCGTTGACTTGAAAAGTTGGCGTGAAGGTGAAAGCTTCCAGACCAATGAGCTTTAGAGTCACGTTCAGGCCCGTCTCACATCACAGGAGGCAAAGGTTTGACAAAGAGGGAAATCTAGTTCACGGATAATTACAAATCCCTTAATCTTCACAGCGTTTGTGTAGAAATATTTCTACATAATTTTGTGTAATAAATTACTTTTTCTTTACAATTGTCTTTTTGTTATAGATCATTAGACATTTAAAAAAACTGGCTCTCGTTTATCATATAAAGATCTTACGTGATATTTATTTTTGATGGGTTCGCTACTTATCCAGCCCTGATTTTCAGGTTAGTATACGATCCAAGGTTAGAAAGTTCAGGTACCTGCCGTACTCTGCAGCAAGATGAGGTGTCTGCCAGTGAGAGAGATTTATACATTCACTCTCATTCATTTATTCATTATCTTCTTTACGTTACATTATCCTACGTATTGATTGATGCCATCAATTGTTTGAATTCATGCTTCTGATGCAAATACGTAAATTACCTTCGATTACATTTATAGTATTAAGTTATGAACATCAAACAAATAAGTAATGTAAGTATTTATTACTAGTTACTGATCTTTCATATAATAAGAAAATCAAACTTATAGAAGCACCATACAAAATTACTTAACACTATCTAGAACTTTCAAGAATCTTTTGTGATAGAATAATCCTGTAAGCAAATTACAAACGAAATTGAATTGAAAAATAACATGAAGTTGAGGTGCAAAAGTTCTTAAAGTAGTGATGTCAGAATTGGGCAGTAAAAATACGATATTTTGTTCCTTTCATTGAAAAAAAAGTGCCACATTGATCTTGTAAATATTTTTTTCTGTTTTCGTAACTTTTTTACACGCGATACGTGAGTACTTATCGTTCTATTCATTTCATTTAACATTCAGACTTTTTAAAATATTGCACTAACAGTACTGCAATTTTAAGAGCCGTTCGTATACATTTTCGTAGTCATGCTTTGTGAATGTTGGTTTTAAAATTTGGGTCGTGGCTTCGCGACTGAATTTTTCATGGGGAATCCAATGCATATTTGAGATATTTGGCCGCAACTCCCTTCAGAGTGGGGTGGGGTTTTAACCTCACAGCACACGCTATGCAATTTTAATGCAAGGCTTTGTAAATCATGTAACAAGTAAACGATTACACTTCAATATAATTCCCCTTCTTTTAGTATCATAACAAACGCATTTTAATACTGTAATTGGTAGAGAAAAACAACCCATTTCAATTTGAGACCGTTTTGTTTTAACATTTGAATCATTATGAAATTGTATTCAGATCGCTTACGTAGTTTTCTCATCATATTTTATTACAATTAACGATCAGAGTATAGCATATATGTAATCGATCTGTTTTACTACTTTCAACTGAACAAGAGTCTTACCCAACAAGTATTCATTGTAATTTTTATTTGACTTGTATCGAGTAATACAAAATCTCCGGATGTGTCAGGGCGTGGGAAAAAATCAAAGTAGATAATGCGTTCATACTATTCGCGAGTCCTTAAATGGAACAATATATCTAAAGCAAAGATAAGTTATATTTGACAACACAATGCGAAGTATTATTAAAATAATTTTTACTGGTATTTATTATCAATATTCACACAGGGGGCAGTCTTTGGCTTGATTTTCATGTTTCATATTCCCTTTCGTCTGGTGGGGAAGTGGTGTCTGCAAATTCCTCGGTTCCTCCCTTCGTCCCTCCCCCTCTTCCTCCGCCCCTTTGCTGCCCTCGCCACCGCCGATCCATCAGCGCTGCTAGCGGCCGAGATACAAACGCGCGCGCGCCGCCACCTCCCGCGCTGTAATTGGCTGTTTTTCATGCGTTGACGTGAGATTAATCACCGGCGAGGCGCTGACGGAGTGAGGGAGGGGAAAGAGCGGAAAGGGAGATGGGGAACTAGGGAAAGGAGGACGGGGAAGGAAGTTGGGGAGAGGAAGAGGATGGATAGAGGAACGGGAAGAAGAGAGGATGTGTGAAAATGATGGAGAACGAGAGAAAGGGAGGTGAAGAGATACAAGAAAAGGAGAGGCATAGGGAGAAGAGGAGGAGGGAGAGAAGGAAGAAAGCACCATCAACTCATTGCTTTGATTTGTCCAGGCAATGGAAAAAAATACTTTGCCACAGCAAACCTAAGCTGTGTTTCCAATAAGGGCAGAATTTCACAGCCAGAAATCTATTAAACTTAGTCAATCAATTCTAGTCCACCTAAGAGGGATCGAATCTATTTTATCGTTCGCTCAACTGATAGCATCACAAAGAAGTACTCATTTGAAAACATTTGGAACGTTGTAGAATAGGAACATTTGAGCCCAATAAGATAAATCATATTCTGCCGTGCTGTAGGTGGTGGAGCAAAGAGCTAAAGAGCTCTTGTAATTAAGCACAGCGGCGAAAATCGATATGAAGAGAATAACATATGCAGTTTAAGTTGGTAAACCAAGAAAATAGCCAAATTTTTTAAGACCTGTGCTTGCGATATCATACGCGTGTCTTTCAATACGTTCCGTAAAACTACTTTTTAGGCATACATGCGTGTACTTTTCTTCGAACGGTACTTTTATTGCAGTGTTGATGTGAATTTATTATAAACCATAACTCTGTTTCGATTGTTAACGGACAGCGGACTGTAACAAATCTTCAAAGAACACCAACCTTTAATAATGTATTTGTCAGTCATCATTTTGATAGCATCTGGAATAATACGACAGAAATATTTAGCAACAATGGTTGAATCTGGAATGTCTAATAAATTTTGTAAATACATTTAGAATTGCTGATACGTTAAAGAAAATTCATTTTGCTTGGGGTTCAGAACATCTTTTGTTGGAGTATTCATATCTTCAATACATTGGTCAGAATCATGAACAGTGAAGATTTAATTTTTAATATTTTACTTCTCTTCCCTTGGCTGCTTTTGATTCATTTAATGAATTCTGTTCTTATTTTTGGAGATTATTCGTGTAGTAAGGAAGATTTAAAGAAGATGTTTTCTCGTTGAAGATGGTAAAATTTTAAACTGTCCATAGATGGTGTTGAATTAGATTACAATTTTAACACATGGATTATTATTTGGTTAGTCACTGACATTATTAGAATCGGTTCAATAAAGTTCTTTTGTCTCATTGTTCTCTGAATTTCAAGAATAATTCCACGCTGTATCCCCTTCAAAACACAATAGTCTGTCTACAGATATGCGAGATATAAATAAAATGTCATTTTTGTTAATTATAGTGGTTAACGTACAGAGATAATTCTTAATAGTGCTACCTTCATGTGATTCCATTATTACACTTGGTATAACAACAAATTTTCAATATTCGAACAGTTTAAACACACCACAGAAGGCAGGTAATTTTCTTTTAGGATTAATACACGCTTTTAAATAGATTGTACGAGGTTAATCTAGTCAGATCCGCCTGTCTACGAAGTAAATAAAGGTTAAATATCTTTATGTTAAGAAAATATTAGTCAGCAATTGTAAGTTTTGTTATTGAATTTGAAATAATAAAAAAAACTGATCACGATTATGTTTCCACAGATTTTTCAACATAATTTACGTGTTTACAATACGGGTGTCTTTTGTGCTTAGGAAACTTTAGGCAACTCTGTGTAATGTACAAATCAAAGAGAAATGTTCACAATGACTACTTAGGTTCACAAAATAATTTCTAAGATTTCTTTGAAATGTTTTGACGCTTCATACTATGATTATATGAATGAATGTATTCTCATTCAGAAGGAGGTCAATTGAACGCAGTCCATGTGCGGTAGGTACTGATAAAACGTATCGCCGACTGTTCAGTTTTTTCTTCTTTTCAGTACTTAATAATCAACTAAACTTCATCGACAGAATATTCTGTTGGCTGAGGAGCCAACTGCTAAAACCAATAGTTCCCTACCTACAGTGCCTGTCAAATCTCTGATTGTGTTCCACTTGAAAGTAGAGTCGGCGCCAATCTACACGTTGGCGAAGTTGGTGGAGTTTTGGCAAAACCCTTCAGGTTTATCCAGCAGTTTATCTGTTTGTAAGGGTAAAGAAAGATACAGGGATGAGAAAGAAAATTCGCGTTCGAATCCTGGCCCGTTCCTTAAAGTACGAGATTCTGTGGATAGTAAACACTTACCAATATGCAAGAGACGTACTGATGAGAAGTCCTTATGAATAAAAACGTACCTGAAAAAACAAAAAAGAAAACTAATAAGTCGAGTACAGTTTTTCAAATTTAGAACTATTGTTATCAATTGAAGTATTGCATTTTCCATTGAGTAATGCAATATCCATTAGTAGCAAATTTCTTTTGACGAAAGTGAGTTTGTCAGCCTGAAAATTACAATTGATTATTGTTCAGTCTTCCATCGAAATACAAGGTATTTCGATGGAAGGCTGTACTTCCTATAGAAAAATACTCAAATTTGCATTAATATCTACGATTTGGATTGCAAATACATTCTAATTCATATATTTGACTTATCGGGGTGGGGGTGGGAGTGGTGGAAAATATATTTATGAGACTGGATAAATATGACAACAGAGAGGGAACAGCGGACCAATCTGAGGACGCGTGCGGAGAAACTTTAATTTCCTCGTAGGAATTACATTTCATATGACTTTTAAATTCGATGCTCAGAGAGTTCTAGCTACGCTGCCGAGTTGTCTAAGGAATTTTGCAGTAAGTGAGAAGTTAATTTCAACGTGAAACACAAATGTTTCTACCAACAGCGCACTTGCCGGAAAAACAGAACGCTATGTACAAGCACGACTCAGAATAATTATTTTTAATGTGTCATTCCGCTCAACTTGCCTCACTGCGAAGCATCCAGAGCCACATTTGCGCAGCGGGCAACATTCGCAGAGATCTTTCTGGAGGCGGCGTAGGCGGAGTGGACAACAAGTGAAGGTTGTACAGTGAAGTTCGCGGCGCCTGTCCGTCTTCATTTCGCCGACGCCAGCGCTTTAATTTCCTTCGGACCAGCGACCTCGTCGCTCGCTTGCAGCGCTGCCTTTCCGCTCGAAAGCACTCGGCGCGCGCTCCGGCGGGGAATTTACGAAAGCAAAAATCATGGAAATGTCTACGCAGGCCGAACTCCTCTGGCGGGAGAGGGTAAATTCGTTGAATATAGATGAAACAGATGTCAAATGGACATGTGCGCAAACTTTGTTTTCGAAGAGAGCAGTTTCTAACGAAAAGTAATACCTTAGAAAGTGAGAAAATATTCATATACAAGATAATGTTTTGCAAGCTATTACTACACAAACGTAGCCTATAGGTTGAAATCAATTAGGCCTTTAACACATTATCGTTTTATAGTAGTCTTAAATATATGTTTGAACATTAATTCTTTATATTACTGTTTAACTTAATAAAGCAAAATTTTATATTCCTTTCTGAACATGCTGATTTTATCCCGTGAAAAATTGAAATTATTATTAAACTTTGAAAGGTCTATTGACTACCAACCACAAGAACAAAATTATTATACTAAACAAAATATCATGTATAGAATAAAGAACTTGGTATATCGTACACAAAATAATAACTTTACAAAATTCCAATTCCATTTATGGATTGAAAATGGCCTGAAAGAATCTTAAGTGAAACGTCTACAATGTTTCGATTTTTGAAAGAAATTCCAAAGTTATGAATAATTATTTTTTATTCAGGATATCACTGCAGATTGTAAATTTGAAAATAAATAAACCTTTTATGCATTTTATACATAATTTTATATTACTGTACCAATAATAGTCAATATCAACAATAAATTAGAAAACTACTACTAAGAAGCGTTTACTATTCTGAAAAATATCTGAGTGCATGTTGCAGATGAAGAGAAACATGCATGTGACATTTTAAATTGAACGCAAAATGGGTTTCAGTTATCTTCATTCACGATTATTCATTCATGCCTTAGACCCTGCTCCGGGTCTTTTCTCTGTCCCGTTCCACTTCCTTCCTAGTTTTGGTTACACACTCTCACATGTAATTTTGGAACGGCAATTCATCCCGGCTGTGTCTAAGCCCTCTCTCTGAAGCTTCGCGTCTGAAGTCGGAGCAGCTCCCGGCCACGTCCCTTCACCTACCACAACCTGACCTGCAGAGCAGGTGCTTGTGCAGCCCTGGCTGCCTCAAACCCTACGGCGAAAGACGAAGTCCCGCCACAGACGACGGGAACGTCGCTTACGAGCCCCACAGTTGAACGCCTCTTCCATGAGCGAGATGGGGTTGGTTTCTTGAGAACTGCGGTGAGGTGAGGTGAGGTGAAAAGCGATGAAATGAAATGAGATGACGAAAAGTGTAGTGAGGTGAGCGAAGTGAGGCAAAAGAGTCGAGGTTGAGATGAGATGAAGGGAGAAGAGTGGATGAATTGAAGTAGCACAGGGCTTGAAGATCCCTAGCAAAGGACCCACTTGCGATGGAAGACGAAGCCTTCCCCTAAACGACGGACGACATCCGCATATTAAGACCAGACTTGCACGGGGATGAATAGAATGAGGAGTGATTCGGAGCAAGTGGAGGGAGAAGAAGGAAAGAAAGTCCAATCACTACAGAGCAGTATTCGCGCGATGTCATGGAGGTGGAGGAGTTGCAATTGTGGTGAAGGCAAAAACCTACCTAGTTAAATATGCTAATTTATCCTCCAGGCTCCATCCTGACTTCCTCTTTCCCTGCAATCAACCACGTCAACAATGCTAACAACAATATCTACAAGCAATCCACATCTTATTTACTATCCATCTTCCGATTCGTGATTTCTCCTTTGTACTTGATCTATACCAAGCGCATTTCCGTCGCATTTCTGGATTTACACAACAAAGGCCTCCCGCCATGACGGTCCTCAGGTAACTCCCCAAAGGGCGAACGTCTACAGGCATCTCACTCTGCTTTGCCCCAACCCGTCCTCATTGCATCTATGCATTCTCATCCATCCTTCTCCTCTTTGAGCCTAGTGCCGGTCGTATCCTCTTCCCCCTCCACTTCCCTCGTCAGCTTCTCGCTCCCGTTTAGAGATGCAGAAAAGTCACGACCCTTCCTTTTGTCCTCTTCCTAAGTCACCTCGTCCAGCCTCTCACCACCACCACCACCACCACCACTCCACGCTCTCATCGTTTCTCACGCCCGCCGCTACCCCGTACCATCACCGTTCCCCGTCCTACCGCTCCCCGGCACGCTCCAGCATCCTCTGCTCCATCACCCTGCCCACGGCTCGCCAGGTGCTCCCCACCGCAGGCGCGTGTTTCCCCGCAGGCAGGCCGGGAAGGAGTGGATATCCCCCTTTACCAATCCAAAGCAAGAACACAATGGCGCCGCGCTGGGGCCACTCGGAAGCACAGGGAGCGTCAGCGGCAAAGCGGGAGCGGGGAGGAAAACCAACGTCCCTACCGCATTGAAGGCACCTGTTCTCGACCGATCACCGAAGTTTAGCAGCGTCGGGCGTGGTTAATACTAGCGTCGCTGCCTGCTTGGGAACCCCACGTGATGTACGTTTGCATATTTGCGGCTTCTGTGGAATTAAAAGGCCGGCGTATCGGGCTGTTACACTCTCGTTTGTGGATTCAAAACCAAGGTGTTGGTTTTTAAGCGTGAAAAAATTCGTATGCCTTTGTCGGAGAGAAATTAAAGACGGCTGTTCCATGTTGTAGGTTTTCTGTGAAAAAAGGGTTTTTAGTGTAAAATTAACGTCTGAGCTCAATTCTAAAGCACCACTTTGTCGCCATAGTGTTACGATATGTAACACTAGATGAAAGGTAGACGATGGAAGGAGTATAGCGGAATTTGCATAGACAGGTAGAAAACCAAACCTCAAGACCTGAGTCTCGACACGAGAAATAAGGTATCATTAAAATGAATTGGGAGGGCGGTAGGGCGAAGGAAAAGGTGTATGACAGACGAGGACTACAAGCCCAATTTAACATGGCAAGAAAATGACTCATTAATCTAACTCGTTTGGGGGCATGATTGCATTTATTAATATTAAACGCGCATATAATGAGTTTGAAGACTTAGTTCGATCAAAATTGCAGATGAAGTACGCAAAGTAAGCAATATGATTTCAAGTGGGATCGATTCTTTGCTACTGGGTGAAGGACACTATTTTTTTAATGAACGAACAATAGTGACACTATTCATGAAACAAATGATACACGAATGTATTGCTTTAATTGAAGAAAAGAGCAGCAAAAAGAGTAGGCATAATGAGATGGAGTGGAATGGGAGTGTCTGGGAATGGAATGAAATGGAAACGGTGAGAATGAATGTTCAACAATAATTGTCCACGACAAAGTAAGCGGAATTTCTGAACAACGAAGAGTTCACTTCCAATGAAACAGAAGGACGTTAAATAATCTGTCTAGTCTCCAAACTTACTCCCATTGTTCATTGCTTCTGCGTGGTGAGGGGCTGCAACAAAGGCAGAACTCACTCCGCTTGATTCTCTTGCTTCTTCCACCACACTTCCCTCGATCTCTCTAAACGACCTCACTGTATTTAGGAACAATGGATGTTTTGACAGCCGTTGCGAGAAAAAAGTAATACTTCCTTATAGAACTGCTTCCGTTGCGCAGTCAAAGATTATAGCGAAGCTGTCGCATGAATGGCTATCGCTTTCTGTTCATCGGTGTTCGGAGACAACAGGCAGAGGGTGGGTGCTTCTCTTCAGTTTTTTTTGTGAAAGGGACAAAGATCCATCAAAAGACGTCACATACAATATTATATCATTATAGCTTTTTTGGGTCAAATTGTGAAGAAGAAATTCAACAAAGACAATGGACATTGGACGATGAGCGCTGGATGTCAGGCGATGAATAAAGGGCGATGGACGAGGTGTGGTGGACGAAGGGCGATGGACGAAGGGTGATGGATGGAGGACGATGGACGAGAGGCAATAATGGGCGGTGGACGAAAGGCGATTGACGGGAGCAATGGACGAAGGGGTGACAGATAGAAGCAGCTAGAAGGGCAGTTGACGAGGGGCGATATACGATGGGAAATAAGTAGGAACGATGGTCGAGGGATCAATTGGCAAGGAGGGTTTGCCGAGTGATGAAAAGTGTTAACTGTAAATTTCATTCCTGTATCTTGGATAAGCTTCGAATCGGCTTCCGAAGCAAAAGTATCTGCTCTGTGCTCAGGGACAGTTTCAAGCGACTATCCTACAGGGTGAGCACTTCACTGTAAACCTACTGAGTATAAGAGACAATTTGCTGTTCGTCAAATATATATTCTAGAGCTTCCATTACATTTAGCTGAAACAGCAAATCAAATGATTTTTACGTTACTGACCAATAAAACCATTAAGAGGACATTATATTTCATTATTATTCACGCCCTCGAGTAACAGCAGTCTGATTTTATTTAATCCACGCAGAAAAAATACGTATTAATAGGATTTAAAAGTGGATGGCAATGACTTGTTTCTGGTGTTGTAAATTAAAATTTGTAATCCATATATTTTTTTACATTTTGTTTTTCCGATCAAGCAAAGTTT
Source organism: Gryllus bimaculatus (assembly GCA_017312745.1). Taxonomy (NCBI): domain Eukaryota; kingdom Metazoa; phylum Arthropoda; class Insecta; order Orthoptera; family Gryllidae; genus Gryllus; species Gryllus bimaculatus. The sequence goes on from BOPP01000001.1 coordinate 12,673,150, forward strand.
TAGAATATCTCCTTTGACATGAAATCGTAAGATCTCTTAAGCATCTCCATCTTTCCAAGTTCGAAAAACTTTTGTTTCAATTACGATAGCAACGCAGGCCTCTTGTTTCTTTTGAACCTTCTTTTCTTTCGCAATAATCGCTCGCAGATTCGCCGCAATGCAGCAATAACTTGCTTCTTTCCCTCAGAGGCGCATCCTCTGATAAGCTAGCGGTCGTGATGTCTGTGGAATGGAAGGTATCTGAGGGGTGGCATGCGCTGAGCATGGGATGACGTTGGGCAGGGAGGAGCTAGTAGAACCTTGTCTGGGAAGAGTGGAGTGGCTTGCGGGAAACATGGGTTGAGGCACGAAGTTCGAAGAGCGGGTAGCCGAGGAAAGAAAGGCCGGTGAATGAGAGCAACAGAGACCAAATCATTGCGAGCGCGAGGGTCGTAGAAGCGAAGCCGTGTCGTTGAAAAGGGAACGCAATCCCAGCCACCGTAAGAGCAACACACATTAGCGTGATTACTGCGTTCGGGAGCACAGCAGCAGTGGGAAGACAAAGTTGTCAGTTTGAGAAATATACGCGTAGTAACTCATTGTTCACCTCTGTGTACTCTTCGGACCGAGCGAGGGTTATTTGGGGGCAGGAGCCTAAAAGAGAGGGTAGGTTAGGGCCATGGCCACACCTATTTTGCTAGAATAAATCCTTATTTTTCATATCTATTTGTGCGAAACAATTCATTTTTGCCTACTTTTTTTAATAAAATAATTGCTTGACTTCTGACCTTTACCGATTACTGGAAGTAGGAAGTGTGTATATTTATTGTTGTTTTTACGCAAAATAAACCTCTTTTTATCAATAAACCTTTTTAAAAAAATTATATACACATTTTTCATTTTACAACTCTGAATCGGAGTTGTGATTAGAGAGCAGAACATCCAATATCTACCTGTTATTTTTAACACGAATAAAATGAACCAAATCATGTTTTCAAAAATTTCAGGTTTTACTAACATACATTTTTTCGCCTTTTTAGCAGTCAATGTGCAAGCCCCTTCTTAAATAAGCTTATCTCAAAATAAATGTCTAACTTTTACAGCATGAAGGAGATTCTAAAATTGACACTTTTTACCATGCTGTGGGAAATTTCATTTAGAAAAGTTACACAGGTACCATTTGTTTCCAAATGGTAGGAAACGTGTCATGCATTGGCACTAGACAGGTACATGAAATTGCTTTGATTGTGTTAGAAAGTCAAGCGTCAGTGCAAGATAAGGATGCCTCAGCCATCAAGAGGAAAAATCACAAATGTAATTTTCTCATGTGTGTTGTATAATATTTATCACCATATCTTCTATAGCAAAACGTAATAATATTCCAGTATCTACATACCCTAGACGTTTGTTACATTTATTGTGAAACACCTATGAATGTAGTCTAAATGAAAAAAAAATGAAAATGTATGCACTTGGAAGATTTAACTTGTGATTTCCAGCTCGTAGTTCTGAGTGAATGGCCGCAGTCAGAGAACCCCCTCCCCCGAGCGAAGGACTTGCTGCTACAGACAGAGCAACGCCCGCTGAGGCAGAGGGGCTAACGAGTGGAGGGCTCTCCAGAAAAGTTGGCGCGTAATGAACAAAGTACGCTCATCTCCGTTGCATAGCCGCGCGCTTACCTTGACGAGCTAAATGCTCCCGGGAGATTTTTAAACGCGCCCTGTTGCCGAGTTTCTTTGCTGCGTAGACGAAAAGTGCTCCTCTTGTAAAGGAAGGGCTAATGAGTGTTGTGCTCTTCTTGTGGATTCTTTTGTAAACGATTAGAAACAATGAGACTTTCCGTACATAAAAAAATCTGCAGACACAGTAAAATTATGTATAACTCACTACAACGTCAGCACAGGTGAAATGAACCTGATTCTATCAGAAAGGGAAATATTAAATTTAATGATTCTTAGTTTAAGAGAATTATGTGTGCAGGTATTCGTCCACGTTAGAACTGTAAACGGAATACTTGTTTGGTTCTTTATTGTTAGTTGTCAGTTTGCAGTGTATTCCTGTCAGTGCATGGATCCATTTTCTGTCGTTATCTCTGAAATCTTAAAGAAAAGCTTCAAATGCAGGGGTATAGTTGGAGTCCTGTTGCTTTAGATATTCTGGAATATCAAAAACAATAATAAGGTAAACTCATTAAAAACCAGTTTAAAAGTATTGTGCAACGAAAATGCGGGGGCAGCGTTTCCTTCATCTCCCGTACATAATGCGGCGACATATTTACAATTCTAATGAGCGTGGAAGCTCCTCATACTGCAGTTTGCGCACTCTCGCCTCATCCAAATACCGGGGAGGTTAAAATGAGGGGGTTAAATGATGGCTACGAGGGAATTAACCGACACATCCTTCAATACTGCAGAAATGTTAAAACCTTTGGTGCATTAAGGGAAAGAAACAAAGGAGAAGAACAAGGATGGAAAGTGATAAGATGTCGACCAAGAAATACAGGCAAACTTTTCCTCCCGCTGCCACCGATTGCAAGATCGAAGGCCAGCCACCGCTAAACTTCTCTTCTTTACTCTGCCCTTATCCCTCAGTCGCCGAGAAGATCAGCAGAGTACGTTATCTCCCTCCCTGTCTGAAAGACAGGGTTAGTGGACAGCAGTAACTCGTTTATAGCGCAGAAAATGAAGTGTGAGTCTTCATGAAATACGTTTAAACACTTTCATGGCATTGATTTACTTGCATATCTAAAACGCTGTTTATACAGCAGGAATGAACAGAATAAGTAGTTTTTACGTGAAAGTGGTCGCAGCAATATTGATGAAATAAAATTCTCGTGTGACGCTGACATTGTGGCCGTCGGTTGCCAAGGCACCGAAACACTCCATTGCACGCCTAAGCCAGCAGCCTCAACTTCTTAACCTGAGGGAGCAAATGGCGCCAAAGACACTAGCGCTGTAATAAGTAGGTCAATAAAAAAACTTGCATGAACATATCAGGTAAAAGAGAGACTTATCATACAGCCAAATGCCTAATAAAAGGGCATTTTTGGAGAAGGATACTTAGCAAGGTAGATTTTACCCTCCCTTGTTGACCATCGCTGCGAAATGAAAACATGATAACTAACAACTCTTCTTTATTCCACATTTCATTTCTAAATTTTGAGACGTCCAAGATCAACAAAAAGTAGACTCGACACAGTACGAGCTCATTTAGTTGATGACATTTCGACTGTTGTCGAAAATAGCGTTACACAGGTATTTTTGTTTTATTCGTACTTGAAGAACTTCGTACATGAGGAACAACTTCCTCATCGCCGATCCGGTGGCCGAGATCGCTAAGGCAGTAGTGCGTAGCGAACTCGCGGACCGAAGGATGCGGGTTCGAGTCCCGCCTTCGGGCATGGTTGTATTGTTTCGTCCTTTCACCCCCTATCATCATCATTTATCGTATCAACCCCACAGTTACCATACCGTTACAAGCAATAGTGGTCGCTAATGACCTAGTAGTTGATGCGACCTTAAATAACAAAAAACAAACAAAAACTTCCTCATGTGGCATTAACCATTCGACTGTGTGTCGGGTGGCCGCAGACTGCTGGCGACTGAGTAAGCACAATGACGTAGCTCCTCCGCTAAAAGAGCGTCTCAGCAGAAAAAGCCTATATAACAGCTTCACCTCCGCTTATCAGGGGGACAAATGCTGCACGTGAGCTCGTCCGTGTGCACGAATCTTACACTCCGCTGTCGGTTCAGATCAGCGAAACCTGGCCCTGCCGACCTCCTTTCACCCCTCCGTCGGTTTAGATCGGCCCTAACTAGCCCTGCTGACACCCACCCAACTAGTTCAGACCTGCTAGCAGCTTCGCGCCCTTTTCCATAAGCACCGTGCATTTCGAGTGTCGCCAACTCTTCCTACGGTCGCTGCAAGGTCTCTCTTCCGGGAAACAGCCCTCAGCAAGAATGGGCTACGTCAGGTGCCTACGTAAGTACTTCCTTTCCAATAAACTGGCGTTTATCTTGGGGATTACTCCTATTCGTATTCGTATTTGCTTCTCTCATTCGCCTTAGGCCTTAGGAGAATAGGGAACAGCTCGGAGGGCACCTTCTGCCCTGACCGTCCTTCCACTTCCCCGCACGTAGTGCCAGACCCTTTCCGAACGACATCTGTTTTTGACGTCAAACGTTTTACGCAATAACTAACAAGTATTTTTGCAGGAATGTTATTTTAAATATTTCATTGAGAAAACGTTGCTTTTATTTAATGAATTTACTATATGGTTCTAAATAACAAAGAATATTGATTTTTTCAGAAAACACTCATTCTCGCATATCATTATCACTATACATATGTCTATCTTACAAGCATGAGAATGTTTAGCACCGGGATACCAAATCGTAATAGACAAATACACCAAATTATCACTTAGAAACCACAACATAATATTACAAACTGAAAATGGACACTTTTGGAATTTTTTCTTGCATTTTTTTACTCCAACAGCATAACAGTTAAATTAATTCAACCAAAGAAACAAACTTAGAAAACTGAAAAGATTACAAAATTTGTAAAACTGGACGTAAATGACATATATAAAAGAAGAAATTCATGTGAATATTTTTTTAGAATGTAGCGAGACATTATTTGCCCTGGTGTCAAGAGAGACTCCAAATAAGGGTTAACAGATAAATCGACTATTTGTACTTTCTAGCATATTACTTACGTTATTACTTACTACTTACTATTACGTTATTACGTTATTACTTATTACTTACTATTATTACTTACAGACTATTGTGATGTTGCAGCGTAACAGCAAATTTGTATATAGAAAAATCTCTTATTGCCAAAAAAGGATAATAATTATTTTAAAATCAGAAGTTTATTATAAACAATTATAAGAAAAACTAATAAAGATTAAATGAAAAAAATAAACTACTCTAAAACTGGAACTACTGGAGTATTTGGGAGTACAATTTTTAATTCATGTTCATTTAGTGCTTCTTCATCCAATAGAAAGTTTAATCTGCTCATTTGTATTCAAAACTGATATAATCGAGTCTGTTTACTCAAAGGTATACTCAAGGCGCGTTATGTATTCAAAACTTGCGAGCTGCAGTGAAGGTATGGATAGAACTGTAAGTTGCAGTCCTAGTATATGCACCAAATGAACGTTTACACGAACCAAAACCGTAAATGGCGAGCACAGCAGTATAAAGTTTTCACAGAATGTGTTAGTAGCAGAAGTGTATAAATATATTGAATATGAATTTTTAAAATATTTGTAGTCATGCTAAAAAATAAGCCCAATAAAGTATCCAATTTAGAGACGACTTCAGCCCTTTATTTGGCATTGAGATTTAATTTCAATCAGTGTTTAGAGATGTTTTTTTCCCATTCAAGAGATCCCATTGGCCATTTAGGTGTAACAGAGTGAAGTTCCGTTGAAATGGAATTTCGATTTCCTTCTCCTCCCACTAATTATTTGAGAGTATCTGCATGTGACATTTTACCGTTTCCCTGCTATCGCCTAGTGCCTTTCTGGGATATATTTCTTCGACCTTTCTGCCTACCATATCGGGAAAGGAGCTACGTTCGTCCTCGTGACAGAAGTCCAGTGCTACGAAGTTTGGAGTGACAAAGGAGTAGTAGTAATAGAAAAAGATAATGTTTCAGTTTTTACAGGTCGTGGAACATTAGAAGCTCTTACCTTCTCAGAACGATATCCGATTATAGTTACGGAGGAGTTTCACAGACATATCGTTCCTATTGCGTAAGTATCCTTCCTCATGTTGATTCATGGACTTCACAATGTTTTACTGATACTTTAGAAGACAATATTTTTTTTAGATTTTGAGTGAATTCAAGACGTGAGGTGAACTATAATTGTAAGAGAATTCAATGACACAAATATGTGGATTTTGAACATACAGCCGTTCCGTCAAAATATGATGATGTTGGAATGAGAGTAATACCAAGGAATATTATGATGTTGGAATGAGAGGAATACTCCCGTGATGTACGATGCATTATACTCTAGTGGCTGATGAAAGTTATATGGATACAGATCATAAACATAAAATGATTAGTTTACGAAAAGTTTGTTTATTTCTGTGCTTGTGAAATGACATGATTAGTGGGTGAGTTTAAAATGATAACTTTTAATTGACAAATCCTTACATGATGAAAAGTGGCCACATAAATATTGTAAGTTTATTATATGAAAAACAAGTAGTAAACACAACAAGTTGGGAATAGCATTATAGTTTATTATTAACATTCCCATTCATGTATATGTTTGGATATTTCAGTGCATAACAGTCTTTAGGATTTATCTTTAAAGGTAAACAATAAGTTTATCTTCAATACAAAAAAGAAGACAATAACGAAAAATATCGCGGGGTCTCTCAGACCAGATGATTCAAATACGTCCGTATGAACATTGTACCTCTTAGAATTAGAGTTCAGCATTCAAAACACAATACATATAAAGCACTATTATTATGTCACATCGAAAAACTACAAATCATTCAAAATAAATGTTAAAAAATAACTAAGGCTCCCTGGATTATTAGTAACAAACAACTTCACAGAGAATTGCGAATTGGGTCAAACCAAGAACACATCCTAAAATCCTCTCACAACTTCTTTGACACTCTTTTAGGAGCAGCCACGCCCAACTTCGAACTCGGCAAAAACTACCCAAAACCAAATAACATATAAATATTTTATTCAATGTATTATAACAATAAATTCACATCAAACTAATTTTCAAAATTATACATTGAACACATCTTGTAATATTCAGGACAATTAGCGTGAGAATGAATGTCAAAGCATTATTTTGTAAAATGTTAACACCCCTGAAAGGCAGCAATGCCGAACAGGAGGAAATAAATCTAAAAAAAATTATTATGTCGCCACTGTACATTCAGCAGCAAAAAATTAAAAAATATTTTTTTTACAGTCAGTGTTTGTTTTTATAGAAATATTTACAACGATTTGCTGGAAAGGATGAAGCTACGTCATAGCCTTAAATTAGTAAGCCTTAACCTAGCACAATCACCATAGATTCCATAATCGCAGCACTTTCTTTGAACAGAACGTTATACTTGTTTTAAATCCATTAATATTGCAACTATATTTTCGTAACAAAGAAAATACTTTTTCTGTTTGCACACTTAATAATTCCACACACTGACAATCTGTACTCCTTTCAGTAAAAAAAAACTCAAGTCTAGTATTCTACCAACTTACTATTCTTCTCGTACCACTAGTGTCTCTGCCTTCCAAGAAAACTGTGATTCCTCCACTGTGGTCCCTAATAGATGGCAGCATATATTTAGCAGAGTAAGTCTAAGTAGGAATTTGACCAAACCCCTCGAAACATTAATAAGTGATCGTGAACGGGAGATGCTAGATAGGATTCAAGACTTGACGGTGGCAGATTTTTGACACTCGCTACTTAACGTAGTCGAATTCAGCCGCTCTCTGGAGGAGAATTATAGATGCAATAACTCTACCACATGCACTACTCTACCAAACAATCGGAGACCAGCCAGTAGCTGCGAAGGAGACCCGGCTTGGGAGATACATGGTTGGGGAAAAACTGGCAAATATATCGGTGGCAAATATGACGGATATATCGGTGCCTTGGGCGAACCTATGGCGGTGATCTTCCGTTCTTCTCCCGCCATCCGACGGGTGATCACCGTCACCTCCCGGGAAGATAATACGCACTACCTTTTCGGAAATAATCACTACCTCGGCGGAGAAGTTACCGAAATCTCTAATCAATGAACGTGTTGAAACATTAATTATCGTCGTAATGTTCAGGCAGGAGTTACCTACAAGCAAAACCAGCAGATTCTTGGGAGTATCAAAACCATGGAGCATTGCGTCTCACAAAACGTTCATAAAATATGTTTATACGAGTATATGTCAACTAATTGGTACTGAAATAGTTTACTGAAATAAAAAAAAATGTCTTTCAAAATCACAAATTATTAAAATTACAATTTTTAAATAATTGATAAGTTTTAATGTAATGTAATCCACAATAATTTTCTACTAAATTTACAAATTACGTTAATTTCTATATGTTCTATGCCCGAATGTGACGATTTTTTAAAAATCAATAAAATATTTTTTTCGGAGGGGATTCCCCAATCCAATGTCGCACTTTAAGTCCCCGCATTACCTACATCGTGCTTTGCTAATATTCCAGTAACTGTTGCACTGACCAGTTGCCGTCTGCCTTTCATCACCTCGCGGGCGCTTTTCTGAGACCTGTTGCACTGGCGAGGGTCGAAGAGAAGTGGGACACGGCGGGGCGGGGCGGGACGGGACGTTGCGGGACAGGCGTAGATGAGGGGAGCAGGGCGGGGTGACTGTGTCAAAACCGACGGGGACAGATCGCCTCCGCGCCGCAGGGCGCCCGGCAGCGAGCAAGGGCCGCAGACGACTCAGCCCCTTCGCTGCTGGCCGCCCATGCACTTGTCAAACAGACGTTGCAACCGCGTTCACCCGCGTCTTGCGGGTTAGAATTTGTGTCGTATAAAAACAGTTCTCACGCTCTTCTTGGAGTTCTCCGTGGTAATCGCACAGCAATTTTCCATAATCGTTCATTACCACCACTCTCCACCCTTTTTTTTCACTACTATGGACTTCTACTTCCTTCTAGAATATTCAGGGTTCAAATATATCAGATTGTAAATGTAGCTAATGTCCTGCCATTTCCACTTTAAATAAGGTAAAAGTTTTAAAATGTTTTCATTTAAAAATATGTTTAATTTGGGTGAAGTTTGTACATCTCACTGCAGAACTTTTCTTTTATAAAGAAAACGTGTATCACTAGCGGTGTGTTTGATACGTCCTAGATAGAAAATTGATTATTTGAGTAATTTCTTCAGTCTAGTTACCTTTCGGTACTGTTTGTGGCGGATAAAGTACTGACATTCGCCTGGTATTGACCGAAGAAACATATGGGAAACTGGCTATTACTCTACCCAACCACACAACAGATATATTCGATATAGCTGTATAGAAGTGGCGATAATGTACATCCCGCAGGGATCGAAACATAGGACCTTCCGTCAGCAACGCAGTTGCAGGGGGCGGCGATGGCGGCTGGGACGGCGGCGGGGTTGGCGGCGGGGACAGCGGTGGAGGCGGCGGGTGAGTGGCGGGGGCGGCAGCGGTGGAGGGTGGGTACTCGGCGGGATGCTTTCTGACAAACGAGCATCGCACCGCCGAGTGATTAATGCGCGAACCACTCCGCCTCCTCTTCTGCTCCCGACATCGCCCCTCCTCGCCTATCGTCTCCTTAAACAGCGCCCACACAGCTACCAAACCTCTCTACCCACCCTGGCTCCCTCTCGTAAGGCGATGTGTGGTGTAGCGATCAGACCTCTCGACTTCCATGATTCAATGCCCAAGCCATGCACGCCCAATTAGTGGTGGACAATGCTGGTTTGCGGGAGCTTACGTCAGGTTCTCCAATTTCCCTACCTGTCATTCCGCCAATGATTCATGGTCGTGCATATCAGTCTCTATAACGATCTATCCATCAAATTATTCATTAATGCATTCATTAAAGGTAAGGCGAGAGAACATTAGATTCTGGCATCACAGTAATGAATAAGAACGCACACTTCCACCCGGTTCCCCTCGCACCCTCGACGCCAGTCACCTTCGGTATTCGCTCGGCGCTGAAGTAAACTCCGCTCTCCCCCACTCCACCGGCCGTCACACTAGCCCGCTTCCATCGTTTGGGCCCCTGCGAGGTCTCTCGCTCAATAGAGACTCTGTAGTGAAAACACTCGAGCCTTATTAATCCACACCATCACTGATTTCGAAGGCCGCGGTTCTTTCTTTATTGAGATCGTATACACTAGATCGCAAACACCTGTATCTGAAAATTGCCTCTGTGCGGAAACTCGTAACTACGAATGTTAATTTACCATTTCTTACCATAGAAATGTACGTTTCTCTACTCTTTCGCTTTAGCTGGAAACAATCGCAAAGAACTTTTACGTCTCGAGATCCTGTGTCGTGATGATTTGTCCCGGTCACCCTGTCCTCCTTTTCTGTCTGATTTTCTTAAAATACTGCACATTATTTTAAGTTCTATACGCAATAACGCTTCCATAAATCAGCCTGAACAACGGTAAACCTCCATTTAATATTGTTTGGGGAAGAATTTTCATGTAAATACATATTTGTATATAAAAATACATTTTGTATAAGGTAAGAAAATTCAGTAGTTTGTTTCAGAGTTTACATGACATTCCGAGTAAATTAAAACAATTGTGTTACGTATTCTTCACGATTGTACCTTCCCTGTATATGTATGAATAATTCACGTCGAACAAATATTGAATGTTATATCTAGGCCGCATCTTCCCCTCCAGTGGCTCGTGAGATTCAGTTTTGACCTACAAGTCGGCTTTTGGAATTAATCCCTCTCTAAGTATAACCAGAATGGGCAGCTCCAGAAGGGGCAAGCTATAGGTTTGGTCTTTAGTCTTTTGTTTCATCTTGTGCTGTAATTAATGTAAAGTGAGTCTGCCTGTGTGTGTGTGTGTGTCTATGTATGTGCCTGAAGGTTGTCTGTGCCTGCGTGTGTGTGTGTGTGCACGGGTGCAAGGGGCGAGTTTAGGTCAAAGATAAGAAACAAAAAATAGGCGCAATCCGTAGCTCATTTGCAATCAGAGCAGCCGGCCGCTACAAATCTCCTCGAGTCAGTGGTTTTATTTGACTGAGAAATACAGCTAGACTTAAAAATTCGTCACCATCGTCTCTCCATGACCCGGCAAACGATTCTGCAGAAACAACGTTCACAGTTTTGGATTTAAAGAGAGCATGGTCCCCTTGATTTCACTTCCGATCCGTCACTGCGTATGTACTAAGATTGTTCACATGCTTCTCGTAAACAATATTTTATATTTTACGAAAGTATTTTGTATTCTATTTGAACTCTTTACTGGTTGATGAGGACTTGTGTCCAATTACTTCTGTAGAGGGAAAGCGTTCGTTCAGCCACTCCGAATCTACCGTAAGGTGTGATTTGCCGCAGTTTGTTTTTAAAACTTTTAAAATGCCTGTTAAATCGATTTTGAAGGGTATCAGGCATTTTCATTTTACACATTAACTATTTTTATTATTTAATTTTGAAAACAAAAACAAATACGTATACAGGTTGACAATTTACCCTTTTATATTACCATAAATTCTGTTCCGTATGATTATCTGTATTTCTTTAACGTGCCCCCGTTCTAGAGATACAAGACCTCTACACACCCGCGCGACGCGGGGTGCATACCCTGACGTCACCACACGGCGTTAAACTCGGGTACCCACGACAGCAAGGAACACACTGTATTTATTTTTTAAAAGAACTTCAACTCTTTGAATGCTCTAGAAGAGTAGACGAGCAATATATTTCCATGCGTGGTAGCCTCTGGACGATTTATTACGCTCAGTCAGGTTGTCGCTGGGAGCTTTAGGACGAAGAAACCGTAATGTCCCGAGAGTCTCTGGACGAGTGTGTTAGTGCGCACGCCCTTTCGGCTATCGCTTGAATTTACTGATAACTGAGATGACGATCAGATAACGCGATATCTACGCACCTGCGAGCTCAGTTTACAAGGGGGCCCGCAGCGTGAAGCATGACGCAAGACGAGTGACTTATAGTCGGCCAGCTCGTAGCATTTAAATGGTTAAAGACAAGGCAAACAAAAACTCTCTCCTAAAATTTTATAAAACATTAGCTGTGCCAACTGGTTGCCGTGGAAGGGAAATGAGGGTACTAAATACCAAATTCCCAGCCGAATTCAGGTTTCCGAAATGAAATTTGGAGTTCATTCTTGGAATTTACCCAAGAACACAGATTAGGAAATGACGATATAATAAATAAATTATGAATATTTTATTAAAACAAGTACTGAAAAGAATAGAAGAACGCATGGAAAAATCATTCACAACAAATGGACAATTCTGAAACTTGAAAAGAAGCCTCACAACTCCACACAAAAGAAAATCTGATTTTGAACGACCGAATACATGATTGGAAAATGAATGCGTGCTTAAAAGATCTACAGTCCAATGCTTGAAGATGAAGATGATGATGATGATGATGATGATTGATGATGATGATGAAGAAGAAGAAGAAGAAGAAGAAGAAAAATTTATTTATTTTTTACTGTTTTATTTTTTTTTTCATTTCAACTGGTTTGATCATTGTCTCGTTGATCGATAAACACAACGGTTTATATTTTATATATGTATAATGTATTTCGACAATATTTTTAACGTTTTAAGTTTGAATGATTCCTATACTACTGTGTGCTTCATTCCATGCTTATTAAAACAAAATTGAAAAATTGTAGTTTTTTCAATATAACAGCAAAAGAATGCTTAGTTATTCTTTATATGAAGAGAGATTGAAACAAAATTTACATTTTCCGTAATTTACGTTTTAATGATATGCAATATTATCAGTATTCAGAATTGACTAGATTTATGCCACAAACGAGACCTATTTGTCCCACTGGGCAGCGGTTGAATTCGACCTAGTCGTAGTCAATGGCGAAAATTACGCCGTCGGCGCTGCGTCGGAACCTGAAACCAAGGACACCCCCACTCACAGTCCTTGCTTAAATGACGGACAGTTGCATAGGGGGAATATGAAGATAAATGAACAGGAAAACATTGATACTGTTTCTGCAGTTCGTTAAAGATAATTTACACAAAGGAAGAATCTATCAGCTTTATAAAATACTAATTCATGAGAATTTGGATGTGTAAGTATCTCTGGTCGCTAACAATTCAAAAAATCTAATTAGTATTAAGTTTATACTTGTATTTTCTCCTAAAAAGTGCGTGTGCGTGTGTTTGCACTTGAGAGTCTAAGTGCATGAATGTGTGCGTGAGTGTGCGTGTGTTAGTGTGTGTGTGTGTATGAGAGAGAGAGAGTGAGTGAGTGAGGGAGAGAGGGAGAGGGAGATGGAGAGGGAGAGGGAGAGGGAGAGAGGGAGAGAGAGAGAGAGAGAGAGAGAGTGCTAGCGGCGCATCAGCCGCTCCCTGACGCGGTGCGGAGCGCGGCTGTTGGCAAATCGCTCTCGACAGCCGCGCAGCGCGAAGCGATGCGATGCGATTACGTCATTACGCTCCAAACCCCTCGCGGCTCAACCCTTTCACAGGTGGGATGCGGATTGGCTTGGAGCTTTGAAGGCCAGCTGGCGTCTCCCAGGCATCCGCCAGGGCAGATGGGATTTGGAGAGAGGATACACAGGCCATACTCCTTACGGATGTGATGATCGTAGAGCTTACAATATTCCTAGAACTCTTTCTTAAAAAAAACATTAAGCTTATAAAATACTCTCCAAGAAACACGCAAAATAAAATAATTAAGGCAACTAGAAACAAATTGTTAATAATTTTTTACTTCGTTTTCATTTTCCTATAGAAATACTTCAATAATTTTTTTGTAAATTGTCCTCCTACAACATGGAAGTGATTATTTTTTATCAAACACAAGAATGATAAGGACAATGAAGAACTGATTCTCATTTGCACATAGATGGCTTATTAATTAAATTAAAAGAGGCCAGTAAGAACAGCAAAAAAGAACATATCACCTAGAAGATAGATTGTCAACGCCAAGTGATGGCCAGTAGTCGGACTCTATACATCGGGTGACCTGGTAAAAACATTTAATGCGAGATGAGGAAGGCTTCAATCAACGTTACACAAGTACACCTATCATCTCGCACTATTTGAGTTGCGCAATTGTTGATTGTATATTTATGGACGTATGACGCAATATTCGCAATCTAATTATTAAGTTCCATTTTTTCAAACAACTCATCCACCCAACGAGTGCATTTTTGTTTGTGTTCTCTCACTCAATCTATTGAATTCCTCCCCATTATTAAGCCCTGCGTCAACAGCAGTAGTTGTAGAAAGCAGAACCGCCAGGGGCCTCCTCCTCCCTTCCACTCTCTCCTGTGCTCTGTGCCACCTCACACCGCTCCCCACACACCTGTCCTTCAGCCCGCAAACCACATCCTACACTCCCTCCTCTCCCACCGTCATTTGTGTTGCAAGATCTCGGCTAAGACAGAACCACTAACAATTGAATGGTCTGTCATGACAAAACAAGTATTGTTTTCTTTTCCTGTGTCACATATGGTTTAAGATTCATGTGCAAAGTTTTGAACGCCAAAACAAGCCAGATAATTCACTAAAACAATAATTCATATCGATAGTATTTTTAGAGGCGCATGCAGTGTGGTAATAAACTGCCTTAAGAAGGTATCCTCCACTTACTGTTCGCCTGAGAGACCAAACTTATCTTCCGGCAGAATAGGGCCATAATAACGAAAATTTCAAGCGTAAAACTACGTGTAAAATGATATATTTCATTTATTTTTCGAGAAAATTACTGAATGTTTCGGCATCTAAAATTTCGTACGTGAATCACATGCGACCCCCAACTATTACTGCGGAAATTTAAAAAAGATTTCGACATGAGACGACTTACCATTGTGTTGTAAGAGTGATCAATAATTTAAGTATTTAGAATACTTATTTGGCACTGAGATTTTTGTAAAGTTCATATTTTCCCTCGCTCCTTTACCATCTTCCTCGTCTTCTCTTCCGACCTTCCCCCTCTTTCCACAACTTCCATGGCCCTGCAGGGCAACGACCTCTCTCTCTCTCTCTCGCGGCTAATTACGTTAGGTAGGGAAACAGGCCGGAGGCGCCCTGCCTACCAACGCCCAAAGCCAAGCGAAATTAAGCTCTGTGCAAACTCTATGCAAATGCTCTTTCCAAGCTTCGACAGCCTGGGATATTGCGAAGTCCAAGTCGACCTGCACAAATGACAGCTGACGTTAACTATCTGCCCCCACCTTCTTCACCAACAAACCTAGGAGCTTCAGTAACATGCACAGAATCCGCATTACTTCTCTTTCGTTTAGCAGTCTCAATGAAACTCGTCCGTTTTTAAAATTTCGAAGTTCACGACAACTGTTTTGCCATGGTTGAGGTCTTCATCCGTTTAGTAATAAAAATATGGGTTATTAAACAAAACGTAACGTAGAGTCAAGATAATAGGACAAGCAAGAAAACAAAA
Organism: Gryllus bimaculatus; assembly: GCA_017312745.1. Classification (NCBI taxonomy): domain Eukaryota; kingdom Metazoa; phylum Arthropoda; class Insecta; order Orthoptera; family Gryllidae; genus Gryllus; species Gryllus bimaculatus. The sequence goes on from BOPP01000001.1 coordinate 12,688,265, forward strand.
TATTTATACAATATTTTAAAATAATATGACCGTCAAATTATACAGAAGCCTCCAACAATGAACACACAATTAATAACATTTGTTTAACACTTCAAAAGAAAAAGTAGTTTATCAAAACACTGCTTACACGAATCAAAATAAATCTTTACATATCAGTAAAGATGATCGAAATGCATGTTGATAGCAAAGATACCTAAACGTATTTTCAGGATACTCGATTGAAAATATTCTAATACTCTAATTGAAGTTCAATTTCACCAGATCCAAAAAGCATAAACTTGTTTATAAACAACTGAATGTTAAGGTGTTTTGAGACAATATTTTGCATACACTACAGTTCATTATTTTATTAGCATTACTGACATCCCAGGTACAGCATAGAACTTAACCTTTCAAAAGCCATTTTAAAAGAACTTCGAATGCGTAACGTACGATCTAATATAGATATATTAATACATTTTTCACAGCATTTTTGTATTTTCTGGAAGTATGGTGTGGTTTCAAGCGTGTGAAGAAGAACAAGTTGTACGGAGGTGTGTTAATTGTCAGGCAGCTTATGAGGCCACTCATGAGGGAAGCATGAGTCTCGTCTGTCTGCCCCAAGGCCTCTCTGAGCCGCACCCTTCGAGCGCCACCACTAACTTGGAACTCGCGACACCAAGGGAGGAAGGGTGAGGTTAAACCAAAGGGGAAGTTCCCTTCAAGACGCCGGGAGAGTTAGTTGTGGAAGGAGCTCATCCGCCGACTCGTAAATGCTGCATCATTAATTATTGTTTCTCCACGAGTTGATTCTACACACACAATTATACGCGCCGTCATTGCCAACAATATTATTTATTAAAATAGCAGCTTTCGATGGCTTAGCCATCATCATCAGTTTTCTGCTGTATGGAAGCTGCTATTTCAATAAATAATATTGTTGGCAATGACGACGCATATAATTATTTTATTGGAAATGCCAAAGAAAACTCTCCACAATACCTATGTCTACACACACATTTGTGAACATTCGTTTCTCCGTAATGAGCTTTAATAAAAAGTATGAACACAGGCCTAATTATTAATTAAATCAATGAATTAGTATTGAGAGGTCAAAATGTGAAACCACGCAGAGTAGAACTTTTCACCGTAGTCTGAAAATTTTTGACAAGATGAGAAAAAGTTTTGGGGAATTTTAATTTGATGAACGAGCAATGTGCTTGTCATTCTAATAGAAATGTTAAGTGTCATGAATCCTCAATTGAGTCTGTTTTTTCCCTTCTGCCTCCTTCGCAGTGGATTTGGGCGGTAAGCAATTTTCTTAAACACGCAAATTTAGTTGTCAAGTTCTTGTTGAATCCTAGTGTCCGTGAAATTCTGAAAATGCAGCAAGGCATTGGACCAGTTTTGGTTAATGTGTCACTAAAATATTCCTGAGTGCCAAGCGGTGGTACTGATTCCAATACTGCTAAACAATAAAAACTTTCTCTATCATCTTCTTCACAAAAATCTCTATCATCTTCTTCACTGTGTACTGATACAGTTCTCTATATAACTTGCGTAGAAGGCCTATAGACTTTTGCTGTAATCATTTGATATAAATAGCAAGATTAGGGTTGCGAACGAATTCTCTGCATTTTATTGTTTATGGGAAATTGCACTTTGATATAAGAGTGCTTATTATAACAAGGGTATATTGAGAATGGATAACTTGTATTCTCCCTACCAAACGTTCTTTGCTGTAAATAAATATGAAATGGAGTTTGTATATTTTAATAATGTTTTAATGTAAACGGCAAATATTGTATGTAATAAAAGTAATTTGCGTACCAAGTAGATTATGTGCAGTTGTGTAAGTCACTTTAGGGATTAATATTTTTAAATTATCATTTCTATTAATTGATTTGTGAATCCGGACGCGTCAAGTGATAAAGTCATTACTCCCGTACGTGTAGTGCATGATTTTATAGCGGAATGTGGCGGGGATCTTCAGCCACCCAATGGCGAGATCGGGCGCCATCCAACATCGGCTGGTGGGGATTTTCCCCAACCAGATATCTCCCACCAGCGTGACACCGCCGTAGCCGGGACAAGCTCAACGTTCCCGTCTGATCTCTCGACACGTGTCGTGCGTAAATGTAAGTGTAACGGGTGAGGATAGTGCAAGGAAGTGGAAGGAAAGACTGCACGTGGACCGTGGCCTGTTTATCAGGGTACTGTTTATTGACTGACCTGGGTTTATTTGGACAACATTTAAAGGAAATTCGCATCACAAACATTTATTCTGTATTTTGTAGTCACACAGTACCCGCTCTTTGTATTCCAATCCCCAATTTCTCACCCTAAACACTCCCCTCGGCATCCACGAAAGGTGCCTCGGCGGATCGACGCTTGCGAGCGCATCCACCAACCAACAGCTCGAGCTGAAGCAACGCTTTGACGCGGCGTTCCTGTCCCGCAACGCGCGCGCTGTCGCCCGCCCGTCCGCCCGCCCGCCGCATCAGGCCGTCGGCAAACAGCCGCGCGGGATCGGAAGCCGGAGCGCCAGAAACAAGAGCAGGAGATAGCGGGCCTCCACCGCGCATGCGCAAACTTTCGCCGAGCCTCGACGTCCGCAAACCTTCCCCGGCAGGCGATAGATGGAGCTGTGCGCTGGGCGAAGCTTTCCAATTTCGCACCGCAAACAGAACGCGAGCTCTGAGTTACGCAAGTACCGATTCGTCTTTGCAATCTATTTATACAAACGATATTGATCGAAGTATATATAGTAGATGCCAGGTTTTCAGGTGAGAATTTTGACTGAAACTTAACAAATGACTTGGACAATAGGTTGGGCCTTTCTTTAATTTTTTGAGTCGTGTATACCCCGATAACAAATAAATAAATATAAAATACACTTCTCTTTAATATATTGAAATATATGAATATCGATTGACAGTGCCATAAAATGATAACGTAATGGGTAACCTATAGGTCTCCGTCCATCCACGTGTCTGTCTGCCCGTCCGTCAGATCATGGTGTCACTCGACGCGGCTCAGTTTGCTGATGGAAACTCGCGATTGTTTTATTTGACATTATTACTAATATCATTTTTGTTATTCATATAAAAATAATAAATAGAGATAGATGGAACCATAGGAAACCTAAGGCATGGAAAGTAATTATTATTCATACCACTTCTTGTCTATTTTTACGGCAGGCAAGTTCTAGGTCCTCTGATACATTTTTTGTGTACTATTCTAATTTAAAAACTACATATGGCAATAGGTTTCTAAACCTGTATCCAGATTTGTTTAAAGAGCTGGAGACGGCTCACTAAGCTCCTTACATAACGATTAATAAATATAAAATTATAAATTTTGTCTAATAACATTTTTATCAACGCAAATATTACGTTCGTAAGTCCCAACGCATTACATGCGAATATACAATTCCTTTTCTATTCGTCCCTTCACTTATTCTTGCAGAAACCAAACGCCGAAAGGTTAATTGCGGAGGATGTGTCGTGGGATTTGTCTGCTGCCTTCCCCTGCACCGGGCCTCATTGATACACCACCCCTGCCCATTCACCAAGCCGCACCTCACCTCAACGCGCACATGAAGCCGTTTCCTCTTTCACAGGTGCTTCCTCCCTAACTGGGCGTACGTCCCTCGGTTCTTAGTCTCCCTACTGCCATGAATCTTTTTGCCTTGTTACTCTTTCACCACTGACTTCAGTTTGTAACTTTATGGTTAGCTCTTTTTAAATTAATTAATATGATCAAAATCGAGAAATGGTTTGATTAATGAATACCAGAGCAAAAGAGAAAGTATTCTCAACTTACTCATTATTCAAGGTGTTTCAGTAATACAAAATTTACATTACGCATGATATTATTAATGTATTTTACAAATCCGTACCCAACTACGTGTTTCCATTACATCGACAAATCGTGTTCTGAAATTTGAGATCGCTGTATGTGAATGGTTGAACACCTTATGAAACAATGTGAATATGAATATTAACAGTCCTTAGATGTCAGTTGGGGAAAATGTCCGGGTTCGGCGCCAATTATGCACATAGGCAATATGCCAGCTACAGGTAGAGAGCATAAATAAACAGCAGAGGGCATAAATCAATGAAATCATCAACGTTCTAATGAGAATAAAAATATACCCGCAGTTTTCGTCTGTGGAATTAGTAATGATTCTCCTGCGTGGCTTATGTCACGAAAACATTTACATAACTGCGCGTCGATATCAGGAAAGATGTGTCTGACGTCTGCAGGCAAGCAGCAGGGAGGCAGAACATCTGTTGCAAGAATATGGTCCCATGTACTCACACACATCGCAATAAGGAGAAAATTTCTGAACACAAAGGACAGCTATCAGTCAGAACACGATCCAATGAATATTTCAAAAGAATTCTAAATTTTACGGCTTTACGTATTCTGTAAGATTAATCCCCTTTCAGATCACAGACATGGTGGTCCGCATGCAAGTGGTAGGCCGCGGAGACCGTTGGCTGCGCTTTGCAAAGCAATTGTAAGGATGATCACTTCATCTTCACACTTTTATTTAACACTAAAGGTTTCTTTAAAAACGTTCATATATTCCACTCGCACATTAAGCATTATTGGACCGATGGACATTGAATCCATATCAACAAGGTTCCACGTAGTGCCAGGAATGTTTTTCTGTAAATGTTTCGACTGGCATTATGGGACATTTCATGGTTGGGCCTGTTATTTTTCCAGGTTGACAAAACCTTCCGGTGTATTTTAACTTTCTTAGAAGTAAATTGCCATATTTTTTTTATTTTTACAATGATGTTTGTTTGAAGGTAGAGGAGAGTCAATTAGTTGCTTACAGTTATTTCCTGATCTAATCCTCAGCATTTCTATAATTTTTTATGTAGCATAAGAATGTTCTACAACTTTGTGAAGCAGAGATATTTTCAACTGTGAGAATTTGGCTCCCCTAAAAATTTCTCTTCAATTTTAGACTTACAATTATTACAAAAACATATTTTTGGCTTATTTAAGGTCGTATCAACATCTTCATTATTAGCGACAAAGAAACATATTGGTTTTAATCATTTAGATTTGTGTTTAGTCGTTTATTAAGCGCAAAGTTTACTTGCGCTTAACGCTTTGGAGGGACAGTTAGCTCATTCGATCAGCGGAGAAGAATAAAGTGAAGGGAGAGGCGAAAGCAGCGAACGTGATTGAAGGCCCTGGGGGGGGGGGGAATCCGCGAGCCAGCGCTCCTCTACGCAGCCTAACCGGCTTGAAAATCGTCCGTAACTCTATCTTCCTTCCCTGCGCAGCCGAATTTCCCTTACCTGGTCGGAAGGAAGTTAATCACATTCTCGTCTAAAAAATGACGTTATCTCTAGAGGAATAGGATTAGTATAAGTGCTTTAGAACAAGGAGCCTTAGTGGTGGAAGAATTAATGAGAATATTACGGACCAATGCATTCATAAGGTCATCAACAAAGTACCTAGCGAAATTAAAAGAAAATATTATTTTATTCCCTAAGAATTCTGTAATTCTTCACTGGCTGCACTACTTCACATTTCATCGTAACAATTTAAATTATTTTAGGTCATTTCGTCCGAGAATAGAAATTACATTACTAGAAGCCTAGTGACTCTAATCACTGGGTTACCCAGATGACCTAATTTTCCAACAGTACCTTATGCGTTATGTACAGACCATTATCGGGAACCATTTTTTATATATTTGCCCATCTACTAAGACGAAAAAAGGTGAGAATCGAGATTCTTTAGTAACAGTTACTCATTTTTGCAAACCGCAGATATTGAACTTACAATCACAGTGTCATGACACAAAAGCAAACTGAGTTCTGATGAATAAATGAGCTTTTGGTGATAGTCTAAAACCTTTTGTAATTGTTTGGAAAACAAATACTTGTATCAGTAGCCTAATGTATATATATATATATATATGTGTGTGTGTGTGTGTGTGTGTGTGTGTGTGTGTATGAAAAACTCATTGATACCATAATATCCACTTACGGCTCACAAAATTTCAATATATAATTTTATAATTTCTAAATGCATTCATAATTTATGGGCACTATTTCATTAATAACATTTACAACTTAATACATACGCTTGCACGAAGAACCGAGGTATTGAACATGGAACTAACCTGCAAAAAGAGAAACAAATATAATGTTGCTCATTTAATCAATACGTATTATTATTGCCCCAAACTAAATATTAATAACTAAATATATATTAATCGTTTTCAATTATAAAATTTAATACACACTGAAGTCTCTAAAATGGAATGAGGCAATGTTTCAGAAAAGTATAATAAAAAGGATGTTTTAACACAATGTAGTACAAAGCAGTTGGTAATATCACCATAATATTCAATTTCAAGAAATCAGAGAAAAGAAAAGTTAAACAGACATCAATAATACAAAAAAAGGACATGGCGTGAATAAGTACACGTGATCATAAAGATGAAATACTCTGCAGTAAATTAATTATATACATTCACAGTGAGATAGGGTGGCCGATCTACTCATTGCAGTTACGAAAAACGAAACAATTCTACGCACATCAAAGCAGTCTTTCAGTAGCACTGGACAGTACCGTTAAAGGAAGCCGTCTTTTGACACGCGTATCTACGGCGCTGTCAAACACGACTCCGCGGACAGGCGGAGTTTTGTCGCAGTGAAACGGTCGACGCAACGCGAATCCATCATCCGTGCCGCTCCGTGTGTGGCGACCGCGTGTCCGGTTTGCAGCGCAATTCCGCCCGGCGTTCGTCTCGAGTCCGCGCGCGTCGCGATGTTTCGTTCTAGATCGCGCCACTTGCGTGTCGACGAAGCTGTCTTCTCTGAACGATCGATCGCGAATATTACAATAACAGCGCGTGGTTTTCAGAAGTGAAGGGAACGTCCAGTTATAGTGCAACACGACACGACTACCGCAGGAGTCTGGAGTTATGGAGTATACGAGTATACTCGTATTTGTGCCGTCGCTTCTTCCTAACACCATAGTTCACCTGTAATAAGCGTATCATTTAATGTCGCTGTTCACCACATAATTCTTATTGACGTCTATGGCTATATCGGCAATAAGTAAATATTATTATCTGATTAGTGAGCTCACAATCTATGCATATAAATCTCTTGTTATTTTTCATTCAGTTACTTGAAGACACAAATAGATAGAACATTTTATTTTCACGTAACATTGTCATTTATACTTATATAACTCAAAACATATCTGCGTTTTAGTTTTTTTAGTGAGTGATTGTGATCCACAAGGAGACTACAATTTTAAGAGTTCTCTTGGAACACTTGCTATGGATAAAGGATTCTCTGCTCATATTATATAAGCTAGAAACTTTTAGCCTTACGTTCCAGTTCATTGACTTATTTTCGTAGCTTTAACTTTTACCATCATCCCGGTGATCATCACAAACTGAACAGGGGGTGCAGGAATTCCAACCTCTTTGCAAAGAACGTTGACGCATAAGATCTGTTGAGTCATTCGCTGCTTGTCCATCTTCTCTTCTCATTGCTGGAGATTAAAGCACACATATCACGCTTGCTTTCCACACAGTTTTCATTTGGAACCTCTAAACGACATTCCTTTTACCTCATGGCGGATTTCACAGGCCGCGATGTTTCTGTGACAACCCCGTTTCTGTAGCTCTACAAAATTCAACTAGTTTGTGGATGGTAGTGCTAGCAACTGTCTACTCTAATAGGGCTTTTATCCACTCAATACCAATGCCGTGGTTTCTCCAATCAATACCAGGCTCATATCCAAGTTTCCAGTACTTTGAAAAACGGGCAAGACCCTTCATCATTGTCTTTCTCATCTTCTCTCCCTTTGCACACACACAAACATTTTCATTTGGGTACACTACGCTACCACACATACCCGAAGACCTTTTCCAGACTGGGGCGGTGTTCCGCAGATGAAGGGAGAAACCCATCAGTGTAAGTTGGCACTTGATTTCAGGTTCCAGCTGAGAAGGAACATAATTATCCCCTGCGAATCTGCATGCACTACACTTATTATATCAATTACCAAAACAGTCAACTCGCAGTTATGCCAGGAAAATTATTCCGCAATAAGAAAATTATTTCGTTTACATTGAATAACAATCTTTTCAGATTGACAAACAACACGAAATACCACCTTTATCACAAGAAACACAAGAAAATCTCTAATTGCGATATTTTCGTATAAGCCTACTTAACGGTTGTGAGAGAAAACAGGTATTTCCTTCTTTGATTCTCACTGTTTAACTGATCTATGATATTTTCCGACAGTTGTATTGCTTAAAATAATAGCAACTCCCACATCTCTTTCTTTCTGTAGGAAATATAAGTTTGCTGAAAGTATTGCAAGAGGAAACGGAAGCGCCGGCAAGACGCTAGAAAGGGTTTAACAGAGAAGGATTAAAGCAAAAAACCACAAAAGGAAGAAAGAGAATGTGTACCATTGCGGTTTAAAGAACCCTCCTTAAATAACGGAACTTTTATCACACATTATCTCTAAATAACAACTGAAAAAGGGATTTCATAGCCACCGAATTGGTGGTGGCTATGGAATACCGTTGCCCTGCCCCAGTTTTCTCCAGCCACAGCGTCGGCTGCCCATTCCTTGCCCTCACTGCCAGGGGCGCCGCCCTCGATGTACCCAAGCGCCTCGACGCAGTGAGCTAACATATTCGTTCAACCATAACTTTCATCCGCCTGATAAATTCCGCTGATCGTGTGGCAACACTGCTTTAATGGGTCTTGCGGGAGGTCGATGGCGGGGTTTATGGGCTGCAGAAAAGTCGTTATGGAAAAATTGCCTCGGGCTCTCCCTGGCGGAAGGCAGCTTTCGAGGCCGCGCAGCGACAAGATGTTCCCCGGAGAAACACGCAGAAGGGAAAGCAGGGAAGAAACAGGCAAGGCAACACACACTCTTACGAGAACGGTAAAACTGCTCGCGACGAAGCGGGGTGAAAGCAAATTATCTAGTGTTTTCATAGATAGATCATTCATTCAAAGATTTCAAACAAAAATTATGTAGGCAGTAATTATCAACCTTAAAATAAAGTTATAAATTATAATTAACATTTTTGTTTCTGAGAGTTAACATAATATTTTCAATGTTTTTGTTCAATAAAACAAAGTATTTTTTAAATTGAAATTGTTAATGATAACAAAATATCATTACACAATAATACACAAATATAATTGACATCATATCCCAGAAATAGAACTTTATTACACATTTTCCTGTGACTAATTTACTTCATGACTTGATAAAGGATTATCAGGAGGAACTGGCTAACAGATTTAAACTGGTGATGTAAAACTACAAGTACACTAGACAACATTAGTAGTATACTAGAAAATTAGAGTGATATGTCATGGAAAAGGCAATGTGAAAGAAAATTTGCCCCAACACCTTACAAAGAAACATACCCATGGCAAACAAAAAATGTGTCGGCACTAAGCCATAAGCTTTGCATTTGAATGAAAATTTTTGCTGACTATAAACTGACTGCAACTTCTGTTAGAAATAACATCTAATCGTGAGATAAGTGGAAGAGTTGGTATATTCTCGACGAAATTTTCTTTCTTCTCTTGAAATTTCGCTACATTTCTACCTTTTCTCTTATCTCTGCAACTAAATACGTGTAGGAAAGAAGTGTGTAGCAGCTGGATCGATGTAAAAAAAGAAAGTGGCTGCTGGTGCTTAATCCGCAGGGTTTCCGAAACGCTGCGATTTACCGAGCACTTTGAAGTGACGACCACCTTCAACCACAAAACCACCTGTGGTTGTGTGATACTGCCTCCAATGCCACCTCATACCACTATCCACCGTCTCCCAAATGTCTTGACCGAGCAAGTAGCTATTGGAGAAATCCAATCGCCTATTGAAGGAAGTTACGACGCCAGAACTGCGTCAATCAGAATGTGCCATACGCGAGCGCCATCTGTCCGCAAGGATAGAGCCGTGGGGGGGGGCACTGAGATGGGGCTGGGGATAAGGAAGAGGAATTACCCAGAGGAATTACCCTGAGGAATTAGTGTTTCCGGGCGCGTCAACTACTACTGCAATTAGCCCAGTAAGTGTAGTGCATATTTGTGTTGGTGAGATGGCGGTGGTCTTCGCTGTATGGATAGAACCGGCGCCGACCTACCATCGGGTAGCGGGTTCAAAACACAGAGAATGTGGTCACTGAATCAGAAATGTGAGTGAGCGCTGTCTTTATGAAATGCCACGAGTTACGGAGCAGTTTGAATCAACGACTGCCTTAAAATCACAGAACCACTGCTGGCACACAGGGCTCATGTCATGATTCCTGTCCACCCTGTCCATTTCATCCAAATCTAAGAAAAAACATATGAAAGAAACATTCTATCACCCCTACCGCGCCTAACTATACTTATTCAAATGAAAGCACCATCATCAACTGAGTCTCAGCGAGTTTGGAGATGGTAGTGGAGGGATAAGGTGGAAGGCGAAGTCTTCCAACCACAAACCACTGGTGCAGCGTAGGGCTCAAGCCTTCACAGTTCACTTTCCCCCCCTCCTGCAAATAAATGTTATTTTATCATCTTGATTATTTGTGTATGTTCTACGAAGGATTTCGAAACCTACTTTCCATCGTAACCGATCTCAATTATCGTAGGGTTTCAGCTACATGTGCGAAATTACCTTTCTATTCATGTTATTCTTCCAACATTCATCGCACTAAGCTGAACGCTATTAAGGAAAACGTCATCGCACTAAGTTTAACACTATTAAAAAACGTCTCCACATCAGCCGTACCAATCGACACGAGTAAATTGAAATGTGGGCCTTCAGTATTTGCACCGACATCGGGGAAGGGGAAGAGTGGTAAGGGTCGAAGGCGGGGAGGGCAAAATAATCCCAGCGTCTTCTATCACTTAATCTGAAATGCAACCGAGCGCTACATTTCTGAAACATCACGAGTTATAAATCATTTTGTAGCTCCGCCCAGGATCCAAAAGCAGAACCATCAGTGCGGCTCTGGGCTCATGTCTTGACCTGCCCGTCCCACCCATTTTTTTAAAGAACGAAGTGTGTCTTTTACAGAAACTTTCCGTCGCCACAAACGCACCCGAAACAGCTCCTCCAAACGCAAGAGCTCTCTAACGTCAGCAATTGAGCCGTTACGACTTCGGTGATGGGAGTTGGGATTCAAGTGGGGTGGGAGACGAAGGCGTGGCTAAGTATCAGTTTGGGGCAGAACCTTCAGACCACAAAACCACTGCTGGCACTCAGAGATCACGTTCTCACGTTCTGATCCACCTACCCTATTTCTCTACACGCACATCCCAGAAATACATTTATTAAACTTGCCGTCGCCCAAATCGCGCTCGCATCCGCTTCGTCAAACGTGAGCGCTCTCGACCGTCAGCAATTGAGCCGTTGCGGGTAGGGAGGGGGTGAGTAGGGAGGAGAGGGAGGCGGGGAAGGGATGCGAAAGCCAGAGGCTGTCGGCGCTTAATCAGAAATGCGAGCAGCGCTGCGTTTCTGAAATACCTCGAGTTATGGAGCAGTTTAAAGCATCGACCGCCTTCCAACCACAAAACCACAAGCGGTGCTGTGGGAACACGCTTCAACATCCCACCAAAGCCTCTTCACTGGTAACCCGCCCCTATTTCTCGCCCAGCACAGCGAGCGGAAGCTGTGTATGGACAGACTAGACACAGTTGCTTCAAATGAAGTGTATTATTGAATATTTTTCTATGTGTGTTCAAGATGAGCGAATACATATCTTTAATGTTTAATGCTCACAAACACTCAGATATTACATTATAGAATAACATTAGAATAACGACTATTTGAATGCCATAATAAGGTAATGAAAGAAATCCATAGACGTCTAAAGCTTAACTGGCACTCAACGTGGTATAATTTTCCTAGTTACATCCACCAAAAATTAGAAGGAGAATTTTTGATACTGACACTCCTTCAATTCAAACAAGAAAATAATACAAACAAAAAAACCGCAAGACTTCGCATGCAACATACCCAATCTACACACTCAAATCATTTTAAGGAAGAGTCTCTACCACTTTGTATATCTTGTAACATCTCAATAACTATTTAATATATCTTAATAGATTGCCCAGTATATTCAGAGTTACGTACGACAAATTACTTTCAAATTGTCTTTCTAAATGACTAACGGAAATATCTCACATAATGGCTTCAGATTTCTTAACATTCTAAAATCATTTGATGCATTGTAAATAATTGAACAAGTGGTCGCTAATGACCATGCAGTTGAAGAGACAAAACATGAAGCTTATTAAAAAACGAACAATTACATTTATTTGGTTGGTAACAATAACGATGATAAAAATATGCCTTTTTACCACCAATATGACTTTTTCAAGTCAATCAAAGCACTCGACCATAAAAGCGTAGGTGCTCTAATTGAACATAGTTCGTGGCGGTGGCCGTCCTTGCCCTCGTGGTCATCCCGATGGTCGACGTCGACGTAATAGTGGTCAACACCTTTCCTAGATTGCCCCATCCTTCGCCATCACCTACTGACAACGAACAAAAAGAAACCCTTTCTTCATGAAGGACAAACGTCACAGGCGCGCAGCTTCGGCAGCGGTTGGAGCAAAGGGTCTGCATTTTCATTTCCACAGTCATGAATGACCGGGAGCCATGTGGCCTGGAAAATGTCCCCTCTGTCACTTTCCGGCCAATGCCTTCACGCTCGCCGCCGAGCCCTAAATCATGTAAACTCTTTGGAGGAGGGCAGTGAAGGGAGGAAGTCGCAAGAAACGAAGAGAAGGCAGCGAGATGGGAGAGCATTTGAAACACAAAGCGCCCTCGCTCTCCTTGCGACAGAGCTAATGGGCAACGCCCTCCCCCACCTACCCCCTCCCTCCACATTTCCCACTTCTCTCTCCTCCTCGCCAGGGCTCAGCTGTGCCGCTGCAGGAGGCATCTGTCAGATCTTCCCAACTCCCTCGCAGCGACCGCATTGTCTCAGAGCCCTCACATACAAGAGCGTCGGTTGCAAACACCGCTCCTAAAGGGCCTAGCTCGCAATCAGGAACGCTCCTCCTGCCGCTGTAAACTGGAGGAATTCTACGATAGTAATACTAGAAGGCGGAACAAACGTTTCCTTTTTCATTTTCTAAGCAAAAAATTGTGAACTATTTCCTGCATTCATTGCAATTCATTTTGAAGCATAAAGCGAATAACACTTTCAAGATCACTCAAGTTTAATAATAGCTGAAGATTTTGATTGGAAAATATCTGTTTGCCACATACATATGGGTCAATAATATTTTGAGAAGGCTTGCTCTGTTACTCCAACTTCTTTTTCCTTCTTTCATTGAGAAAAAGAGAGGAAAGAAAGGAAGGAAGAAGACGCAAGTAAAGAAAAAAATAGCAGAGAGAGAATAGTTGGGGATAAAATGAGTGACTGGGGAAAGAGGTGAGGAAGGAGTATTAAAAGAGGTAAGATGAATCGGAGAGAGAAAGAGAGAGAGAGGGAGAGAAAGAGAGAGAGAAAGAGAGGGAGAGAAAGAGAAGGAAAGAAAGAGAGGGAGAGAAAGAGAGAGGGAGAATGAGAAAGAGAGAGAGTCGGTCCGGTGGCCACAGCTGGGGGTATAGTTGGGGATAAAAAGTGACAAAACGCGGGAAAGAGGAGAGGAAGGAGAGTTAAAGAGGTGAGATGAATTGGAGAGAGAAAGAGAGAGAACGAGAGAGGGAGATACAGAGAGGGAGAGAAAGAGAGAGAGGGAGAGAAAGAGAGAGGAAGAGATTGGGGAGAGAGAGTGGGAGAGAGTGAGAAAGAGAGAGTCGGCCCGGTGTCCACAGCCCAAGCACATCTCAACTCTTTCTTTTTGACCCTCTTCCCCACCCTACAGAGCGAGACGGATCCACAGAAAGGGCTGGGAAACGGTTGAGGAGGGAGGTCCAACCGAGCGCTTCTTGCGGCGGCATGGCGCCGTATTTCAGCGACGGAATGCGCCCAGCCCCACCCCCTCTTCCTCCCCTCCACACGACATATTCCTCCCTCCCTGCCTCCTCCCATCACCCCTTCATTTACAGGACTTCAGAGACAGATTCTGGAGGGCCTGCTTCAAACATGGAGCTTTAGACCGACAACGCGATAGGGAGACTGGAGGCCTGAAAGAGAATGCATTTCATTTGGTACAGAAAGAACGTGGCGAACCTTCAAACAGGGAGTAACGTGCTGCTTGGTGATTTTCCACGACTTGAATTTAATTAATAATATATTATCGACTTCTCAGTAATTTAGTTGACAATATCATAGTAAGACAAGAGAATAATATACTCTTACCGTTGCCGAAAATGCAAAATGTCTGGAACCGTTTATTCCCTAAGAATACAGGGCTGCTAACAAGGACGTCTCACTTAGCGTGCCATGACCCAGCGCTCTGGCTGTACTACTGGCCTCTGAAGGGCAAAGGCCTACCAGAGGCGTCTCGGTCTTGCTGCCTTGTGTTAAGGCGTACGTGTAGTTGTGTAGTTAGCACATAGCCATTCCTACGCCGTATCCTGGTCTTCTCATCCTGAGAGGCGAGCTTTCTCATCGTCACACAGCAACAGATACTGGTACATTGTAAGGAAAGCGCACACTTTATACTTTCCCGACCAGGCATTGAACCCGGGATCGCGTCATTGAAAGAAAGATACCCGTGGGTCTGACCCAGAGCTCACCTGCAGAGAAAAGGTGTAGCTCACTGCTTGTTTAGCCAGCCTGATTACTGAAGACGGAAGCGGAGACTCTCGGACGCTTGGCTACATCTACAACTATACATTTACCTGAATAATGAATTAGAATCATGTTTATATATAGCAAAATAACAAAAAGCAATCATTACCCCAGTACTATTGATACTGTATTTTCGGTCTTGTTGCTCTATGATGCTATTTCTTCTTTGGCACTGTTCCTTTATTACAATATAGTATGTAAAAATAAAACATATCGCTCGTATAATATTTTATATATAAACGCTCAAATAAAAATAAAATCAGAAAAAATAAAATTTCCAACCCAAATACTATTCCCCAAATAAAACAACCCGAGCGGAAGGAATGTTTAGTGACTTTTAGAATTGCATCAATATTGTTTACAAATCTCTCCTTTCATTCGGGACAGTCCCGTCCTGCAGGTGCGGTCACCATGGCAATTGCCATGTCCCCCAATCTCAGGATTCCACAGGTCAACACCACCACCAAGTCTCTGGAGGTCGTTAACTCAGAGTGCTCTTGCTACTCCTGACAAACGGGGTCCCATAATCTTTGTTCGGTATAAGATGAATAAGGAGACACCTGGGTAGTGCCAGGTGTGGTCTGCAGCATCCTACTCTGCCCGGTGCTGGAGAATATTATGACAGCATCGATCTGAAAATGTTGCTGTCTGTAAGACAGGCATTAAGAAAATTGCGCTGGACAAGCGAATCCAATACGTGACAAGAAACGTGTTCCTACACCATTCGTACAGGTCAGGAAGGGTGCTGCATTGGCACGAGAACGCTCGCCATTCCTAAACGCAAGAATGAACGTCCATGTACAGACGGGATTAGATTCCGCAACCTTCAACCCGATTCTTTAACTGTCTCAACCATCCAGGCCAACCAACTTTTAGTTATTGACAAAACATATTTATCTAAATCACCAGCACAGAAAGTGAGTCTTCGGCATAAGAATGAAATGTTGAAAAAACGTTTTTAAATGAAAACATCAATGACACTTTTGTACACTTTCGAACTTTATAATTATCACTAATTCATGGAAATATAGTACGTATACTATATTATTCGGATCATTTTCTACCTGCGAGAATGCAGCTGTATTGATTCATGTTGCCCCAGTGTTTGTTTAAATTGCAATTCTCTGTTAATTCAAAGAAGCCCTGCTTTTCTTTGCAGTATATTTACGACAAAGTCTATTAGTCTGTACTTGTTACAAAGAGAAACACTTTGCAATCAGTAAACAATAAAGGTACATACTAATGTCCATGTTTGAGTACTGAAAATGAAAAATAAATAAATAAATAAATAAACGTAGGTTTAGTTCTTGGTTTGCTTTGCAGATGGAGGGAATTTGCTTTTACAGCTTGCCCACTTGCTCCATCGCCTCTAGTGGGCGCCTCTGCCAATTTCCGAAGCGATTTCCTCCGGCAGAGGGACCCTGCGGACCGGAAATCGCGGTCGCCGCCGCTTCCGGAGGGTCGCGTGGCGCCCCTGGGGTTCGTGGCCCGCCCTTTGCCCTGAACCTTGACCTTTACCCTTGCTGCGTTGCTCGTGGCGGAGAGCCAGTACATCACCAAGAACTGCAGATTGACCAACGCGAAACTGCTCTTCTTCTCTCAGGCCACGTAACCACTGTGAGGATACATCAAGTCTAGCGTTCTTTCGCTTGACCATCTCAATAAAAAAATGTGCCCATGAATTGTCAGACATTTCCAATATCCACTGTAACTATATATGCTTAAGATGCAATTATAATATCTACATAAATTTATCAAATTCAAAAAAAAAAAAAGGGTTTACGACAAGATAAAACACACTTTATGTTGTACGTTAAGTTTCTTTAAGCGGGTTTCCCATGTTACAAAGCACGTAACTATGCAAAGTAAATATTCAACCAGAAAGTTTACGAAGGCACTACTATTTGTAAATGTAATGATTAATTCTCTCACAGTAATTCTCTCATTGTCAAAACCAGCATGACTTCATGACATTGTCATAAATTAGCACAGTCCCATGTGTTTGATATACTTTCATAAAATAATTGGTAATACCATGTGTAGCTTTCAATAGCTTTAATTTTCCCTAGGCAGCGCAAAGATTGCTGAGAAGTCATGGGGAGTGTACGCAACCGCGCGAAAAGCACAACTTCATCAAGCCATAAAGAGGAAGAAACGGCGAACAAGCTCGCGTCATGCTGCACCGCTGGGACTCTTTACCCGCGAGTGGGACCTCAAGGGGGAAAGGGAGTGGCCCTTAAGCCCCCTTCCCACATTCCTACTCTCTCTTCCTCTGTCTATTACAACTTAGCACCTTTTGTCTCTCAGTCCCTTTTCCCTCTCATCGTTTGCACCTTGCCTTGAAAACACGCACTTGGAGAGACAGGGCAGAGAATGTTTTTTAACGTGAAGCTTTAAAAACATTAAAGTCGAAAGATAATTTTGCTGGCTTCTGAAACATACTGCTGCTTGTAATTATTATATGATGCTTTTTTTAGGTGAATGGTTGATCATAAAACTGTGAAGACGCATATAAGCGGCGAAGTGGTTAGCGCGGGGTGTGGTTAGCATTGGGCAGACTTGCGCATCGACTGTATCTGCACTAGATCAAATGAACAAGACAACCTCCTACGGAAGTTGTCTTTCGAATAGCGGCAACTATGTTTAGATATGAATCGCGGCATTCGTGAATGCAAAAACTCACTGCGCAGGAAAGCAAGTGCTCTTGAAGATGGTCATAGATGAGTGAATCTCCGATGCTCCCTTATGTTTGAATAAAAACTAAACTAAGGACGAATATCCTATAATACATCCGATTATTATAATAATAATAATAATGATAATTATTATTATTATTAATGTAACTTTTGTCAGTACGCCGTAGTGTACTCTTCATTTTGGTAGTGGTGTAGTATTCACGCATGATGAAGGTATTTATTTATGTAGTCCACTTCATCCTTGTGCGTTGCCTGCCTCCCGCAATGGTCTATGGAAGCAATACATTGCTTCTCTGGGAAGCACTTGCGGCAGGTGAAGCTATAGGTGAAGATGGATGGGTGCAGCTATCTTCGGCTGTAACATTCGGGATTATCCCCGATCAGGACCTGATCACCACTGGCTCGCATGCTGTCACCTCCAACGGTGACTCCGAAGGTACTCTAGCGCTCCCCAGGCAGCGGCTGCTATTCCGAGGCCTTACGACGCATATTCCATGTTTCCATATCTATATGGGTATGCTATCGCCCTGTTTGTCGCCAAAGTTTCTGACGTTGCCCGTCTCCCACGTGGCTAAGTTCTCAATTGCTCGGACGTAGGGATAGAGTTTAAGAGACTATTATTATTATTATTATTATTATTATTATTATTATTATTATTATTATTAATTTCTACTACTACTAATAATATCCGAACGACCCATGACTTGGCGTGTTCATAGTGACAAACAGATTCTATGGCTTCAAAAGTCTGTGATGTCTTACTGTTCGATACGACCGGTGTGAGCGTTTTGAGGTAAAATGAAATGTATCATCGGTCAACATCATTGAATGTTGGAAAGTAAGGAAACTCATTTCAGAAAAATCACTTTTTCAAATAATCACAATACTCGTATTTTTAACTTTTGTTTTAGAATCTTCTCTATAATCGGGTTCTCAATTTTTGGTGGTAAAATATGTTTGTGTTCGTTTAAATTGTATTCGTTTTAGTTGCTACTTTACATACACGTAAACATTAATAATGGCATACCAATGTCCGCTCCATTATCCGACGAACACTAATGAGAGTTAGGAAAATGAGGCATGCATTTTTATACGCATTTTTTTCTATTCGATAAAAAATTTAAACAAAATATTTGAAAATGTTGAGGCTTCATGTAAGGTATCTACCCCAAAAATCATAACATTCATTTGAAATTGAAGGCATAGTGACATCATACAGATCGATGAATATCAATTGAAGATATCATCCAGATGACGAAAGTAAATTTCAGAGAAAATCATACTACTCTTTAGGCGATAGCGTTCTTGGCAGACTGGCGGACCGACGACGGGTTTTGGCGTACAGAACTTGTACTGTAACAAGGCCCTCAAAACCAGCATTCTGACTATATCCAGTGTTAGATAAAGTAATTTACTACATATTGGAAGAAAATTCATCCACGTTTTTCAGATAAGGGCCCAACAATAGATCTTTTGCCGTAAAAAAATTACTGGAACATTACAATAGTTTCCGTATGCTACGCAACTAGTGTAAGAGAAGGTAGAAAATACGCTACGTCTATAGTTCATCCCCCCATTAGAGAACAACTGTTTCAAAGAATGTTAAAATGTTGCAGTTGGGTAGGAAATACACGAAGTGTGTACCATTGTAATATCTTGATGTCTATGTGGACGGATGGAAGAGTGTGCCATGGGAAACTGTCGTATTGAGCTGAAACTTGATAAATACGTGGGGAGTAACATCTACATGTACCCTCCTGGAGATAATTATGATATTTTGATTCTGGGAATATTTTGCAGGAAGCCTGCACGATTTTCAATTTTTCTCGAAAATGGTTGAAATGTTTTTCTTAATTTTTTGGAATAGAAAAACATCGATTTACGAATGTGATATAGTTAATTATTTTCATTAACACTTTTAACATGATAACTATTAACATTTTTGTATTTATAACACCTAGCGTTTACATTTGAAAGATCATTTGAGGTGTGTTCTCAACCATAAGGTTTTGGACGCTATAAACGTTCTCTCTTGTTCATATTAACCGATTTAATAGAATAGAACCTTAAGTTTAATAATATTTGGAATTAATAGAATGAACGCATATCTGCCGACGTTTATTCATTATTTCATTGTGTAAGTCGTAATCGATTTGTTGATAGCGGTCGACATTTCGTCCTCAAAGAAACTTATGAATATGAGTTACGAAGTACAAATAACCAGTTTTCTAAAGTTCGTAAAGTGTTTTTAAATGTAATGAATAGTGAATGTACATAAACGCAATATCCAGCATCGCGTGACAGAGGGTGTCCTTTTACAAAAGGAGTAAGTGAGTATAACTGGTGCATTCTTTTTTGTGAAGTGGCGGACAGCAGAATTAGTTTACCATAGTTCCCTTCAATGTACTGACTGTATTGCCTTGGTAAGTATAAATGCAGAAATATATTAAATCCGCATTGACAGTGAATGTATTGTTTCAGAATTTATAATTCTGCAAAAATACTGAATAATAGCAAACAATATTTTTGATATTCTGCGAGAATAAATTATAACATAATATGAAACATAGTTTTGAATGTATACTATCGTAAGCGCAATAGAAACACAAAACTTGAATCAAATGAAATCAAAATAATCGAAGAAAAGATAACAAATAAATTACTTTCGCTAGAAATTCTTGATTTGTGAACTTGCTGATGCAATGTAGGCGTTTGTAATAATTCAATTGCGACACGATGCCACTAAACACGATGTATATGTATGTAGATGTTTTATAACAGAATGATTGTTAGTCATCTCAGATCGGACAATTAATTTGTTCTCAGATCCATGAGAAGTGTATTTATTATTAAATCATTCATTTATTTGTAATTAATCAATAATTGAGTAGAGTTGAAGAGAACAAGTAGAAATACATATTTATATAAATACATATACATATTTTGTTGTATTGAAACTTTTTGTAATTGAGATATTTTTTGGAATCTGCTAGGTTTGAGTTTTTTTCTGTCGAGCGCCCCAGCCTTGGAAAGTTTTATGGCAAAGTGGTTTCCCGAGATATGTGGTGATGTACGTATCATGCACGTAATTTTGTATGTAAAGGGAAATAATATAACAAGGACGAGAAAGAAAAAATCGTGCGTTGTCCGTTTATTTGGTGCTAATTCTCCTGGTGCTGATAGAGTAAATCAAGGAGAACTATCGACCAGATTGGCCGGCCGTGAGGATTTTCCTCCACTAAGTGGCTGAATTCAGCTGAGATATTTATACAGCTAGTGTGTAATGTCTCACGTCAGTCGGAACTCGAACCAAATAACTATCCATAGCGACACACTATTAACATTTGTTGATACTCACACGCACTTCAACCAGTAATACAGTACACTAGGAAAGTCCCTTTGCACTGAGTCGAATCAGGACCTCCAATTAAAAACTTCATTTATGTCGGTTGCAACCTGATAATTGGAAAAGAAGGGAAACACAAGGGAATAACAGTTTCAGGATCTATTATGATTGTGATCAGTACACGATTTACGTTTTCAGCTCGTGCTACCAACATAATTTCTGTAGCAAGAATTGTCAGCAGCGAAGTGCCACTGCAGAAAGATTTTCCTGGCGCGCTGTATTAGTTTTGAATAGATTGGTGGTTCCAGAACATTCAACACCGGACTGCTCAAACTCTCCTAACAACTGGATTGAAAATGGAATCAGCGGCTCATGGGAATATTTGAGTCAGTGGCTCAGTGGGCAGGCGCTGCAGTCACCGGCGGGACGCTCAGGGGAAGTGCACGGCTGTTGGCACCCTCCGCGCCGTCCAGAGCCAGGTGGTGGTAGCCGATTAAATTCCGATTAAAAAGCGATTACTCTACTGGA
Source organism: Gryllus bimaculatus (assembly GCA_017312745.1). Lineage (NCBI taxonomy): Eukaryota > Metazoa > Arthropoda > Insecta > Orthoptera > Gryllidae > Gryllus > Gryllus bimaculatus. Next base: position 12,709,590 of record BOPP01000001.1, read on the forward strand.
GGCTGCATTTCGCTCACAATTAGCGCAATTAAGGTCAGCCTGCGGTGACGAATGCGATAATAATTCGATGAATAGTAAATTAGGGACGGGGTTGATCGTGTTGGTGAAATTGGCTGTGTGAAAATAGCTCTGCATTATTCTCCAACTGGGGATTTGGTTTACTCGCATACTTTTAGAAAGCTTAGTAGCGTCATCGTACCTACTTGGAGATTTTTCAGATTCTCTCCAGATAGCTTAGATTGGATAACCTTCAGAAGCGGTCACCATGTCACTTGTCTTCTACTTTATCATCGAAATGACGTACGGATCCGAATTGTTGGTGTGTACTTTCTAGCCCACTTTATCTTCGTCCATGAGCCCCCTCCATACCAGCCCGTGGAGAGACACAGTCTGCACTTTGGTAGCGCTTTACTGAGCCCCGTAGATCTAAACATCTGATGTCGACACCTCCGCAATTACACATGGGAGAACAGATTTAAGTTTACTACGGGGAAAATTTTTTTTACGTGAATGGAATAAAAAAGGAGGAATGTCTTGGGAAGAGTAATTCAAGATAGGTGGGTGTGAATAATTGAGTCACTAAGTTTCCAGATGCGTAAAGTCGTTATTCCTGTATGTATAGTGTGTGTTTTATCGCTAACGGTCTTGGGGATCTTACCGTGTAGGATGGTCAATTCCATCTCCGAGCTACCCGTCAGCTTGCCCTTAGACTAGATATCTCCCACCAGCGAGGCACTGCCCTTGCCGGAATAAGTTCTAAGCTCCCGAATGGTCTCCCGGCATGTGCGATACTTGTGTACATGTGTGTGTGTGTGTGAAAGTAAGACGTGATGATAGGACAAGAAAGAGGAAGGAAAGATCGCTCGCGGTCCGTGGACAGTTTGTTAGGATATTGTTCCAGCATTCGCCTGATGTTGATAAAAAGAACCACAGAAAACTATCGATCAGAAGAGACTCCCGCTAGAATTCCAGACCGTGGCTGAATTCGACGTAAGAATGTAGCTAGTAATGAAAACCGTCGTCACTCAAACCATTGGAACTCCCAATCTGAAGCACGGCAGTGACACCAATTTATTCTCTGAGCCATCTAAGCCCGTGCAAGATCAGTTGGACAGCCCATAGTGTGCCACAACGTAAAGATAAGCAACGATGCTTTTTCGGAATTCAAACAGGCGAGCTACCGAATCGAGACGGCGCTGCAGTCGTGCCTCAGTGACCGAGTGAGTGAGAGAGCGAGAGAGACGGAGTGAGAAGAAGAAGAAGCGGAGTGAGAGGAAGAGACGGACTGAGAGGAGAGATGGAGTGAGTGAGAGAATGACTAAACGAGGGAATCAATGAGGCTATGGAATCAATAATGAACGAGATAAGTGAGAGTAACTGATAGCATTAGACACATTATAACTAATCTGTGTGTCTAAGAGAATTAGCCACTCTACTAAATGATGTGGAGCGAAGATATCAGGGCAGGGAGCGAGTCCTGTCAAGATCAGCAGTCTCTTGTTGAAATCAGACACCGCGTGCTCTAATGTAGGCAAGAGGCGAGGAAATGGAAAACTTTTCTTTCTTAGTTGGCGCTGAAGCGGCAGAGGATTCTTTCTCTTTACACCACGCACTTTTCCTGCGAAATTAAACCATAAATCGCCTCCGCAATTCCAACTTTCCCCGCACCGCGCGTGTATACGGATGAAAACAGAGGCGGGTCGAGCGCAGAGAGAGCCGAGGGTGGTCAGGTGAAAATCGACAATGTCGCATTGGTTGCGAACGCTAGGAACGGAATGGGGAGGGAGATGTGGCAAGGGAATGTCTCTGAAGTCAGGAAGCATTTGATTTCTTTGTATGTGCGTGTTGGATGTAGATTCCAGTAATCTATATGGCATCTGTGAATGATTAGCAGATTTTACAGCATAGTTTCTTCATACGCCTATTCCATGGTCCTTCAGAAGATCCATGATGTAGAGGTAGTTAGATAATAAGGGTACTGTGATTCAGTTTCATTCCCGGTCAATTCGTGAGGAATTTGTGGTGGACAAAGTTTTTTTGCTGATGGTTTTCGCAAAACTGTTCTCTCATACTGTCGTTCATTATTGCTCCATTATCATTCAAATCATACCATCGCACATGAATCTGATCATCTCAGGTTTTATGTTCGAATTCCAACCACATCGACCTCCGCGAGGAGATGATATGTCAAAATCTATTGTATAAACAATAATCGGTAACATATTTCTCTCATTTTTTCATCATAGATACATGCCCTGAAAACCTTTAATTTTAAAGTTAAAGTGAGTTGCAGGACATATTACGCGTTGGTTAGTGCATTGATTGGTTAGTGAGTCATGGCTAGTCAAATGCTAAGGTCAATAGTTCCGTTAGGGGAGCGCATGTTTTTATCGCGGAAGGTGACGGTGTCAGGCGAGATCCGGTGTCGATGTATCTTCCAACAGCGGCTCACTGCCTCGGCCGAACTAAGTCTAAGCTCCCGACTGATCTCTCGTCATGTACGTTAGTGCAGTGCATGTAAGTGTAAGTAAATGGTGAAGATAGGACAAGGAAGAAGAAGAGTAAGGATAAGAATAGGAAGAAGAAGAGGAAGAGGAAGAAAAGGAAGAGGAAGAAGAAGAAGAAGAAGAGAAAGAAGAAGAGGAAGGTGGAAGAAGAAGAAGAGGAAGAAGAAGAGATACCGCGCAGTCCGTGTCCCGTTTATAAGGGTACGGGTGTTGAATTCTCCTGAGGTGAGCGGAAAATCCACCGATAACTATCGATCAAAGCAGCTGGCATCTAGAATTCTCCTATAGACAGCGGCTAAATTCGATCTATCTGCCTAGCCAGTGTCGAAAAATCCGCCACCGTCAGGTCTCGAACCCTTCGACGGCCCGGCTAGAGGCATTGCAGTTGTCACATCGGTTGGTGCCCTGGCCCATCTTTGCAGCACATACGCATCGACTGAGTCGGCCATGGAGCCAGCTCGCACCCGCTAGCTCTCCACTCGAGGCGTCGAGACCAACCGAGGTGGGCGATCGGGCCGGGATTCGGCGAAGGGCATCGGGCGAAGTTGGAGGCGCGGAATGCCGTCCCTGCTCTGTTGTCCCCAAGGGACAATTTATGGAGCTCGGGAGACCTTTACTTTGCTCTATGTGTGGCCTTTCTCTTGAAAGGGCTGTTCCCGAACTCCCACGTGAGGGAACTCGTCGCCAGTACCTTGCTTTGAATGATGGTTAAATAAAAGACTATTCGTAATATTGAACTATTATTATCGACTAAACGCTACCACATGGGGGAACGAAATATCACACGTAACTACCGGCGTTCATCAAGGATTTAACGTTCCTTCAGAATTACGTAAACAAATCCCTTGTTACTAAATACAGCACATGGGTACATTTTTCCATTATTAATCACGTAAACAATGTACATGCGTTTTCCTCGAGAGGTGGTAGAAATCGTCATTCGCTGGACGGTGCAATACGGCGCTGACCTACGTTAGCTAACGTGGTTTTCTTCAACCAGATATCTCTCCACAACGAAGCACCGCCCCAGCCAGGACAAGCTGTAAGCTCCCGACCGGTCTCCCGATAAGTGTGATAGTGTTGTGCATGCAAGTGTGTGTAAGGGGTGAGGATAAGGCTAGAAAGAGGAAGGAACGATCTCGCGCGGTCCGTGACCCCTTTGTTGCGGTACTTCTCCGACATTCGCCTATTGTTCGGAGAAACCACCAAAAACTACCGATCAGAGCAAGTGACCGTTAGAATTCTCCGCTAGACAGCGTCTGAACTCGACCCAGCTTTCTAGTTAGTATCGAAAACCCCTGCCACCGCCGGGACTCGAATCTAGGTTCAAGGCTCTGCAGTGACATCAGTTGGCTCTCCGAGTCACCTCTCCCGTCAGACTTTTTCAAGAAATTGTATTTATATGATTTTTCTCATAAAAATATGGTATTAATAAAAGTATTGAACAAAGAAAACACAAATTTATATTACACATATATAAAAGCGATAACACAAATAAAATATTCGGTTACTGATACACCTCATTTATACCCTTCGTACATACGTTTCAACTGTCTGATATTAGCTGTGTAAAGGCCCAGACGTTATGAACTAGCACTTCTGGCACTTTTTCCAGGCCTAAAGAAAAGCCGCCAGCCTCAAGCCCGTAGCCCGTAGCCCGTAGCCCGTCTTCCTGATGTGTGCATTCCGTAGATTCTGTGACCACACCTTCCACAGAATTAAGAGGTTGAACTAATTTAAAATAGAGTATTTCTAATTAAGAAGGAAGCTCAAACTTTGAAATTTCCTCCCACGGATCGGTCGAGGCCGTGTGAGGGCTAGGGTCGAGGGTCGAGGAGCCGAATGGCCGCTGTTCGCCCTTTGTCCTCCCTATCAGCGCCCGGCAACCAGCGCTGCTTCGCCGCGTGGCTACCTTGTTTTGCCCCGCCGTTGCTTCGCCCCGACCCCAGCGGCCCTGCGAACGCTCCGAAGCGTCGGGTGGTCCGCCTCTCCATTGTGCGACCTCCGCCAAACACCCCCGAGCGGATAAGCGACCGCTCTCTGCTTACGAAGCGGCGACACAATGAGAATACCAACTCGGCCCTGCATTGTCTCCCGAGCAATTTCAGCGCCTTGCTTATTGGGGCTCCCCAGCAAATCTCGACCCTTCAGCCTCACTAGAATATAAACACATTGATAAGTACTCCAGACTTCATCACTTTCTGCGCATATGTTAATGATGACTCTTATTCGAGATACTGAATACACAGCAAAAAGGTAGAACAAATATTTTTCATACAAAATATTATTAAAACAATGATAATTTTTTCTTTATATTACGGTATTTTAAGTTGCCCTTAAAGAAAGAGGGCATCCACAAAAAAGGGTTAGTTGCATGTAACTGTAATATATATTAATTGATCTTGTTTTGTTAGTGTTTGTTGCAATGAAAAAGCTAGTTTTTGTAGCAGCAAACAAATGCTGCAGAACAAAATGTCACAAAATTATTTTCCAAAAAGTAGCACTCTCACTGCTCAAGAACGAATTAAATAGTCTTGTATCATATTGCAATTAATTAATTATTTTAAGAAGAAATCTTAACAAAAATTGAAATAACGTGGTGTGGATTAAACCTATACATAGTATAACAATTCGTTATAAACCAAGAACATAAAAACATTACTGTACAACACCGATCAAGGCCGCCATCACGCACCCTTTGCATCGGCGTGAAATGAAATGGGTTCTGGGCGCCGTCCAGCAGAACTCGTGCACAGTCGTCCTCGGCACGCCCAACCTTCGAACACGTTGCCGAACATTGCTTATGGGCTCGTCCTCCGCTGCTTGCAATACCGCCACTTCGATAGAACAAGAAAAACGTCGAAAAAACCAACTACCACAAAATACATATTTTTCAAAATAAGTGTCTAAGGACAATCACTAACACAACAATTATTAATGATTTGAAGGGTGAGAGCCTCTTCAACGTTAAAACACAAGACCAAGTTGAGTAAAGATAAAGAGAGGACTTAAAAACACATATTTAATTACAATTTTAATTGATGAGAAAGAATACAATTGGGAAAGTCCAATAAAAGAAAATATTAATACAATCTAAATAAAAAATCTGAAAATGTGAATCAGTTAAAAAGAGAATGAAGTAATAATTGGAAGCTAAGATAATTTTTCCTCTTATGTCAGGCATTAAAATCATATTGTGATAAAACGGTACCCAAAATTTCCCCAAAATTATATAAATACAGCATCTGTCAGAAATGGTGGCAAAGCGCTGATCATGAGTGGTGTGAATAAAAATGAGCGTATGCTCTTTACTCGCGTTTTAACATAGATTTATTTTCTGCCAAAACTGATTGCAACGTGACAGGGGAATTGTCGTGTATTCACCAATGACAATTGTGCGCATTGAAGATCTCGCCTCGTGTAAATGTGGCCTCGTCAGACTACAACATGCCTGCAGTGAATTCGCCTTCGTTTGTGTCACGTGGCAGCAGCCACTCGCAGTACGCCATCCACCGATCAAGGCCGCCATCACGCACCCTTTGCATCGGCGTGAAATGAAATGGGTTCTGGGCGCCGTCCAGCAGAACTCGTGCACAGTCGTCCTCGGCACGCCCAACCTTCGAACACGTTGCCGAACATTGCTTATGGGCTCGTCCTCCGCTGCTTGCAATACCGCCACTTCGATAGAACAAGAAAAACGTCGAAAAAACCAACTACCACAAAATACATATTTTTCAAAATAAGTGTCTAAGGACAATCACTAACGCCCTTTGGTTTGACACTAATGACCAACTCCATACAGAACTATCCGTTGAACCCATTGCCAACCATATTAATTATTTCGCCTCCAACGTCTATTACATACCACAAATCCCCCACACTCAATCCACTCAAAGCCAAAATCCCACACAACCAACCCGAATTCAAAAATTAGTAAGCGTTCCACGCATTCCTGAAAAAAATAGCTGAAATTTACAATGAACACATGTACCAAATTCGCTGCCTCACCCATGTATTTGGTTAAGAATAGCATGTAAGTTAGTAGTTGGCATCCTAAACACATGTAGAGTATAATGTTTTACTTTTCAACGTAATAATCAACAAGAAAATAAATAAATTTAATAAAGTACTACAACGACGGCATGGCCTTCCCATGTCTGCACTACTCGTGGAAGCACGTTTCATTCGTTGTCGTGTCATCAGCACGTCGAACGTCGTTGAGTAGTATCGCACGGTTCTGTACACACGAACAGCAACGCTGACCTTGTCGCCCAATACCAAATACCTATCACAATACTTGTCTGTTGCTAAGGTCCCCATTTTCACCATACCAAACAGTTTCTTGTTTAGAACTGATGCACTACATCAGCACAACGTCTGACACAGCACAGCATCAACAACTGAAAGGGTCAAGGTGCGTAAAAAAAAGGTTGTTTCGTTATCGCGGTAACAATGGTAGCACGGCGCGTTGAGCGTTCTGTGCTAGAATAACCAGATGTAAAGTTTATTTTTGCTAAAGCACGTAATTAAACCATATTTCGGCGTCATTATAAAGTTGTCGTCGCTAAAAACATCAAGGGCGAGAGCGAAGACGAGGGCAAGTCACGGGTAACAGATCCTCGAGGGCGAGGACAAAGGTGAGGGCGAGAGCGACGGCAATTCGAGGGTAAAGGCGAGGGCGAGGGCAAGTAGGGGGGGGGCAAGTCCGAGGGAGAGGGCAAGTAGAGGACGAAGGCAAAAAGCCGAGGCGTGAGAACTAGATAAGGGCAAGGGCGAGAGCTAGAGCGAGGGTCTGAAGCGAGGGCGAGGCAGGGGTCAGGGCGGAGGGCGAGGGACCCGAGGGTTGTCGCAAGGGTCGCGTGGCGAGGGCGGGGACGAGGTGTGGTCGCGAGGGCGGGGACGAGGAGGGCGAGGGCGAGGTGGCGGCCAGAGGTGGGCCGAGGAAGAGGGCGGGGCAAGAGTGGAGGCGCAGGATATATGTTGCGATGATGGGAACAACAGTTCTGGAGAAAGCACAACCCACCACGACCCAGGCTGATTCCCCGTGAGATTAAAGGAGAAGTGGCCAAAAACCGACAACAGAAATTGAAAAAGTTGCACTGCAAGAACTTCCCCTAGCATTACGCACAAACCTAACATAATATTGTAGTTTTCACTTCTGGTGTTGCCTTTTTATGCACGTCATATTACGCTTATAGAGTGGGACAGACACACATTTTCCAACTTTCAAAAAAAATTCTGCATTGTACGGTGTTCGTGAGCAACCATGCTCACCAGAGCTGTCAAAACTTGTTAGCGCAGAGACATCGCTTTTTTAAACAACTCGGCTGCTGTTCAAACATGGCCCGTGACAAAAGCCCCGCGGACAATTTCGGACGGATGAGGCGAGGCGAGGTGAGGCGGGCCTAGAATTTCGTAATGGGACCGTGGCTTCAACATGTTTGCTTTAACGAGACATGAAAAAACTCAGCTGTGACCATGTGAAACACGTTGAGGTTAAAATTATTAGAAACGCGCTCAGGAATGCACACATTCATTTAGAAAATATAATATTACAATAATTTCGCACCAGAGAGTGCAACTCTATGCTGTTTTTTAAACCAAGAATGTCGTTTAATTAAAGTACGATTATCACCGGCCTTCTTTTTCCCGTTACATTACATACAACAGCTGACATTACAGTTTCTGAGCGATGAAATCAAAAAGGTTACTCAGGAATTCTGTGATGAACATTTGTTGTATCTCGTAAAAAATTAAAATCAATGCGATTATCAAAAACTGCACTAAAAATAACAGAAATGGTAAAAAATGACTCTTTAATTGAAAACCACGGAAAATGCAAAAAAAAAGACGTATGGAAATGGATCATATTTTTGTGTCATAACATAAAATTAATATATATACTAAGCGGCGTTGTTCTAAAGCGAAAAGGAAAAAATGACATTTCTTTAAAATTCGCTCCCAAGTAATAAGATATCTTACAATACTCAATTGTAAAACTATCAAAACTTTTTGGTCCATGTGTATAGCAGGTATCATATGGTAATATTAAGTCAAACGGGATCTTAACATGATTTTGATAATTTGAGCTATGCCACACAGAGTGGATTATTTCGTGGAAAGAGATTAAGGTGTTCATCCTTGGAGTCAGGAACTGCCGAGAGGAGGGCGTATGCAGGGACCAGAGCTTTTTCTGCCAAAGCTTAACATGTTTTGAAGTAAAGTACCCTCAGATGAAAGGAGGAATATCTTTTAGAGAAAATTGGCTGTACTGTTTACGCGCTACCGTTTACAACGTTAGGAAAGGCGCTTTGCTATCAATCTATTTTTCGGTAACAAGGGCCTACAAAACATAGATTCTCGCTAGAAAGCGTGATTAGAGGAAGAAATACACTACATATGCAAATAATATTTATCTATTTTTTCGTTACCAGGGCCCGACAATTAGAGCTTTTCCCGCTCTAAAATTCGCCGTTTTCCGGCGCACGATTACAACACCTTACATACATATAGGTGAGAAAGAAAAAAGAAACAATACGACGGAAGTCGAAGGAAACGAAATGACTCACTCAAAATAATTATTGAAAACTACCCTGTATAACAAGTAACAAACTTTCAATTACTTGGTTGCTTGCTGTATTGCTGTATTTAACCGACCTTGAAAAGAATGATATAGATGGTTTAATTGTTTTTCACCATCGTCCTCCGTGTTTAAAATATTAAAAATGTATGACATAGAATATTTTAAGACACCTTCCAGGGAAAAAACGGAGACAGTACTCTACCGTTATCGTGTAACGGTACACAGTGTAACGTGTAACAGTAAAAATTCACTTTTTTTAATATGGCGTCAAAATTGGTTGACAAAATACCTTCAAATGCTACTATTTGTCACTGTCTCTAATTTTTTCAGCCAAAGCTTAACATGTTGAGTCTTCATGTAAAGTACTCTACATGCAATAGAAACCGAGAAAAAAATAAAATATGAAAACACGTTTCTTGTTGTATCTCTGCAACTGATTGCACTAGAAAGCTGATTTCTACGATAGTTTGTATTCTCTTTCACATGAGCATCGCGAATATCGATTTGGTGTGTGGACACATTCTCCACCTTATCCGCCTTCAACTTTTGTGCGATTTTAAAATTTAACAAAAACAAGATTTTCTAAAAAACGGCTCCACATTTTTTCATTAACTTTGTTAAAGATATTTTTAATGTTCCCTAGAAGATGATATAACCGCAATTTTGCTCAATTCTATTGTTTTTATAATATAACTTTTTCTTGTCTCTCACGACGTTAAAACTTACATTTGCGATAATTTGTAAACATTATTTCATTTGTGCACACGTGCCTTATATAGTGTCAAATAAAGTTTCTGAAAAATTGAACATTTTCTTATAACATGAGAACAAAATTCCGCCTTTTCAGAAACACTCAAAGGCCATTTTCTCAAAACCCACTCGAAATGTTAACGAAATGCAAACAAAGTTTACAAATATAGTACGAGAAATTCTGTTACAATCTATAGCACTACTAGTTTATATACTAAAATATACATTTAGCCGACCTGGATGGCCAAGGAGGATAAGAGCGTGTTGTGGCTCAGCGCGTCGTTCTTAAGGGTCGCGGGTCCCATTTCCGACTTGGCCATGGTTGCTTGTCTCTTTTCTCGCATGTATGTATTGCCATGGAAGGCCTCGCGCACTGCTGACCCCAGGAGCCCGCAAGTGTGTTGGTCTCTAGTATGATATCGAATATGCGTCCCGTCGAGTCGTAAAGGGTAACTGGCTGTCAGCTGGATAAAAGCCCTAGAAGAAATGCATTTTTCTTCTAATTTACATCTGTCACCAGGCTTTGGTATTTCACTGCTAATTTACATTTTTTAGCGAGTGGTTCACAATGAACAATATTGTGGAAGAGAAGGGAATTGGTGCATTTCTACAAACCAGAGAGCGTACAGTAATGGGTCATTACATGAGAGGAATATAATTGATGATATTTGTTGGTAATTGAAAGCCATGACGAAAGCAACAATGGTAACGGGAAGCGATGCACGATATAGTCATTATAAATAAAATGTGAGTGAACGTGTATGTAAACACAACTTGGAAATGTAAAGAATATTGTGACAGAATTAGTTAAATATCATGGACATGTGAGTAATTGTCGTGAGCGTAAGATAGAATAAATTACAACAGAAGCAAGCAATAAATAGATGGGACGCATAAACAACTTCGCCCAATAGGAATAGAAATAATTCGATACCAGAATCCGAGATGTGCAGAGCAGACAAACAGAAACGCGATTGAGGACAGTTCGCGCAGTATTGTTGTTGATGACAATAGACTGGCGCAAATAATGAAAAACTAGAGAGACGAAGCTGGGACTGGATGGAAAGTAAAGTATAGTATCTTCGAGGTGTAGATCCGCGATCTAAAGATATCTCTGTCGAGTTATTAGAAGTTCGAAGGTGAACTAAAAATGTTCTGAAAGTAAAACGCCAAAAATTAAAATCGCAAACAATTTCGTGATAAGTGTAACGAAATAATAAATTAACTAATGCATCGGGAAATCGTTATAATTTTATCGATACGATCACGTATGTCAAAACCGATATTTTCGTGTGTTGAACTATGAAACTGGTGACTGAGTGAACCTATTATGACAGTCAAGGGTGCAGATTTGGCAGAAACAGGAAAGTAGCATTGGTAGAATTTTATTGAAACTGGGAAACTGTGAGAAGATCAATTCTTGTTCAAATAAATTAAAATTAAATTAACATGGGGAGAAACGACGGTTATGCATGCTTTAAGGGAGGGTTTATAAGAATAATTTGAGATCCAGAATAATCAGATTGAATTAAATGTTATAAATATAAACGTTTGTTTGAAATTTTGAATTATTTGTCGTTGTCTGAATGGTAAAAATGTGTTAGTGTATTTATGGATGTTTTACAGAATACAGCTACGTAAAATTGGTCTGGACGTAAATGTTGTTATTAGAGGTATCCCCGATCGTGCTTTTGGAAATCAAAAATATTCCAACGTATGCAAATTTACAATCCAAAGATCCTGTAGCGGTAGGCTATCGGGAATGCAGAATTTAAATTTTATTATGTTCGCATCATTTCGGCTGGTAAACATTGAAACTAGGGCAAGAGAAAACATAAAAAGATAATAATTAATAGCGAAGTAGTTGATGTGCCAGCATGGTGACAATCTATAATAAGCCGAGAAGTAAGTTATCAGACTGACACGCCCAGGAATAAATACTGCGGTATTTACGTTTGATGTTGTATAGGCTGGAGGGAAAGAGATGAGATTGGCACGCTCAATGTGGGGCGATTGTTGATGTTTATAAATAAAAAAAAATGTTTGTAAACAAAGGTCGTAATGACAAGTGACCAGAGTACACAGGCGTAAACAAGATGTTTCTCTTCCATGATAAGCGTTTTCCTGTTCAGTTTAATTCAATCGGTAGCGCCTCTTACTGTTGCTTCTTCCCACGAAGCCCGTTGCAGCGAGAAGAGAAACGAAGAGAAGTGACTCAAGGTGGGAAGAGGTGGGCGGTGGTTTGAAAATGTCCGTTTCCGCGCGCCGTCGGCTCTCTCGCCTTTAAAAGCGCCGCCCCCTCCCTTCCCTGGCCACGGGAAAGTTTGCGGCGCCCAGGCACTCGGAATGGAGGGGAAGTGGCGAGGAGCCTAGGTAGACTGTGTACTCGCATCCAGGGCGCTCACCGGCCCCCATGCGCACCCACCTGCACCTACTTGCGCTCACCGCACAGAGAGCCACGCCCGCTATTCCCTTTACCTACACCGCACTCTATCACCCCTCGGATTCTTCTCTGGCACTGAAGATAAATTGTATTTTGTGAGATGAAGCCGGGGGAGGTGGGGTGAGGTGAGATAATGTGAAGTGATGGAGCAAAGGGAGGTGGAGTGTGGTGGAGTGAGCTGAGGTGAGAAAGTGAGGAGAGTGTAAAGTTAGGTGAGGTGAGATTAGGTGAAGTGAATTGAGAAAAAGTGAGGTGACTAGGTGAAGCGAGATCAGGTAAAGTGAGGTAAGGTGAGAATCTAGTGAGATGAGGTTAGGTAAAGTAAGGTGAGATAAGATTAGGTAAGGTGAGGTGAGATAAGATGAGGTAAAGTGAGATGATTTTATGTCAAGTGAAGTGATATTGGGTAATGTGAGGAGAGGTTCGGTAAAGTGAGGTGAGGTAAGGTAAATTGAGGTGAGGTTACTTGAAGTGAGGTAAGATAGAGTTCTGTGAATGCTTGTGTGCAGGAATTATCATGTACTTCAGATTATTTTAATGTTGGTCAATGTAAACCTAATGAATGGAAAGTTGAAGTACTCTGCCCTCACGTTTCTATACGTAATTGCAGAATGAATAATAAATGTAATATATTTTGATTCTGAAAGCTGAATTTCTTTTCTGTATTTGTATAGTATTGCTTCTGCTCGTCTGCCTTTATTAAACGGAGGTCTGTTTATTTAGAACTTTTTTTATACTAACTGAGAATAATGAAAAAATAAGACCAAATGGAAAATCATTTAATATCTAGTCCATTCCTTCCACACACATTCAGTATTATTTTTAAGAATCTAAATGAATACAAATAGATAAAACTAGTAAATTTCAGGACACAACAAAAAAAATTGAGCAACGCGAGAAACATTTCGTGAAAGGCGTTCGTTAGATGCACGTAGTAAAAAGAATAGCTATATGTAAAAATCTATGCCTAGGAACTGAAATAAAGATAGCTTCGTATGTACATTTGTGGAATATCAGATAAAATCATACGAATTTGTTTTCAATGTTTAGAAAGATTTCCAAAACACAACATTTTATATTTTGAACATGATTATTATAATAAATGTTGTTAATGTTGCTCATCTAATAACACTATGATTGGACAGTCACAAGCTGGTTTATGAATATAAAGTATTATTTGTTAGATACCATATTTATATGTTTTTACTATGACTTAATCTACGTTGCTTTTTCTGTTTAGATTTTGTATTTCTTATTGCATGAACCGACTCTATAGAGATGTACGATAAACTTTGATTGAATATAAAATAAAAACTTAATAAAACGACACCCCGAAACTTAATTTTGGGGCTGTCCTCTGCTTCAAACACCTACCAAGTTGTGGTCCACTGGCAGCTCGGTCCGTCTCGTGCGCCAGCTCGATTTCCGTCGATACCGCTCGGGGACAAAGAATGAACGTCCGCTCTCTATCTGCTTCCTGGCTGAATACTCCGGTGTGAACAATCGACGCTATAAGAGAGCGCATTGTGCTCATTAACACTTAGACGCGCCGTCCGTCTCCAGCGCGAGGTGTCGGCCAGGGTCATGGAGGGCGTGGGGTCGTGGTTGGACGGGCGCCGAATGGCCCGGGGGAGAGGGTTCACGGCGAGGGGATTTAACGCCCCTCTCCCTCCAGGCCTTTGCCAGGGTCTATTGAGGAGAATCGCATCATCCGCCGAATAGAAGCTCAGCGAGGAACCTTCCGGTACGTGCTCGTAGTACAGTGGCATGCTAATACTTGCACCCTGTCTTGACGAGTACTGCTCGTGCGGCTAGGGCAGCCATGTGACACGCCGTGATGTAGCAGCTCTTCCTAGTTCTTCACTTCCATCATCTGCGAGGTAGAGTGCGAATTACGGACGGCGAATTACGGCATTACTGCATTTATCAAATGAATTCCAACGGCAGCCATGAACAAAATGCACTTTTTGTACAAAATCAAAGTGTGTGACTATGAATGCAATTGAGTGCACTTTTGTAATATTGTATTAAATTAAGTGAATATTAACAAAATATACGGTATATTAGTTTACGGAAAACAGTTTAAAATGCACTGTGTTTAAGAAAACACTTCTATTGACAATAATGATTTGATATTCCTCTCAATAACGCCTTTTAATTGAATTCATATAACGTCACCTGACAATGTTCAAAACGACTGCTCATTACATAAATTACGAGGTATATTTTTCTTAAATTCGTATATAATTGTTCAATTGTGTCCACTAACAAATATGTGTAAATGTTTCTGAAATAGTATTGTCGTTTAGAATCAAGTAATTATATTAATTATAATTTCACTCAGTGTAACTTTTAACATTACGTAAACTATGAATGCCAAAGAATGACACAGAATTTCCCGTATTATATTTCTATTTCCCTTGGTCTCGGTTAGCTATTCGAACTTGCCAAATGATCCAAATCATCCTTAAATACATTTTGTTGACATTTTTAAAATTTTTCTGTTTCCTAATTGCACAGCGGAAGTATTATTTTAAGATTATTAAATAGCAGTAAAACCTTGTTCTAAATAATAATAATTGTCTTTGAAAAAATTAAAGCCACTTTTAAAAAAAACTGGAATATAAGCGCTACAGTAAATTCGAAATTTAAACTCTTTTTTACAGAAAAGTTTTATGTTTTCGAAAAACTTAATCGGAAATCACTCGATAGTACTTTAACTTTCAAATAAAAAAGTGTTTACAAATTGCTGGAATTGTGCATATCAACGGCGTAAGAGATCTTTTCGAACAATTTTTGATAAAATTTGTTTATGCAGATTTTAAAACTGCACATATTGCATGCAATATTGGATGAAACTACTAATATTTGGAAAAATTGTAGCTGACCTCTATGCAAAAACTCACTATGGAGAACAAATTTTCTTTGAAGCAAAAATCTCTATCTTGAATTTTATCGTTGTAGGAAGACGCCGAAAAAGTTTGAAATCATGAAATTTTCTAATATTCAGTGTTAAACGATAAAATTTTACCTATGTCATCTTTAAAAGTGTATTTTACTTTATTCTTACTAGAAATTGAAACAAAAAATTTTAAACCGTTTTTGAGGAAATTTTGAAAGTGTCCAACAGGTTTCATGTAAAGTACACCCAAATGTTGTTTTAAAAATCTCAAAGATTTGACTCGAGCGAGATGGACACAGGTTTCTTCAATTTGGAAATTATCCTAGGCACGGCTTAGGCGCTAGTAGTGCTCACAAACATTGGACGGACGGGCGGACAGACGGACGGTTTGAAACAACGTTTTTTCGGTATTAGCGGAACCCAAAACGTGTATTTTTATGGAAATCTCGAAATCGATTTTCCGCAGCATTTCATAACTTTCCGTATACTACGTATATTACTCCATATACACGTACGTATACGGAAAAGAAAAAAATAATTTGAGGTTATGTAGTTGTTTACTTGGTTGTTTATGCAGAAATTTCTTTCAAGTACTATCCCACATTTCTATTCGCAAGTTGTTTCTCCCTTTATCGCACATAGCGAACACCACAAACACCGTTGATAGCAAAAAAGTTCAAACCTATTTTGAACCCTGTGAACACACGCTGTGAAGCCGTTCGGCTGAGAGCAGATGCTTGCTTCCAGCGTGCCGAACGCCCAGGAGTTCCGGCTGCGGTAGGGTGTTGATGAGTCTGCATGAATATGTTTCGGCACGCTTTGGTTTTGTCTGTCGCCATTTGATTGCACGGCGCAAGCATGCCGCTGACTGACGTCATTCGGCGCCGCGCCCGCAAGTACCGGAAACCAGCGTTCTCCGTCTGCGTATCGAAGTTCAGTCAGAGAGAATCCACGTTCCAGCGGGAAAAAAAGGTTCGGCGCAAACGGTTGACTAACTTTTCAGAATAGTAGTGGTCAGATTGCATTATGTGCATCGCAGTCACAACTATAAACTATTACTCAAAGGTGATCTGTAAGAAAAGTGAATATGAAACTAACTGCTGAGAGCTGTGAATGCTGAGAGCTGTGAATGACGTGAGATATATTTCATCTGACGTGAGAGATACGTCTTATATATGAGATATTGCTGTGTCAAAGAAACTTCAAACTCCTATTGCAGTTAGCTTAGATCACTTGATAGATATTATCAGCAATTTTGCACATCTTTTCCTTCATATATCTGTCTATTCTGGGAAGATTCTACAAAATCTGAAAATAATTTACCACAAATTGACAAAAAATGATTTTTATATGTTGATAAATACATGTTTAATTGGTTATTAACTATATACAATTCTTATTCTATCACATTGCAATTACTTGTGAAGTTCATTGTGGCAAAATTTATTGGTTAACTACCGGTAACGAAATGGCTTTAGTGTACGCGACTGTTAAAAATTATGTACTGTCTTGTTTCATAACGGAGCAGCTAAACCATCCAGATACATTATTTTTATGGCGAGTAGTAAGTCAACCTATAAAATTTATTTTGTAACTACCATACAAAGTCCTGGTTTATGCCATTATGTTTTGTCTGTTCTCTTTCTTATTCAATTTTATATTTTTATATGATGATCTTGCTTTATAGGGGACTATCTCATATTAAAGTATTTTTTGTATTTTCGTATTGAAAATTCTTCACTATACATGAATGTGCCTTTCTAGTCTCTGTGCTCTATGAAATCTATACCTAAATACTCTGTATATGTTATAAAGCACACCATCGGGAGCAGTGTTCCAATGGTTAATTGCAAAAACAATCGTCTATTTAATTTTAGGTCGCTTTTCTTTATTTCATTAAGCAAATATCAGTAAATAACCACATTAAATTCCGACACGGGAAGTCTGTTAAAAAATAATTATATGAATTATTATTTTATTAATAGCATTATTATTTTGTTCGCGAATTGGCTATCATTGGGTCCCAACCGGGATCTGACTACATAATCGCGGAAGGCACGCGTTACATTTATAAAGGGGGGAGGAAATCAGCATTTCAATGTTAATTTTATTTTTATACCACTGGGTTGTTAACCATGGGGAATAGAGTGAGATTATGATGACGATGATAAATGATGAAATAGACACACTCAAACATACAGAGACACACACAACACAAACATGCCCGACGCGGGACTCGAACTTGCGATCTGCCGGTACAAGACCGCTATGGCAATACTGTCTTAGCGACCTCGGCAATCGGCTAGGAATTAGTATTATTACTATTATTAATTTATTTTAATAATTCGACAATAAATTGTTCATCCCCACACCAGACGAACATACGAGTACATACAAATATAAATCCACTAAAACACTTGTAATGTAAGGTGTAAAACTGTAGAGCTTGTAGCTAAAAAACGAGAACGTCTTTCTCGTAGGAGTTAACACCCTTATCTCTTTAGCCTGGGCTAGCATCTAGTGCATGATTTTCCCTTTTTCCCATGTGCCTACATTGGTACTAAGATAATATTTTTTTCACATTTGCACATTTTTTGGTACCATAACAGCAGAATTGAAATAGGATGGACAAAGAGACACAGACGATGAGACGAGTTAGACGGGACCAACAGAACAGGCGGTACAGATGAAACAGACTTGGGGATATTTTTAAGTATATTCGAATGTAAATTTCATTAAATTTAAATAAAAAGTGATTACTAAATATTTGTACATTTTTAAGTAAATATTAAAATACGTATTTAAGTAAATAAATTATGTTAATAAATAAAACAATAAATTCGAGCCACTCCCGTCTGTATCTCTCATGGAAATGCCCGTAATACAGCGTCGGTCGAAGGCGAGTGGCAGGTTCGGGGGCGGATGGGCTGAATAGCACGTGGAAGGGTTGGGGGCGCGCGGTGGGCGGATGACGCTCCCCGCCTCCTGAGGACGCGCGTAAATCATTTGCTGCGGACGCGCGCGGTGTATTAGTCACGCGGCGGCTGCAGATTACGCGCTCCACTTCCGCCCGCGGCGGCCCACCCCGCCCCC
>BOPP01000001.1:12729725-12768917 GCA_017312745.1 Gryllus bimaculatus
GAAAATTCTTCACTATACATGAATGTGCCTTTCTAGTCTCTGTGCTCTATGAAACCTATACCTAAATACTCTGTATAATGTTATAAAGCACACCATTCGGGGAGCAGTGTTCCATGTGTTAATTGCAAAACACCAATCGTCTATTAATTTTAAGGTCGCTTTTCTTTGATTTCATTAAGCAAATATCAGTTAAATAACCACATTAAAATTCCGACACGGGAAGTCTGTTAAAAAAAATAATTATATGAAATTCATTATTTTATTAATAGCATTATTATTTTTGTTTCGCGAATTTGGCGATCATTGGGTCCCAACCGGGATCTGACTACATATCGCAGGAAGCACGCGCTTACATTTATAAAGGGGGAGGAAATCACATTTCAATGTTAATTTATTTTTTATACCACTGGGTTGTTAACTATGGGAATAGAGTGAGTTATGATGACGATATCAATGATTGAAATAGACACACTCAACAGTACAAGAGACACACACAAACAAACATGCCCGACGCGGGACTCGCAACTTGCGATCTGCCGGCTACAAGGACCGCTATGGCCAATACTGTCTTTAGCGACCTCGGCAATCGGCTAGGAATTAGTATTATTTGACTATTATTATTTATTTTAATAATTCGACAATAATTGTTCATCCCACACCAGAACGACATACGAGTACATACAAATATAAATCCACTTAAACACTTGTAATGTAGGTGTAAAACTGTAGAGCTTTGTAGCTAAAAACGAGAACGTTCTTTCTCGTAGGAGTTAACACACCTTATTCTCTTGCTGGTAGCATCTTAGTGCATGATTTCCTTTTTCCCATAGTGCCTACATTGGTACTTAAGTAATATTTTTTTCAGCATTTGCACATTTTTTGGTACAATAACAGCAGAATTGAAAATAGGAGGACTAAAGAAGACACAGACGATGGAGACGAAGTTAGACGGGACAACAAAACAGGCGTTACAGATGAAACAGACTTGGGGATATTTTTAAGTATATTCGAATGTAAATTGTCATTAATTTAAATAAAAAGTGATTACTAAATATTTGACATTTTTAAGTAATATTAAAATACGTTATTTAATAAATTAAATTATGTTAATAAATAAAACAATAAATTCGAGGCCACTCCCGTCTGTATCTCTCATGGAAATGCCCGTAATACAAGCGTCGGTCGAAGGCGATGGCATAGGTTCGGGGCGGATGGGCTGAATAGCACGTGGAAGGGTTGGGCGAGCGCGCGGTGGGCGGATGACGCTCCCCGCCTCCTGAGGAGCCGCGTAAATCATTTGCTGACGGAGCGCGCTCGCGTTTGTATTAGTCACCTCGCGGCGGCGGCGCTGCGATTACGCGCTCCACTCCGCCCGCGGCGCGCACGCCCCAAAACCGCCGGCCAACCGCCCACGCCCCAAAACGAACCACCCCCGCCCACAAAGACCACATCACAGCCGCGTCCCTCCCTCCTATCCCCCCCACCTCCATTGCCACTGGGCTCTGCTTCCCTTTTCGGCAGCACCAACACGGCTCCCCCGATCCTCACCGCTCCCGCATGGAGCCTCAGGAGAGCTCTCCCCTCTATTCAATGAAGGCACAACACAGGCCCCAAATCTGGTAAGCAGCCGCGCCCCTGCCACAATCCTCACTCCCATTTTCCTTCTATCGCTTTCTCCTACCGCACAAGCACACCTCCTGCCAAGCCCCTAGCGCCACCACTTTCCTTTCCCGCATTGCTCCCCCTCCCGACCGCTTGCCTCCCCGACGCGTGCACCTCCCGACGCCCTCACCTCCCGACGCCCTCACCTCCCGACGCCCTTACCTCCCGACGACCCTCACCTCCCGAGCCCTCACTCCGACGCCGCTTCACCTCCCGACGCCCTCACCTCCCGACCGCCCTCACCTCCCGACGCCCTCACTCCCGGACGCCCTCACCTCCCGACGGCCCTCACCCTCCCGACGCGCCTCACCTCCCGACGCCCTCAACTCCCGACGACCCTCACCTCCATACGCCCTCACCTCCCGACGCGCTCACCTTCCAGACCCCTCACCTCCCACGCGTCTTTACCTCCCGACGCGCTTACCTCCCACGCTCTCAACTCCCGACGCCGCTCACCTCCCGGACGCGCTTCACCTTCCAGGTACGCCCTCAACCTCCCGACCCCGGGGCCCGGGCTCACCTCCCGACGCCCTCACCTCACTACTCGCTCACCTCCCGACGCGCCACATCCGACTGCGCTTACCTCCGACGCGCTCACCTCCCGACGCGCTCACCTCCCGACGCGCTCGACCTCCCGCACGCGCCCACCTCCCGACGGCTCACCTCCCACGCCCTCACCTCCGACGCGCTCACCTCCCGACGCCCTTCCACCTCCCTACTTCGCTCACCTCCCGACGCGCTTGCTCCCGACGCGCTCACCTCCCGACGCGATCACTTCCCGACGCGCTCACCTCCCGACGCTCTGACCTCCCGATGCGCTCACCCTCCCGGACGCGCTCACCTCCCGACTGCGCTCACCTCCTACTCGCTCACCTACGACGCCCTCACCTCCCGACCGCCCTCACCCTTCGACGCCCTCACCTCCCCGACGCCCTCACCTCCCAACGCCCTCAACCCTCCCGACGCCCTTCAATTCTCCCGACGCCCTCACCTCCCACGCCCTCACCTTCCACGACGGCCCTCACCTCCCCGACGCCCTCTCTTCCGACGCCCTCACCTCCCGACGGGCTCACCTCCGACGCCCTCAACTCCGACGCCCTCAACTCCCGACGCCCTCACCTCCATAGCGCCCTCACCTCCCGACGCCGCTACCTCCAGACGCCTCACCTCCCGACGCGCTTTACCTCCCGACGCGCTTACCTCCCGACGCTCTCAACTCCCGACGCCGCTCACCTCCCGACGCGCTCACCTCCAGACGCCCTCACCTCCCGACGCGCTCACCTCCCGACGCCCTCACCTCACTACTCGCTCACCTCCCGACGCGCTCACATCCCGACGCGGCTTACTCCCGACGCGCTTAACCTTTCCGACGCGCTCACCTCCAGACGCCCTCACCTCCCGACGCGCTCACCTCCCGACGCGCTCACCTCCCGACGCGCCCACCTCCAGACGCCCTCACCTCCCGACGCGCTCACCTCCCGGACGCGCTCACCTCCCGACGCGCACTCCGACGACGCTCACCTCCCGACGCCCTCACCTTCCCGACGCGCTCACCTCCGATCCGCGCTCACCTCCCGACGGCCTCACCCTCCGACGCGCACACCTCCCGACGCCCTCACCTCCCAACCGCCCTCACTCCCGACCGCCCTCACCTCCCAACGCCCTCACCTCCCGAGCCACTCACCTGCCGACGCCGCGCACCTCCCGACCGCGCTCACCTCCCGACGCGCTCACCTTCCCGACGCCGCTCACCTCCCGACGCGCTCACCTCCCGACGCGCCTCACCTCCCGACGCAGCTCACCTCCCGACGCCGCTCACCTCCCGACGCGCTTCACCTCCCGACGCGCTCACCTCCGGGACCGCGCTGCACCCTCCCGACGCGCTCACCTCCCGACGCGCTCACTCCCACGCCGCTCACCTCCCGACGCGTCACCTCCCGACGCTGCTCAACCTCCGACGCGCTCACTTCCCGACGCGCTCACCTCCCGGACGCGCTCACCTCCCGACGCGCTTCACCTCCCGACGCGCTCACCTCCCGACGCGCTCACCTCCCGACAGCGCTCAGCCTCCCGACGCGGCTCACCTCCCGACGCGCGTCACCTCCCGACGCGCTCACCTCCCGACGCCGTAGCTCCCGACGCGCTCACCTGCCCGACGCGCTCACCTCCCGACGCCCCGCTCACCCTCCCGACGCGCCACCTCCGACCTGCCCTCACCTCCCGACGACGCTTAACCTCCCGACGCGCTTACCTCCCGACGCTCTCAACTCCCGACGCGCTCACCTCCCGACGCGCTCACCTCCAGACGCCTCACCTCTCCGACGCGCAACGCGCTCACCTCCCGACGCGCTCACCTCCAGACGCACTCACCTCCAGACGCACTCACCTCCAGACGCACTCACCTCCAGACGCACTCACCTCCAGACGCACTCTCCTCCAGACGCACTCTCCTCCAGACGCGCTCACCTCCAGACGCGCTCACCTCCCGACACGCTCATTTCCCGACATGTTCACCTCCCGTCACGTTCACCTGCCGGTACTCATCACTTCCTTGTTCTGTTATCCTCTCCTCGTCTTCTGCTTTTTTCCGGCCTACTCGTCCCGTCTCGCCATCCATCTCCGGGTCTCCTCTGCCCAGGGCACTTTCCACTCCCTTGCTCTCATCCGGTTAATCCTGCTTCCCTCTCGCCCCCCTCCCCCACTCCCTTGCGGTCCGCTCTGCGCCGCCTCCCGCGCATTAAAATTCCCAGCCGCTGCTCCTCTGGATTTGAGGCCTCGCGGCCGTCCGGGCTCACCACCACTTCGTTTCTGCGCCAAGGGCGAGGTCGAGGAGGGGCCTAATCCTCGCTTCCGGAATTGTGTGTTGCGGAGCCATAAATTTCACCAAAATTCCCATCCGACGCACGGGCTAGGGGTGGGCCTCTGGGCCTTGATTCTCCGCCGTAATCGTGCGAAACAGAATTTTTGGTGCTACTGACTATTAGACGGACTACAAAGTAATGGTTTGGTGGTAATAATTGAAATGTAAAGAAATAATTTTCTTTTCTCTTTGCACTACCAGCAAGACGTGATTAAATAAACAAGACAATTCAATGACAGGACAATTCAATGAACAAAACATTTCAATGAAGAAGCAACTCATTCAATGACAAAATTCAATGAATCAGGGCTTGTTCAAAACGACGCTAATCGTAACTTAGCATTTTTATCGAACATAATTTCTGTGTGTGCTTGTGAGGGCTTTGACATAAGCACACTCCTGTAGTGGGCGCTTTCTCTACACTCTTACCTTGTGTGAGCAAGGCATGCAGGAACAAATGTGAATGGATCGCCGTTTCTATAAAGGCCCACATCGTATGTTGAAGCAGAACAACGAGCCTCAGTAAGAGGTCAACTTTTTATCACACATGTACATTTTAAATATGACCTAGTTGAAGCATTTGCATTGGCTGTAATTCATAATGAAGACCTTCTTTCTTAGTTCACGTACTGTTTAAAGTAATACAATAACTCAATGAAAAACGATCCCAACTAACAGAAGGAGTCCGCACTAAAAGTTCCAAGAAGAAACCATCGGTCGTGATAAGTTACCTGTTGCCATTCTTTGAACAATTAGGATTTTCATAGAACATTTTCGAAATATCACCTACTACACTTGCGTCTTATAATCTCAACCTGAATTTTGTTAATAATTTCATTTTAGAGAATCTCATTCCACATTGTTATGATAATATTCTACAAGATACCTATCCTACGAATCTTCTTCAGCTAATTGAAAACTCTTTTCAGAAATCATATATTCTCTACAAATTGATAAAGTTCAAAAGATTTTCGACACCTTCCTACAACTAACATCTTGAATATATAGATTTTTTCTTTATGAATTATATAGTTCAAAAACTGCTCTTGAAGTAGATTTTTTGGAAAATATTATCGAATTTTCGTTAAACCCTGAACTTTTGGAAATTAAACGAATTACTACTAATGCGAGGCAGTATGTATGGCTTAACACTAGTAGTTATCTCTTGATTTTAAGTGAGAAAATCTTGCACACGGACACAGGACTTTTTTTATAATGTGTGTCCAATGTGCACAAGAGGACATGCATCATCATTATACCACGTCACAATTTTAAGTAATGTGAAAATACAAAAGATACACAAAATATGCCCGTCTCACCATGCCAAATACATAATGTATGAAGCCATTACTGTCTATACTGTTAATACATCGATAATAGCTTTTATTTCCTGTATATAATGCTTCTGAGGTTGTCTATGTAAGGTAACGACTTATATAAGGTAATGAATTCTATGAACTAGTTTGATCAGAAGGATATGTATGTTGCAAGAAAAATAAATCTGTGGATAAATACGAAATGATCGTAAGTTTGAGAAATCACATATACGAGTGATATGGAAGAATGTTATGCATAGAATGTTACACATAACACACGTCCACACATAACATCCACAAGTGCTACTGTAGAAAGTTAACAAAATATTTTCAATTTACTTATTCATTGGTCTTTGTACACATCTATAAAGTAATTTTCACGAATATCATAAAACATATGAGAATATATTAATATATATGTTTTTATAAATAAAAATTAAATGTTTTATGGCTAAATCTCTTTTTCACATTTACACAAAAATTAAAGCACATTTAATGGGCGAACAATGAAATGTAAACATTAATAAAACTTATTGAAACATTTTGAATCTATTTTGCAATGTGTTAATTTTGAATGCTAATTTGCACACTCCGTGTCCAGTTATCATTTTATAAACAAGAGAAACTATTTCTTTTGCTGCAAATATACAGAGGATTTCTTGCATCTGAAATGTCAATGCATGCGTTTCGCTTTCAATAAACTTCAAGTGTCTTTGAATACCTGTCAGCGACAAACAAAAAGCATTGTCTTGCCATTTGTCTCTGGCAGTCCCCTGCAGAAACAAGCGCACATGGAACCTCCAGGCTCCGATCTGAAAAGTCACTGTACGTGCTTCTCCACATCCCGCAAACAAAGGTAAAATATCTCCATAAATAAACTACGAAACACCAAGCAAATACAACGCCAGGGTGCGGTGGATGGGTACAAACGTGGGCGGCTAGGCGCTGATTGGCCACGGAACAACGAGGGGGGAGAGCGGACTGCCGATAACTTGGCAAACAGCAGCGAATCGAGCTTTGCAAACAAAGGAGCGCTGGGTCCACGAAACAGTTCGTCGTTCGTAAGGGCAGAATAGAACAAAATCTCTCTTTCCACACACCAAATTCTTTGCGTTCGTTATTTTTTTCCTTTTTTCGGTTTCCTCGAAGAATGTCAATTTCCTATGTTATTTAGTTTTTTCTGTTTTTAACTTTCGTACCTTCCTAACTGTTGCTGCAAAAATATTTCATGCGCACCCAAGTATAAGTAAAAAAAGTATAAAATAGTATATACATCCATTTTGTAATTTGCGAGCAAACCGAACTTCATAATATTAACGATCGAGGATTTTGTAGAAAATATTGTAATCGGCGTCATATGAAAGAAGGTAAACATTTTTATTTTTGTATCGTAAATAATTAGGAATGATAATTGATTAAACTCTTCTCCTAATTTTGTGTAATTTATCGCTTATATTGTGTCGCATTGGTAATATCAGTTATAAAATTTTCGGGTCTTAACGAGTCCGCGGAATATAGGTGTTGTGGTGTGTAATCGTTGGCATTTTCATGAAATAATTATAAACGTTGTCATTGACAACAATAGTAAATAATACTATTGCTGGCAATGACAACGTTTATAATTATTTCGAGTCCACGGAAACTGGTCACAGAGCAAATTGGTTTCTGCGTCGCCCCCGCCCTCCCTTCGCCGGAAGAGTGATTTCGCGGCGGCGATGATGTGAGTGTTAGGGCATAGGACTATTATACCCAAGTTCGCGGGTTCAAACCCTATCAAAGCCGAGGATTTTTAAGGACGATAAAATCCATCGTACGCCTTCGAAGGGCAAGTAAAGCCGGCTGCCTCATATTAGTCGATTTACTACACGTGAAAGATTCTCTAGCCTAAATGACGCCTTTGAGCTAAATTTAAAACGCGTTTCGTCGGCCAGGAAATACTTCCTTTCCCCGTTAGTGGGTGAAAAAGAGCGTAGCAAAATTTGCGTAGTCACGTAAGAGTTGGCCTGATATGGCGAGTCTCACCACGTAAAATAAGGGATCATTTTAAATTCAATTCAAATTTCTCGCGAGATGACTCGGGAGTCTTTCTCAGCCCCTCTGCTGTCTCCTAGCAAACCACCCAGGCAATCGCTTGCCAATCTCCAAAAATCTCTTGTAATTTGTTGTCTTTACCACTTAACAGGTTGAAAACAATATCTACAATAAATTTCTTATTTCAGTTATAAGGTACATTGACAACAATGGGCGTTAGAAACACATTTACACAATAAAAATATACTAAACTTTTATGATTTACGGTACGTTTTAGTGGATGCCAAAGATAATACCTATGAAGTATAAGGCGGCATGTTTTTTATTAGACAGTTCATGATAAACAAGATTTTTTAAATTCCTGTTCTACGAAAAAACGTCTTTTTAGCAAATTGAAATATAGTATCCTTTCATAGTAGCCAAAAAACTTGTAAATATTAATGTTATAAGAAGAATTTAGTTGCAATAAACTTGTCGTCAAAAATGTTAGCTTATAAACCTCGGTACGTTGCAGCCTTTGGGCGCAATTAAAATCATCCCCGCTACCCGGGGGCTTGCTTAGCACCCGCGCTGCAACAAGGAAGATAACAGCGCGAGATTCGGTCGATTGCAATAATCCCAACACGGTGGCCTTTCTTCCTTGGACGATTGATTGTTAGTGATTTCGACCGCGTGGAGTCGTAAGGTTGCTAGTCCTGTAAGTGTAGTGCATGTTTTCCTCTTACGGAAGATGGTGGTGATCTCCGGCTGAATGGCGAAATTGCGCGCTGATCTACCGACAGCTAGTGGAGTTTTCCTCGAACAGGTATCTCCCACCAGCGGGGCATCGCACCAGCCGGAACAAGCTCTAAGCTCCCGTCCAGTCTCCTGGCATGTGTGGTAGTGTAGTTCGTGTTAGTGTGTGTGTTTGTGTATGTGTGTGTGTATAAATAAGGACGGAGGAGAGGACCAAGGAAAGGAAGGAAGGATCGTGCGCGGCACGTGGCCCGTTTGTTATTGCACTGCTCGGGCATTCGCCTGACATTGACTGGAGGAACCACGGAAAATTACCGATCAGATCAGCCGGTCGCTAGAATTTTCCTCCAGACAGCGTCTGAATCCGACCTAGCTGACAAGCTAGTTTCGTAAATCCTAGCACCGTCAGGACTTGATCCCAGGACCTTACGGTAGATGTACTGCTATGACAAGAATTGATGCCCTGAGCTACCTCTCCGCATCCGGTTCCGCGGAGAGAGGAGATCCTGTGTGGTGAACCCCTGTCTCCAGCTTTCTGACGCTGTTCAGGAGCAGGGTGTGTCTCGGTGCACCACTCTTTCTAGCTAGCGTCAGGACGCATGGCAGAAGCCTAATTTTCTCCCAAAACGAAAAGTTTCGGCCGCCAGCCGATTGCTCCGATCTGTCTCAACTAACGGCAAGTCGACGTACTTATGGTTGGAGAAACTAAAGTACGGTCGTTATAACATTTAATAATACGTAAAATAGTTGAAAATACAATGCATACCAAAAACAGGCATGCCAAACCCTTTGTAATCTAGAATTAATAATGAATGCGATCTACAAATCTTTGTAGTAGTTAAATATTATTGAGTACTTTGATACCCTTATTGAATATACTAATAACTTTTTCGGTTTTCTAGTGTCTAAGCTTATAGTAGCATTGTAATTGTTAGAAACATGAGTAGACGTTCTTTCTATTTTGACTACACCTACTTTCATGACCTTACTATTAATGACCTTATTACCACAAAGATATAATATGGAACAATATATTCGACATGTGCCTTATTTACAGTTTAAATTCACTTATGGAACTTTGATTCTCCTTTCGTAAATCTTTAAGAAAAATTGAAACCACAAAAAACAATATGGAAAGTGAAAGACGTGGTGTAGAGATGGATTGTAGATTGATAACCGAACTAAGTGCAAAGTATCCTCTGTAGTCAACGGAGAAACTTCCAACTTTCTGAAGTTCATTGTCAGCCGGAAAGCTATTGCTCAAACTTTCGGAACTTACTCGGAGAGTCAGGAAAGAGCGAAAAGCAGACGCAAGAGGCGCAACAACCACGCGAAGGAAGGCGCCAACGAAGGAAAGCGAGAAAGAAGGCGCGATTTAGCACTGGGGAAAAGGACACGTGGCGTGTTTTTCGGATGTTCGATTAATTGACTGATTACGGTTTTCCGGGCGTATCAACTGCTAAGATCATTTTTCCCGTAAGTGTAGTGCACGGAAGGTGACGGTAATGTTTCCCCATTGGATGGCGAGATCCGGCGTCGACCTACAATTAGCTAAAGAGATTTTTCCCAACTAGATGTCTCCCACCAGTGGGGCACCGCCCCAGCCGGGGAAAGCAAGCTCTAACCTCGCGGTTAGCGAGGCGGCCTAACAAGCGGTCTCTCGGCATGTACTGTAGTGAAGTGCATGTTAGTGTAAGTGTGTGTAATTAAAGCGTAAAGTTAGGACACGAAAGAAGAAGAATTGATTGTGCGCGGTCCGTTGCCTGTTTGTTAGGGTACGGGACCGGTATTCGCCTGGTTTGATTGGAGAAACTACGGAAAACTACCCATCAAAGAAGCCGACCCCCAGAATTCTCTTTAGGACTGTGACTGAAATTGACCTAGCTGACAAGCTAGCGGCGACATTCCTGCCACCGTCAGGAGTCGAACCAAAGACTTCCCGACCAGGGGCACTGCAGTGGCATCAGGGGATGCTCTTAGCCACCTCTCCCTGCAACCGAGAAATAGGGCGCGGTTCAGCAAAGGGGAAATGGACACGTGATGTGTTTGTCGGACTGGGAAAAGAGCGATGTCTCAGGGAGTGACGAGCCGTGAGGAAGCACTAGTCGCACCGCGATAACGGCGCAAAACCCTGACTAATGGCGTTGGAAGCCGGTTGTTGTGTTCCGGGGCGTCAGAGAGAGGAAGATACAATACGACGCGACGACGCCTGCGAATGTTTACATCCTCTCTAATGGGGGGATAAAAATGGCGACAGACGCACGAGCAAGTTATTCCGTGAGTCCTCCACCGTTTTCTTTTAAATAAATGAACAGTAGTAAGGCGCACAGTAAAATTTAAACTTTCAGAAATATAACACAAAATGTCGTTTAATATTTGGAGCATATGAAGCTGTATTTCATCCCTTCATACGTACTTCAATTTTTGAAATAATAGATGTGAATACATCAAATCACATTCATGATTTCATGCTAAGGAGAATATAATTTACACGCCTGTTAATCCTCCTAGTAAAGCTGTTCGAAATAATGATTGTATTTTAAAATATAAAACTGAGAAATATACAGAGTGACCCAGAATAAAAGTTATAAACTTGTAGATTATGTACAAAGGTCAAAGATTATATTTTTTACCTTGTGAATATGTGGTGAGAAAATTCTTATAACGATATTACATATGTGATGTTTGCCCCTTAATCAGACAACTAAACATGTTCGGCTGGTAAATGGAATACCTTTGACCGCTCGCACCGCTGATTAACAACCAGAGGCAAACGTCACATATGTATCTTCATTATATGAAATTTTCCCATTTAAATTCCTTGGCCAAAGTAATCATCTTCGGTTTCTCTACCAGCCATAGAAATTTGTAACATTTATTCTAATACACGAATTTATTAAGGCAGTATTTTTGTAAGGTTGATGCATTGTTCACTGTTCCTTCTTTAAATTTAAAGCGAAAACAGAAGAAAAATCGACTCTCTTTCTCGTCGCACACACTACGTATTATCCAGCCTGGCTCTTTCCAGTCATTCTGCCTTTCTCCCCATCTCACCCTGTCTCTCTCCATCCATCCGTCTGCCCCCATCCCTTCTCCTCCCTTCGCTCCGCCGCCACCGCCCTGCCTCTCCCCGGCACTGATCCGTGGCGGTGGAACGTTCAGGCTCTTTTCTCTGCGTTCGAATGCCTTCCGAGGTGTCGATACCGCTTTGCCGCCTCAATCGCTCACGCGAGGCGACACTTGGTGACTTAAGCCGAGAAGAGGCGCCGCCGCCGCCGCCGCCGCCGCCGCCACTCGCTCCAATTGCGACGCGCCTTCCGCAGACGGAACTGGCAGTCTCAATGGGTGCGGGAGACAGTCAAACGCAACGTGA
Source organism: Gryllus bimaculatus (assembly GCA_017312745.1). Taxonomy (NCBI): domain Eukaryota; kingdom Metazoa; phylum Arthropoda; class Insecta; order Orthoptera; family Gryllidae; genus Gryllus; species Gryllus bimaculatus. Next base: position 12,741,703 of record BOPP01000001.1, read on the forward strand.
CATGTGCATTGTCCCGAAAGTAGTCCAAGATTGATGATTCGTCTTAGATTCTCTTATACCATGACAATTACTATACTTTCCAAAATACAGTAGTTGAACTTTCCAATTTTTTGTTTCTTGATTATTTGAAATTTAAACATTAAAGTAAATTTCTGTCCTCATGAAAATATGTAATTGTTTTCAGAAAACTTAGAAACTGTCCGTACTCTCAATATTTAAATGACTTGCAACTCGCCTTCCATACCAGAAAGCGGAATGGGCGCGGGTAGCACTGACATGCAAACGGGGGCGTGTGCATTGTCCCGAAAGCGGTCCTCGTAGATTCCATAATACTATGATAATTACTATACTTCCCAAATTACAGTAGTTGAGCTTCTCATTTTAAAATTTTTTGAGATTAGAACATTAATGTAAAGTTTATGTCTTCATGAACATATGTTAATGTTTTTAGATTGAACACTAACCATACTCTGAATATTTAAATTAACTCAACATCGACGGTGTACAATGAGAGTGGAAGCGTTGCAATTGCGAAGTGAACCAGTGTGAAATTAAATGAGGTAAGAGGACGAGATAATACGACTTGTCCCGGAAACGGGTGTCCTTCATAGTCATAGAAATTGAATAAATTGTATATTGGTTGTAACTAAAAACTAATGTTCTCTCTTTCCCTATTTCCCTCCCTCTCTCTCTCTCTCTCTCTCTCTCTCTCTCTCTCTCTCTCACACACACACACACACACACACACACACACTTACCCCCCAAAAATTCAGTTTAGTGGACAGCACTTAAACTTTGCTATATACCTTTCACAGCAGAATAAGTTGAGATGAAAACGCAAATTGATTAACACATTTTAACAGAAAGAAAACATATCTCCCATTGTACTGTTATTTTCAAACATTTTGTTTTCAAATATTCTTGGTACTATAGTTTTGCTCACTTGGTATATATTAAGTTGAGATTCTCCAGTTAAAAGTACCGAAATTCTTTTGATTTATGAAAATAACAACGTTAATTGCCAATGATTCATACGTCCGGAACAGTATTTTCTTTTCCCAAACGAGCGCTTTTAAACCCTAATCATGCAATGTCAAGATCGAATGTGCAAATAAATCCTCAGAAGCACCCACATTGGAAAACATCTCGCAGGTATACTGACACGCAGACTGACAGGAGAGCAGAGAACGAGTATCGCTAGCTTTACTCCAGAACTATAGATTGAGGAGAGCAAAATATAACGAGATGAAAATAGCTCATCTTGGCGCGCACGTTAGAGAAATATTCGGAATTATTGGATAGTTTGGGAGAACAATATCTCTCTATCTTATATTTAATAAAATAAATCCATAGTTAATAGTGACATTTTTTATCATAAACGTCATTCGTTATTTTATACAGTTAATGAAACTAACTTTCTTATCTGTACCGGTAATTTACTAAACACTACTTACTATTAAACACTATTGCTATTGTATGTACCTCAGATAATGACTACATCTACGGAGTTTCTGTTAAATACATTTTCTCTCACGCCTGGAACCCTCAAATCCCCAGGCAGGGCGCGAAGTGGAGCGAACTGTGAATGCCAGCACCTCGCGTGGGCTGTTTGAGAGCTGCGAGGGTCGGGGTGTTGTGGGAGCGCCAGGCGCGAAGCGAGGCCGGCGCGAGAGAGGTAAACTTGCAGAGGGCGCCGCCAGGGACCTGAATTCTCCACGGGGGCAGTTCGCGGAAGTTGCGAAAGTCGGGCGGCCTCAGGGCCATGGGCCGGGCGAGAAGTGGCAAATGATAGCGAAATTCAACAGAACGAATTTGCAGTTTTCAATGCAGATTTTTTGCTGGCCACAACTACGCCGAAATGTAAGCAGACGACCTCCTAAACAGAAGGGAATAATGCAAAAAATAATTTTGAGACTGCATTGATAATTTCAATTCATTTCAGCAGTTTCGGACATTATGTCCAGTGAATCCAAATAATATGGAGGTGATTCTGTTGGAGGTTCTATCCTCCTGAAATGTCAGACTGGCCTAGCGAAATTTCCGCCACACGAGTCTTCGGAAAATGACTTCCAATGTAATTATCATTGAGTCAAAGCTGTTTGTGGCTAATTGTCTGCAAGAAAGCCAAAAAATGTATTCAAACTCAGTACGATACTACATGGAATAACATCAGTTTCCCCGATAATTTTGCTAGCGTTGGTCGTTGCTTAACCGTAATGGTAGAGAATATATGGTAGTGAAGTCCTGGAGTGAGAATGCGATTAAAAGCTATGTGTAGGGGAACGTAGTGATCCCGAGTGAAAAAGAAGTGTTATTCAGAGAAGAAGACTCCTAAGTGAGTATAATTGAAATTGACTTCATTTTAAATGGCCACATTCATTGTGAAGTCTATTCTTCCGAAAACCTTTTTGTTCAAAGGCAAAAGAATGGATTTCTCCAGGAGAGTTCATTTTACACGTCGTAAATCTACAGACTTGCCTCTTCCTTACCCTTAGCTGAAACCGACCGCAACACGTTCATTGATAAAACCGCGGTTATTATTCGGCCGCAGTTATCTTCGGTGAAGCAGCGATTAGAAAACAGGTCACTTAATCTAAACTGTGGTTTGGATACGAAACAAGACTATTGAAGTTTATATCTGAAAATTCTACAAATGCACATGTTTCATGTAGAAAAATCTTCGATTAAATCGAACTCTGAAGTCAGCCCTCGCATCTGGTTTTGCCCTACTGTATACAAGGGGCAAGGACAGATAGAGGCCCGTCATGTGGGGCACGAGGGGGGGTGGGGTTCACAGTTGGAGCCCCCCCCCCTAGCGACCCGATTTCTTTTCTTTTGCGCGTAAAAGACCAACTCACATTACGTGTGCATCTTGATTCAGCAGGTGCAAGTATCTTTATCTGGAGAGGATCAGCATTGTAGGTGAATACCTATTTTTATCCCCCAAAGTTTTTAGCCGTGGGGGTATCGATAATGAGATAATGATGATAGTGAGGGATGACAGGATGACTCACAAAAAGACACACACAAATACACCAATACCAGAGGCGAAACTCGAACCCGCGATGGACCGGGACGCCTACAACTCTACTGCCCGAACGATCTCAGCCATCTTGACCGGCCACGGTTTCCTTTATTGACATAATTTTCTGCAATATTCGAAGGTTGGTAAGACAAACACCAGACGAATGACAGCACAGAAAAACAAGAACATGAAGATTGAGTTGGTTTTTATTTTAGAACGAAATTGATAGACAGGTACAGTTGAAATATTACTAAGGCAAAATAAACTTTCTTAGGAAATTAAACAATGTATTGACTAGGGTACTTCTGAAATGGTCGAAAATCTCCTTATTGCAAGAGAAAATATAAAAGACAAAATTCAAGAAAAAACAGGACAAGAAATTCCAAGATATACATACAAAATAACGAGATGTCAGAACTACATACGCCATTTGAGAAAAGGAAAAAAAAGACATCAAAGGGGAACGAGAGCAACATGAGAAGGAAATGGAAGGCTTCTAATGCTGAGCAACTTCGGCAGTGGAGCTAGGAGCAAAGGGCAAGGGGCGTGGGTTGAGGGGCGTGGAGCGTGGGGCGAAAGGCGAGGGTGGCGTGGCGGGGCCGCGGGGCGAGGGACGAAGGGCAAAGGGCGAGGAGTGAGGGGCGAGGGATGAGAGTGAGGGGCGACTGGCTACGGGCGAGGGGCGAGGGGCGAGTGGCGAGTGGACGAGGGAGCGAGGGGCGAGGGGTGAGGGGTGGGGAGCGACGGACGAGGAGAGAGAGGGGCGACTGGAAAGGAGAGATGGATGATATGAGTTGGGCGATGAGAGAGGGGCGAGGGGCGATAGTCGAGAGGGCACCCAACTGCGTCGCCCTCAAAGAGAACATTCGCAGAATCTTTCATGTGGGGCTTCTTCGATGCTTCTCGCAAAAGCTGCTTCACTTCTGAGACATAAAGCGTAAAGAAGACAACTGTGTTGTGTCTCTGAAGCTAGTTTTACAGCTACCCAAAACACTAATTTTACGAGTTTGGTTGGGTTTCAAACTATTAAATGCTCTGCGGCTTTTTATTTTCTTATTTTAAAAATATAAGTTAAAATTAGATTGTTACAGATTCTGTTATCCATTTGAAAGATCAAATTATACGTAAGACTTCAAATGCTTCAATGATACATATATAATTTCGATAGAAAGTAACGAGAGTATTGCTGTAACTTGAAGCCGGTGAGTGGCGTGCTGCTATCTTTCAAGACAAATGAAAGGACTGTTAGACAAATGTGTACAGCAAGCGGGAGCAGTATTTTGTCAGTTTATTGTATTCTGTAAATTACTGAAGTGCATAGCAATAGTGTAATGCCTTAACGTCAGGTTTACAAAGTTAGTACAACGTTTGTGGTAAAAAGCTAAAGTGGCACGATGTCGGAGTAAGCAAGAATATTATCACAGACTGCGTGAAGCATGTGGTGATGCAAAGTTTCCATACTTTACAATCGCACTATGAGTTCGACACCACATGGAGAAACTCTTACGCCGCTGGCAATGGGAGAATCTGGAACATCCATCTTAGTCACCCGATATGAGCCCCTGTGATTATGATATCTTAAGCAAAATGAAAGAACCACTGCGAGGAACTTAGAACAATGCCAGAGAAGAAATTATTCAGGCTACAGAGCGATCATTACGGGACAGCAACGGAAATAGATGGTGTATAACGCCATTCCCAACATTTGGAAAAAAGTCATTCACGAGGCAATTATATTGAAAGTATGTAAATGTAAGGTACCTCGGTCAATAAAGTCATTTCATGAACAAAACCTTTTTTGTTACTTTTTATCCAACCTTTATATTTTTAAAGAACACAACAATGAACACTGATAAATTATCAATCAAATACTCACATCTTTCAACACTACGTGAGCATTACAAAAGAAAATTTGAGTATATAAAATTATAAATTAACCAAATAACTTTTCAAGAAGATTTCTAAATAATTTTTTCCTCTAAGTAAATCCTGCAATACCCTCACAGAAACATTGCCGGTCGCATTCACATTCCAGTAAGGAATATACGAGTTCACATTCTTCTTCCAATCTGTCGGTCAGGCCAGGTCCTCAACAATGCTGCCGAAGATTTAGATGGCTGTGAGACCACTCCTCTCTCCTTAGAACCAGAAACGTTGGGCAGCGCTGGCCCTGTTTTCCCCTTGCGCCGCCCAAAGGAGGGTCACAACGTCCTCGCCCATCACTCTTTGAGCCATCGCTGGTTTCCCTCTCCCTCTCTTTGTCACTTTATCTGTCCCTCTCTCGCTCTCTCTCTTACACACACACGCACACACACACACACACGCACACACACACACACACACACGTAGAAGTCCTTAAATGGATTGAAGATATCACTCTGTGATTAAAAACTCACGTCCGTGTGTTCCATCCAGACTAGGAAGGGGTAAATTTCCGACAAACGAAAAATCCTTAGTGTGCAATGTCACACATGCGGCATGCAACAGAACACTGGAAGATGATTGGCAAAACTATATCCTTCATCATGTCCATCAGTTCTAATGATATTACAGGCTCTTTCTAAAGGCAATTTGCATAAGTTTAAATGGGAGAGACATATGCCAAATGAAGTGAGAGTCACCCCTCAGCGGAAAAAAAGAACGCCCACGATGTGTGTCTGATCAAATAATTCCGTAGACTCACATCGTAAGAAAAGCTTAAAGAAAGACTGTTCAGAAAATATGGAACACTGCCGAATGTTGATCCTTCAAAACTATTCCGCATTAAAAATATTCAGAATTAAAAACGCCATTCCTTTTGTCTTTGGCGAGTGAGGTGACCCGTAAGCACAAAACTTTGGAAAGATCACCGATTTCTGGTTCGTAACGTCAAGACACTCTGTCTCTCCTCCTTCCCTCCTTCGCTCCCACCATTCCCCACTCGATTGCTTTTGAGTTTATGTTCCTTTTACTCTCAGTTCACCAAATAGGCATTTTTAATTGTTAATAATTGTGCGATAATCAAATGTGTTGTCGATATTATTGGAATCATTTCATAATTTTATGTATTGATTTCTGTAAAATTATATTCTATCGAAAAATAGTATATTTTGATTCACTTCAAAATTAACGCCTAATATGAACCTTATGTATCACATGTCTACAAAGAGATAAAAATAATTGACTTTAGAAGTATTATCAAGACGTTTCTATTTGTTCTAAGACTTGAACCAAACATTACTCAAATAAAACAACCATGACCAAGCTAAGACCAAAAACAAACATATGACCACACATTATTGAAATGAAACAACCGTAAATGAAACCGAAGAAGATCCTTACCCCTTGCCAGCAAGATCCGGTCTTACGAATCCACCGTCTTTAGATTTCTAATCTGTAGTTGGGTCTCACCTGAAAGAGAAAAATGACATTATTTATTTGATTAATTGACAGTAATTTTATACACTTCGATTAAGGTTTCATTTACGAATAAAAATAGCATACATTAGTATGCAGTGAATCAACTAATATCATGTGGCTTCAGCTCTTCGTCCAGACGACATTGGAACATTTTAAGAAATGTAGTTTTAATAACTTTTTATAGTAACAATTGTCATTAAACGTCACAAATAAAAAAAATCACTCACAATAAATAACTTTTCTTCACAAGAAAACATCAAGTCCGCTACATAATACACATTCAGCCCCCTACACAAAAATCATGGCTGCGCCACTGTTAGCATAATTTCGTAAATGTTGAGCCATTATTTAATTAGATTTAGAAAGAGGAAGCGCAGATAAGTCTAGTGAAAGAGAAGATATGGTGAATAAAGGTAGACTGTTAGAAAACTTAAGTAATGTCTCGCGATGTCACACAGTAAGCATCCAATCAGAACAACGACGATCATTCGGATACCGAAGTGTTTGTGGCTATAGAGAAGACATAAAATGAGTGTCGGCTGGGGTAGTAGAGCGGTTGGAGGAGATACCTGGCAAGGAAAATCCCACAAGACAAAATGCAGGTCAGTACCAGATCTGAGGCTCTCGCAGGTGTTCACCACCACCTCCCGCCAATAACATGCACTTCTCTCGGGAATAAGAACTTAACTTAAGTACTTGGCCCGCCCGAAAACAATACTAACTTGGTCCTGTTTGTAACGAAGGAATGGGCTAAGGAATTCGCGTCTAGGTGCTCTTTACTTTAAAAGAAATATGTTGCTTTATCCGTCAACAGAAATCTAATGAGAGCGTAGGCTTCTGCGGCCGGAGTCCGAGTTTATTTGGATATCCAGGGCACAGGTCCCAACGTTTCGGTCGCCAATCTGTGACCTTCATCAGGGCGTAATATGGCATCATACGTCCTGATGAAGGTCGCAGAATGGCGCCCGAAACGTTGGCACCTCTGCCCTGAACGCGGCGTCTCCCGGATAGCCAAGTAAACACAGACAGAAATCTAATGAACAATACATCCTGTAACAGTTTTTTTCCGATATGGTTTATCAGGGTCATGACTTTCTTAGGTCTCAGAATCTCCCGCTACATTTTCAGCAGAAATTGCCACCTAGTCATTGCGCATGTTCAGCTTTGAGGAGGCAGTTAAAGACAGGGTAATGACAAAGGGAGCTGAAAGGTAATATGAGTGTCTGAGCGACCCACGTTGTGTCTCACCATATCAACAGAGCCCTTTTCGGGGGTTTCCCTCATTATCGGGAGCTGTTTTCCGGAGCGGACGTCAGACGGAAGGAAAGATGAGGGGCGAGTACATGACGTGAGGGAGGGGGAACTAAATATGCCTTAGGCAAGCTCTTCCTAACCGTTTGAAAAGGCAAGGCGGAAATGAGAAATTTCCCGCTACGAGGATTGACAGGCGTGTTTAAGAAATGCAGGCAGGCAGATAATGACTGGTAAGGTTTAATTAAACTTCACTGAAACGGAATTTGCCTTCTCAAATCTGCCAGCTGCTTAGCGGAAGAGAGGATAGACCGCTTTGTTCATGCTGTAGGACATGGGATAAGCTAGAACCACACTTTGGTAACTTGAATTTTCCCGAGATGGCATTGGTTAACTATTTTAATTAATTGTGGAAATTATCCCTTCATTAGGTTAATATTTCGGAATTTAAAAAATTAGTTTCCATTGCATTGCCGGTGTCAAGCGAGATCGGGGTCCAAAGCCAAAACTCGTAGGTAGCCCAGGGGTGAATTAGACAAGGCAGAATGGTACCGCCAGGAGCAACGCAATGTATATCACGCACAACGCATGAACTGCGGTGCGATATGCCCACTTATCAGTAGCAAATGCTCCTCCACCCTTCCCCCAAATAGGGAATCAGTGTGTGGGGATTGTCCTTGTGGACGACTATTTCCAGGTCACCATTTCTAAAAGCGAACCTGCAGTCTCTGATACACACCGTAACACGGACCTTTATGTAAGAGCGCGACAGTCACACAAAGTGGTTTTCTGAGACACAGAGAGAGCGAATGACTATGAAGATTTACGCCTGGGGAAGGAAAACGTGTAGCCAAAAAATGGAAGACCCGACTACGACAAAGACTTCTTCGGGATAATCGATCAGCCTTATATCACCAGGAAACGTGTTCAAATGGTAACATGGTTATTTTTATGGCACTTTCTTACGAAATTTAGGAAATACACATACGAGCAGTAGTTGACCTCACTTTGTTACTATGTTGCTCCTTAGGCCACTTCTTTAGACATATTGCTCTATCTATCTTGATTTTGAGCTTATTTAAATTTTTAAAGACTTTCAACATTTCTCTTCTGTGCAAACTTCAATGCGCTCCGACGCAGACCATTGCGGGATTTCCTGTGACGTCATTGATTGTTTCAAATATTCGAGCGCGTCAAAGGCTATGGCCATTACACTCTTAAGTGTTATGTTTATTATATCTCGAGATGTCACCGTGTTCCTTCCCCTCTGGAAACTGACATCGAGCGCCGAACTATACGCAGGCTTCTCACGTTTTCTCCTCCCGGTATCCTCCCCAGAAGGAAAATGCCTCAGACGGGACAAGCTCTGATCTAGCGACAGGAGTTATAGCGTAGTTCATGGGTGCAAGGCGAGAGGAAGGGGCAAGGATAGAAATGGAAAGATTGCGGTAGTCCCGTTTGGTAAGATTCTGGGGCGGCACTCGGCTGGTTTTGATTAGAGAAACCACGGAAAACTATCACACCAAATTTAGACCGTTAGATCTTTAGATATATCTTGTAGTCAGTGTTTGAATTCGATGAAGCTCTTTAACCAGTACCATAAATTTGCTATCGTCAGGACTCAGACCATGGACTTCGCGGTCAGAGATGTAGCCACTGAATGGAGACATTTACAATAAGGAATTTATTATTTCTCATTCCATTGTCTCAGTAAGATTATTTTGAAAGCTTACTGAAGTGGCATAGGGCATTATTAAGCCAACAAATGTCGAAATTTCATGTCACTGCAGACTGGTAATAATTTGCTGTGTAGTGCTAATCCATTAGACTCAAAAGTAAACTGATCCACCCGAGGGCAAACTGCCCTGCCAGAGGCTTCAGAGCGTTGGAGTCTCCGGCGGTCGATGCTCCCGTCGAAAGGATGAAGAATAGTTGGCAAAGTTCGAGAGAGTCGATTCATCTTTCGAGGGTGGCAGGACGTGAGAGGGGTTAGGAAAGTATTAGTTCACCGCATCGACCCTGCGCGCCTCAACCTTCCCTCCCTGCCCGTTCAAGTCTTCAGCAACTTCTCGTTTCACTGCCGATATCCACGCACGCAAAAATAAGGAAATTCTTATTCAAAACATCTATTATCGGAAATGACTTTAAAATCATTTTGTAACATATTTTATGAAATTATTTAAAAATAGTTTTTACTGCTCAAATACATCACAATAATTCTATTTGTAGAAGGGATTTTCAGTAAACTTATTGCATATAAAGCGCTTTATTGTTATTAAAACATCTATTAAAATACAGACATTGGATTGCATTTCTGTTTAAACACAGTCATTTCCTTTAAATTATTATTATTATTATTATTATTATTATTATTATTATTATTATTATTATTATTATTATTGTTATTGTTATTGTTATTATTGTTATTGTTATTATTATTTTATTTTCAGATGTTAGATACATTTTATAAATGTCGTATAAATATATTCTACAAAGCATTTCATTTTACCTTATAATCATGCTTACGTAAATATATAATATAGTTCTTTGATTCATATTTTAATAAACGTAATAGATTACCCAACTTACAAATTGAACAGATCTTTATAGTCCTCCCAATTTAACCCATCTGTGTTTTCCATAATTTAGAAACTAACTTTCTGACTAATAAACACATTATTGACATTTTGTAGATTGATTGATTAGTGAGTTTGGTTAATCATTAGTTTCGCAACTGTACTGCATGTTTGTTTGTTTTTTATCGCGGGAGGTGGTGGAGATCTTCCCCCGATGAATAGCGAGATCCGGCGACGGCTAACATGTCGACTTGCATGTTTCCCAACTAGGTATCTCCCACTATCGGAGACCTGCCCCAGCAGGGATAAAATCTAAGATCTCGACTGGTCTTTCGATGTGTGTGCGAGGTTACTGCGTGTAGTGTAAGTGTGTGTAAGAAAGAGGTAAGAATAGAACAGAGAAGAGGAAGAAAATTTGCGTACGGTCCCGAGTACTACTCCAGCTTTCGCCTGGCGTTGATGGAAACATCACAAGAAACTATCTATCAGAGCAGCTAGAAGCTAGAGTTCTCCTTCAGACTGCACCTGAACTCGACCTAGATATGCAACTAGCATCGGAAATCCTGACACCGTCGAAACTCAAACTCTAGTACCACCTGGCCAGGATTTATTATTATTATTATTATTATTATTATTATTATTATTATTATTATTATTATTATTGTTATTATCCAGTATACATGCAAACACACAATAAAGCTGTGATGTTGTGCGTTTTCATACATCGCCTGTACAACGCGTGACTCACTTTTGAGTTGTTGTGTGACCACGTCGTCTTCACAATGTTGGTTGCAAGGCTAAACTCTTCAATTGCAATAGAACTACCAAACACGTTATAATTTTTTTTAAACTACATTTCAAGTAATGTAAAGTGGGAGGATTCTTTTTAAGAGATATTTAAAAAAATGTTTACACACATTTTTCCCCGGCGTTGTGTACGGTGAAATAGCAGAGAAACGTTGTTCATATCACTGCAACGCGCAACAGCGTTTGATATAATAAAAATATATTCAAGTATTCGTCTAAAACAAGATTAAAATATTACTACTGACGCCTCATCACGCCTCGTACTGTGAGAGAGAGCAAAATGTATGAAGTGAGAAGAGTAATTTTAAAGCGGCTCTATAACGAAATATTTAACTATTAGTTTGATTCTACCCATTACTGTTCATGGCAAAAATATACACGGATATGAAAGAGGAATATTTTCATTCATCACAACTCAGGAAATTTAAGCAATTAAATTCATTGTTAATTAGAAACTAAAAAAAGCCATAGAGGAGAAACGCTAGAGCGTTTACATGTTGCCAGCCAGCGCCCGTTGATCCGAAGGCAGCTGCCCAGTGATCTTTTTTTTTGGCCCCGCCTTGGTTGGGGGGGGGGGTTGGGGGGGTTGGGGGGGGGGCCAAATTGTTTTTGTAAAAAATTTTGGTTGGGGGGGGGTTTTGGGGGTTTTGGGTGGGTTGTGTGTGTGCGCGCCAGGAGGGGGTGAAAATGGCGCCCAGGGTCAGGGCCGAACACATGTGCCGCCGCCAGGGCCTTCATTAACACTAGCAGCCCGTTTGCTGCCACCACCATCTCCCCAGCTTCCTGCAGTCATTCGGAGCGGCTGTAACCTTGGGCGTGGGGAGGCCTAATTCCCACCGCACCCTTTCAAGCCGACAGCGGTTTCCCCTCAGCGACATACACCCCCGAAGGAAAGACGCTTGGCGTTTCACAACCCCAGCTGATACGCATTTTGCAATGCAAAGTACGGTTTAACATGCGTTTATGACTATTAAAATGGAACTATTGGTCCTCGTAAAATAGCTTGACATTTGACGCCACTTGAAACGCGATTGTTTTCTTCTATAATTTTCTACATTTTTAGAACAGATAATAAACGTTTCCACCACCACAATCGTTTATCATTTTGAGCGTTGTAGTGGATGTGAGGAAGGAATTACGCTCCTATTCTTTCTTGTTTCAACGTCAATGACAATCGCTGATTTGTGTTCATTAGTAAACGATTTACTCCCCTAAAAATATTTTTAAACACCTCTCATTCTGTGCTTCTTTTCTTCATTTCTGTAAATACTTGCTTTCAACACTTCATTTCGATTCATAGTTCTTTAATATATCTACAGTAATATTTACTTAATGCGAAAAATGATTAAGGGCAACTGCAGTGCTCGCAAAAACCAATTACGAAAATGTAGTAATTTCGTAAACTGCATTCTTAAAAGCCTACACCATTCACGATCAGAATTGACAAATATAAAATACAGAAATAATATTAGAATATTTTAAAAACGCACGTGTTTAAGCTCAATTGAATGAATCGTCCACAAAAACATTGAATTTTAAAAAATTTTTGTGTAAAACGTAAAACAAAAATTGCACAACTTCTTTACCAGAGAAACCTACGTGCAATTATAAGTCATAATAAATATTTTCAGTCCATTTCAGTAGCGAGTCAATGCACGTAAAACAACACCATCTTTAGAAAAATTAGACAACACTAAATTCAGGGCGCATCGTCCTGATGCAAAACACAATTAAATCCCTTGCATCCAATCACAAGGACCATGTAATGTAAAGGCAGCCGCGAGGGAAATTTGTTCTTCCTTGGGACTGGTCCATTGCCTGACGCCAGGGGACGGGGCTGTCTGTCGCTGGCATTGTTTTGCTCGGAGCGCGGATTATAAATTGACAATCGCGGCCTTAGATTGTGCACAGCCCTTTAATTGAGCCGGAGATTCGTCGGATCAGAAAATTAAGCACGAAATATTTTAAACAAAGTTTTTCTGTGGCCGGACGGGCAGTCGCGCAAAGCTCTGAAGAGAAGAGAAGTGTTCAACGAGCTGGAAAGTAACCTTTGGAACAACTGAGCACAGCCTTCTACGTTTCTGATGCAAACGTCTTCTTCTAAAAAAAGACATTCTAAGCCAGAGGCAGTTGCATTGTTATGACCATCGAGTCATTTTGTGTTTCTGTGGGAGTCAACAACTACAGTCATTAATTCAGTAAATAAACTAGATGTTGTAGAATTTTCCAATAGACAGTGAGTTCTATCTATCATTCAATCAATATTTCTATAAATGAATGTATCTACCAATAAAAATACCTACCAATAAATATTTCAATCTATCAATCAATCCAACTAGTGTTGAAAAACTGTTCGCGTGTGGACTTAAGGTCCTCTCGGTCAGCAACGCTGCTGAGGTTATGGTGGTACCTGACCCGTCGCAACTGGTAATAAGAAATAATGTGTAAAGTACATGTGCGCGGAAGTTCTGAAGGTTTCGCTCCGGCGCCTATCTGGGATTCTCATACTGAAGGCAACGAATCTTTTGTCAAACGCATATCTTTCGCCTCCATCCTACACCATGAACTTTCTTCGCTTCAGCGTCACAGCGTCTACTCGAGCGTCACTCATCACCTCTGCCCCCCCCCACCCTCTACTCACATCGGAGCTGCTTCTGATCCATCGCAAAAGTGCTAGAGAGCATTGCATAAGGGAGGGGCTGTTCCACAGAAGTATCGGTTTGAAAACTCAACGGATAAATAAAATCTCTGATTATTTAACATAGAATGAAAGAATCTTCTTAGATTAATTAGCTTCCAATGTTCAAATGATGGACAGAATTAACAATTAACACAATAATTCATTATTTATTGTTTCTAACTATACGAATCGCCTTCTACCACTTTGATCTTTGACGGATCTTCAATCTATTGGTACCAAAATGGGGCTGGAAGCAACCGTGTTGACTACTACAAACTACTACTTCTCTCTCAGCTCGATTTACGGAAAGTATCACTTTTCCAGCTTCATGACCAAACAGCAGGACAATCTGTTTGTTTTACCAGTATTTCATATTTTTAATATGTAGAATATGTAAACATATTGTAAATTTTGTAGCCAGTATCCATGCAAACTATTCATAATATTTTTAATTCGTTTAAGCAAAATAAATTTACGTATGAACATGACAGAAAACTGCAATGTTATTTTATTCGTCAGCACAAACTAAGCAATTCGAGCAAGCGCAATATATGCAAACGCTTGGAAACAAAAAGGAAAGTAGCGAATGAAAACTTAGGCTCCGCTAGCAGATTTTTCTCTTTGCGGAAAATATGCATGCCAGTAGTTGTTACAATTACAATATATACCCCATATTCTGGATAAGAACGTTATTATATTTTCATCACGGTACTGAATGATTGGATACAAAACTCAAAAAGCAATCTTTTAGCGCACGAGAACCAGTTATTTTTACAGTTAATCCTGTGAAATGTTTAATAACGAATATAATATTTATTTTTAATAAAGTAACTTCAGATTCTACTCTACAGTAATCTGTCAATTTTGGAAGAACGATTTTTTGTGACAAAGGATTAAACCTACGCATTGAATCAAAACAGCTTCGCGAAAAATATGTGCTTATTTTGCATATGCTTAAACTACATATCGAGGATGAAAAACATTCACGACTCTCTGAATTATTTCAATGGCAATACCTAAACAATGGTGCATGTATGCAACTGTACATACATGTTCAAAAGAAGACGATAAATTCTTCAGTCAAATGTGACGAAGAAAGACGTGAATGAAATAACGTTTTACCTTACGTTGATATTTTTTTCAAGTAACAAATATTTATGATTCTTTTTTAAATGCAATTGTTACAATGATAAAAGTAATATATTTGTGCAACGAACCTGAAAACATGAAGTATTCAAGAATGTTTTAACAAAAGGAAGAAGGAAGATCTTTCGCCGTTCGTGGCCCGTTTGTTAGGATACCATTCCGGCATTCGCCATTTGGCATTCGACGTGTACATTCGAACTAGCTATTTAGCCACCGTCGCAATCTCCAGATCAAAAGCACAGCAGTGACATCAACATATGCTCTGAGCCACCCAAGCCAGCCTGTCACCCTTCGGCTGTCAGGAGGGGACTCATTCGCGCTGAGGAAGGCGCACGCAAGGCCTCTGGCACTAGCGCCCCTCGCGTGCACTCTCTAGGCGGAGGAAGCACTCGCGCAAATTGGCTGCAACGCAGGCTGCGGAGAGTATGATTCTCATGCATTCCTAACCTCAAGTGAAAGAAATATAGCTGCGTATGCGCTTGGGTAAAACTTGCGTTATATATTCTATCGGAAAATACGTTCAATAAATACTTAAGAGTGATGAAGCATTTAACTATTAAGAGGCGCTAAGTTTTTCGAATGTAGATGATGTTAAAATTCAGCTGATAATGTAATGAAGATCACAATTATAAGGGGAATTATAATAACATCGAAACAAATGTATGAATGTGGGAGTCTGTAGGAGGCATTTCAACGGCTCTAATCATCAAGGTCCGTAGTAAAGAGATGGTGTTGCCTATTGCTGGAAATCCTATGTGTACACCGCCCCCCATCCTTAATGCAGTATCCAGTAAATATAGTTTCCTTCACCGTGATTCCGTAACAGATGCAGAGGAGTACATTCAGTACTACATATAGAATTACAAACGCGCACACACGCGCACAAACACACTCACACACACACACACACACACACATTTGCACACACTCACAACACACAATTAGGCGACGAGAGTCGAGCGACAACTGCGAGGGACGTCAGAAGTAGCGAAGTCTGCGAAGGAAGTGGGGGAAGAGACAGAGAGTATCGCGAGAAAGGGACAAAAACATGGAAGAGAAGTCAGGGAAGGAGGTGTGGAGAAAAAAGCGAAAGAATAAACATACGAGGGGGCCGTAGTTGAGGAAAAGGAGATTAAGCACTCAAAGAGGAGGACGAGGAATATAGCACGAGGAGAAAGAGAAAGAAGAAGAAACACGAGGAAGAGACGGCCAGAAGAAGGAGGAGAGAAGAATAAGGAAAAGAGGAAGCAAAGACGTAGGAACTAAAAGAAAGAGGCAAGGGTGACAAGTGCAGCTGAGGAAGAGGGGGGTGGGGTAGCGGGAAGGCAAGGCGAGGGAGAGACGCGGAAAGCAGCTGGTGTTACGGGGCCTGACAGGGCGTCGGTGACGAGAAGGTAAAAAGGTCTGGACGGCGGAGGGGCATTGGAGGATGCGGCGAGGGCATGGAGCCGGACGCAAACGCCGCAAATCCAATACCGCTTCTGCGGCCTCCGCCACAAAGGTGTAATATGTTTTATATCGCCGGCGGTCCCGGGCCCTTTGAAGCATCGCAGGGTGGAAGGAGGCGGTTTGCCCGAGTGGGGCCGGGTTGTCGGTGGCGTGGTCAACGAATACGCGGTAGGCGATGAGCGAAGTTGTTGGTGCTGACGAGTCCCAGCTGGGTTGGAGGCTTAGCTCTACTCTCGACTTCGCTGTCTTGTCCCGACTGGTTTCGGAAGGAAACTGCACGCCGCCTCACGCTCACGGTTTCAAAGGTCAGTTCTGTGTCCGTTCAGTCTGAAGTATCGATTTAGGCCAAGATGCGTCGATTTTAAGGGCCAAAATATTGCGAATATAACTGGTAAATTCTAATATCGTAAGAAACTCATGATGCATGCCCCATAAAAATACATTATAAGACTTATATCTTGACTTCCTATCAGACCCCTTTGGAAACGACCCACATATACGAGCGTTGAAGCCTAAATTTCAAGCAGCAACACCTTTTTTGTTACAATACAAAATATGGAACAAAGTATGGATCCATCCACGCGATAAAATATAAACGGATTCTCTAAAATTTATCGTGGACAAATGAATTTTTGATTCAACAGCACAATGGAAACGTATTTAGGAGTAATGGATTTGTGGCGCTTTTGTCTGCTTCCATTAGATACACACCGCGATGAAAATCGTGAAATCATAAAACTAATAGGTAACAGGTCACTTCAAGTGTATAAAAATATGACGATTATACAACTATAACTACTATCGGTGCTTTCTTAATATTTACATTTCTGAGAAATTGAATAAAGTTAATATGGAAATTGAAGTTGAAGTATAAGGTTGTGACTGCGCAAGGAAACGAATAAAGATGCGGCTTCGACGGGCTCCTTCACTTCGAGGTGCTCAATCTCGCCTCATTCATGCATTCGACAAAACGTGTGGCTGTTGCCGCTTTTCCCCATTTCCATTCACGTCTTAAAACCTACGATTTATTCTTTGTAAGCTACACGATACCACTGGACGAATTGGACGAGTTAATGAGAGATCCTGTCATCGTGATTTAGATTTTGGGAAACTGTCCTATCACCACAAGAATCGTCGTGGAGAGATGGCGGCAATCACTCGAGACTGATGGGGCGTGGCATCTTGGTGAACGACACCGACCGCACTTTAAAAGAAGGAAGTGTGAAAGTGGAGAAGGCGGAGAAAGATAGGGAGGGAGGGGTTGCGGCGTGCTGGCAGGTGCGCCTGGCAGCGGCGCGGGGCGGGAGTGTAGGGGGTGAAGGGGAGAGGAGGTTCGCGGCTCATTACTCCCGGGACAAGTGCCGCCTGGCGCGCAGCCACCCACGCGCGGGCGAAGAGGACGCAAGATCTACGGAAAGAGGCACAAGCAGTTTTTAATCACTTCCCTTCATTGCTCTATTAATTACTATTTCGCTTTACCCTCTTTCAAATTGGCGTGAGAGGTCTGCGTTTACAGGTACCCCAGGGAAGTAGCTTCAGTTAGCTCTCAATAGTTCCATTTATTTCTAAGCAAGTATTAAACCTACTTTTAAACCGAAATATCTGATTCTCGAATGATTTCGTAGTAATAATATTGTCTTATGCTACAGTGACACGGTATTCGGGGGAGGGGGGACTTTCAAAATATGTTAACAGTTATTTTACTGACACTAAATTTTCTTGTAATTAATGTTGAACCAATAATTCATTAGGGGCCGCCCATGAATAACCTAATGCAAATTGGAGTCTTTTGAATACACCCTCTTCATTCCCATAACCGGCGCACCAATTACAGTCATAATTAGTTGGTGATCGCACTTAACAATAGCCTGGAAACAATATTTGAAAGAAGCAAAGGTGCATAAGCCAAGCAGTTTTTGACAACAAGCAGTTCACCGGCTGTCTTGGATGATGCTTGAGCGAGAAACAATGGTGACGATTTAATTGGGTTCTAGAATATACTACAGAAAAGTTTGAATGTATTCTTCGTAATGTAGCAGATTTAATCAATATATGATTGATGAACAAATACTTTCATACATTGAAACAACGACATCAATTTATTTAACATTTTTAAAATGAATGTGCTAATATCCTAATGTATCAGTATGCCATCGAATAAAATAAATTATTTCAAAAAATGTTTAAAATTAAGAAATGAACGTTACGTAACACCAAGCTACTCCTCCTACCCCTATGTAACGTAGAGAAACGCTACCTAAAATCCACTCCTCCCTCTTCAGCGTTACGTAATTTACAGACTGCCCCTTGAATAAAATTTCTTATATTTTATGAATCGAAAAATTACTTTTTAGCATAAAATACTTTGTAGGTATTATACTCTGAAAGCAACGTACTCTTAAAAGAAAAACTAAAAATAAATCAAGTTATCGGGAATGTATATTGATATCAAAGGAACACAAAATAATTAAATCGAAGAAATACCGAGTATGTATTTGTCTGAATAGAAAATTTCAGACCCAACATTTCTTCAAATTATAATATTTCCAGAATAGAATGAACCAAACTCGCCCTCACGGGAAAGTGCTGTTTCATCCTTCAGAGGGGAAAATGAATTTCAAGGACTATTAAAGCACAAATAAAACCTCGTCGAGCTAGAAGGAAAGAAAATCATTCTCGATGTTGGAGCATTGGAGCGTGTGGAGATAATGTTGAGACGCCGTAGAGGAGAAACATAGCAAGTAAACGATGCGAACAGCAGAGGGAGTAGGTGATCTGCTTTCCACACTGACATAGTGGCTTCAAAGCAGAACTCTTCCCACTACAGCCTTCTTCCTATTTCTAATGTGTAATGGTCGAAACAGTAAATCTTTCGCTCTACCCTCATTTTGTGAGAAACAGACTTGCAGGCACCGGATAGTGTTGAGATAATGTTGAGTTTAGATTATGAAGCGATTATGAAGCTTTAACTCGGGAACGTTATAAGTCGTTTTCTATAACTCGGAACGAAAATGTCTAATTTTTTTCCAAATATTGATAATCTCAATCCTTTTTAAATTTTATTTTTATTTATTTATATTTAACTTTTACTCATATTTTAACTATTTATAGATGGGCCAATAGCTATTATAGTTATAGTTACTTATAGTTAAAATGGAATTCTGAAACTCAAGAAAAAGTGCGCAGATCATCTTTTCTCCCATACGTCACATACAGTTTTTACTGATTTTCTTTGACTAAATAAATCTAAGTAAACCTAAGTGAAGAGTTAGGAGGTGAAGGGGAAGCAAAGAGAGGGGAAATGGAAACTTCTAGCTCTTCACGCTATACAGTGGTCCCAGAGCACAAAACTCCCCTATCTATTTCCCACGTGTAAAGCATAAAACACTAAAACTTACGCTCTATCTCCGCGAGAGGCGTTCACGGTGAGCGGGTGAGTTATGATACGATTGAGAAGAGACAGAAAGCTGAATTGAGATGAAAAGTACATGAAATAAATCACCCTGGCCCCTTCATTAGCACAGTGATTCCAGAGCAAACCCTAAAGTTCATTTTCAAATGCGTCTATTCTTGATCAATATGTCAAATAATATATTGTCGTTCTTTGTCGATATTAGAACAAGTCAATCTTAATAACACTCAACTCAATATTGTGTTTCAAATATGTTCAATTATAGCATGCACAGAACACGGAATAATTTCCATCTTCTTGCCAATATCTTCATTTGAATCCCTCTCATATGCCCCTTCCCATGTCTTAACTTTACCCATGTCCTCCAACACTCGTATATTCACCTTATCCTCTTTGTTTCTTATCGTCAGCAGCACCTTCCTTTTCTCCTACAGCCTGTTCATTTTATTTCCTACATTATCCTATAAAGGACTTTATAGAGTTTCTGTTCTCTTTTATAAGCTTCGCAGATAAGTCCTGTTTCTTTGAAACTTTGTGTGAAATTATTTAATATTCAATACAATAATCATTGAATAATTTGAAATTGATATACAATATCGTTATAATAATATTCGTAGCTAGTAATTATGTATTCAAGTTGTATTTTCTTTATGAAGGTTAAATTTTAAATTAATCAGCGACTGTTCTTTTTGATCCAATTTTTAAATACTTGGAAAGCCCATGAATTTTTTACGGCAGATCTTTAGGGTCTAATAATTACTTCATAATCTACTTCTTGGGAGATAAGTCAATAGATAGTAATATTTATTTTTATCGCATAACACAATTTTTTGTAAAAAGAGAAAAGTATGTGATCGTGCGCCGGAAAATGACGAATATTTTCTGATGGGCTAACATTTGTTTTTGTACTTTTTTCTTTCCAATATTCATTTGCATTTCTCACGCTGCCTATCCGTCACATCTCTCCATGCGTTCTCTGCCTCTCTCGTCTGTTGCCCAGGGCGTTAAAAGGGAGAAAATGTTTATTTAGACGTGCCGTTGAGCTTCCTTTCCGGCAAGCATTTTGACTTTCATGAGTGTGCGCGGACGGCTCGTCAACTGGGCAGCTATGGCAGTTGGGGCGGGGGGAGCGGGATGGGAAGGAACGGTGGAGGAGGCAGAGGGGGCGTGGGCGTGGGTCTGGGGGTGGAGAGAGGGGGGGCGAGGGACCGGGGCGGAGAGAGGCGGGGGGTCGGGGGGCGGCGAGATGATTGGGAATGGAGAGAGCGGGGCGGAGAGCGGTGGGCGGACGACGTGGGGCGGAACAGAGCGGGGGCGGACAGAGCGGCGGCGGACAGAGCGGGGGCGGAAGGGGGGCGGACAGACGGGGCAGAGAAGAGTGGAGAGAGAACTGGCGGAGGGAGTGGAGGCGAGGGGAGCGGGCCAGCAGGTGGGCGGGATCGGGAGTTGGAAAAGGTGCGGGCGGAGGGAAGCGGCGTTGAAAGATCACCGATGACAGCGGCGTGGGGGATTTTTTTGTGGTTGGGGTGAGCGGGACCAGAATAGTCACACGCCTTCGCTTCCTTCCGTCCTCTCCAAAACTGCGCGCGTCTCTTAGCCGCCCGTTCCACTCACACGGATTAATTTCCCTTGAAAAAAAAAATGCATTTGATGCGTTGCATACTTTGCAGCATCTGTTTTCGTCTTCATCTTGCGTAGAAATGTAGAATTTTGAATTTTGAAGTAATTTTAAAGAACTAAAAATATTTTAGGTATTATTATTTCGAAGTTTTTCACAAATAAGAGCAATGTTTATGAAGAGTACCAAAGAAGCCTCCAATTGTAAGTGCCAAAGCAAAGAATTCATTTGCTTCACTTTTCACCACTAGTTAATCCAATCCCTGACCATCCGTTCCTAGGTTTGTTGGAAGATGAATTTCACAATTTGAACAGTTATAATTAAAAACGTACTTCTTACTTACACATCAATTGTCCATGATGCGTACAGATCAAAATAACTTGTGCAGAGAGAACTGGGAATATGTAAACAGTATAATTTCATCATTAAATTTACATATATAACAATAGAATAATGTAATAAATCAAATTAATAGTAAAAGAATTACCAATGAAATATACATAGGCGGATATGTCCCTGGGAAACGGACGACCATTTTTATTTTTTATTGTAGTATCCAAGCTACATTCTTCAATATTAATTTTTTTTAATTTAAGACCAATGCATTTGCGTTTTGTATATATCTCAGTCAATAAGATGCTTTTGCTGGGCATGCTTCCACATATTTGTTTATATGACAAATATTAACAACCGCAAATTTTGCGACATGCAAATATACGTACTATGCTACTTATTTACGCAATCTTCTGGAAGTTTTGTCACTAAAACGACTGACAATCACATAGAAATCCTTACTAAGTACAAGTGCACCTTTGGAGAGTTTTCGAAAATCAATGAAAGATTCCACGTGGAAGCTCGCTATTGGGCCAGCGCACGGCTTCGAACCGACGCCCATGCTTCTACAGGCGGTGACCGCCTCACCTACTCACACCATGACGCAAGCAAAAAACCGGTGACCTTCAACCCCTCCCCCCTCCAGCGCCGTTTCCCTCGCCGTAGAAGCGCTCAGCCCCTTGCATCCCGTTGTTATGGCGCCTTGTTTATAAGCTCGCCGCCTCGCCGCTCCATCTAATAGAGATTTTATAGGGCAAGGGGGCGGGAGTAATCCTCACCCTCGCCCGCCGCCCGGTGGAGACCGTCGTGAGCCCGTTGGGCGGTCGCAGCCGTGTGAATTAGGGCTTCGGTGGCACGAGGGCGCCCGATGTCCAAGACGCGGGGCGCGTCCTTGCCCAAGACGCGAGGCGCAGGAGGGACTGGGGTGGTAGCAGAAGCGAAGGAGTATGGGTGAGGGAGAGCGCAGGAATGCTAACGCAGAAATGGCAGGGACAGAGCTGAATGCGCGGGCGGAGGCCAGAATAACAGGAGGGACGAGGTGAGTAGCGAGAACAAAGGCTGCTGAAAAGGTGCGGGTGAAGACGGAGGGGGGCGAGAGCAAGTCCAGAGTCCAGAGTCCAGAGTCCAGAGTCCAGAGTCCAGAGTCCAGAGTCCAGAGTCCAGAGTCCAAAGTCCAGAGTCCAAAGTCCAGAGTCCAAAGTCCAGAGTCCAAAGTCCAAAGTCCCAAGTCCAAAGTCCAAAGTCCAAAGTCCAAAGTCCAAAGACCAAAGACCAAAGTCCAAAGACCAAAGTCCAAAGTCCAAAGACCAAAGTCCAAAGACCAAAGACCAAAGTCCAAAGACCAAAGACCAAAGTCCAAAGACCAAAGTCCAAAGACCAAAGTCCAAAGACCAAAGACCAAAGGGTTAGGGTTAGGGTTAGGGTTAGGGTTAGGGTTAGGGTTAGGGTTAGGGCTAGGGCTAGGGCTAGGGCTACGGCTAAGGCTAGTGCAACTGCAAGGATTAAGGCTCTGGGTGTCGTGGACAATAAATTTGGGTATTATTCTATTCAAGGAATACTAATTTTTTTTTTACTTTCCATGATATTTACCATCCATGTTTCAACGTACAAATATATGCTACAAGTAAATAACCTAAACAACTTGTATATGATTCATTGATTGTTAGTGATTACGGGCGCGTCAACAGCTAAGGTGATTAGTGTCGCAAATGCAGTGCATTATGTTTCCTCGGAAGGTGGCGGTGGTCTCGGAAGGTCTAGTGGTATATCCCACCAGCGGGGCATAGCCCCTGCCGGTACACGCTCTAAGCTCCCGACTGGTCTCTCGACATATGTGGTAGTGAAGGGCATGTTAGTGTGTGAGAGTAAGTATGGGATGTGCCCGCGGTTCGGGACCCGTTTGTTTGGGTACCGCTCCGGCATTAACGTTGTGTTCATCAGAGATATCACGGAAAACTACCGATCAGAGCAGCCACAAATTCTTCTCCAGACAGCGGGTGAGTTTGAGTTAGTTCACAAACTAGTGCCACAAATGTTGACACTGCCGGGACTTGACCACACGCCTTACCGGTCAGAGACACTCCAGTTACATTCGTTGATGCTCTGAGCCATTTTTTTGGTCCACCAATCTATTTTAAGGTAGCAAGAAACTACCAAACGTGTATTCTGACTAAACAACGTCATAGAAAATGTAATTTACGACATGTAGAAAGAAGATGTATCTATATTTTCTTTGCCGGTCGTTTTTTGCCGCAGCTTTCTCTGTACTGGGTAAGCAGTAGATGAGAAAGTAAAAGGTAATGGTGACGAAGAAGTAGATAGGAATATTAAAGGTAAATAGAAATTTTTGCGCATTACTGTCCACGCTATGATGCACTTGAAAGGTAGAATTAACCGCAAAAGTGCGCGGAAGATGGCGGAGCTGTGCGCGGCGGGGAAGGAGGTGTTGGCGTGGCGCAGGAGTGAGGGAGTGGGCAGGAACGGTGCGACGTGAAGTGGTTTCGAACGAAATGTTGAAGCCTCGCCCACTAAGCTTCGCAGCGTACGCCTACTGTGCGTGTGGCCGCTTACGAGGAAAAACCGGGCCAGATGAGCCTCTAGCAACGGGCCTTTGGAGGAGTTGATAACTGACAAATAAAGCAACATTTTCAAGAAAATATTTTATTAGTTTTTTATGAAATCACAATGGACGCACTTTGTTGATTTTCTTAAAATACAAAAAACTCATATGTTTTAATAAAAATGTATTACAAACAAATTTTATGTTTCTAAGATAATTTAAAATATTTATATAGAACTGAATGTTTGTCATTGTTAATTACCAAACCAACATAAAAATACAAATGACTGTTCAATTAATAAAAAAAGCATTGATCATAATTTTTTAAACTATTAAAATATGTTTAAAATTTCACATTCATTTAACTCGATGTAGAGGAACTATTCACAAAAAGCCGTGTGTTATTTCGAACAGTTCTTACCAAGGAAAAGGAGCAGACATTTAAAAGAAGTTTGATTTTGCACACATTCTTTTAATGGCCTTATTGCATGTTTTGCGTGTCATCTACGCTACGCTACGGACAGTTACGGACAGCTGCGCTTTTGCCATCAACATAAAACACAACCAATTCCTTCTTTTTGGAGCGATTATACCTCTATATTTTTAAAATTGCATCCATCTTCGATTGACAGAACTGGTTAAAATTCAATTGTCCCAAAACAGCAGTGATGTAAAATATTCCTGAAACAAATAAATCTCTCGTTAGGAAATCAATGTTCTGTTTCACTTCTGCCAATGTAGGAAATGCAGTTGAAAAAGTTCATTCGTCATGCGATCAGACCGTTCTACTGAAGAGCAGGAAGTTTCCACCGACCACCTAAACCCACTACACAAATCATGAATATTTGATATCATTGAACCCAGAAAATTTCTGAAATTTCCTGTATAAAAATCTGAACACTTAGTGCAGCTCTCAAAATTATTAATAAGAAGTAAATAAATCCCAAAATCCAAATACCGCACAACGGCATACATTGCCAGAGGCACTAAAAATAGTATACTCATTGATGCAATGGGTCTGCGAAAGCACCCTGTCAGCTCCTGCGCTTCATCCAGATCCGTCTCGAGTTTTCGCTTTGCACAGCCTCCTCCTCCTCCTGCGCTCCGCCCTGACCATTTCTGTATGCCTTTAGATATCATTCCCTCGATACATTATTCTGTGGCGTAATTATTTTTAATTTCAAAATTTTGGATATGACCTTCACTATGTTTTCTGATGTTACTAATTTCTCTATTCTTTCCCGTCTTTTTGTTCCTTCATTCTATTTTTTTACGTGACTGCATGTGAATAACGCTTGCATCTCAAATCCACTAAACGCCTTTCCTGTCTTTTATGCTTCATCCATTCTCAGAGATCGGTTTTCTCTCTCAAGATATATTCAAGAATTCCTATTTCACCTTCGTGAACTACCATATTTTAATTCCTTTTCATATGTTTTTCCTTAAAATTATTATAACTAAATTAACCAATGACCTTTATAGTAAAATTTTCTCTTGTTAACATCCGATGATAAATACCCTTTCGAACCAATTACATACATTTCAAAGAAGCGCGTCCAGTCACGTTGAATTGTCATCAGCAGAGGAGGTAATCCTCAATCCTAAATATCTTTGGGAGGGAGTTGAATTTTATTATCGTTAATGGCGCCTTTTTAATTTGCATCAGAAATGCTAGTGTCAACAGCTATACCTTTTTACAATAAAAAATGAAAATTGGTATACTTGTTACGAATGCATATGCTGAGAAAATGATTACAGTACAACTCTTTCAAGAAAGTATATGATTTTGAAAAATCTACAAAAATACTAAATCTCTTTCTTTGCGAAATCAATATAAATTCTTCTTGATCACAACTGCAAATTCAATCGTGATCCCTCAACATAACAAACAGAATGTCGCTAGTGACTGCTCGTACAATTATCTCTCCGAAATTATATTGCGACAAATAGATTTTAAGAACGGAATACTTTCTCACGCTACTTGCCGAAGAAAATCATAGGATGTGTCCTTTACCATTCAACGCTTAATGTGATCATGAGAGAACACGTTCCTTTAGCAACTACTCGCGAGTTCCTAGACGCCATAGGACTTTCCTTTCTTGCATGTACAGCCTTAAAGGCAGCCCGCGCTTGCATGGCGCAAACAGGCCCATTCTCGTCATTCATCGCCGGAGGCGGCTGTAATATGCCAACGTTGGATGACGAGATGAAGCGCCGACCTGCCGGTCAGCTTCCGGGGTTTACCCCAACCAGGTATCTCCCACTAGTGCTTCACCGCTCCAGTCGGGACAAGCTCCAAGCTTCAGCCGTGTGAGGTAGGGTAGTGCATGACATGTAAGTGCATTTGTGTTTAAGTAATAGGGTGAGGATAGTAAACAGAACAGGAATAAAGGATCGCGAGTGGTCCGTAGCGCATTGGTTAGGGTACTGGCATCCTCCAAGCGTTAATCGGAAAAAACACGGAAAAACTACCGGTCGGAGTATCCGGCCACTAGAATTCTCCTCAAGCCAGCGCCTGATTTCGACATAGCTTTGTAGGTAGTATCGAAATACCTGCCATCGTCTGGACTCAAACCACAGGATCTTCCGTCAGAGTCACTGCAGTAACATCAAATGTTGCCCTGTGCCACCTCCGCTACCAGCCGGTACCAGCGTTGGATTTCTACTGCACCCAATTTAGTCCGCGCGCCAAAAAAGGTTAATTTTTTTTTTTTGGTCGAGGGCATGAAGTGTGCGTGAAAAGTCTGAACACAGGCTCGTCCAGCATATTACGTGAGCAAATGCAGTTTAGAGGTTCAGAGTTACGCTCCCAAGGGTTCCCTTCCAGATACATTTCACAGGCACTCTCTACTTCGTGCGGGGGAGCGTTTTTCGAGTTATATCGCGTGTCGCGAAACCCATCAGCGCGCGGCGCTGCGTCATCAGGATAACGCGATCTGTCTCGCCCGGGGGGGGGGGG
>BOPP01000001.1:12780561-12794397 GCA_017312745.1 Gryllus bimaculatus
ATAGAGGTCATTTTTCCTCTCTTGAATTATGCTCTCGTTGAAATTCTGATATTTATCATGGGAAGACGTCATAACTGAATATGCCTCACGAGGAAAAATACTTACGATTTCTTTTGCTTAATTCCGAATTGAATCCAAATGTAAAGAGAAACGAATATTTCTGTGTAAGATATTGTGACATACAAAAAATAGTCGGAATATTTGGGACTCCTATTATATTGAGAATTGACAATAGGTATAGGTATCTATGGGGACGTCGGCGAGGTGAAATAAACAATACGACGAAGGGAAGTGACGAGTGCAATATGACGAGTAGAAGGGGGCCGCTGAGCAAGGCCTGAGGGATATATGCGTGGCTGATAGCGTCGGTGGATACTACAAAAAAGAAAATAATTATTAATCGTGGAATTTCTATCAGTTAATCGAATGAGACAGGAGTGCTAGCTTTGCGTAACTGTGAGAAGTCTCATATTGCCAGCGATAAGGAATTTTATAGGGAAATATTCGAGAACAGGCCCCCAACTGCGGTAGAAATGCTAGGAAGTCAAGTATACTTTCAGTACTTCGCAATTAAAGTTAGTTATATTAGGTCATTGGAGCAGAACAAGATACAAAGAAAGATCTTCTTGGCGACTTCCACCCGAGAAAGACGAAGAATCGGTGACTTATCTTAAATGAAAACTACTTTCAATAATTTTCTAAAATATTTAAATAGACATCATGATTAAAATAATTTACGAGCTCAATTCATTTATTATAGAATAATTGATAAATGAATAAAATGTTTCAATGAAATGTTGATTATTTAATAGTTACGTGCAATCTGATTTACTAGAATAGAAAATAATTTGCAGAAAACTTGCTTATTGGTACGAAAGGCACGTCAACCAATTGCAGTGGTAGGGGTAAGTAAAAGTACGTAATCTAACTCGAGTGAATTGAATTAATCAAGCAAGCAGGGCAATTTAAAAAATAGGTATAAATACATTACAATGGCTTATCTAAGACTAGCAGAATATTTCAGTGATAGAAATAGAAAAGAATTACAATATTATAAAATATGTAATGATTGATTGTATTTGTTGGCACATTGACCGCCAAATTGTATCAAATTTTGCACCATATTTGAAACAATGCAGCTTGCTGCTCTTTGAAAGCGTTTCAGAGGAAATGATCATACATTTCAAACTTCGCGCTCAGGAGATCTAATTCTACTCAAAAAGAGCAGCGCGAATTTCTTCCCGGTTGACAAGATATTCACTTCTTTCGTACAAGACTCCTTGACATAGATTGTCTACTGTTACGTCACAAAAAATAGAATCAGCTTCTGGGCAGCCCTGCGTGATACATACCACTGTTAAACTTCTGGGAACCCAGCGATTTCCACATCCGACGCCACGACGCGCCACCAGCTCGCATTATCAACAGAGGCACTGGATGCAAGCGTAAGGTAAAGTAAAAACGAGGAAATTCGTAAAGAAATGTTTGATTTCGTCTGGACAGAGGAAACTGTGACAATCTCTTCAATTCGCTGATTCTTTCTCCAAAGTAACAATCCTTGTCAATTGTGTGTCGTTTCTTTTTCAGAACACTCTTGTCTCATGAAAAACTATCAATAGAACAGGCGATGTTTCGTTTCAGCTTCTTTTGCTCTCCCAATTTACCCTAAGAGTATTTAGCATCCTCAACAGTATTATTAGAGATAGTTTATGACAAACACATTAAAACACAACACACGTGTGCGACAATACGTATCGACATAGCAATATATATTGGAAGGGAAGCAAATAATGCAAAACAGACATAATCGGAAGTTACTTGAACGTGTGGATCTTCTACATTATTGATGATCTACATTATTAATGGCAATTTCCTAGTGAATAGTTATAACGGATCAAATAATCGTTATAACCGAGCAAATAAAATAAAGATGATTTCAGTTGTTAATATGCCAAAAAAATACAACAGATAAACAGCGGTAACTACTGCAATGAAATTATCTAATTATCATTTATACAGTGTCATGAACTGACAAGCAAAACGACAACGATCTATACATCAGTTTTGTGTTGTATTCACAACGAAATAAAACACACCAGGTCGTCTTAATCATATCATGTGTGTGAAGCAGTTCGCAACTTTTTCATCTCTCTTAGCACGCCGATATTTGCTTTTTTAATAGTGCGATTTGTTGTCACTGACCGTCACGCGAACATTTTTTGAAAGTTCTCACTTAACAAGTATATTTTTTTGCAATATTCTCGCATTACATTTGCATTAAGAAAACAAAAAAAAACAGCAAGTGAGGAGAAGCGTCGCCTTCGCTTCTCACCCCACGAGACGCTGGAGCCGTTTGAATTCCGGCCACGTGCGCAGCACATCTCACGCCAGCCGACGACACGCTCCGCCCCTCACTGCTGCAACGCGCCACGCATCGCCCAAACCTCTCTCCCGTTTCAGCCTAACTCATTCGCATTGCAACTACACTTTCTAGCACGCCTCGTAGGCTACGCTGATATGCCTATGCTGCAACTCGATCCGACCCTACTCAACCCGATGAGACCAAATGCGACCCGGCCAGGCCCAGCCTTTCTCGGTCCTGTCCGACCCGAACCGGCCAAAATTCTTTCCAGAATCAGGCCGACCTTCCGCAGACCAGCCATCCTGCAATCCCCGTCCTTTCTTGCATGCCGTGTGAGTCGCTCTCTCGCTCTTTCTCGCGCTCTCTTGCTCTTTCTCGCGCTCTCTTGCGCTCTCTCTCGCTCTACTGCAACGCGCCCCGCCCCGCCCAAAGTTCTGATTCCTGCATTAGCCTGACCGGCCGATCCCGCCCGGCACTCCCTTCCTCCCAATGTTTTTCTGCCACCCCCTGTTCATCAATTTTCATCACCGCATCGCCCTCCCCTCTTTCCGACAATTTCGCGATTCGTGACGCAGCAAACCTCCCCACATCCGGGTGATCTGGGCTGTCCGGGCGATGCCGCGTCGAACGCTGTGTTGCCGACGTTTCGACCATCCTGTCGTGGTCTTCCTCAGGACTGGTATGCCTCCCCACATCCCCACCCTTTCCAACTTTCCCTTTCCAACGACTCCCCTTTATCTAAATACACTTCATTCACACCATCGCTACTCGTTTCGTCCATCTCATTCTGTTTCATTTGTATCAATTATATGAGACACATACACAAACTAAGATTCGATATGCAGAAAAAGAAATATAAAAAGTGTGGTTGGGCTTGGACAGTCAAACATCTTTTAGTAGAATTCTGAGAACTCTAATTAGAAAGTAACCAATCCCAACTTTACAAAAAGATTAAAGTATGCTTATGAACCGAAGGTGTCAAAAAAATTACATTACCTAAAGAGAACAAAACGAATATAACCTTATAGAAGATGTATGCAAAGAAAATGATAGGTGTTTGAATTAAGTGATGTAGGTAAATAGTAATTTGTGACGTATGTAAATAATGATATGTGATGTATGTAAACATTATCAAATAATGATGATGATCTATCATGCATGTAAATAATTATCTAATGAATTAAGTCGATGATGTAAACTGTAAATCTGGTTTAAGAATGAGAACTTAAATTGTGTTATGTAACATTATTGACGTCACTGATGACCTGTGTAGTTATAAAGCGACCTAAAATAAAAAAAAACGATTCGCTATTACGTAAAAAAAATTAAAGGAAAAAAATTGTTATAGCACTTACTGAATTTTTTACACTACTTTCGCACAATCACAACCAGAATTAGCACATTTTCTATACCGTGGATCATCATTTCTCTCCCCGTGTCACAGTTGTATACCACGTGGGGTATTTACCAGTGTTCGACAGACACCGGTAACACTACAATAAGCGTAATGCTGACTGAAGAGGAATTTTTTGAGCTACAAGAAACGATGAAAATCGCTGGAGACGAAATCTAAACAATAGGGTTAATAGTCAATCACTTTCCAGTGGATCGGAGGCAAAATATTGTTCTGAGCTGAACCGTGTGTGACCGACCGACATCACCCAATAGTCCGGATCTCGATCAACGAATTTACTTATCTCAAATAACAAAGCAAATATGCCATGCTAATAAGAACCATCCAATTCTGGAATGTTGAAGGTAGTCGTTGTGGAATGTTGAATCTCTGAACGTACAGCAGGTAAGATTCAAAAAGAACTTTAGAGATCTTGAATAATTTTTAATTGGTCGAGATTAATTGGTACGTGCAAAAATAAATTCTTATTGAGTATGCTTAATTTTTCTGCGAAAATAGTGCAGCGTATACTGTGCAAAACATTGTACTCGTGTACAATTCACACCACGTGCAATAAATATTTATCCGTTACGCAACAGGAAATAAAAGTCGTTGAATGTTTATATAATTCACACACAAAATAAGACAAAAACATGTAGAAATACTCATTAATATTGCTTACCTACGTATTTTGTAATGTGATGTGAAACAATGTGCACCCTTGAACGTACCTAAAACAAAAGAAAATCATAATTAAAAATATAAATAAAACTTCACATCGTAAACAACCCGGATGTGGGTTGTGTGTATCACCAATACTACTCACGTCCGCAAACTTTCAAATATTTATAACCCATTACTGTATTTTGTAACGTTGAGAATTATTGAGAATTATCAAGAATGGAAATTTTTGTTTTTACAATATGTTTCTGTAGCGAACGCAGTTGGACAAATAATACGCGTGCGTTTCAACATTTGTGAGGAGGATCAATCTGAACATGAAATCCTTAAAATTATCAGCATTCAAGCTTTTCTTGAAAAAAAATATTTTTCTGTATTATATATTTTATTTCTTATAAGTTTGTTGAAATTTATTGTACTGATTTTCCAATGCAAACGTCGACTCTGTAGAGAATGAAGAACAATCTTAACTGCTTATGTGTCCGTTTACAAATTTTCTCTTCTTTCCTCACGTGTCCTGTCCCTCTTCGGATCAGGCTGGTGCATTTTCTCAGATGCGTCCTGCATCGCACCTCACTATTCCCCAAAACACGAGAGTTATTTACAAAGGGTAGTTGCCGGTTCTTTCAATCGAAGCCTGGGCATCCATAACGTGGTAATCTCGACTTAAAGGATATACATCAAAACGCACACTAAGCCACCCACCACCTGTGGTAGCAATGAGTACTTCAGATAATTAATTACTTTCCATGATCTAATGAGTGATTAATATTGATGTGGTAAATTAAGACGACGCAATGAAGAAAAGAGAGACACGACAAACGAGGAAAAAAAGCAGATAAATTATGCGAACTGCTTACACTATCCACCAATAATTTCACACGTATTGGACGGGGATCGAACCACGAGCTCTAACGCAACCAAACGTTACTTACTTACGTACTTATTCAAGTTCATCCCAATTGAGGTGAGCCATCTGCCAATTATCTCCCTTTGCAGGGGAGGGAATGCACTGGCACCAAGAGAGAAGGAAGCTTGAAGGACAGGCGAACTCTCATCCAATCGGGAACTTCGTTACCTCTCAAATGTTTGGTATTGATGCTCCCGATTCCGTGGCAGTGTTCCCCACTCCTTCCAGTGTGTGACCTTGAAGGGACACGACTAACAAATCGGAGTATGGAAACCGCCCAGCGCCCTCCAGAGGCGCGTCCATCACCCTGAAGGGGTGGGAAGGGGTGCGCTGTCACGTCACAGGCCACGCCGATGCAATCGGGCGCACAGCGTATCACGGGTCGATAAAACCACGGTCGAATTTATTTTGCGTTCAATAAAACAAACTATCACGTAATCAAATATTGCCGACAACCAAACGGGGACAATTCAATATACGAGTACGTGGAAGTTGCATCACAGTCACCCATAAAAGTTGCGCAATCGAGGAATATAATACATGACCGCTAAAAGCAGAATTACGAGAATTACGCTACAAGCCGATGCTGTACACAAATTATGTAGCGCTTTTATCCTCAGGGAATTCATATGCACAACATTTTCATTCTCCATCAACTAAAACGCTCCAATTGCATTTTATAAAAAAGTTATGTTTTAAATAAATTCTACGAAACGGTAATAATGGTACACTTTGTAAATGTTTTCATCAAAATAACAAGGAAATTCTTTACATTTTTATTCCAGTTATAAATAATGAATTATGCAGAAAAGGTTTATTTGACAACAGGTTAGTCAAAACAAAGACCATTTAGATCGTATTTTGTTTGACTAATGAATTTAAGGTTCGGTTACTAATTCATATATATCACTTCTAAAACGGAATTATCTCACAGACTGCAACTAAAATATCGAAATTTATGAGATTACTTCACTATATTTTCTTTCGGTATATCATTGGCATTGTAATGAATTCTGCTAAATACATGGATTGAACAAAACTCCCACAAACAGTATATCGCTTTCTTGTGTCCCTAATTTTCCTATAGTTCACAAAATTTTAGGCTTTCTTTCGTATTAATTACTTTCTGTTCGACACTAGAGAAAATTTGCTAAACTCTAGTCATTACTTGCACCACAAAACAAATATCTAGGAATTCCCCAGATAGTAAAACTACACTTTTTACATAAAAATAACTTGAACTAGTATTGTAACAATCCAATACATAAAATGCTATTTTATTAGGTGACAATTGTTTTTGAAGTGTCAGAACTAATGTAGCTCTATTATATTGGAGTAATGTTTCGGTCCATGTATGTGAACACTCTTGTGCAGTCCAGTAGATTAATAGGTAAGTGATGTGAATGTTCACTTAATTTCTTTAAATACTCGGCTTCCCTTCGTAATGACGTCCGTGATAGTTGAGATGTTTAGTTCTTTACAAGGTGTTTTGTTTGTAAGGAAAAACAGTAATCCGCATACCCCCTCTCAGAGAGGAGCAAAACAAGACTTCCGATAAAAACCTCGACATGGGTGGAGGCTACACATAGGCTGGTTTACCTTTAATTACCTTGTATCATGCCGCCGAATGTAATAAAATGATAGGTGCGGACGAGCACGTCCTAGTGCTCGGTAAAGAATAAACGCACTATTACTTGGGAGTAAATATTGTTTTCTGAGGATACGAGTAAGCTTTTGTACAAACATTTTATAAAATGTTATTCGACGTCAGATGCAGAATAAGATACCGGCTTTTGGTATGGGCAAGTCTGGTCAGTCTATATAATCGTCCAAAACGCCTCTTCAGGTTCTGAGTTTGCTCTCTCTAACGTACCCCAGACAAAGAGAAGGTAGCTGCTTTGCACGCGCGCGTGTGGGGTAAAACGCAAGTACTTTTGTGTGATGCACTTAATTCCCTGAACTCTCATTAGCTGTTCCCTCTCACACTTGGTCTGGCAAATCCAAACGGGTCAGGTTAGTTACACGCTCTGAGTAACGCAATGAACACACTGGGATCCCGGCCTGGTTGATTCGCAGATCAGCCACGAGTGAAACTCGTTGTCCATTGCAATGAATGCCGAATTGCAATGAAACCGTCCAAATGTTATTTCTGATCGCAAACGAAGTTGGCAATTCACTCTTTCGGACTGCTGCACGGAAGCACTGGAAAGCTTCACTAGAGAGCGTAGCAGAGGAACATTATATGCTCACAAAAAGGTTTTCAATAGTTCACTAGCAGAGATACACAATGTAACATTCTGAGAACAACGACCGTAAAACGCGCAGATTCTGAATCAAGTAATTGTGACACCTTTGAAATGACTAATCACACATTAGACGCTTCTATGGCTCTATAATTCTTACACAGCTCCAATTAATTTTCGTGTACAAAAAATTGAAAGTTTGGCAAAAACGTTTACTTCTAAGTTTACGAAAGATGGCTGGTATCAGTGAAGATATTCGCTTAAATTTCACACGAAAACTTAATAAAAATATTTAAAATGTTCTCATTAAAAAACATAAACATTACGTGTTTTCTTTCACACTAAGCTTTGTAAATTTATATCATTAATTTTTTGGCAGTGTTGGCAAGATGTTTTCCCTGTTGAAGGGTCTGTCGAATATATACTTTTAATGACTATTGCACTTAATTTTAATATTTTAAAGGTAAAAATTGAAGTGGTTTTATAAGAACTGCTGGTGCGTAAAAAACTTTGAAACCAATATGAATCCAAATCAGCGTTTAAATGCTCTGTAACGAAAGAACGCTCTCTCATTTGATACCATATTCATGTTTTCTATACTCTAGCCAGGTCGCGTTGAGGAGTCTATGACAAAGTCTAGCCTCCACCAATTATCCCTGCCACCTTTTTGTTTGACGGTTCACGAATATTTCCTTTACATTTTCGACTACAATTTGTAGCGACCCTTGTACTCTATAAGATAAAACCACTACTAATGGGTTCTCGCACCTACTTCTCTTTCTATTTGGGAACATTTAACCTTCCGAATTCCAACCGCAATAGTTGCCTCGTATTACTTTAAAATACCCTGTGTCTTCATCTGCGTTCTGCCTTTCACGTCGTTGCCA
The DNA here is from genome assembly GCA_017312745.1 of Gryllus bimaculatus. NCBI lineage: Eukaryota > Metazoa > Arthropoda > Insecta > Orthoptera > Gryllidae > Gryllus > Gryllus bimaculatus. The sequence goes on from BOPP01000001.1 coordinate 12,789,038, forward strand.
CTGCAGCCAAACACAAAAAACATCCGATTCAACAGTGTTTGCGTTGGGGTGTGAGTATTCACAGCCCTATACATACTCTGCAGATAAAACGACTCTTGCAAGTCGGTGGCAATTCAAGATTCTTTCAGAGAAAATTACTTTACACACATTATCACATATTTAATTAATTCATGAGATCCATTTCATAATCTTCGTCTCCGTGTTAATTGAAATAAACAAATATTTCTAATGTGAATATTTTTCTGACGTTTATCTTTATTACATGATAGTTTGTTAGATAAAAGCCTTCGTTTGTTGGGTAAACAGGGCTAAACCAGTTAAGTTTGTTTCCTCCATCACCAAAAAGCATGGCTCCAAACAGGAACTTTGGACAGCGTAACATCCTACTTTCTGCAATTGTAAGCAACAGAAAACTAGCTCCACTTCCGCTATATTTCAACGCAAGTACGTCCTTTTATAAAATCAAAAATTTTCCAATTTTTCTAATTAAAGAAAATTAAAAACGGCATTTAGTAAGTTTAGAATCAATAACTGACTTCAATGATCTTTTTTTTTTAAATATCAGAAAATTTCTCTTCCCATTGTTGTGCGTTTTAACATTCAAGTCATTTTTTATTGAAAGTAAGTCTATAGTTCGTGAAATAGTGTAAGATGTCAAAATAGTCCAATCAATGAAATAACAGATCTGATAATTAAGTAAAAAGCTTCACTGAATAATTATTAATTAGATAGAGTTTTCCCTTTCTCTTCAATTGACTATTTTTGTATAGTCCTAAATAAAAATATACCACTTCATTCATTGTAACTGCTTTGGTTGTGACGAAAATGATATATATTGCAATAAATTCACAAAAATTACAAAAAAGTAGAGATTAGGGGAAGCAAAGGCCCTGTGGCCACCCTCCCCCTGAATCTCCCGCCGCTGCGACATCAAGCGGCGACATTGAGCGATTCTGCTAGTGCAACCTGGGGAAGGCAGTGGCAAATTTCCCAAACACATATTTTCCAGGAGTATATCAACGATGGAACTGGGGTTTCAGATGAAAAACAATTTGTACATAAAATTCGATAACCCTAGATGCAAATGTCTAACTAAACACTTTCAATGCGTCATTAGAGATAACGAGCATCTTATCTTTTTTTCTAATTACCACCAAAGAACAAACACGCATGTCTATTGTCTAGGCTATCCGGGGCGGAACGAACCGCGTCTCTGTCATATGGGCTGTCGTTTCGGCCAACATGGTATGGCCTTACTCAGGGCGTACTGCTACAGTCTCAGAGCGTACTCTCAGAAGTGCACTCTGAGGAAGGCATACCATGTTGACCTTAATGTCAGTCACCATGACAGAGACGCGGCTCGTCCCGGGAAGCTAAGACAATACAAACTTAGGCCGCGGAACCCCACTCAACCACACAAACATTCCTCCCACCTGATTGCCTTCACGTAGACCAACATATGTAATGAGAACGCCAGCATGTGGGAATATAATGTAAAAAAACATAACAGTTTAATATGATCAGAATTTGTTTACTTTTTGTTCGAGTTGATCGGCGCGTATTAATTTTGGAGAAAGCATCTGAATAATTAAAGTGATAACGTTGATCATAATCACAAGAACGGAGGACTGATGGGCAGATGGACGTTTTGCTGTCAATGGATTCTTCAGTAGCAAGAGTCCACAAAATATGGGTTTTGATGACACACGGTGGAAGCAGTATTTTACTACATATAGGACAAAATTTATCCAATGTTTCATTACCAGAACCTCCCTAAATGGCTGCTGTTGAAATATAGCCGATTTCCGGCACACGATTACAATACATTTTCTTCTTTCGAGTCAAGTTCGAAAAAGTAAAAATGGCAAGTCGACTTAGCTTTTGGATGTCCAAACGACACGTTTTTATTTTTATCTTCGACATTTATTTTTAAAAACTCTAATGCATGAACTCTGTGACATACAGCCATGAAACCTCACATACTGGACAAGACCTACACTTAGTCACAATAAATTCTCACAGCACAAGAAATTAATTCGTTTTAAAACATCGAAAAAGAGCGAATGACATACGAGTTAGCATTTTTATTCTGTTAAAGTATTTTCCTCATTCGTGTCTTGTTGGAACGATGTTGGAATTCGTCTTCGGAGGGGAATTTCCGGGGTAGGGGAAGGCTGCAGTCCCTTGGGGCACTTTTTGCGTCACGTTTTGTGCCCGATTCATCACGAGAATGTCCCTCCCGCCTCCGCGTTTTTGCGCCCCGACATCATTTAATGTGAAAATATTGGATTGCGCGACGAAGATTCCCACACGAAGGCGGGGCTGGATGGAATGAGTGGGAGGGACCGGGGGTGCAAGGAAAGTCGGGGGCAAAGGGCAGAAGATAAATTGGTTTATTTAGCCTTCTCGTCTATATCAAACATACATTTACATACATTGTTTATGTTAACTAGTTAAAGTTAACTCGTTAACTAATTAGTTTTCTACTTTTACGTATTTTATAATGTTTCTTTTAAATTCTTTAATTTGTTCTCAATTTTTTTATGTTTAAAGGCAATTTATTATATCATTCAAATCCTTTGTCAAATAATCTGTTTTTTGCCTGCATAGTCTTACTGAAATTAATTACTAAATGTTCATCGTCTATTGTTTCCCTTGTTGTTTTATCTTTAACTCTTTGGATTTTGTTCACCAAATCTCCTGTTATATGATTTTTAAGTAATTTGAAAATAAAAATTAGTGTCTTGTAATTAATTTTCTCTTTTCTTGACATAAATGTTAGTGTGTCTAGCATCATATATCGCACTGGAGTGTATCTATTGCATTGAATTATTACTCTCATTGCTATATTTTGTTGTATCTGGAGTATTTGGAGCTTCAAATAGTATTGTTGCACACTAATCAGAATGGAATACAATTATGGATGTATATTTTCATATCCTTGTATATCTATTTATTTATTGCACGATTCGGTTTAAAATATTAATCTTTTTTTCACTTTTCTGTACTTCGTACTGTATATAGACTTCAAAATGTAATTTACTATCAATATTACTCTCAAATATTTCATTTTATAATAATAATAATAATAATAATAATAATAATAATAATAATAATGTCTTTATTAATGGCGAGGCTCAGGCCATAGGGCCTGCTCTTCCGCCTAACCACTGAATTTTATATAGCCGTTGTATATTTGTAAACCCGTTAAGACTGCGGCAAACGCTCACTGTGGGAGAGAACCTGTACGATGAACTCAGATAACAAAATGTAGTTGAGGGAAACGTTAGGAAGTTTCTACGGTAGTATCCCGAATAGTTTTTATATATATTTAATGTTTTCAAGTCTATACTTGAGTTGCGAGGAATATACCAAATGCTCCATTTAAATAGAGTTATCGAAATCTCAAACAAATTAGGTGTGCACAGAAAAACATTTGGAATACAATGCCTATTTTGGGGACCAAATTAATCTGTGCTACATGTAAACTATCTGTACTACCGATTTACATAGAATTCCATTTATTCTGGGAGTTTTGAAACAAAAATCTTGGTTTTTTATCTGATCCGGTTTTGAGGGTCAAAATATGTATCGGTGTCTGACACACCTTTTTTGATGCGTTGTATTAGTAATGAAATACATAAAACGGTACACTGTAAGAATGGTCTTTTGAAGATGGCTCCTTAATTGCTGTGTAGAAGGTGCATCAGACGCAGCTAGAAGGCTCATGCCGTGCGCCTCTCAATCCTGGCTGGAGGGATTCAAAGCGCTTCCACATGACAGCACGTGAGCTGGCTGCTAGGACTGTGCGCGCTTTCTATGAAATTCCGGCCAACGGGGCTTACTCGCCCACGACACGCAGTAATGCGTGTCCACAGGCGACCGCGCCTGCCGCGTGTGGAAGGTCGGGAGCGGTTGGGTAAAGGGCGGGGAATAACGGCGAGGATAGACGAGATGTTAGGAAAGGCAAAAAGGAATGCAATGAATTTGGGAGAGGGGAGTGGGGAAGAGTAATTAGTCATGGGGAGAGTCGTTAGTATATAAGATAGAGAGGGTGGAGGGTAAGCGGTATGAAAGTACGACAATGGATGCGAAGGGGGAAAGAAGCGGTGGAGGAGACGGTGGCAACGCGTGAAGATAGACGTAATGGGGGTTCAGGGATGGATAAAGTGGAGTTAAGGAGGTGCAACTAGGGGCGGGTATGAGGAGTAAGCGGGGAAAGGGGCGCGAGTATTTTCGGATGGCACAACGTATGGGTGCTGATGAACGCAACATAGAAGTATCTGCCAGCTTTCCTCGAACTTTTCCTTCTACACCAACAGCTCATTTCTTTCTACAATACTCCCACATTTAAGAATTGCTTTGAGCACTTGTTTCATCGATGATCATGCTATGTCATTTAATTTGAAACCTACAAACACCATTATATCACATATTCGCAGTCACTAAAATGTCTAGATATCTAGTTCCTCTATTATATACATATACCTATAGTCTACTTGAGGTTTACCCAAATAATCAACAACTATTCCAGCAACCACTAAGGTCATTAGTCTCGTAAGTGTACCATATATTTTTATCACGGAAGATAGCAGCATAATTCCCCTGCTGGCTGGCGAGATCCAGCGCCTGAGGCGCTTGCTATTGCGAAGCTACTCTCGTACAGGTATCCCCAACCAGCAGGGCACCGCCCAGCAGGAACAAACTCAAATTCCCCCTACCTCGCTGGTCTCCAGACATGTGGTAGCGTAGTGCATGTAAATGGGTGTAAGGGCATTTACGTAAGGGGGCGCGGATACAAGGAAGAGAAAGGAAATATTTCACACGCTCCGTGACCCATTTGTTAGAGTACTGCTCCTGCATCCGCCTGGTATTGTTCGGGGAAACCACGGAACATTGCCAATCAGAGCAGTCGGTCTATGGAAGTCTCCTCCAGACGGTGGCTGAACTTGAACTAGCTTCGTAGCAAGTGGCGAAAATCCTACCACCATCGGAAGTAGAATTCTATAGGCGGAGGCACAGCAGTGACATCAGTTGATGTCGTACACCTCCTCTTCCGGTGCGACTTCTCTATTTGACAAGAGGTGGTAACTGTAATTTTTAAAATACTTTTATTTGACTTTCAATTATATTTAATTAACTTTTCCTCGATTCTCAAGTAACGAACTTTTAATATGCAGGTGAGCTGTCACGTATTTCCCAACGTGAGGTGTATTCCACTTCTCCAGAACGCTCAGGGCTGGATCTCAAGTGTGAAGAGAAAGGATGCGGGAGGGGGGCGGATTCCCCATCCCCACTCGCGAGCGTCAAGCGATCCGCGCGCCATTGTTCGCGTGGCACCGAACAAACGAGGCGCGAAG
>BOPP01000001.1:12813054-12823442 GCA_017312745.1 Gryllus bimaculatus
ACCATAATATAATATATAATATATGTTGTGTTTGTGTTGTTGTGTGGTGTATTGTATTGTACTATCACTATCTTTAAATCCTTAATTTTATGTCACTGTCTTAGTCCAATAGTCTAAATCACCACGTTGCGTCCCTCGTCACCAACATCAATTTCCCAAGTCTCTGGTTCTTCATCTTCAATTATCCCTTTAATTGATCATCACCATGTCAATACGTTTATTACTTACACTTCTATACTACCATTATCATTACTCATTCACGCGATAGATACTCAATAATTCGATATAACAACTTCAGGGACAACACTCTCCTCTACTACTACTCACCAAGATCAGTTATACGCACGTTCCCCTCCAACACGGCACCCCCTTCGAACATTAACAATTAACACTCTCCCAACGCACCCAAGCTTGCAGACATCCACCGCACGGCTCGTTTCCTCCAGCACAGCCCAAGTTAGAGTAGAGTTGAACGATCTATTTAATCAAAGATCATAGCAAGACCCCACCGTCACTCTCACAGCTTCCTTTATCTGCTTCTCAAATACAATATATAATATGAGTAGCTATATATGATTATGTAGATGATATGTAGATTGTGATATACTGTATATTAATAGATTAATTATGAGTTTGGGCATGTATAGTTAAGATATATTATATAGACAGTATAAATTCTTTCACAGAGCTATATCAAGCTTTTAATGATACTTTAGAAAAATATTTAAATCATCACAATGTATATATTACACATATCTTAAGTGAACACACTCGGAATTATAATTCTCATAAACTACTCAAACATGACAGAAGACTCATATCTTACGAAATTTCTAAAAACTAGGAAATTACTAAAGAAAAAATTTGATTACTGTGCTTTAATATCACATTATATAAGCAATATCACCTAAAAATAACATGTCTCTATGAATGATTATAACTATAAGAACTATACATCTATTGTGACTACCAGTTCTGACAAATTATCTTCATGGATAAGAAAAATCCTGAATCCACACACCTGTAACCGTTAATCTTAGCAAACCTCTCGATTCCTATTCGTAATATTTCACTTCCGCCTTCCACCCACACTGATGATCCAACACATTAACACTCAAATTGGCATCTGGTCTACTAAATTTGCAGTAACATCAGTACGACGCCCTGACCATATTATTATCCTGTAACACAACATTTTATAGCATGAAATGAATAATCAATCTCACAATAAAGCTCATTCATAATAGGTCTAATTCACCACGTTGCGGTCCCTCGTCACCGACATCAATTCTCCCCAGTTCTCTGGTTTTCTTCATCTTCAATTATCCCTTTTAGGATTGATCTATCACCATGTCAATACGTTTATTACTTTACACTTCTGATACTACCATTATCTTACTCGATTCCACCAGATTACTTTCATGTCGTATCCACTTCATGCAACCTCTCCTCTCTCTTTACTAGCCAAGATTTCGCCGTCCCCTCCAACAACCGTGTCACCCCTTCAGAAACAGTTAACTTGCCGAAGACCCGTTCGGCCGCCACTTGCCGCGGCGTCCCTTCGTTTCTCGCGCCAAGTTTGAATGATCTATTTAATCAAAGATATTGAGACCGACCTGGTCTCTCTCACTCTTCCTTTCTTTCTCTCATACATACATATATATATAACTATTACTGAAACAATTAATTTGATGGATTTTGTATAGTTTTGAAGAAAGAATAGGACAGGAAATGCTTACAAGTACATTCAAGATTTTAAAACTTTAGAAAATATTTTAAATCATCACAATGAAAATGTAACATATTAAGTAGTACACACTTGGAGTATATTCTCACTTAACTCTCAAACATTACAGAATTTACTCAGATCTTACTGAAATTTCTAAAACTTCTTGTGAAATTACTTAAGAAAAAATTTGCGTTTTAATATTCACTTATAATGCACATATCACCTAAAATACATGTCTCTATGAATGGTTAAACTATTATCTATCACTTCTATTGTGACTACAGTTCTGACTGTAATCTTCATGTAAATGAATATGATAATCTCCTTTTTAGCATTCTGATTCTTATTCGTTTTTATTTTCGCCTTCTACCAGTTATGATCCAACGACATTAACCTCAATGTCATCTGTCATGAAATTATACCTGTAACACATTTACTGAAATAATACAATCTCAATCAGGTGCACCTACTTGCGTTCGGTGAACCGATGCCTAAACTAGGTGCCTCCCCAGCAAGGTCTGCAGCTGGTTCTGTTTAGGTACAAGTGTACAGTAAAATACAGTGGAATATTTAGTACAATAGAGTGACCCCATCAGTTTATATCTATACATTTAAAGCACCAAGGGTGTTAGCACATAGGCGGCCAAATTATTTCAAATTTTCCGCCATACTCTGAATTCAATAATTTATATCAATTCTTTGGCGCTAACGATGGAAGCTTTGAAGCCGGAGTTGGAAAAAAATCTCGCCCAAATCAGGCGACTAATTTCCAGAGGTGACAAATTAATTTCGAATGAAGCTCTTCGGTCAACAGAACTTTAAACTGCTTTCAAGGATGCCTGAGAGACCGCGCCTGCTCCTGGGATACTAGCCTGTACCTGTACATTGTCAACAAATTCCCGGAATCAAACGCTTTTCCCAGAAGACACCATCGGACCATGTTTTCAAAATCAGAAGAGACGAGCACTGTCGTGGCAGCCAATTTCACCCGTGAAAAAGGCGAAATAAAACTATTTTGGCTGCATCAAAAATTAGATTTTAGGTTCTTTTATTATGTCAAGTTGGCATTCCATTTCCAAAGCATTTAACACGCGATCAGCGTGCGTGCGAATTGCACTAACAGCAATAAGAAGAATGATTGTTGTTCGCTACAAACAGCTAATACTGACAACTTCAATACTTAATGATTATTACGCTGATGTGTTAACCTAGTCCATTGCGTGTCGTATTTTCAGAATCTCCTCATCTGTCGAGAACACAGAAAGGCGATGGGTAGGATTTTAATGTTCCAGTTTCTGCAAATGCTGTTCCAATCATCTAAGGAATACTTTGTAGCCTCAACAAAAAATTTTCTTTTAGAAAGTCTTTTAAGCCTTCTACCCGATCAAATTTAGTGATTATTTCTTCACATACCCTTGTCGTGTTATCACTTACACTCATTAAAAGTTTTTATAGTATAAACAATAAATATTAATAATATGTTAAAATAAATATATTAAAGTCTATCTCCCATCATTTGTTTATTAGTCGGTTTTGTTGGGCGAGTTATAATCGATCTATCGAAAGTAGGGATTGTCTCGTCTGGCGACAGCAAGCATTTGTGTGTGAGGTAAGAAACAGCGAAGAGAAAACCACGAGTATTTTAAATAAGAATATCAAGGGGAGTTTTGAAATGCGAAGATCAGCGAGTATGATAAACCGTCAAAATTTTGACGAGTTTCCACGATTGGGGGTTGAATCCAGGGGTCACTGCCTGCGGGCCGGGACCCTCCGGAGCGAGCGAAGGGCCGGATGACGGGTATTTACCGCGCACGTTTTCTTGAGCCCTCGCTTCGCTAGTTGCGAGAGGCGCTCGTTGATGTTATTTAATCTTAATTCATATAATTTTGGCAAAGGAGTGGGGAGAGGTGTCTCGGGGCTCAAAGAAACGTCCGTTTAAAATACCCTCAAGGTGCCTGTTCTCACGTCCCCGCTCTAGGGAATTAAACACACTATTCTGACGTGCAACACAATGAATATTGTCGCATAACCGTCCCAAGAGCCGTCCCTTAAACTCGTGAATCTGACTTTTGGCGAGTACTCAATTAGAGTGCATACACTGTCTAACATCGGGATGTTGTTATCAAAGTATATTTTTTTGTTTTTGCAATTTACTAAATTAAAGTTTGGAACTCACCCCCAGTATGATTCAGAAAGGTCAATGGTTATGATCTCTCTATTAGTGTGCTGGGGATTTTATTTGATCGCACTTCCGGAAAGAGTCGTCGACTGCGTCCACGGAGTTTATCGTCGATGAAATTCGTTATGCACTAGTAGCATCTATATCTCACTCAAATATATTCGTTACATACTTCGTTCGGTTCGAGCCAATTCGATTCATGTCGGCCTCAAAACACACAAAAACATGCACATACTTCAACAACTCATAGCTTTGAGTATTTCCTTTCGATCTGCTTTTTCCCGGACTTCTTCCTGCTCTTATCCTGATTCTGCTCGTGCCCTTGCCCTTGGCCTCGCCCTTGGCCTGGCCTCTCTCTAATCGGCTTTCCAGCCGCGCCCAGATGCCGCCGTCGTTTGCTGCAGACACCTTCGCCCTAATTACAAACTTCCCCGCACGGGCCGCTCGTTACGCCTCCAGGCAGGGAGTGGAGACGGGAGAGGGGAAAGAGGGGGAAGGTGCTTGGCCGGAAGCGTGTCGCTGGTTCCGCTCAGAACACACTGCTCCACCGTCCACAGAAACGTGGCGAAACATCAGACTCAACTGAAAGACCTATTGCATTTACAGAAAATATTGTATGTAACAGTCGCGAACTAATGAACAGGGTAAGCAACGGATTCAATGAGTTGATTCTCCCTCTTGATTTTAGTAAGGGGTTACTGTTTCGTCGTTTAGAACTTATTATTACCACCTTCCTTAAACTTAATGGTTTTTTCGTCATCAATGCTTATTGGAGGATAACAAAATAATTCGAATCAGTCGCCACGCGTAATCGTTTCGTGAAAACTTCAGCGTTTTCTTATTCAGACCCAAACATTACACTTTACAATTCTATTTTACTATCTGTTAATATACATAACGGTTGTTTCTTTAGAAAAACATTGTGAATATTTAAATCGTTCTTCAAAAACAGGACCTGTATTTTTGTGCCAGTACATATTCCAGAAGGTAGTAGACAAAGTACTCCACAATTCTTTTGCCATTGCTCAAAAGGTGAAAATATTTTAATACCACCTTCCAGAATATGATTATAATATATTGCTAAATTCATTTCGATCAGTTGTTAAACATATAGATTTCCTTTTAATTATTTTGCAATTAATTATCGGGTCCACTGTTATCCATATACCCCAATTATGTTCTCTGCGTACCAGATGTCTTTGATAGGCAACTGTTAAGTGGACGAAGGCCTGTGCACTCTTGCAATTATTCGCCACTGAAAGAGTTGGCTATATGCAAAAACGTGATGATAAATGCTTCAGTTTTTCAATGCATCAATAATGGCTAAAACTTCGAGATAAAACATTACATTCCCTTGGTAGCAAATTATTGCGACTGAATATTGCTAACTGGCAGAAGGAAGACCATTTCCATTATCAAATATTGTGTCAAAGAATACAGAATCTTTCACTTATTATAACCACCCGAACTTGCCGCGATTATGGAGCCAAGAAGAAACATATTCACGAGGCAAGTGAGAAAGTTGGAAGGATATACTACCTCTAAAGCACACAGAACTTGACGAACCAAAAATCCATCTCAAACAAAGGGCGTTTCTCGCCCTTTGTGGCATCAAGGTATGATAGTCTCCGTACTTTTTCCTTTCTAGGTCGTAATCACGGACTCCTTTTCTTTGTTTCCAAAAAAGGTATTAACAAGTAGATGGAAAATAGAAAAAAGATAAAAGCTCAGCTCTACTTGTGCTCAGAAAACGTACTTCGGGTATTGGAATTTTCCATCTCGTGAATGAATAGAAGCGAGCGCGTTTTGTTATCTGATGAGGAAAACTGTCACCAAATGCTGAGACATAATCCACTCTCCGGTGTGAACGGTCCCGCGGATTTCGTGGCCGTATCTAGAGCGGAACTTCCGCCGCATCCTTTGTGGATCTACCCGTCGGTCTGTGGGAGTCTTAAAGGTATATTTATTAGCTCACAGAATCAAACATCTCATTATTTTTTAGCAATAAGACCAGCAAAAGAACTCATTGCAGAGATCAGATCAGCCTCTCCCGTAGCCTTTACAACGTAATAACTTTCTTAAAAAATAGAAGCAGTGAACAAAACAAGAGAAAGGTCCGAACAAACAAATCGACAAACAATACTTATGGAATCTAGTTGGGAAATAATTAAATTATAAACTAAGAAAATGAACCCCCCGAGTGCAGCTAGCATGTTAGACTGAATTGCAACGATGTATTGTGAAAATCTCTACGATCTGTGCGATGAAAATATATGAAAATGAATATTTCCGAAGAACGTAGCTAAGTCGAGTTACGATTGTCTTTGAAGGACAAATAAAAAGTTTTAACATCCCAAGACGCCTAAAGAAAACAAATGAAATGTCCAGAATTCTATTCAGTGGTCCGCATATCTGGATCGTGAAACAGGACAAACACTACATGCGGCTCAAATAACATTTCATAGACATTTCCTTGTTTATACTGGAGTGGATTGATACAGAAAACAAAGACAATAAAAAGACTCAAGGCTGCTAATACCACAAGAAGTTAAAAAGTTAAAAATTCTTAAAGAATAAAAGAACAAAAATTTCCAAAGGCTGCTAAAAATACATACTACTAGAACACACCGAGATGGAAAGATCTAGAAATAATTCTGCAGAAACAACGTTAAGATTAACAATGTACCTTTCAAATTTACTGTCTATTCGGGAAGTCGCTGGCTTTTTATCCTGCAGAATATGAATGTTGAGATGGTGATTGTAATAATGACGAGTCACTTTTAAGTGACACATTAATTGATCAAATCCTGGAAGCTTGACAGTTATGCCTGTACAGTCCCCAAATGTACAAGCATAGTATATGATCCACAGTACGCCAGAATATTAACTCAACCATACATTCCATCAAGTATTTTCCAACCCAACCATACATTCCAAGAACTATTTTTATTTTACTTACAGCTACAGAGTTTTCAGTACAATGGTAAGTTTTAAGGAATGAAATGATGTCTCTTATGTTTTGTCATTACGTGTCTTCATAATACATAATAAATGCATGTCCATAACTCTAGCATGGAAAGCGGGCGTCTGCCGCGATTGCAAAAATTTCGGCGGCGCCGCTGGTTCGAGAGGCCGCAAGCGCTTTAACGGCTTCGCTCGCGACACGACAGCTCACAAAGCGGCGGCGGCCCCGAAAAAGTTTTATTGCTTCGCGTCCCCGGAGCTTAATGTTCTTGCGGGACACACCGCATAATAGAGGGCGCATTAAAAAGGGAATCGAGAACAACTGCAGGGGAGCGAAACTAGGCGCCGGGAACGTCACCCTCCAGCGCTTTCTTGAGAATGTTTCGCGTTTTCCGTTGTGCTTTTAATGGGCGCGGCGCCGAATTTTGAGTTTGAGTGGGAGAGTGGTTTAGTATTTACGAGTTTCCAACCGCGTCTTCAACCTTGGTCATTACTTTCATACTAAACTGCGAAGAGGTGGTGTTTCTCCCCTATTGGCACCTGAAATCCGGCGCAGACCTGCAGCGGATATTGACGTCACATATTATAGTATCACTGCAGGTAATTCCTGCAACGAAGATCGCTCCATCCGAGTCAAGCCGAAAGCTTTCAACTCATCTCCCTATATATGTGATATTGTAGTGTATGTAAATGTAAGTGTATGTTAGAGAGTAAGAGAGAGAGAAAGAGAGAGAGAAAGAGAGAGAGTAAGAATGAGAGTGAGAGAGAGTAAGAGAGGGAAGGGGAGAGAGATAGAGAAGAAAGAGTAAGGAACAAAAATAAGAAAATAACTTTGCCCGTAGCCCTTAGTTAGCCCGTAGTTGGTTAGATACTACTCCAGCATTCCTCCGGTATCAGCAGGAGAAACTATGGAAAACTACCGATCAGAGCAGGAAGCGTCTCAAATAATCCTCCAAACAACGACTGGACTCTACCATTTTCTCTCCATGCAGTGTCGAAAATCCACCTCCGCAAAGAACCGGAAACTAGAACTTCTCGGTTAGAAACGTTCCAGCGGCAACGATCTTTGTCACTGAGACATCTTAGCCAGGAATTCTGATGTGAGTGAGGATAACAAGGCATGCTTGGTTTGGAAAAATGCGACCAACAAAAAAGAGAAAAATTACCCTTCTCACAGTTTTCTCGTATGCAAAATACATGGAACTGTATGTACAATGTGTCACAAATTCCGCTCAAAAAATGAAACTATCTGATAATTACAATGAGGGCTCACTGTGACCAATTTTCAGCTCGAGTTCTTCAGGTCATTTTAATTTCATCGTCTCTGATCTAGCAGCACAATCTCATCTTTGTTTGCGACTATTTATTCGTTCATTAGATCCAAAAGTAACAATGATGTATGCTCTTAAATATGCATCTTCATCAATGCCGCTGTGCATTTGTGAAAATGGACCCGTTTACATAAAAACTAGAACAAGCCGGTCCGACTCAGTCCTAGAGGGCGCGGTCTCCCATTGGTCTGCACGCGAACAAGCGCTAAGCGGACCGAGGAGTTGGACATTGCGTTGCTCTGTTTAGTCACGTCAGCAACTCTTTCGGCACTCATTGCTGCCAAATCGTATTAGGAGCGTGACCGGTGAGAAATACGTAGAATTGCATTCATTTCACGAATGCTATCAAACTCTTTTGTTGGCTGTGCCATTTCCAGCAGGCTCTTGTATATTCGGCAATTGGGTTTCTGTCCATTTTTCTTTGACGAGCATGGTTTTATTATAATTTCTCTGTAAGGGACTTCATTTTAATATACTAACATGTTATTTTCCACACTATTTGTACCCCATAATACAATACTACATAATACAATACTAATTCTAACGGGGATATTGGAACATATTAAATCATTCTTAAAACATTTTCCAAACTTTGAGTGGCACTCACTGACCTCATGAGAATCATAACCAACTGGGATATAATAATCATAAGATATAATAATCATGAGAATCATAACCAACCAACCAAGGAGATACTTCGCCGAGGAATGTGATCGAGAAGTTGATCAACTGTTTTCAAATCTGGGAAAATAATCGTCTGCTGATCAGAATCGAGAAACGTCTGGTTGGAAGAAAGTTGAGAAATGTGTGTGTTTCTAATTTTGGTTTTGCTTCCCGAGGAACGACTCCTAGGTCCAACTCCAAAGACCGTCTTGGTTGCCCCCAAGACTGTCCGAAACGACAGTCCTCCCCTGAGATCTGTATCGGTCCTTTGCGCTTTGGATTACGGAGTTGGGCGCCAGAGACGGAGGGGCGAGATCTAGGGTTCCAGAGAGCAGAGGGCGTGCTGAAGGCGCTTTGGGCCAGCGTATTTATAGCCGCCCTCTCGCGCGCGCCCTATTTATAGATGCTCTTGGGCGACGACCGCCGCTAAGGAAGCTTCCGGTAGCGCCTCGCCTTTCAGCGCCATTGACCTTTCTGAGCTGATTATTCATGCTGATTATTCATGAGCCTATTGCATTATGAGTCAACAGACTCAAGACTCCTTCGTTTCATTCTAATGATATCACATAACCTAACCTACGAAGAGGAATGAGAGAGTCATCAGACGGTTATGAATTTTACAGTGCTCCATCCTTTAATAACATGGATGCAAATGATATGTGGTGAAATATGGTGTAGGAATAAACATATTCGAAGAAAATATTATTATGCTTGTTTATATATTTATGTTTTTTCTTGTCGAAATATGTTATTACGAAACGAATTTAACGATACGTGGTCAATATCACACAGAATGAAGTTTGTTAGTTATAGATCTCAACTAACACCCCTTGAACCTCATCCAATATATCGGTCTAACGACGTTTATAAAAAAAACTTTCTATATTCAAACCATACTAATGAAGCGGATTCCCAAGTACTAGATTCCATTTATTCGGAAATGGTAAATAATGTCTGGATTCCGCGTGCTCTTTAAGGTAGACGCACAGACTTCATAAAATTGTTGAATGCATTGAGAAAAAGTTTGTGCGAACATGTTAAGGAAGAAAAGAGAAGCAATTCAAGCAATTAGTATCAGCTGGAGTTATGAAAAAGTTGATTCGTTAAGTTCGATTCTGTAAATGAAAATATGCATTTCTGTTCTAAAATATTTAGGAAATTAAAAGATCCTATTAAATAAATATTCAAAAAAATTACGTATGGAAAATTGGATATTATGTTTCCTTACGTGTTTAAGGGAGGTGAAAAGAGCATGTTGTGTACTATCTTACCGTCTTTTCTCATGTTTATTTTGACTGACCCCACATTCACACAGTCTTCCGCGCGACACCGGACAAAAGTATTTACAGCATTCAACTTGGTGGTCAGGAATATAAGAACTCATAAATACAAAAACATAATAAAATCACAGTATAAAGACGTCATTTAGTCTTTACACCTATTTTTTAGTACGTTACATCGGTAGGTAATTGAACAAAAGAGACAAAAGCAGGTTGAGGGCCCTGAATTAGAGTTTCCGTGT
>BOPP01000001.1:12828425-12868781 GCA_017312745.1 Gryllus bimaculatus
TATCCTCATTACCCCTTAGGATGCCTCACGGGAGGCGTTAGGCATAGTCACATGAATGAAACAATAACAGGAACTTCAACGGCTGCTGCTCGAGAGCTCAAAATAATAAATACTACACAATAAATAGCATTAAAGGTTATCTCTGTATACTCCTCATCTACTGTATCTATGTATCTCTGTAATACTTCTCATAATAATTACAAATGTTGATACGATAAGAATGTCCACCTAAAGTATTAAACGAATACCGAGAGAATTGTAGCTATCCAGTTGCATTGATTTGCTTCAAACTTGCCGGTAAGACTCTCGTTAATTTTAATACCTCAAGGACATTTTGAAAGGGAACAATAAATTCTACATGCATTTACATCCATTTATTCATTTCGATTATATGATCGATAGATGCACATCTTTAACTACATAATATTTTGGTTGCGTTTGAACTAAATGGTCAAAAAATAAATCATCAGAGCTCTAAAAAAATTAATTTCGAAAATTTATAGAATCTACACCACTGCCCAATTTTAACAAAATATGTAAGTAATAGAACAGGTTTAAAAGTTGTAAGAATTTAGACCTTCAGTTACAACAAAGTTTCGTTGTTCTTATACTTTTAATGCAGAAATATACTCACATATTATACAATACAGACATTGCCAATAGTCTTATTTACTCAGCAGAGCTATTTTCACATTCTAAATACCCAAATTTGAAAGTTACATTTTAACAAAAATCACAACCTGTTTCACTAAAATAAATTTTAAAGATATTTAAGAGTTAATTTTTCAGGATATTGTGTCTTATTGAAACAAAGGATATTGTGTCTTAACGTTATTGTCTCATTGTTTTCTTCAGCCAAATCAATAGTTAAAAGTCCGTTTTATTGGATTATTGCCAACATGTATTGCCAATCTTTTACGATACATTTTTTCGTTCAATTTATCTACTTAATTCTCACATACTTGGCCATCAAGTATTAAATAAAAATATGTCAAATTGTATTTAATGACTTAGCAGAGAAGTTCTGAATTATTCCGAACTTTAGGAAAAGAGATGTCATTAGCTAAATTTGAGCAATTTCAACTAGCAAAAACCGCACCTCAGTAAACCTACATTGGTAACGGTATTGCCACTGCGCAAATTTATATTTTGACGGCCTAAATTAATGAATTTTTAATCAAGTAACAACTTATTTCAAATTATTATGACATATTTTCGAAAATAAAATGGAAAGTTAACAATTTGTTCAGTTAAAAAAATTGAAAAATAAATTTCTGATTAGTGTATATAAGTGATAGTGTGGACCGACTAGACGTATATTTTTACGGGTGATAAATAGTTATGTTATTTTTTCTCTTTCGTACAACAAGCTTCTGACGTTATAGTAGTATATCTGAGAATACATAGTGCACTAACATCGAGCTCCACCAAACATTTCGTCCATGTTTCCATTAGTCGAAGTTGGAATGCTTCGAAAACAGTCCTGCCATTTCTACGACGATTTCCCCTAAGACAAACAGCTTTCGAGACGCGAACATGTCTGGAACAGCGCACCAACAGTGGGCAAGAAACTTCCTCCCTTCCGCTGTTATCAATAACAGAGGCGTATAAGTTCTTGCCACGGCGGACAACTTGGCTGCCGGAGGGAAGGGAGGGGACCATGCAGGCAAGTAGCAGATGGAAGGGGCGGAAGACGGAAGGACCAGGGAGTAGAGGCTGGTAGGGTGGGGATTTGGGGAGTGAGTGAGTTAGGAATGGGCGGGGTCAACGGACGCTACTAGATGGAAAGGACTGGAACAGTTGCTGGAGGGCGGAAGATGGAAGGGAAAGGGTAGAGCGGGGATTTGAGGAATGGGGTAGTGAGGGAAGGGCGAGGTCAACGGTTTGCTGAAGGTGTAGGAGGTGGAGGGTGGAACGGCCAAGAACCAGAGGCATGGAGAGTGGCTACTGAAGGGTGAGATAGGGGACAATGGAAGTGAGCAGATGAGGGTTGTGGACAAACTTGGTTCAGGGCAGAGGATTGTTGAAAAGGGGGAACGGAGAGGAATAGAGAGGGTGTAGAGGCGAGAATAGGTGTCTGATTGGGGTAAGATAGTGATAAAGAGCAGGAACAGGTATGAGATGATGAGGGGCGGGGTGGAAAGGATTTGATTCAGAGGTTATATGGAGTGATGTGGTGGTCATGTACTAGAGGTGAACAAGTAGGGCACTGTAGGGTGGCGTAGTTAGGAATGGACGTGATCAACGGATGCGACCAGAATAGGAGTAGGGACGGAAGATGAATCGTCAGATGCTGGAGGGTGGAAAGCGGAAGGGCAAAGGACTAGAAGCGGGTAGAATAGGGATTGGAGGGGTGGGATAATGGGAGAAGGTCAACGGTTGCTGAAGAGGTGGGGCGGATGGCGAAAGCGTCGGGAAAAAGAGACGAAGAGAGGGGAGGCTGGGCGCACCACAAGGTCCCTGAGGCTACTTGCCCCAGAAGAATAATTTCGTGAGGATGCTGTCTGAGTGCAGAGTCGTGTCGGGGTTTGTGATTTTTCAAAATCCTTCTCCCCCCTCTCCATGCAGCAGCTGCGTGCGTGTTCGCCTTCCCCATCTTCATCCCTCAGACTTGAAAGTGGGGTCCTTAAGCACATCTCTGTCGCTATCGCTATCAGTAAATAATATTAACTTTGCAATGTGGTTTGTGAATCCATTTGTAGGCAACCCGATCAAGGGTTACACTGTCCATTCTCTCGAGTTTTAGAGACACGCTACATAAATTCATGAAAATGAAATAATAATGAGAAAGAGGTAAAGGCAGAAGCAAAAAGGGGAAGAATAAAAAAATTTTAATTAATGAATCACGTATATTGCTCTACCTTTGTTATCGCTTAAAAAGCTTTCACCTTCATAAAACGTTTCAAAAGTATTTGTTTTTGTTTACTATTAGGTGATTTATGAATTATGCCATTTTGTTGCTCCAATATCTGTTTTAACCAGTTTATTTGTTCATTCAATTATTTAAAGCTAATTAAAGATATTCATCTTTTCATTTCTTTCTTAATTCTTTGAAAAGATAAATAAAACAATTAAGAAACATTTGTATAGTATTCTAAATTTTTTATTAATATAAATTATAGATTAAAAATGAAAAACACTGTTTTGTGAATGTTTACATATTATGCACACATCATGTGAACTTCATTTTCTGAAACTTTCACTGTCCAGAGCCATGTGTATGAATATTATACACACATCGTGTTTATTTGTTTACAAAATGTATAATGGTAACTTCCAATGTCCTTACATAATATCAAATGAAAATAAAAAAAAAACTATGCAACTGATGTTTGAAACAAATACCTAATCAGAGTTTATTCAGTATTATAGATAAATGTTTTTGGAACAATTCACAAAACTTTCTTAAAATCATTAGAAATAATTATACAATCTTCTACGACAGCTTTTTGCTTTTCTTGATAGTCATACTAGAAAAGCTTTTAACTCCTGAGAAAGCTAGTTAGTCCATGCGAAAATGCAGAATAGAGCTAGTGCAATCATACTATTTGCGATATTATTTAACTTTATTACCAAACGGAGAGGTTCACCCGTGCAAATTAATCTTATATAATATCAAGAAATTAATTTAATTTCGCATACTGTTGCAGATTCTGTAGTCTCTGAATAGTAGGGTAGTATTATACAGTAACACAGTTCAACCTGTTTTTCTTTCTTTTTGGTTAGGGATGCGCTCGCATAAAGCTAGGGATCCTGGTGGACGAAACGTAAAACTACGGGTAGCTGATGTCAACGCCGTCTGGAATTGACACCCACACCCGTTAAGTCAACGGCGTTTCGCTTCCCAGAGGGCGTGGCTGAAGTACTAAAATGTTTGTGTAGCATTTTTAAGAACATGTTAAGTATTTAAAAAATAACTAGGGTTGTTTCTTCATATTTTCGTTATGTGAGTTCCAGAACTCCTCAAAACAAAATATCAGCTTCACATTTAGTAGCAAAAATTGCTTCTAGCTCAAGCGGAAATAAGTGTGAGGGAATTAAATATGGATTTAGTAGAAATGACAGACAAGGAGTATGTTTTTGGTTTTGTTTAAAAGTTACAGAGTTCCATCCTTTGAAAAATACAAAAGCTTGTTAAGTGGGAGCCTAGAAGATGATATGACAAATGCTTGCATATTGAACATATTGCTTTCAAAATGTTCAAAATAATTTCAAACTTAAATATGTTCTGCCAGTTCTCATAAATATCTGTTAAAGTATGAGTTAATGATTTGACGAAAGAATGTGAAAAACTAATTTCTGATCAAAAACTTGCTACACATCAATTGCACAAATGCTTAGAAATCAATTTTGCGAGTAGTTAGTGTGAAGTGAAGAAGATAGTTATGAAAAATTTCGTTAGAGTAAGAATTTACCATTTGTTGAAGTTCATCAGGAGATAATTATTTCATAAGAAAAAATCAGTACAAAATATTTAGATTGCAGCATTTAGGATAATTATATTTAATTAGTAAGAAGAAAATAGTTTAGATGTAGTTTTGAAAATAATATGTAGCACTATAAAATAAAATGTAAACAATCAGTATCACCGTGTTTTTTATTTGCCCGTCTACGTACAAATTTTCTTCTCTCAATAAACGCTTCTTCAAGCATTATTTTAAATTTGTGTAATTTTTGTACTTATTTATATTGGGAGTTTCTACACATTTTCATGAAAAGTATAGAAATAGCTGTTCCTCAAGACTATTAAATTTTAATGAACACATTAATTAGATTTACATTATTTATTTTCTAAAAAATACTTGAGAATTGTGATTCACCTATTGTATATTTAGGTATATTCTGGAGGAAATTAAACTGTGCTTACAGTGGCATATCAATACGGAATATTCAAGTAGTTTACCAGACAAAATATGCTTAAAAATGTCTTAAGAGCTAATTTTCGAAATAACGAAGTTTACTCTCCATATATATATATATGGGGGAGGATATTTCTATATGCCAGAGCAGAGACCTCCGACACCGTGTGAACGATATCCATTAAAGTTGGCACATTTACGTGTTTTTTCACTCTGAATGTTTATCTGCTGTTAATTTTGTTGTAACTCCAACTAGATAGCGCAGCAGACCAAAATTTCGCTCCATTTTAATTCCATTTCCATTCAAATCGCGCTGCACTCGACGTGTACAATATGCAACTAAGTGTAAATGAGAGGGACAGAAAGAGACAGAGACAGACGAAGAGAGACACACAAAGTCAGATGAACAGGGGCAGAGAGAGACATAGCCATAGCGAGTGATAGACTGAGAAAGGGACGAACAGACAGAGAAACGGAGAGAGAGGGAGAGACGGAGAGAGATAGTGACGATAAGAGAAACGGAGAGAGAAAGGGAGAGGAAAGAAGGAAGAGGTTGATAAAGGGTAGAAAAACGACTGCCGGGTTCCGCTAGTAAGATGTAATGAATCTAACTGTTCCTGTCGTGCCAGAGTAGGAAGTCGAAAGTAGATTGTTTACGAATGTCACAGTTAGGCCAGTTATTTCTTCCCAAACGTCTCATACAAATGGTACTGGTTTTTAATGATGAATACATAAGCAAATAAAAAAAATAGTGGTGCTATAAAAGCCAATTCTTTTTCACGTTTTTGCAGGCTTTGAAATTCAGGGAGTCAACGGAACTCAAACTTGCAGCATTTTTTAAGCGTCCTTTCCTTTATACAATAAAATAAAGCATCAAAAAATTGGAATCACTTTTTAGAACAGGACTTGAAATTTGACACTGATACGACGAAAAGTAGAGTACTTAAAAAATCCGTTTCAAATTCGTAGTGGTTCAAGTTTGTCCAGATCGATTTTTGAGAAAATTATCTGGACTGTTTACGTGTTACTGTTGACGACAGGTGAATAGAGCCTCGCCATTAATAAAGACATTATTATTATTATTATTATTATTATTATTATTATTAGACGGGCAGACGGAGGGAAGTTTGACGTTCTTTTATTTTCTTGTCATGATGGACCTATAAAACGTAGATTACTGCAACAAATCGTGTTAGAAGAACTGATTTACAATTTTTCATACAACCTAATTTACTATCAGGAGCTAGATTAAACCATTTTTTAAATTCCTGCCGTATAAGTCTCTTCAAGAAAAAATATTCACTTGCCGCTGCAATCGTACAATACTTTACTATGTAAATCCCGAGTAGTGGAGAAAGTGAAAGTAATAAATTAAAGGAAAGAAGAATGATGTAAATTATGGTTATTACGCTCCAATCTAAGGACACTATCTGAAATCCCATTCTGAGGCACTGACTCATTTTAAGTGGGCAAGGCGCTTCCCGGATGACGTTTGGCGCCATCTTTGCTTAGATGAGCATAGAGAGAGACTGTCGACGTCCTCACCAAAAGGCAGACAGGGAGGCAGTTTGCAACATTTGAAATTAACTATTGATTCCCGATGACGCTGCTACTGCAGTATTGATGGGCGACATGAATGCAAAGAGCTTTTTGGTTAACGAGTGTCGCGATAGCGCTGGCAAGCAGCGACTATTGCAACGCCGAGGAAGAAGAGTCCGCGAGACGCAGGAGGGAAATGGTGACAGGAGAAGCGATGGAAAGGGAAAAGGTCTACGAGCACGATGCTGCTGGACCTTAGGACTCATTTTCGTCCCCACCTTCGTTCCCCACCCATCCACTCATACGTCCACGCATCCGACTCCGCATCCGTCCTCGCTTACGTCCACGCCTTCGCCCTCGCCTTCACCCCCGCATTCGTCCCCATCTTCATCCGCATCTTCGACCCCACCTTCGCCCCGCCTTCGTCCATGATTCCTCCCCGCTTTCGTCACTCCTTCACTCCGCCTTCGCCACAGCACTCGTCCATGCTTTCGTTCCTACATCCATCCACGCATCCGGTCCGCATGCGCCCGGCTTCCGTCCTCGCCTACGTTCCCATCTTCGACGCCGCCCTCATTTTTCTCATTATTTCCTGCTTCCTTCGGCCTCTATTCCACTCCCATACAGCCCCTGCCTAATTTCACAGTTATTTATCGTCCGTTTTGCATCTCTGTTCTCGCCTCTTTCCGTCTACATTCCCCGCCACCGCAACGTTCGATTAAACTCAGCCTCTTCTCCGCTTCCGTTCACGTCTTTTCATACTTCTACTCCTCTGCACTTTCCTTCCCTTCTCCTGCGTTTTGTGCGCGCTTCCACCTCGATCTCCGCCTTTTCTCCATTAGCACTTCCTTTTTTGACACTTCGTTCGTGCCTGGCTTCCACCCCTTCCCATTTTGCTCCGCTCCGCCTTCCCCCATGTCTACTCATCTGCTCTTCCAGTAAACGAAACAATCGCTGCTCGTGCGGCGAGCCTTCACTAGCGACGTCGCAAGGCAATGCGCGAGCAGAGGGCTGAATTGAAACTGAGTGAAACATTATTTGGAGTAAATCTGAATTTGGCGCGGATCCCGGCGTCTCAGCGAAGGAGTGACGGACGGGAGGTAGGGTGTGGCGGAAGTGGAAGCGAGGCGAGGCGGAGAACGCGCAGGGGAAAATGAAGTGGTAGCGGGGATCACGCGGGTGCGGTAGGGAAAGAGGTCATTTGCTTGATCATTTGTCTCGAGTTTGCTGGATGTCATAACAATGCAAATGAATTTAATAAAACGTATATATCTGTAAATTGTGATAATGATTGTAATTTTCAAAACGCTGTCGGAATACGGGAAAACAAATGTCAGAAAATTAATTTCAGATTATGTCCTTACTGAATTAATATTTGAGACCACAAATTCTGTTAGCCTTACTGATATCGGTTGCCAAAACCGTTAAATTCCAATATTATTGAGAACTGAATTGTGTATGGGTTAGCCGACCTGGATCGCCGAAGTGACTAGAGAGTGTGCCAAACGCAGCGCCTAGGTCTCAAGGGTTCCGAGTTCGAGTCCCGCAGTGAGCATGGCTGTTTGTCTCTTGTCTTTCATATGTTTTCGCGAAATGCTTTGTTAGTCTCCTGACCACAGACGGAGGGCCAAAGACAGAGGAGGGTTACGTGTTAATATTTTTAATACTTTAGTGGTAAGAAGCCTCCAAAAATTGAACGTTTGCAATATTCGGAAAATCAGGGTTTGAAAGATAATGAGACCAGTACCTTTTGCTTAAACGTTCTTTACACTACCCAAAAATAAAAATTTAATCAACACGATGGAGCTATTATTTTGAAAATATTGAAAATATCCCAGGAGTTTTGTGTGAAGTACCTCCAAAATAAAATAACGGTTCTGAATTCAAGGGGCCGCGAAATCGCCCAGATCAATTGAGGAATATCAATTTATGAGAAAATCGGCTGAACGGTTTATCCATTACTTATGTACAGAGACGGAAGGACGCACGGACGGACTGACAGACGTTTTTCCGCCAATCGCTTTTTTTTCATCAAGGACCCACAACATTTGAAATTTTGGTTGACCACGTTTCTGATGTTTCTTTTCTAAATTTAGCAACTGAATATATACACGTTTTCGTTCTTAGGGCCCTATAATAAGAGTTTTCAGCCAAACATTCGCTATTTAAAATTCTTTAAAATGAGGGGGTACTTTACACCAATTTGTAATAATTTCAAAATTATAACATTATAACAATTTATAATATTATTAAAATTATAGTGCGCGTAAACAGAATCATCGACAGTCACTACTCTCTGGTGTGCATGCAAAAACCAAGTCTATCCACTCCGGCGCTCGTGGCTCCTACTTGTCAGACGGTTGCCCTGTCGAGCCCTAACACCGCGGGCTGCCCACCTGCCAGCCCCCCGAATTCGAATTCTTTGCGCATCCAAAACGAATAGAATTTGAACTGAACTGCGATTCATGTTACTTCGAGATTAAAGTGTTGACAAAATAATCACAAATTTCAACTTTTTTGTAAGCGATAAACGTGAATTTCTTCCTTATCCGCCTTACAGTGGCTTCACTTCACGTTTCTAACAATGAAACATCTCCCTGGGTGCCTAAGAAACCTCTAGGAAGGTAGTGCGTTTTATATTTCCAGTTGATGATGTATTTTACAAGTCTATAAGGATATTTAAAAAGAGATTCTGCTTCGAAATGAGGACGATTTTCACGATGATCTAATTAACCCTCTGATGCCCCTTGTTATATTTACATAAATTTTCACGCCCTATTTCATTTCATTGCAAAAGCACTTGCTTTTTTTGAAAAATTACATATTTTTAGAACTTTAGGGCTGATGACTCAGGTTACACCGTTACCCGTTTCAGTTGAAATTTTGTGAATCTCATTTGTACACCAATATTGGCAGCTTTCTAGAGGTTCCGTCAAAGACATTTCGGAAGTACGTTTCCTGCTACCACCCTATAGCATGGTTTACATTCTAAAAAGTTAGTAATAAATATTTTAAATTTTGCTTTTCTCTCAATAATAAGTCTATGAAAACTGAAGTTTAATTTTCTCTCAATTATAGTTTCTTCGCAATAACATTTATCCGTTAAATGTTTTTTCTAGCTTATTGTTAGCAGAATGTATAAATTAAACAATCTAGAAAACAGTTATTTTAAGAATCATCGGTGCAATACGTATGGAAAGATTTGGTTCAGCACTGAGGAGAAATAATTTATTGTTAAATTATTTTCGCAACATGCTCTTTATCTCCGGAAAAGTATTGAGGTGAAAATAGAGAGGTAGCAGAATTATAAAGAGAAAACTAAAGAATTTAGTAAACTTAGATAGCTAGTTCACGAAAAAACAAGAAACATCTTCTGACTTGCCACGTTGAGGTCTTTCTTGCCAAGTCGAAATTCGTATCGGCGAAACGAATGCAAATAGATGCAGGCCCGCGGCGAAGCAGCAAAGAACATCGTGGAGAAAGTGTAGGCGAGGTTGAAACCATCCGAAAGGAAAAGACAGAGAAAGGAATAAACAAAGGAAGGAAGCGTTTAGAGATCTACAGCCGACGATATAATTTTCCCGCGAGAGCTCTCGTTCTAACGTTATCATAATTGCACATCTCTGGGACAAGAAAACCGATCTGCAATTCATTCATCCCATTTCGCTTTTACCGGAAATTAGTAAAGAGTTGAAAAATAATAAAAAACCGAATCCAGAGTAAACGTTTTAATGTTTATTTAAAAGGAAGGAAACCTTACTGTATTTAAAAATCTCTATATTGATATTAAGTGATTAAATTACATCTAGTAGCATAGACTCATTGAAAAAAGAGGTTTTTTACGTATTGGAAGAATTAGTCACAAACCACGAACTATATATACGAGTATTCCGATTTAAATATGGAGCCCCGTCAAGGTCACAAGCGGGAATAAGTGGGGGCAGCCCTGATATCGAAACCGGAGCTTCATTACGAAATATTTTAAGTCGTAATGAAGCTGCCGAGTGGATGACAGTGTCGCCCTCTCCTTCCAGCTCTAGACAGCTCGCTCTGAATTACTGCTCTTGACTTGTAACGGAACACTGGAGTATTTTAAGTTCCAAATGCCAATAAACGAATGGTGTTGAATTCATATCTTCCACAATAAAGAGAATTTTCGAGTCTCTCCCGAACCAAGAAGAGACGAGGACCACTCCTTGAAGTGTTCATAGTGCGACTGTGGTAATAAAGTGTAACGCGATCTGACTTACCAAAAAGAAACCGTTATTCAACAGCTTGAAGTAAATCACACCCCACGGAACGAATTTATCTACAGAAGTGACCTTCTTAGATATCACTATTATCCAACGTTATGTTCCGACTGAGATGTGAATTACTACAAAATTTAACCTGAAATTAGAAATGTCATCTGCTCACGAAACCATCACGCAATTTACTGTTACAATAACCACATTATACTATGACCACCAATCAAACGAAACTCCCGTAAGTAACAATAGTAAGGTAGAATAGAAAATAATGTTTTCTTCCAAAGAAAAAGCGTTAGCAATTAATTAAATTGACGAAGTTCCTTCTAAAGATTAGATGCAAAAAATAACAAAATACTAATTTCAAGAACATTCCTTGCCTCAAAAATATCCAGAAACAGTATCTCCTTTTTCGTGGCAACTAAGAAAATAATTGACCTAATCTCAGAAAATAAGGTTTCTATTAAAATTAGTAGTATATCACTGACTATTCATTCGTTAATATCTCCATTCAAGGGACTAGTAATTTCAAATGTGTGTCTTAACATTGCACACATCATTATTAAATACGAACTTCAGTAACTAAATATGCGGTTAGGATTTACTGTAACCTACTTAAGAGCTGGGATTTCTGAGTTTGGGTTCACTCATATACCCATTATCAGGAAACAAATTTATGTTTAAGAAAATTTTGTTTGTACATTTCCAAAAATGCACCATTTTTACATCCAATACGCTCATAGCAGTGATTTATGAAAATCATTATCAGAGTTGCTTTGAAGATTCTGTGTTACCAAACGTATTGAGCTATGAAATAATATTCTTTTTCATTCAAAGGCCTACAATATAAGCCATAAATATCGTGGAATATCAATTTTGTAAATTTTTTATTTACTGTTTGTTTAAATGTAACACAATTTTTCAGGGTCTTTAAAATATTTAAAATAACTTTTTGACACCGTGCTAGCGATTTGTTGTAAGGTAAATTAGTTACGTATTTTTAAGATGGTAAATTAACCAATACATAGCTAAAAAGTGAGAGTGAAGAAGAATATAATATATTAATTATAAATATATGCTAGTGAAAGGTTGTGTTTAAAATTTGTAAAAAGAAAATTACGGAAGGGTGAATAATATCTTTGGGAAATCTTGAGCGAATTCGTATAGTTTCATAGTGTTGACCTAAATCAAAGCTTTTTGCAGAAGGAACAGAAGGAAATAAGTTATAAAACTTTATGGAGTGTGTTATTATATATGTTTTAATTCATTTTATTAGTAATTCTCAATTAATCTGCTTATTTGATGTAAACCATTCCAGTTGTAATAACTTTCGTAAACATTTATTTTGCAGGGTTTGTATTTTTTCATATGCATAAAAAATTGCACCATAATCGTACCTACGCAGAAGCTAATAATCATTTTATATATTAATACACCACATTTTATTCGTAATTTTGAATTTTTATGAATTAAAATTTTAGCTTAGAGTTTTTATGATATGTTTTATCCACCATATTTTAGATGTGAAATTTCCAAGTTAAAAGTTGATCAAGGGATACGCTTAAATATTTACAGCGATATTGTAATCTAATGAAGGAATATTAACATTATAAATCATTAGAGGAGGAGGATTAATAAGTCTGCATAGTCTGAAAACTATTGATTCGGTTTTAAGAGGGTTCATGTTGATTTTCCAATTTTAAGTCCGTTTCATGTACTTTTGGACAGCATTTTGAAGGACGTTAGGGCAATATTTATATAGGAATGGGAAGAAAATAACGCAGGGTCATCTGCAAAAAGAGCTAAAGAGACGAATGATAAAGTAGGAATATCAGACATGTAAAGAGTACTATGGAAAGAGTACAACCTTGTGGAATCTCCTGAATACATTTTACGTAAAGTGGAAAGAGAAGAATTAATTTTAACTGTGAAGTGGCGATTTAATAGGAAACTGAATAATTTTTAATAAATTTTGAGAAGTACTAATATTATTAGATTTAAATAGAAGTCCATTATGCCATACTTTGTCAAAAGCTTGAGCTACGTCTAGAAATAATGCCACAGTATGTTCTTTAGACGGAAAGGATTGTGTAATATATTCAGTTAGCAAAATAATTGATATATAGTTCAGTAAGTTTTTATGTAATCCAAATTCATATTAAGAATTTGGATAGAAAAAAATACAATTTTAAACGTGATAATAATGATTTTTCAAATAGTTTCGAAAGAATAACTAATTGGTCGATAATTTATTGGATGATGAGAATATTTACCTACTTTAGGTATGGGAAGAACATAAATTATTTTCCAAGCTTGCGAGAAATATGAAATTCTGAGAATGAAATTAAATATAGTTGTCAGTTTAATAATAATAATAATTTTGATGAAAATACACTTAACGTTTGCGTCGATAACGCATTTCAGAAGGCTTTTTCTGATTTATAGTATCAAGGACGTACATAACACAGATTCTGATTACACAAAGTATTAGAAGAGATCATTTACTACATATGAGAGCAAGAATTATCCATTTTTGACGTCACTGTCCCACAATACGAATTTTTATATTAAAACTCGCTGTTCTTGCCGCATCATTGCAGTATTTTCTTTATTCTACGTAAGTAGTACACGGGAAAATGAAAACACAGATGGTTTTCACGATTTATTACAGCATAAATTATGTATTTACGTCAAAGAATACCATTTAACTGTCTAATTCAATGTAAATACATTGTATAAAATGATAATGAGAACGACCATTCTGGATTATATGACATAAAATAATGTTGATCCATTAGTATAATTTATTGTAGTTGTTCAAAAAATGAAATAAGGTATAACATATTATATCATTTTATTCTTTTAAATCCCTAGTTGCGAAGCTTAAACTGAGTGCAACACCCATGCTA
This sequence comes from Gryllus bimaculatus, assembly GCA_017312745.1. Taxonomy (NCBI): domain Eukaryota; kingdom Metazoa; phylum Arthropoda; class Insecta; order Orthoptera; family Gryllidae; genus Gryllus; species Gryllus bimaculatus. The sequence continues at coordinate 12,841,980 of BOPP01000001.1, forward strand.
GGTAGAGCGCGAGTATTCCGGTATATCTCTTCATTATGGGGAAATCGTGCTTTGAAAGGAGACATAATTCCTTCTTAAGTTTTTGAAAAAAAAAACAAAAACAAAATTTAATTAACATCTCACAAGTAAGCATCTTGACATCATTTTTCTAACCCAAAAAGTGATAGAACTCAAGTCATATATGATTGTTGGACTTACTCCAGAATCTTAATATCATTTTCTGTGAAGATGATATAAACCGTTTTCTAACGTACTTCGACGTATTACGAAAAAATTATGAATTACCTTTATGAAATAATTAATGAATTTTTAAAAAATGTCTTTAGTTTTGTACATATGAAACAATGTAACTTTAGAATAAATCTGGAACGAGGTGAATTAACCTAACATGGACATAAATGGTGCTACATGGACATAAAAAATACACACACTAAATTTATAATATCTGAATCTACTCATCATGAATTTCTACTTCAGTCTGTGGCTGTCTATGAATGGAGATAATTCGTATGGGTAGTATTTTGCAAAACAGCCCCTCCCATTACTAAGATAATTAGTGGAAGATGTTTTAAGCGTTTCACTTCTGAAATATCATTGTTAGTATTATTTATATTAATTATAACTTAGCAAACAAACAAATAAATAGTTTTAATACACATGGTATTCTTTAGTTCAACCTATTAAATTGCATTTGCAACATTAGACTCAAAGTTTGAAATAGTCATTCCAATTCCGATTTGCCACGATCTAATACACACACCTACCTTAACATTACATTCATGCAACACCTATATAATTATAGCCTATTTCTCCCAGTTTATTTCATTTAGATCTGGAGCGCCTCATTCACACTAGAGATGGTTGCCCCGCCGCCTGTGGTTTGCTGGCTGATGGAACACCGCAAAACGCTCATTCGCCTGATAAATGAAGCTCGGCGGCCGGCGTCACGTCGCAAACGAGTGCCCTTCTTTGTCCCCGGAATAATTAATTGCGGGGACGATGGCGGACGCGGTGCTCTAAACGCGGCTCTCGAACGACTAATTATAGAGACCGAAATGTAATGGAACCTGTATTAAGCGACCACTGGAAAAGTTTGGTCGTTAAGGAAAGTGATCCCTCAATAGGGGCTCCAACACATTTAACGCGATTAGCAGATGTGACATATGAAAGACTTTTGACAGTTCATCATTGTTGCTTTGAGGTTTTATTCTTTCGTTAATTTGGGGCACTGTTTGGATGCTTTATTTCAAGACTCATTCCATTATTTCCCAATGGCAATGAATTTTTTAAAAATATTGTTAAAATGTTATCAAGAAATATTTTAAACATATTAAAAATATGTTCAATCAGATAAAATAGATAAATTGAAAAATATGTTTCTTTTTTAGAAGAAATGTTGTGGAAACAGATTTGGCAAGGGACTACATTGCAACAAAATGTAAGGTAATGGATTGATATACATCCTGCGAAAAGAGTAAAGTTAATATACTAAGAAGCTAATTTTTCGATGCCAAATATCTGAACGTTCTGTGTGTCACCTCAACACTATTGAAACCTATCAGCGATCTTATCACATTATTGAGATCAATTCTTCGGCTCGTGTACATCTACCCGTAGGTGTACTCGGAACTAAAATAACCGGCACCGTGCTCTTCTAATTAATAATTCTAATTCTATTTAATATTTTTTCCTTTGAAATATTTCGTTATTGCTTAGAACTTAGAAAACGATGCGATGTAACCCATGGAGACAATTTAGCTAGTGGCAACAATGATTACTACAGTAGGAGTGTGAAAATGGACCATATTTATCCACTTTGTTAGATAAGAAAATGTAGGCTCGAGGCGGTGATCGTACATCTGAGAACCAATTCGGAGGCTTTTCACAATATTACATTACCGAACATTTTTGACAAATACAGGTAGCAAAGAATTTTTGTGGAGACAATGTTATCGCTTCACAATCTAAATTTTACAAAACGAATAGATATTGTTTTCCTTATATATTACTGAAACTTTCTTAGATATTATTTTATTTCATTTCATCTTCAGGCATTAGACCTTTGTTCCGTTAGGAGAATTTTCTCAATCTTGGTCGGTCTACTGACATCTTGGTATTCTCACACCGTTTTAATTAATTATGACTATGTAATAATATTTCATATGAGTACTTGTCTGTGTCGGTATTTTTCACCTGGTCTGCCCATATTTGCCTTGTTCAGCAAGTGTCTTAAGTAAGAAAATTACACTAGAATAAAACTGATTCACTTAAACATTTCGGGGAGAAGTACACCCCCTTTGGAAGACGTCCAGGCTGACTCGCTCAGCCGGAGATTTTCTTAGCATTCTCTCTTCACTCATCTGACTTCATCCTCGCCGATCAATACCGGTTGCTTGCATCCCTCCATCCTCGCCGAAGGTCACTCACACCTTGCACCCCCGACATCCCCTCTCCTACATCCACTGAACCTGGCTCCTGGCGGCCTGGAGTCCCTTTCTCGTTAGGCGGGAGGAGAAGGGCCGTGCGTGTTGCCCTTTATGAGGCACCGTCTGCAGTTGAGTGCCCCGCCCTTTCGCTCCGCCGCGCGTTGCTCACGCAGGAGCGGGCGTCATATTCGATTCTGTGTGAACGGGGAAACAACGATCGGAGAACAATTGTTTTCGTGTTATTCACACACACACACATACACACAAATAAGGCCCCTTTTCTATCTCAAGTCAGAATTGTTTCCGTTGTTCATTCCTAAATAACTCGAAATCCTTTGGTTTTGTTTCGTTTTACAGCCAATGAGACGTGTACTGTGAAGCATTCCTCGATCCAATTGCCAGTGTTTGAAGTTCAGTTGGTTATTCATGTACTGCAGTGCCCATTGATGGAGTCGAACAGTTTATTGGCTCAAATGTAGAAGATTTTGGATTGAGGGTCGGTTGTTCGTGTAATTTAGATAGCTGGTAGGGTAGCTCCGGTAGGTAGAGCCACAAGAGATTATGAAAAGGCTGAGAGCGAATTCTCTCACTTTATCTCAACACAAAGTTATTAATAAACGCAGGGTAGCAATGATTAAATATATAATGATTGAATTTAAGAATTTTCTTGAATTAGCTACATTCATGAAAGATATTTATGAATTGTTTAGCTTTTCTTCTTGTTAAGGGGACAATTGAATTGATCTTCTGCTTTCTTAGTTCAGGAATGCAGGACAATTTTCTGGTTTTCTATAAATCAAATGGATGTTAAGTAGAGAGGAAATACTGTTACATTTCAAGCTGCTATTTATTCTCACATAAAAATGAAATTTCAAACAATAAAGTGCTCATTGTTTTATTTATTATAGGCATAAGTTCTCTGTGGCCACGTGAGTACGTTACATGTAACTGCATTCCAAGAGGCTCTTTTAGAATGTTCAAGACGTTTGGACAATATACTGGAGGGCCTTTTGATCAGCGCTGGACAGAACCAAATAAACAGCTATATTATGACGAAAACGTGTTCTGAGGTTTCATCAAAACTTTAAAGTCACTAGAGATTCAAGATCTCAATAGGTCTGTTTTTATCGTTTATTGAGAGCTTATAGGAGAGACTCAACCATTGATTTTTCAGTAACTAATATCATTCGACATTTATTATCATCTAGCATAACATAGCCCACTTAGATAGCGTTTTCATTGTACTTTATAAGTTCATAATAAACATACATTTTATATTTTTGTATTTTCTAAGTTGGTCCATTTTTGGATACAAAAAGTGAGCTGACAAAATATCGACTGAAATGTTTAAATATTTTTTACTACAAAAATAGATTAATTATCTCCAATCCGATGAAGTTGAAACGATTCTTTAAATTATCGAATGAGTGTATAGTAATTAACAGTCTTTCACTCGTGCACACGTAGATGCATTGAAACCATCAAAAACATTGTTTTTTCTAGAATTATTCAAACACTGTTTTAGAAAGAACATTTTTATAATCGCACCATAGATAATGAGTTCAGGTCTCACCTAGAATGAAAAGACTTCACAAGCAAAGTCATCCCCTCTTTCTTTTAATCTGAAGAGCAACGCGTTACTATGGTATTTTTCATTTGATGTTCTCTAAAATATATCGATATTCCCTTCATCCTTCTCTCATTAGACTCACACGTACACTTATACTCACTACATTATTATACGTGACAGAGGACTAGTCTGAAGCACAGAACTTTTCCCGGCTTGGGCGGTACCCAACTGGGAAATACCTGGATAGGAATACCCCGTCAAGCCGACTTGCAGCTCGGCATCGGATCTCACGTTCCAGCGAGGATAATCTACACCACCTCCTGGAATAAAACTTTCACCACTCTTACTGAAGTAATGACCACTGCAGTGGGCGCATCATGAAAAGAACAGCATTAAAAGAACCATTTCCAAACCGCTTTTGAGACAGACCTAGTAGAGGCAACTGGTAGAGGCTATGTTTGTGCCGAATAGAGCATTTATTCCACCACACATACATACAGGCAAGCAAAGTCCGCCCGCCGGACCTCCCATTCGCCCTCGAACCCTTTTGCCCCCGGGTGATCGCAGAGGCATTCATCATCTCGGACGCCGCTTTCTCTGGCAAAATACGAGCTCCCCACCCGCGGCACAGCGCCGCAAGTATTTTATTCCCCTCCGGCGATCGCCATACGCTCCCGAAAAGGCGGCCGAGGACCTCCATCTGTCACGGCGCGCGCATGCGCCGCCGGAGGGGATATTTCATTGGCGTCGGGGCAGCGCAGCACACAGCAGTTGGCGCCCCTGCCTCGGGGCTGTTTACGATGTTGGAGGACCCTCCCCGTAGCTCAGGGCGATCCGCGATGCAAAGGGGTTGCTGCTATCATCGGACCTCCCCTCCATAACTTGGTGACTGGGTTACTGCAAGGAAACGTGCTCAGTCGTCCTTCAGACTCTCATCACTGCACACTTGTAAATTATGTTACCATGTTATCTATATATAAATAAAATTTTATTGTATATCTCTGATTTGAAAATAACCGACATTATCTTACGAGTATCTTAACATACAATGTAGTCTTTCACGGCCGGTTTCTACATAATAATTAGTTGTTTCCGGGTTCGTAGGCCGTGGTCCAATGGAGACTGGACCAAACGTTTCGCCTGCAACTGTGGCAGGCATCATCAGTGGCGTTGCTGGCGGGGGCGAAGTGTCCTTCTTGGCAGCACCGCGTTGACTGACTACAAACCGAATGATTAACTAGTCTTCACATGAATTAACATATTTTTTAAAAGTTGTTCTCTTTCTTATGTAAACGATATCAATTTTAATCTCTCTAAATAATATTGATATTTTTAAAACATAGATCAAAATTATGGCAATATAAATTTAAATATTAATAGTGTGAGACGCGTCGACTGAATCCTTTTTTAGATCTCAAAATTGTTACAATATTTTTCTTTACAGTTACCAGAAAAGTAACAGTTGGTTTTCATTATAAAATCTGCTCCATTTCATGCATCACAATACGGTTTACAATTTTTCTTCTTGGAAAAAAAGTGCATTAAAAAATTATTTTGAATCGGATTGTGTTAGCATTCTCTTGTCTAAAAAATTCGAAACTCAATGAAACATGAAATAATAAAAAAATAACCTCGTCTGCTTGCGCACTAGACTGCAGCGCAAACTAGCCAGACTGGGAAACGTTGCAGTATTCTTTGCATATGACGTAACACAGTCACAACGCGTCCGCCGTTTCATCAGCGAAGGGAGATGAACAAAATGAAAACAGGACATTTCTGACAGTTGTTGGACCCACGCTTTGCGTCCTTCCGCTCTTATAAGCTGTCAGAAGACTAATGTTATAAAATACCGCTGTGATTTGTGAGAAACAGCAATATTTAGAAACTATGTCCCACAGAGCATATTGTATAAAGAAATTCGCTTCGCTTCAAAAACGTCTGTAGTATAGTAACATGTTTGATTTTGAGGGTAACTCGTTCTCAAATCCACGTGGCTCAAAACAAAAGCTTATTGTTAGTGCTATTTACAATAGAAAGCATACAATATGTAATTTGTTATCAATTATACTTCTGCTGGAGACCCGAAAAAGGCTGACTTAGCTTTTTTATAAAAATCGCAGTCGAAAGGAGTAAATGGAAATGACCATTTATTCCATTTCAATTATAACAAACAGAACGCAATGATGTTAAAAGCCAATTTTTATTTTTTCGTATACTTTTTACAAAACACTCAACATATTAAAGGCTTATGTTGGGAGCAATACCTTCATTACTTTTTTTGATAGATAATTGTGATAAAAAAATCTGGAAACACCGGATATTTTACCTGGTTACAAAATATATAAAACAAGAGAAACAGATGCACCTTTTACGATTTCATTAAACGTCATTCTATAATATAATTCCAAAGCACCTACAGCTTGTTTGTTCATTGGTTAGCGTATAGATCTTTCCTCTACATTCTCCCACAACAGTATGTGGCGGAGGTCTTTCACAAGTCACATTAAATCAAGAGATTTTACAGAAACTCACCGCGATAAAGCAGGGTGCGTCGCACGCTTTACTCTCGCTTTAACCCCAACCCCAGTGCACGCTGGGCTTCGCAAACGTCGCCTTTCGCCTGCCCCATTCCCTGTGAAATTGCACCCCGCCCACCGCGGTCCCCGCGCGAGGTGGGCCAGGTCAATAAAGCGAACGCAGGCTCAAGCTGCCCACCGCAAACTGACAATAACACAGATTGAAAAAACGGAGCAGCCAACCAAGAGAGAGGGAGAGGGAGAGAGGGAGCGTTTGCGTGGATGCGCGTCGGGTGAACTGATACAATCTTCCCATCTGCAGAGGTCGCCACAGTCTGTGCCCCTCTCCTCCCGTTCTGCCTCCTACCACTCTGTCGGACCGACGGGGGATGAGAATAAAAACTCTGTGGAACACTAGTTGAAGAGAAGTACTCAGAAACATTTCAAACGTAGGAAATTGAAAGCAATACTGACGAGAAAGTGTACATGTTACCGAGCAAAATTGTATTTATACTTGTAATAATAAAAATGCTACAATTTTCCCTGTATAATTCTAAAAAACTAAAGATGCCAGTAAAAAATATACTTCAGCTTCTGAATCAATGGTCTCACTTTTGATTCAGTTGTGAGTCCAGTTTTCTTTGATGCAAAGAGATTGTTTTTATTCTGGACATAAATATTTCTTCGGAATGCACACGTTTGTTTAGCTTTCTTGTGTTAGTTCAATCTGAAAGTGTCGGAGACGGGATGCTATTGTTTTATAAATATCGTTCAATGAAATCAATAGTTCCTTTGTCGATGAAATTATGTTTTGTGTTATTCGGGAGTGACAATGTCTGGTTTTCAAATGTTGCCAAACTCGTTCTTTTTTTATAATAAATGTGCCTGTAGTAAAAAGTAAGATGGGGATTCTGGAGATCAAGAAATCGAGTTCATATTGTACATCAATTGTATAAGTTAGTTACAAATTGTACTGTTTTTGACAGTTTGCAAAAAAAATTAAAACACTGTTGACGAATCTGCCTGCAATCAAACTGTAAAATAGAACAGTAGTGAAAAAATATTGAAACGTTTCTGAGAATATTCATGTAAAAATGCAGATATACAATTTTACGGGTAAAATAATATATTGTTTTAAATAGAAAGTCGACAACTAAATGGCACCTAAGTTACTGCATAAAATCGATTGTACGATATTTTCCATACCGCAATATTATGTTAAACGTCTGCTATTATGGATTGATTCAAGGAGTGCACAATGAAGATGAAGCCACACTTTTGCTATTATATTGATTTTCTTATATCGAAGGTGGAATGAAATGAAAGTGAGGTTTGTAGTGCACCAGAAACAAAATAGTAATCGTATTGGAGGACGGAGGGCCACGCAACTGATAAGAGCAAGGCTGGAAGGGCAGATGGAGCAGAACGAATTTAGAACATGTTACCAGGAAATGAAAATATTTCTCAGTTAAAAATCTCCACGTGTCGTAACACTCATTGCTTGCACGCACGCGTTACCTCGTCGTCGCCAGCACGAGGTCATTCGCGCGACGGAAGAGCCGCAGTGGCGCTCTGTGCGGTTTCACGCACAACTAAAACACGGACGAAACACATCAAGCGCATTTCCACGATTTGCGAGAGGCCATTGATTCCGCGATGAGCGCGTTTTTTCTTCTTCTATTTCCGTAACGAGAATTTATGTGTCAACTCGAAGTTATGGCTTCATAAAACACACTCTATACTGCTGCGCACAGACATAGAAATTCTGGGGAAAATTCACAACACATTTTGTTGAAATATGGGATGAAAATTTTTATCTGTTCTGTAATTTTATTGATTTGAAATTAAAATTATTGGCGACGGAAACGTGACAGAGACGTTTTGAGATAAATGGTGCAAGTTAAGATAATTACTAGAAAATGTGATATATATTTAGTGCCAACGACCATTTCCTTTCGTGTGGTGATTTGCAAACCGTAGTTAGGTGAGTTTCCGAAAGTATGCTTTGCCTAACTCTCATTTTCACTCCACTCACTTGATTGTGCTATACATTGCTTCTTTCAGTACGTTCGGATCAATATTACATTCTTTGTATGCTTTTAACACAAATGTTTGTTAGGTCACAAAAATAGTGCGGCAAAGGCAGCAAATTTTCCTCTCTTGTACATTTCACACATGTCATATCACCATCACATCCTCATCGTCCCTCTTTTCCGCACTTTGCGAGTCTCCTCCAGTCTCTCCGTTTCTCTCACCCCCACCCGCAGCGCGACCTCCTTCAGAGACAAAGGCTCAGCTACTGCGAACGGCACTGGAGGACGTTGTGGGACTAACAGGTGTTTACTTTAGTGTTTCACAGAGATAATTGATTGAGACACCGAACATAACCTCAATCAGAGGCAAATACCACCTACAATCGAGAGCATTTTGGTGAGAGAGACTTCCTTTGATTATTGTACGTAAATCTCGCAACAGCAATCCATCAGGTGTTTCAGTTTGCTGCTGTTCTTGAAATGGAAATCGTTTTTCCAGTGAGCGGATTGTTTTCCAGCTTCCGTTTACCTCTTGAGTTGAGCTGTTTTCCGCTGGATTAGAACGGTTAGATTTCGGTTGCTATGCAACGGGAGGGTTGAAGGAACCCTTTGAAATAACTTTCTAACCAAGCAAGAAGTTTTTGAATTCTCTTTCCAAAATTATTTGGAAAGTATTTGATTTTTAACAAAATAAGGCAACGCAACTATTCAGTTATAAACTTAATAAAGATCAATGAAAATACAGAAAGTATCCAAGCCCAAATAAAATTGTCATTAGAGGATGCATAATTAGCAGTGGACTGCAGGTGGTAACCTGTGTATTTTGCCGTCATCTAACACTCCTTGTTGATAGAAAGTTCGAAGAACCAATCAAACCTATGATGCGGGTAGATGCGCATTGTACCTGCAATTGGTTATATACAGGAGAGTTGTAGTCATCAGGAGAGAATCAGTGATATTCATATGAAGTTTAAGACGTATATTGTAAAGAAATAAAATTGAACAATTCAAAAACCCGGTATTCTCTAGTGCGAAAAGGCAAATGATTACATTTACCGTAATGGTACTCGTCTCATTTAATGTTAGTCGAGTTAATAAAAATAAAATAATCACTTTAATCCTTGTTGATAATTGTTGCAGTTCAAAACCTGAAATGAAAACGGTCGTACAATATATAAAGTTGGCTGCGATGGCGCACAGATAGTACCACCGGGTGCGCTGAGCTGGGTACACACACGACAATCAAGAGAACGCCCTCACGGCGGAAGGTGGCTGGCGCTGGGCGGCGCCGAACGGCGTTATAAGATCGCGCCAGGCTCCTGTAAACATGTTGTGCAAAACCTTTATGCACAAATCCAGAACCACGTTACGTTGATGAAATCAACATGAGCTTCGCTGGCACTGATAATGATGGGATTTCACTCGTGTGGGACGACACATACACACACATACACGCACATATGAATGTAACAATTTGATAATTGCACCTTATAGTTAATAACACTAGCACAGTTCTAGACAAAACAGCACAAATTTAGAGGTTGTCCCTACCGATGGTAGTATGTGACTGGGTATGCAATACGTCACAGTAAAATAAACTTTTAGTTAATTGGCAATGTAGCGTCTAGCGAGACAACACATGCGATCATGTAATGCGAGCAATAGAAGTCAGTGTTCAAGACTTACTGATGGCATGCTAAGTATCACAGTTTCGGAATTAGGTAGCCAGGAATACAGAGAATAGAAAGAAAAGTTTGTGTGCGATACTTTGTGAGTTCGTAGTGTGTTCCTACAGTATTCCCTAGGAAATAATCAAAGAAAACACGCAAATAAACGATCAGAATACTCGACCTAAAATCTCAATACCTGCAGGGGACAGAAAAATACTAATTAACACTTCAAACAAATTTCTGTCTCCGTTGATCCATCGAAATACTGGTCTCTCAATCACACAGTAAATAAATAACCGTTTCCTTAAGCATACTAGCTACTGCTGAAATTAATTTTCATATATCCGAGACTTAAATTAATTTTAAATCCGGACATTAACACCCGAGTTAGTACAAACAAATGCAGAAGTAATGATTATAAACTTCTTTATAAAGTAATATTATCTGAAACAAATTTCATTGTATTTGGAAAAACAAAAATATATTTTTACAATAATTTTATTTACCTATAAATTTGGCGTATACCAAAATACGAAAAAAAGCATGAAATACTTTCAGAGTATGTTGGACTTACCTACTGACAATAAATTTCGGGAGTGCCTGTCACAACTACGATAGTAGAGCCAAAACAGTAGCTAGAGCGAGATATGTCAAAACACCACAAACAAATCGTCCGGATATTGATTTTCCCATTTTAATTGGAGGACTGAAAATGAATTATTCATGTTCATCATGTGCCTACCGGTTTTTCAAATAAAGATTTAGCTGATTACTAAAACAAAACATTCGATGTTCGAGAAAAATAGGTAAAATAAACTGGGCTCATTTTATAATATTTGACAAATATTTAATTTTCATAAATTCAAATGCACTACTCGTAGAATCTCACAGATAATTCTTTACCGGTGAATCTGTCAATATGATATATTATAAATAAATACAGAAAGACCAAAATAGAAAAATATTTATGAACACATCGTTAACACACTCGTTAACATACCGTTGTTACTTTAGTAATAAACCTTAAGTACTATTCGAGCAGCAAGCGGATTTGAAATGTGAAAAGAAACTAAAGACGAAACTATACACGAAACGAAATCCCAAGAACTTACATAGCTATAACTACACGGCCACATTGGTATAGTATTATTGTTCTCTTATAGTATTTCAGATCATTCAAATTAAATGAAGAAGTCATATGATAAATATAATTAATTTCAGAAGTTAATAATACTAAATGTTATTTAATTTACTTTTTCAGTAATGCCCTCTTTGGAAAATAAATAGTAGAATGAGTAGCACGCACTAGAGTATATGATCTTCAAAGTGTGAATTTACTTCAGAAAAGAGAATAACTCTTTCAAACCCTCTCTGGTGACAAGGGAGGACAGTGATTCTCTGTTGCTGATATCATTATCTTTTGAAAATAACTTACTACTCGCGCAACTGGCGCTTTTCTATAAATTTCACAATCCTTCCTTTATGTTTATCAATGAGTAAGCATCATCACTAAAATTAAAAAGCCAGCTCGTTAGCAAGGTAATATAGTTAGGAAATCGACTCATCGAAGAATATATTTACTCGCAAACAGAAGTTTCCTAGCAGACTCGCATTTCAAATAGCATCTATTATATCTAAACATTTGGCTAACAACGACATTCAGCAGCAAACGCATTTAGGGGTTCGAGAGTCACACGAAGGCAAACAGAGATGACCCGCTCACGAAATCGCAGAGGATAAATAAACTGCGATTCCCTTTGTGACGGCTTATTGCTCGATACTGCAGTTGGAAAACAATTGACACGGCAAATTTTCAGCCGCGATGTCCCCAATTATGAAATGGCGCCCTCGAATTTGAAAGGTCGTTTTGCAGCCAGGGGAAGCTCGGAGCGCCAAACAGAAAAGAGCGGTTCCAGGAGCTCGCGAAATATTATCCCGTTATTAGGTTTTGGAAAGCAAACATACAAAACCCTTCGTAGAGCGAATTTTGCCAGCAATTTACAAGGGATTCAAAACAGTTGAAGCTTAGTCCGCACACGCCGCTCTGTGTTCGGTGAAATCCATGGAATAAACTGCTGCAAGCTCAATTTTTTAAAAAAAATGCTCGGAGATAATAGATGATGTTTTGCAATGTGGTTTTGAAACTTTGCCTCTTCTGACTCATTGAAGAGGTAATACGAGAGTAAAGTATTTGAAGTACATTAAAAGGTTTTGTGGCTACAACACAAAATGACACAGTGAGCATAGGCGTGGAGTCCTGTCATCCATTAATGTGGCGATAACCGAAACAAAGTTATAATAATTAAGTATTTTCAATATTTGAGAGAGGAATGTAACGTTTCTAAAAACCTACAGATAATTTAGAGATAATAGTAAAATACAGCTGGGAATTAGCTTTGACATAACGAGAAGCACGCAAAAGATTTGCGTAATTTTAGTGCATCGATTTGAGACTCGCCGCGACTCACGGCGAGTGTTCGGAAAGCTTCGTGTTGTATGCCTTTCCACGAAAATAAGCGCGCCATTATGATGTAGCACTCGCGTGAATGAATTCAGTTTAAATATGTATAAATGAGTGTTTTTGAATCTGTTTTCTTAAAGACATGTTGTTGTATTTAAAGGGTAAATTTTATGTGTTATGTTATGTTATGTTAAGAAAGCTGTATTATTTTTGTGAGCGTCGTGATTATTGGTTGTTTTTATAGGATTTTTTATAGAAGTATTTTCAGAAGTCATGCACTGTGTAGAAACTTAAGATATCGCAGTCTACCAGAAACAAAAACTATTTGAAGTAAAGTTTTTTATTGATTAAAATAGTTTGCTTCTGAGCGTGAAGCAAATAATTGTTCTGAGAATTTTTTTCTAATTTGCGTAAAAAATTGGGATTTAAAAACAAATACTGGTCGAGTTTTTAGAAATACTATACAGATTCAAGAGAAATACCCTAAGCAAATATGTTAAATGTTTGAAAGAAAAAAATGGTGACTACAACATAAGGTATTTTTATGTTTAACTACATTAATGTGCACGATACTAGTTCCAATAGTATCGCTGGTACAACGATTTTTTTCTGCTAAAATAAACAAGAGAAAAGGGATGCCCCTTGTATTAATTGAGTAAATGCTCCTGGGATTTTTATGAGAAAAATATGAATCCTTGAATCCTACATCAGTCTTTCAAACATTTACCACTACAACAGGAGTGCTTGAGATATTTAGTAACGTCGGTTGTTTACGCTCTCGGGGTGGCCGTTAGTTAGCGTGCTTGCTTTTCACAACGCAATCCCGGGTTCGGTTTCCGGCCAAGGCAAATCATAACTGTGAGCTTTCCTTACAAATGTCCCAGTATTTATAGCTGTGTGACTATGAGAAAGCCTACCCTAACATTAAGAAGACCAGTATATACGATCTAGTACGACCAGTATATATCTTTGTGCTAACCACAGGAACCCTTTATCCCATGGCCGAGAGGATGGGTCACCGATGGTCGGCCAAACCCGTAACGGTCTGTCGACCTAAGAATAGGTTGTTTAGAAGTAGTCAATACAATGATAACATTACAGCTTTCAAACTCACACATTATTTTATAAAAGAAATTATATGCATTACGTTTTATGAATTTCAATAATGTAGAACCTAAATTAAATGCATATCAAGTTCGTTATATGTGTAACATTGACTATTGTTCTTTATTATTTTCTGTCTCACCTACATTGGTTAGTTCGATAATAGCTATTTTATTTAAGTAGCAGAGCAGTCGTAAAGGCCTCCAATACTTTGGAGAGACTTCCCAGCTGACTAGCTGATGCATTGTCTCAAGACAATGAGGGTGTAACTCCAGCTCCAGCAAGCGGGAGTCAGGTACCGATCATGTGGCATTCTTTTTTTACACTGCGAAATGCTAGTGTCTCGGCCCGCAGGCGGCGACAGTATGAGAGATGTTGAAATGGCAGGGAATGCTCAGTCAACTGAAGGACCATTTTGAATTTTTTGGAGTGGAAGGGGCACGCTTTCACACAAAACATACGATAATCACAATGAATGATAAACGAATACTAAATGAATGTGATATAATTATTTTAATTCACATTTATTAGATAGAATTAATTTTAGTTTTGCCGACACACGAAAAGTTTTAAAAGCAATTTCAATTTTAGCATTACTTTAAGAAGAGTTATTTTTAAAAAATTAGAAAAATGAGTGTGGTTTTGAGCGTTTAAAAATCGGAAGACAATATTCTCTATGATTTTGTGATACCCTCTACATCCTGGTCGCTTCAGAAAGATACTGCAAAAATCTAATAATTACCTTTGAGAAATATCACGCTTCGCCAGATGATGTTTATGTTACAACGTACAAAATACTTTTACTTAATGCAGGGTTAAATACGGCACACTATTTGCACTTGTTTTTTTGTCTCATACAATGCCATTAGTATAATGCCATTGAGTTATCACTAATATTAGATGCAGCAACATGTTAAAAATAGTTTTCATTTATCCATGAGAAAAGTAACACTCATACGAAGATTTTCATTTAGCAAAGTGCCGGTTTCATTTTGAGCGGAGCTATAAATTTTGCCTCCAAAAGAAAAGTGTTTTACATTATGCTATCGTGGTAACGATGTTTATAAATTTATGTAAGTAAAATCTAACTCATTACTACACATTTTAACTATAAAATGCTTTTAAATGCGTCACTTTTTTGTACTCTACCAATATGAAGCATGAAGAAGAAGAAGAAGAAGACGAACAAGAAGAAGAAGAAGAAGATGATGAAGAAGAAGAGGAAGAGAAAAAGAATGAAAAAAAGATTTGTTCTCTCATTACGAAAAAAATCTGCTGCTCAATTTTCTACCGCATTATCTTCTTCCTTCGCTCTCAAAAAAATTATTTTCCACAGCACTCAGTACGCACTTCCATACTTTGTACCACAGACTCCCTTCACTCACCCCACCTCCCCAGCCCCTGGAGCCAATTCTCCGCGCACAGCCTCACCGCAGGACGAGATAAGAGAGTTACTGTGCCACGGCGCTCTCGTTAGCCTCGGTTCCCTAGACTCAATTCCCTTCTTTTTAGGGCGATTTCACATGCGGTTTTTTAGAGCAAAATACGCTTCTTCACCACGCGAATTTTTAAATTAATTTCTACTTTATGAGCGGGAACGTAATTCAAGGAAAATTACATTAGTTTTAGTTTTTGGTTAACTAGATTATCTAAACGAACCCGGCAAAAGAAGCAGAGACTTTGGACTATTTGTTGCGGGATAATTAAGCTTCAGACAAGGATGTGACTGTGATTGGAGGCCATTTGACAAACATAGTATACGCAACATAGTTTTTGCCAGTCCGAAACACAAAATTAGGTACTAGGCACAGACATTTTTAGTAATATTAAGAGATTCGTGAATTGTGACAATTTGCATAAGGAGGGAAAAATACCGTCATCACTATTCCTCAAT
This sequence comes from Gryllus bimaculatus, assembly GCA_017312745.1. Taxonomy (NCBI): domain Eukaryota; kingdom Metazoa; phylum Arthropoda; class Insecta; order Orthoptera; family Gryllidae; genus Gryllus; species Gryllus bimaculatus. The sequence goes on from BOPP01000001.1 coordinate 12,857,654, forward strand.
GGCAGTCGCCGTACTTATTTCTTAATTCTGGTAACAAAGACATTGGAATAAATTACAGCGAGTTGATATATTATTTAATGTAGCGTATTTGTTTGTTCATCCAAATGGAATAACAATACCCTTCCAAACACAAGTGTCAGAACAATTAAATCCAAAATCATTTTGTTAAATAAACAAATTAACATAACAAACATACATTAAATTAAAATTCGTTTGACATGTTAGCTAAGATGATATCTTAACATACATTACTAATATCCAGTGCTTCAACTAAATATCTGCAACTCATGTAGTCTACAGTTCTTAGAATTCTGTGACTAAGGTAACATTTTATACTGAGATACGATGATAGCTCATTTTAACAATAACTACCCATCGTATCGATGAAGAAATACGTTTATTTGTAGTCTATTTATGGCACTGAATCATGTGTAATCGCCGACTCAAAGAGTGAATGCAAGTGAATAACGTTTCATCGGCGGAGTGAACGTTTATTCAAGTGCCGTTGAAGGCTGTTGGTTCGAAACCTACAATTACCTGAATGAAAATTCTAAAAGCATCTTCTCTGTTCTATCGATTTATTGGATTCTTCGGAACAATATCTGATGGATTCTAGAGCGGTATACTACTCAGCAGATCCAAGGTCGCAGTATCCTAGAACGCTAGTTGCGCGCAATACTTCCTTTCCCATCCCGTTTTCACTCCCATCCGTAGATTTATTCTCCGTTCTCGTATTAGGCTTTCCATTTCCTATTGATTTATAAAGATCTCTGACAAGCGTCTGAGAACCAAGAAGCACCGACCAGTTGTTGCTCATCGAGACACTAAACGTGAATGGAGGTGGGATAACTGAACAATAGAAAATAGAATGAGGTGTAAACATACCGTATGTACTTTCTCGAAGACGAAAATACGAAAATACACATACAAAAACATTTTTCATATTTGCGATAATTGGAAACGCAATAACTCATTACAAGTTCTTTTGCAATTGCCGTGACACTTTACGACACAGATACTTTAAGGCAATTAGAATCAAGATTAAAAGACAACTTTCCTTTGCATCTTTTTTTAATCAAATACAATCTTTTGCTTCTTGCATCTTCCATAGACAATAATTTTGTGACATGGAATCTCAACTGGAGCCAAAGGTTTGTTTCTGAACATAGCCTGTCCGGACAGTTGGCATGATTTGTGTGAGTAGTTTAAAGTAAAATAAAATGTTGGAAAGACTCAAATAAGTTCCATCAATTTTAAACGAAACATTTTAGATGGAAAAGTCTGTTCAGCAATGGAATATCGGAAAACGCGAAAAGCCCAAGCATTCGATTGCTTCTTGCCAACAAGTCTAACAATGTTGAATTTGTCCCCCACCAAAACTTAAAAACTGATTGTGAGAAACTGCTCACACATTAGTCAACTAATAACGAAAATATATTTTTTCAACAATTTGCTATCATCATTCAGAATTGGTAGCTAATGATCGTAGTATGAATGTATAAAGCAATTTTTCCCCATGAAGAGCATCCATAGGGGAAGCAATTAAACCTTAAAACTTCTAGGAGTTGAAATGCTAGAAGTGATTTTCAAGTGTCGGTTGTTATGTGATTTCACAGGGCCGTCTCAGAAGGTACACATAATTAGGCCCTTACGAAATATAGATCTTGCTACTGAGCCATCCGATTGTGTGCGTTATCCGTGATATCTTCGCTGACGTCTCGCTCTCAGGGATCGAAAGTCGCTCGCTCGCACAGGGACCGTGATTATCGACAGCGCGGTGCGGTGATGAACCTGGGTGATGAGATATAGGCGAATAGGATGAGGCGATAGGCAAAGGGGACCGCGCCGCCCTCCTCTGGGCGAAGCGGATTAACGCGAGGGCGGGTAATCCGTCTTGGGGTTATCGTGGCGAGCAGGTGGCGGCCCGGAGGAAGACAGGGCGGGAGGCAGGCCGAAAGGTAGGGACAGCGATGGCGGACTACAGGAGGAGGAGGAGGAGCGGTTTTAAAGATTAGGAAAGGTTGGGAAGGGAGAGAAGTAATTTGGTAAACGAGAGAGAGAGAGAGAGAGAGAAGGAGGTGGAGCAGGAGAGAAATAGCTAATGAAGAAGGGTTAATGAGAGAGATTTCAAGGTGGTTTGTAGAAAAGGAGGAAGATCCCAGTTTCATGCGAAAAGCAGGCAAAGGTTAGATTGGTTTGCTATATCATACTTCTGAGCATGTCAAGTACTATAATCAATAGCCCCTTAAGATTAGTACGTTATATCTCAGGGGGCGGTGGTGTTAAAATCTGAGATTCGGCGCTACCATTGATTTTGCTTACGGAAGTTTCTCTTTCAGGAACCTTGGTCGGCTGTATTTCACTTCAGACGGACAAGCTCTAAGTTCCCGTCTAGCCTCCCGACATGTGCGGTGGTGCAGTGCACGTAAGTGTGTGTACCCAAGGAGAGATGAAGGAAAGATCGCGCGAGGTCCATGGTCCGATTGTTAAGACGATATTTCTCTGATATTGACGGAAGAAACCATGGGAAGCTACCTATCAGAACGCCAGCTGCCACAATTCTCCTCCAGAGTGACTGAATTCGACCCTATGTTGTCAGTGTCAAGTATTTGGGACTCGTCACCGTCGGGCCTCAAACTGTAGGTTCTGCCGATGAGAGAAAGTGATGTGGCAAGCTGTTGGCGTTGTGAAAGTAAACAACACCGGCATGAATATTTTATACACGTTTATTTACAAAAAGTGTATACCGTTTCCTCTATTCTCGGACACACGTTTTGCTATTTCCCGACCGTCGTACACCCCTGTCGATACGCACCTATTTACCAGGCCCCGCATCTTCAGTGCACGCTTTTACAGCGCCACGCATGTGACTTTCGTCACTTGTGCAACGAACGAACAAGTTCCAGTCTGAGTGTAAGTTTTGTTCAAAGCGCGAGGACTTGAAAACCAAAAACCGGCTGGTGTGAGATCGTCGACATATTTTATACCCGTGGGCTCACTTCTACCTGGTTACGGTTGAGTGCGGAAGGGAAGTTTTTGGAGACCACCACATGCCATCACAGCCATCACAGTGAATTATCCCAAACTGTTAGAAGAGTGTCGAAAGACGGCTTTAAACGTGTTCTGTAGAAGAGGCAAAAGATCAAGGTAGAAGTAACTTGGGGGAGGGGCTGATGTAGTTACAGGTGTAAGAAGAGTGAGAATGGGAGGAAGGAGTGACTGCTTCCTGCCGTTGGAGTAGGGATTACGGGACCAGTAATGGAGGGAAAGGTTTAAATAAGGAGAAGTGACGAAAGGGGTGGTTGAATGTCGGAGGAGAGAAAGAACAGGGGTATGAAAATTTGAAAAATAAGGTTGGCAAGAATTTCGTGAGGAGGAGGAACAACAGGGTTGACAGAATCTGAAAAGAATAGCGAACTGCAAGAAAGCGTAGGGGAAAAGTTGTGATCGCCCTTGTGAGAAGGCGATCACAACTAGGAAGGATGGGTTAAAAGACTAATAAAAGAGTGAATGAGGTAAGAAGGACAGAGGTGGTGCAATGGTTGGAGCAGGAGCATGAGGGTTAGAATAGAGGGACTGAAGGGATGGATTTGGGGAAATGGAGAGTTGGGGATGGTGGGAAGGGGCTTGGGGGAGGGGCACGGCTGCCCGGCGAAGCAGCACGCCGCCGCGGCCGTCGCGTCGTTGCGCTTTGGGGACAAAGCCATATTGTAGCGCGTAATTGCATGACGTGGGCCACTGTCACCGGCAATTGGTTTATCCTCCGCCGCAAAGCTTTGTGTCAGGCAGAAGGGGGACGGGCGGTCTGGCTGGAGCTGGCTGCGAAAGCAGCACAACCGGCAGGGAGTCTCTGGTCCCCGGGGGCCGACGCGACTCGACGCGACGGTGCAAAGTGTTGAGGGCGCTGCTTCGCCTCTCCCAGTAATAGGGAGAGGAAGCGGGCGGAGGCCTAACAGGTGACGCGGTGGTAACGGCCAGAATGATGTTTCCTTCTCTCGCACACTATTAACAAATAAGCTGGATCTCGGATATGTAGTTGCGTGAGGACTGTATTTGTCTCAAGAGCATTTGTGATAACTGCCAAAGTAAATGTTGTCCTACTGTTCTGTATTTTACAGAACCTTTTAACAGCTTGTTTACCTTCCCTTTAAGAAAAGACATTCTCTCATATGCGTTAATGTTCTCAAAAGGAATGCATTCTTTGTGACGGGAAACACATGCAATTTCCACGCGCGTCCAGATTTGTCCGTGGTATTACAATCATTTGAATATATTTTGAGGTCTCTGAACAATACAATAATAGAAACAACAATAATTAATAAAAATAAATATTACTTCTTAGGTTTTCATTCATGAATAAAAATAACATAGTTTGTAGTACTTTCCGTAAGTAAGGTAATGATTGATAGATTGTTAGTGATTCCGGGACGGTCTTTTGCTAAGGTCATTAGTTCCATACTTGTAGTAAAATTTTGGCGGAATTACGTGTCAACCTACCGTCGGCTAGCAATGTTTTCTACAAACAGGTATTTGCCACCAGTGGATTATCGCCCAAGCCGAGACAAGCTTTAAGCTCCAGATCGATCTCTCAGCACGTTTGGTAGTGTAATGCATGTTAGTGTGTGTGAGAGTAAAGGGTGAGGATATGACAATAAAGAGGAAGGTTGCGAGTGATCCGTGGCCCGTGCTCCGAGGCCGTTTCTTAGGATTCTTCTCCCATATTCATCTGGTGTTGATCGAAGACATCACAGAGAGAAATCAATCAGAGCAGCCAGCCGCTAGAATTCTCATCCAGAACTCAAGGTAGTATACAGTTGCCACTTAGATATTGAATTTGAAATAATAAAATTTATTTAAAAATTTTATATTTTCAAAGGTAACATTTATTAATGGAATCATTTGCAAAACAACAATTAATATTAGTAATATAAGAATGAAAATAATGGCGATGGCAGACATCCTTCTGTCATATTTCTGGCAACGGAGTGCATACTTGTGACGAAAATATTTCAGTGTATCGCAAAAACTCATTTAATCTTTATTTTTTATTCAAAACATTCCATGTGTATTATTTATTAGATTGCAGTTAGTATCTTGCAATCCCACTAATTTACACAATTCAATCTTATGATCCTTCCAATTAACAACTAAGAATATAAAGAAGACCCAAAACGTGACGCAAATGAACACATCAGCTAGCTGACGTCGGAAACAAACGTGTAGTTTGTAGGTATTGTATACACGCATTAACTAGCTTCAGGTCAGTCACCAATGGTGAGTGTGGAAAGATATTGTTAACAGCCTCGATTCAGGGAAAAGAAATTCGCAAATCCCTACAGCGATGAAATCTCACGAGGAATTCTCCTCTGCAGCGAAAACAGTCTTTGGTAATTTCAATAAGAATCAGAAAATATATCCGAATTTGTTGGCAACAGAAATAAAATTAGAAGACCAACGAACACAACGTAAAGCTCCACAGAACTTAATTTGACTTGTCCAACACTACGTTGCTAAGTTTAATTTAATTGAGTGGATAAGGCTAATCAACACAGTTGCACGATAAACTAACAAAACGAATATAAATGATATCACATTTCACAAAACGTAGTACAAACGATCACTGTGGTCGATATTAGTTAACTGACCTGCGATGTACCAATCCTGCGAATCGAGATAAGGACTATAACTTGTTTGGGTGCGAGGACGGGGATAGAGGAGGGGTTTAGAAGAGAGCAGGATTGCCACCCTAATCGGGTCCGTTATGATTGCTGACCGCCGATAAAAATCACGTTGAAACCAATGGGAGGCGTTGACGGCAATTGAAACCGCTTCGCCCGTGGCGTCGATCATATCTCCCCACTCAGCATTCGTTCTGGCGAAACGGCGGGCGACAACCGGCCGCGGCCGCAGAGTTGTAAAAGTCGTCAACATTTGGACGCAGTTCATCTCCGCAGAGATCACTGTAGTTTGAGTCGTACTGAAACATGTTTCATACATCAATTGCTGTTTCATGCATTTGGAAGGATTCGATTTGCAATAAAATGTTGTAACGTGATATATCTCTAGTGGTTTGCAAACAGGTTTACTTACAGGATAGACCTACAGAATAGTCATAACAGCCCTTTGGGACTCACTAAACATCATCTTCATCATCAATATTATTATTATTATTACTATTATTATTATTATTATTATTATTATTATTGTTATTGTTATTATTAATGCTGAAACACAGCAAACCTTTAAGAATAGAATAAATGTAACAAACTTATAGAGTCTTTAGAGAAGCCCTTTCAACTTTTGTCAAAGAACTTGTGGTGAGAATTTTCATATAACATAGTCATGCGTTATTGGTTGCCGATTAGTAGTTAACTCATTGTAAATTTTGGAGTCACCAAAAATAATAAGTTTTTGCAAATTGTTTTCTCCTTTGAACTTCTCGTCACACATTGCATTCTACTCTCTGAACTCTTAATTTACAGCAATTTACGTCACAGATAATCCCATGTTCTTTCAAACATGGGTTTGGGCAAATTATTAGCAAACAATTCTCACTCTAGAACCTTCCACAACAATGTCCCGTCTCTTTAGCTCTAGGAGAGCATCCATCTCCCCCTTAACAAAGCCTTATTCCAATTCATTCACAATATACTTCATTAGCTAATTCTCTTCCTGTCTTCTGTTCTTCCAGAGCATCTCCCTACCTCCAAATGTAGTCTCAAAAATAATGAATGAAGAAAAGAAGTCTCAGAAAAAATGTAGTCTCAGAAAAAAAATTAAAGTCACCATTACTATAATTAACATTTACTTTCAAATGACTGTTATATCCCATCCACCTTTATCTCTTTTCAATAGCGCCTAAAAGTCAATAATAACATTGCTTCACTCATCCTTCTAATCGTAAATGCAAACGAGTTAATCCCGAAGAAAAAATATTTTAAATTTTATTTCCCACGTATTTCATAGATCTAGCTTTCATTTCGAAAACATCTTCCTTTCAAAGGCTGAATAAAATGCAAGGTTTCACACCCCTAGAGCAGATAAACCACCCCGCAGGTAGCGAGAATAAATCAAAAGACGTCGTCATTATTTACTTCCTCAAGTGATTCCTCAAGTGACGGCAGGTCTTAAATATAAGGCCACCCAACGCTAGTCACGAACCAACAATGTTCTACTTACGGACACATCTTTGATCTTTAGTGGTGGTCGATGTTTTGGTGACATGTATGACTTCTTAATGGAAACCGGATACTGAAGGAATGTTTGCACGTTGCACATTGGGCTTATCGATAAGGTATTAATTTGGGTTGTAAAGTTATCACACCAGTGATTTTTTTAGCAAAATATTTTGTTATATGACGTAGTCAAAGATGTATCGATGGTTATGTTCTCATTCACTGATTCTATATTCTTCATAGTTTCAATCGAGACACCAGAAGTTCAACTGTAAAACAATAACAACGATATCGTTCGAATGGGCTTAAAGAGTAGTGCGAGCGAGGGTAGCTTCGAATATTTCAAATTTTCTGAAAAAGCTTAAATTTTATTGCAAAGTTTTATTTGAACATATTGTTCATAAAATTTGTAGAGATATTTATTTATTGAAGAAATTAATACTTGAGTTCGAGGTTTTGATTAACGCTTAAAAAGGTATCCCGGGCCCTTAAATCCAGAAGCATGTAAGGGTTAAGAGGGGGAGAGAAGGTGGAGAGGGAGGTGAGAGGGTGGGAAGGGAGAGAGAAGGGGAGAGGGAGAGAGGAGGAAGGGGAGAGAAGAGGAGTAGAGAGAGAGAGAGAGAGTGAGGAGAGAGTAGGAGAGAGAGAGATGAGAGAGAGTAGAGAGAGGAGGCCTGAGGGGCGCCGAGGAGATTTAGATAGCGAGGAAGGAGGTATGTGCTATTTTAGTGAGAAATGTTGTTGTTTAGTAAAGATTTTTGTATGAGGCAGATAGTACCAAAATCCTTGTTCCTAAGCTTGATAGCAAGCTCTTGCCTTAAAGTAGCATTATTTCGATTAATATTTTTTTAAATTGTACGTTGGAACAATTATTCGATTAATTCATAAAACTGGGTGGGCGATGCAGTGAGTAAACGAAATCAAATAATTGGTGAGGATTTTATAATTTATTTTATTAAGACATGCATTTACCTGGTTAAATTTCGAAAAATTTCTCCTCGCTCTCGCTCGCTTATACTTCTTTGGTTTTTCTATTGATGGGTTCTGTGAAGAGTTTATTGTGATTTTCAAAATGTTAATTGCCTTTAATTTTACTCAGCATGAAAAGGTAGAAATTAGTCTTGAAGCAGGCAGTTTAAGACTAATACGTTGATTTTTAGTAACGTTTGTAATTCGTTGACGATTTATTTATTGTTTCTCTCTGGTGTTGCGTCCATGCGCGTCTTGTAAGTGTCAGTAGGTTGCTGTTATTGCGTCTTCGGTGTTTTCTTCAGTTGTTAGCAGTGCGTTTGAGATGTTGTTGTTCACGTTAATCGCGGTACTTGTTCCGTTTGTCTTGTTACTTGTTATTTATGAGGGGATAGTTTCTTTAGTTTAATTGAATGTGGGTCATGTTCTACTTGGGTGTGTGGTCTGATAAGAAAGATCGAAGTGCATAATTTTACTTCTATTTACCAAGATGACACCTTTGCTAAGTAGAGTCAGTGGGCGGTCAGAAGCTTAATTGAGTCATGATGGGACAGTACGTATGTTTTCACCGTTTCGATTATAGTAGAAACATTAGTTGTTGTTACTTTAAGAAGATTTTTTCTCGTAGTGGTGTTGAGTCGTGAGCCCCAATGCGTTTTTTGTGCTTAATTTGAAGTCGCCGCCAGCTTATGTATTCTTGATTCCTAGATGTATTTATAAGTTCATTTTTTGTTTTCTGTTTATTCTCTGTTTGGGCGGACAGTACAGATGTTATCGTCCGAAAAGCTTGACCTTCTGTCCCATTACAGCTGTTGTTGTATTTCTTCAGTTTTATATTTGTTTCATTTCGTATGTTTTGATTGTGTTTCGAGATTTATATAGCAGGCCTTTTCAGGATCCCTCTCCAGTTCTTTCCATCGCGCTGCTCGTTTTCCGGAGTGCTTGGTCTTATTTATATGCTATGTATCCCAGTATTCTTTAAGTACGATTTTTCAGCTGTTAGTGATTACGGTTTACATATGTTTGCTCTATGTATTTGTCTTTGAGATAGTTACGAGCTTCTCTTCGATGTTGGATTTAGACGTTGCGTCCAGGTATTTTTAATTCTTGGTGCCATTTTAATGCATCTTGGATATTAATGACGTCAAGTAGGTTGAGCAAAGCCCCAATTTGTTCAGATTGTTGTTTAAGATGCGTTGTTTCAAATTTTGGAATGAGGTTTCTATTAATTTTGCAAGAGATTGTTTGGTTTTGATTGATAGGGTACAGTGTATGTGAGGTTTGAGAAGTGCTGTACGAGAGAAGGGATTGGGTTGACCACGTGGGACTCGCGCGCGCGCGCGGCGCGCATCTGAGGCGTTCTCTTGGCCTTTTTGTTTTCTCTTGTTCGATGTGGTGCGTCTGTTTCTTTTTCTGTGCTTTGTTACGGTTTATTAACGCAATCGTTATACACTTGGCAGCCTTATATAGTGGCTGGATGGCTTTGTGTTACATTAGCGCGGGCATTGTTTGCCTTGTCTGCGTTCCTGAATCTTTTTTTTGGCATTGTCTGTTGAAGTTTCTTCAACGCCATTTCACGACTTGGGGTTGCTTTACAGTATTTCTTCGTGTGACCTACCTTGACAGGAACGCATTTTGCACTGGGGATTTTCTTTTTGTATCGGAGTTTCAAATTCTATTTCTGCATTTTACAAGCCCTCTGTGGTTCGTATTGAGATTGTCTGTGCATTCGTTTGCAATCTTTGGTTTAAGTTCTATAAAAAAAGCTTTAGCGGCTTTTGCTGCTCGTGAAAGTATTTTGCATGTAGACGGTGTGAGTGTTATTATAGAGTTCAGCTTTTATTCTTTCTATGTTTTGTTCTGATCGGATAGCGTTCTAAGCATACACGAAATGCTATATATTTCTTTGGTTTGATTAAGTGTGGACCTATTTGGCTCGGATTCGTCAAGTTGCTTAATTATTGCTCTGTAAGCTTCAAATGGTTTTCAGGCAGCATTTTCATCCTCGCTGTAATTTTGACTAAATTTCCTCGTTATTTACTGTTGTTAAGAAGTTCTATTCATTTCGATACATTAGTAACACTTGCACGAATGTTGGCGGTATGTTATGATGGGCTTTTTAGGAGTTTCACTTTTATTTGGTTTACATGCTATGATTTTTATGCGTATACACTGGCGCAATAACATTCGAGGGAGTTGTACCCGGCTGGTATTCCGGTACTGTAACGTTCGGCCGTGGGTGTTTTTTTTCGAGGTTGTTGCCTCTCTGAGGACTCAACGGGTTTATTTGAGGTTGTTTTCGCACGACCCCGGACCTTGTAGTTGTTGAGTCATTGCTGTGGTTTGTGTCCATGAAGTTCGACTGGCCCTTGCGTGAGTGTTGCTGTATAGAAGCCTGTTTGATCTCTCTGAGTTGTTGTGATTTATCTGTATCAACTGTGAATTCTTATTCATTAAATATTGAGTTGCTCTAATTTTTTCCTGCGCATTTTGTTGGTATTTGTAGTGAATTATTTCACTGTTTTGCCACCACAGGGCCACTTGTACTTGACCCATTATGGGTTATTGAATTATGATCATGATTCACTTGGATTGATTATAATGCTTCCTTACTGCTTAGCGATTGGCTGCCCCGTATAGGGAGCCACTTGAACATTGTACTACACACTGTCATGAACTCGTAGAGGTAGCTGTTCCTCGTCGGGTTATCTTCCCCCCCTTCGCCTTATGCCCCCCTTAATCAGTCTTTGTATTCTCGTCGGTGGTTGTCGCTGCTAAATTATCTCATGATGAGTTAGGTCTGCGTGAAGGAGAGCGCTTGGCGGCACGTCCGTTCATACGTGTTCAGGCGGACTAGTGATAGATGGAATCATACTATAATTACTATATATATATTATAATATATATATTATTATATATACACGAATCAGTTTGAATAACATTTTTCTCACGCCTCTTCCTCCTTACGAGTGCGACTGAAAGAA